>OY728160.1:565421924-566046924 GCA_963277665.1 Viscum album | reverse complement strand
GTTTATGAGGTTATGAAGCAACCCCGATGCATTTAATGAAAAAAAAAGTACACGGCATGTACATTTGGGTTACATGGCGTGTACTAGGCTTTTCCGAACTACACATTACGCAGCCTCTAATTCACCCCTACATGGCTGTGTGCATGGTCGTGACATGGCCAGCATGTGGCCTCGAGTGGCATCAAAGTACACGGTGTGTGCTTATAAAGTACACGACATGTACTTAACTTTTTTTTTTCCAGAAACTCCTCTTTTCAAAAAAACTTTAGAAATGGAAAAACATAACTGAAAAGAAGGTTCGGGTTCTTACAAACTTCCCCCCTTAAAGAAATTTGTCCCCAAATTTTCCCAGTGAGACGTAGAAGAAGAAACCCCGAACCGCTCCGGCCACTACGATCGTACATCGACCTCCCTCTCCCAAATCTCGTTATGTACTCTCCCATGCTTCCATAGCAGCCATACCAGAGGAACAGACTATCCCTGAAGAACCATCGTACTACGATCAACAATCCGGATAGGATGCTCTTTAAAAGATGCATCCGCTTCGATCTCAACCTCCTCAGGTTGAAAGAAATGAGATGTGTCTGAAAATTAGTGTCGGAATTGAGAAATGTGGAAGATGTCATGCATATCTAGGTACCTTTGAGGTAACTATAGACGATAGGAAACCAGACCAACTCTCCCCAACACCTCAAACGACCTGACGTACCTGGGTGAAAGCTTACCCTATCTCTGAATCCTCTTGTGTCCCAACCTCGGTGCGACATGTTGGAAAACCTGATCCCAGACCTAAAATTCCAGAGGTCGTCTCTGATGATCAGCATAAGACTTCAGTCGAGACTGTGCCATAGTCATCCTCTTCTGAATCGACGCTATCTACTCTGGGGTCTCCTTAAAAAGATGAGGTCCCAACAAAGCTGCCATTACCACCTCCATCCAACATAAAGGTGGTCGGCATTGCCTACCATACACAACCTCGTAAGGTTCCATCTAAATAGTCTCTTGAAGACTGTTTTTGTAGGTGAACTCCACAAGAGGCATATGCTTCTCCCAAGAACCTCCAAAGTCTATAATGCATGCTCGGAGCATATCCTCAAGCACCTGAATCGTACACTCGGACTGGCCATCTGTCTGGGGATGGTTTGTTGTACTCAAAATTACATGTGTACCCAAAGCCTTCTGAATCCCCTGCTAGAACCGAGAAGTAAAACATGCATTCCTGTCTGAAATGATGCATTGCGAAACTGAATATAGACTTACAACCTCTCAGATGTACCACCTTCCTAGATCATCAACACTAATGGTCTCTTTGATCGTCAAGAAGTGAGAAACCTTTGTGAGTCTGTCAATGACAACCCAAACAGAATCATTCCCTCTAGGTGATCTCGGAAAACAGGTCACAAAGTCCAACGCGACATCATTCCACTTCCACTAGGGATTGGGTAACTACTGTAAAAGACCTACTGGTCACTGATATTCTGCCTTCACGTGCTGACAAGTGGAACACCTCATGAAAAAAATAGCAACATCTCTCTTCATACCTGGCAACCAATACTGATAGTGTAGATCATGATACATCTTGGTGATGCCAGGATGAACTGCCCAAACTGAGGAATGAGAGTCCCGCATCATCTCCTCGCATATATCTGCTGGCACCCATACGCATCCCTAGAAATGAAAGATCTCATCCTCGCACACTTTCCATCTTGGAATAGGGTCCTCTCCTGACACGCTTTCCCATAGGACTAGGCCTTCAGAATCTGATAGATACCTCATTCGTACCCGATCAAGAAGTATAAAGGTAACAACTATAGAAGATAGAAAAGTCTTCCCCTGTCTATTGTGCCCCACTAAATGCATCTCATAGAAAAAATCCATAAGCTGCCACTCACTGTTGGCCTCCTGAAATTCCTTTATCTGAGTCCTCCTTCTCAACACATCAGCCACTGCATTGCCCTTTCCTGGCGTATAGGCAAGATCAAAGGAAAAAGACTGAAGATACTCCACCCACCTATGCTGTCTCAAATTCAAATAACCCTGGGTGAAGATGTACTTGATACTCTTGTGGTCGGTGAAAACCATAAAGTGCTCTCCCATAAGATAATGTCTTGAATAGCATAAGGCATGAAGAACAGTCGCTAGCTCGAGATCATGCGTCGGGTAGTTCCTCTCATGTGGCCTCAACTGCCGAGACCCATATGTAATGACTCCATCTCCCTGAAAAAGTACAGCTCCCATCCCGATACCTAAAGCGTCAGCGTAAACAGTGTAGCTCTTTTCTAGCTCTAGAAAGACTTGTATCGGTGGTAAATTCAACCTCTCCTTCAGCTCCTGAAAGGCGGACTCAAAAGAATCTGACCATAATAACATCACCCCTTTCTTGCCCAGACCTTTCAACGGTGATTCTATGCATGAAAAGTCTTGTATGATGCATAGTTTGTATCCATCTAGCTCTATAAAACTCTGCACCTCAAAGACATTCTTCGGCTGCTCCCAGGAAACTACTACTCTCACTTTCTCTGGGTCTTCTGGTACTTCTGTCTCTGAGATAACATGACCCAAAAAGTGAATCTGATCCATCCAAAAGTGGAATTTCAAGATCCTATCATATAACGGATGCTCTGTCAGTGTAATCATAATGATCTCATGATGTGTGGAATGGTCATGTTGATTGTGAGAGTAAACCATTATATCATCCACGAAGATGACAACAAAAGAGTCTAAGTATGGATGGAACACTATGTTCATCGGTTCCATGAAAACTGTAGGCGCCTTCGTGAGGCCTAACGGAATAACCATATACTCGTATAGACCATACCTGCTCTTGAAGGATGTAAGTGGTATATCTGATAGTCTAATGTGCAACTTATGATAACCGAATCTCAAGTCAATCTTTGAGAACACTCGGGCTCCACAAATCTAATCGAAGAGATCATCGATCCTTTGCAAGGTAAATCGATTCCTGACCATCAACTGGTTCAACTTCCGTTATTCCACACATGGTCTGAGGGTACCATCTGCCATCTTCGCAAACAGGATAGGCGATCCCCAAGGAGAAGTATTGGCTCGGATGAAACCCTTTTCCTACAACTCCTCCAACTGCTTCTTGAGCTCCTGTAACTTAGGTGTAGCCATCCTATAATGAGGAATGGACACATGTGTCGCTCTTGGTATGATCTCAATAGAGAAGTCTACCTCACGCTCCAGAGGAAAACCTGAAAATTCCTCTGGAAAGACATCCTTGAAACGATCCACCACTGGAGTAAAGTCTAACAGCGAAGTCCCCTGGTCATCCATATATAGACTGGAAATCTGGGCAATAACTCCTCCTAGCCCTTGATGCTCGGGTCCTGCTCGACTCGGCTGGACATCCCACTCTCCCCAATGAAGAAAATATCCACCCTCTGGTGATATAATACTCACCCTACGCTGATAACAGTCGATGACTACCTGGAAGGGAACTAGCTAGTCCATTCTGAGAATGACATCATATCCTGTCATCTCTAGGACATAGAGACCCATAAGAAGTGATTGCACTGAAGCTAGAGAGCATGGGACCAAGCCAAGGCTGGGGAATCACTCACCATCAATTCCCACTATAGTCTCTTATAGTATTAAAGGTGCTCTGGGGAAGCACTCAACGTCTCATTACCCCTGTGGCCCATGTCGAGGAACTACAGACACTTTCAAAAAGCACTCAACGTCAATTCCCCCTGTGGTCTCGCATCGTATTATAAAGACACTCTAGAGAAGCTCTTACATCCATTCTCCCTATGGTCTACTACACTTGGTTCTCACAGCCCTATGTAAAATCAGCAAGTATCACATCGCATAACGACCAAAGTATCCTCACGAACTACTCGGATAGCATCTACATCATCTCAGCATGGAAGAACAATCATACCATCCTACAAACTAGGCATGGAACTAGAAAAATTCTAACTGGAAAAATCAGACCAAACAGTCATAAACAGGAAAACATGCATGGGAAAAGCATCCAAATCACAGTAAATTACCCTATTCACAAACAATAACCTCTACTAAATCATATAATAAAAGCAGACTAACAAAAAGGGAAAAATAGGAAACACACAATACCCCGTTCAAGGGTATTAGTGGAATTTTCAAAAAAACTAAAATAATTCATACAGAAAGGCACAAACCACCTACCTCGATATTAGGATATTGATATACTTGAACCTCTAATCTTGAATCTCCTTGGAATGTCATATATCTAAGAAAACATCAAAAATTCGCAACCCATGATAACTTGAGAAAGATGAAGAATTGAGAAATGAATCCCTAGGAGAAGGAAGACCTTACCACTGCGGTTCCAACACAATAAACGACGGTCGATTTGGAGAACGGACAGAGGCTCGGGGGTTCGTCGAAGCTCTGCAGCCATACAGATGCTCTTGGTTGAATAAACTGGAGAAGAAGACGTTTCTGGGGTTAAGATGCGACCCCAGTGTGTTTAGTGAAAAAAAAGAAAGTACACGACACGTACTTTTGGGGTACAAGTTGTGTACTAGGCCTTTTCGTACTCTACTTTACGCGGCCTCCACATAAAACCTACATGGCCCTGTGCATGGTCGTGACATGGCCAACATGAATCCTTGAGCGGCATCAAAGTACATGACGTGTAATTAAAAAATTTCCAGAAACTCCTATTTTCTCAAAAACTACATAAAAGGAAAAACATACCTGAAAAGAAGGTCTGGGTTCTTATATATTGAGTTAAAAGGCTTATGGAGAGTCTAAGACAAAAGTGTACACTAATATTTATTTTTCATATTTTTTCTAAATATCCCTCATAATGTTTAATTTAAATTTATTATTTTTAGTGCTTTTTTATTGTTTGCTAATATAATCCATATTACCTCAAATTGAATTAAAATACAAATTGACTTGGTCATTCTGATATTTAAGTAGGTCTTATAAATTCTGTCTGTTATGGTATCTCCATTATAATGAATTTTTGGATTGTGTAGTTACATTGGTTCCTCAACACATGAAAAAAATTAAAGTAATTTTTTTACTTTATTGATGTCATGAAAACTCGTTTGGGATTATAAAATCATTTTGGATTTGGGTATACCTTTTATAGACATTAATGTACTAGGTATATGCTGTTTTTTATTAACGGTTGCATTAATGGGGTGGTTTTGAAATTATCTATTATTGTAATGGGTTAAATTGGAATGTATGTTTTCTAGGATTATCCCTAAGAACCATTAGTTACCATGGTTATAGAAATCATAATTAAAATTTGAAATGATCTAAAATGTATATATTGTACTAAATTATTTAATTATTTTATATTTAATTCTACTAATAATAATTAGATTGAATATTTTGAAATGATGAAAATATTTTACTTCCCCCTGTGGCCCATGTTGAGGAACTACAGACACTTTGAGAAAGCACTCCATGTCAATTCCCCCTGTGGTCTCTCATCGTATTATAAAGACACTCTGGAGAAGCCCTGACATCCATTCTCCATATGGTCTACTATACTAGGTTCTCACATCCCTATGTAAAATCAGCAAGTATCACATAGCATAACGACCAAAGTATCCTCAAGAACTACATGGCTAGCATCTACATCATCTTAGCATGGAAGAATAGTCATACCATCCTAAAAACTAGGCATGGAACTGGAAAAGTCCTAACAGGAAAAACCAGACCAAAAAGTCATAAACGGGCAAACATGCATGGATAAATCATCCAAAGCATAGTAAATTACCCTATTCACAAACAATAACCTCTACCAAATCATATAAGAAAAGCAGACAAACAAAAAGTGAAAAATAGGAAACACGTAATACCATGTTCAAGGGTATTGGTGGAATTTTAACAAATACTCAAAGAATTCCTACAGAAAGGCACAAACCACCTACCTCGATATTAGTATACTGATATACTTGAACCCCGAATCTTGAATATCCTTAGAATGTCATATATCTAAGAAAAAGTCAAAAATTATCAACCCAAAATAACTTGAGAAAGAGGAGGAATTGAGAAAATGATGCTCTAGGAGAAGGAAGAGCTTACCGCTGTGGTTCCAACACAATAGACGGTGGTCGATTTGGAGAATGGATGAAGGCTTGGGGGTTTGTCGAAGGTCATCATCCGTACAGATGCTCTCGGTTCAAGAAACTGGAGAAGAAGACGTTTCTGGGGTTAAGACGCGACCCTGGTGCACTTAGTGAAAAAAATAAAGTACAAGACATGTAATTTTGGGGTACACGATGTATACTAGGCTTTTTCGTACTCCGCATTATGCGGCCTCCATATCACCCCTACATGGTCGTGTGTATGGTCATGACATGGCCAGCATGCGGCCTCGAGTGGCATCAAATTACATGACGTGTACTTCAAAAATTTCCAGAAACTCCTCTTTTCTCAAAAACTACATAAAACGAAAAACATACCTGAAAAGAAGGTCTGGGTTCTTACATATTGAGTTAAAAGTCTTATGGAGAGTCTAATACAACATTGTACACTAATATTTATTTTCAATTTTTTTCTTAATCTATCTCATAATGTTTAATTTTAATTTATTATTGTTAGTGCTTTTGTATTGTTTGGTAATATAATCCATTTTACCTCAAATTGAAATAAAATACAAAGTGACTTGGTCATTCTGATATTGAATTAGGTCTTATAAATTTTTTCTCTTATGGTATCTCCATTATAATGAATATTTGGATTGTGTAGTTACATTGGTTCCTCAACACATGAAAAAAATTAAAGTGATTTTTTTTACTTTATTGATGTCATGAAAACTCGATTGGGATTATAAAATCATTTTGGATTTGGGTATACCTTTTATAGACATTAATGTACTATGTATGTGATGTTTTTTATTAATGGTTTAATTAATGGGGTGTTTTGGAAATTATCTATTATTATAATGGGTTAAAATGGAATGTATGTTTGTTAGGAGTATCCCTCACAACCATTAGTTACCATGGTTATAGAAATCATAATTAAAATGTTAAACGATCTAAAATGTATATATTGTACTAAATTTTTTAATTATTTTATATTTAATTCTATTAATAACAATTATATTGAAGATTTTGAAATGATGCAAATATTTCAATTCCATAGAAAATTTATTTTATTTCTCATGAATTTAATTGGTGTGGAATTCCATGGATGAGCTTTCGATTTTATTTGGGGTCTCATTTTAATTTCTAGTGTAAATAAATATTTGGATTGAAAATGGTCCGAAGATATAGAATTATTTAATTGATCCCAGAGACTATATTTAGCTTCATTACCTTTAATTCCATGGGGTGGACCCCCCTTGGATTTAGGTAATGTATGTACTTAACTAATGCCACATATTCACACAATGGATTCATGCAGGGAACCATTTTTTAATGTCCTAGGAAAAACTCTCCAAAGTAATCTTAATCTTATTAGTACAAAATTCCTTTTTGGTTAGTCTTGGATTAAAATCAATTCATTCTTCTAAATCTAATAATTATTCCTCAATTTCATATCAGACATATTGATTCTTTAGGGATTTTAATAATGGAATACCTGAATGAGATACATGGATTACCTTAAATAAATTGATTATATTTTCTTTGATAATGCACCTTGAAACCCAATTGATCCATGACACCTCAACCATGTTCATGGACCTATGTTTCTTGAATTAGGCAGGGTCCGTCCAAGTTGTCTCCTTTATAGACATGAGGCTTAACTTGGTTATATTTTCTTCAACATCTTATTGTTATTATTACTATTTATTCACTTATATACTACACAACATTATGATTTACACTTACAGATTGTAATTTTATGAGACATAAATGGTGATAGTATACTATTTTATACTAACACCCTATTCGAAACACCTTTTGGTAATCATATAGAATTCGTGGATGCTGGTTGGGAGAAGGGAGATTTTCCTTATATATATTTTTAATTGTTTGGCTAGTATAGAGCATGTAAACATAGGGATTTCAAAAAGATCGATACATTAAAGGTCTTGAACCTTTTGGTATTTTTATTTTATTTACATTTTGGGATTAATGTACATGATTTGACTAATCTGCATGTTCAACCTGTTATTTATGTAACAAAATTATGATATTGCCTGAATTTTAACTTAGTATTTCAGAACCTAGATTTTATTTTTAGGATAGTATTTCATATTATGACTCTTTAATTTACACTATAATGAGCTCTAACTAAAGGGTATATTATCTCTAATATACCACTTATATATCCTTAGAGGTGGTCTGTAACCTATAGCCAATATAAAGGAGTTCTTCAGTCCATGTGGTTCACTAGTTTAGTGGAATTTTTGTCAAGGGGTTAATCTTTTTATAGATTATATATATGAATGAGTTAGATGCTTATGGTACACTCAATTATATTTGAGAATAGATTCCTTATTTTTTTTGGTTGTTTTTAGGTCCTTTATGAGATGTGGTTGAGCTTCACAATACTTTTCATCTTGAAATTTTTTTGGAAATTTTTATTGTTGAATATCATTGTGTTCTATAGTTTACAAAAATCAAAAAATCAAATGAAATTGAAACCTCATATTTTCTTTCATCTTCTTATTCTACTAATAATTCACAGTTGAAAAATGAGGAATATATTGTAGTATTGTGACACATAAAGTCACTACATGGAATGTAATTTATTTATTGATAAATGGGTCTCTTCCCCAAATGTTAGTGGTGTCATTTTAATGAAACTAGGGTATTTTTTAGTTCTCTTTTTAGAACTATTTTACCAAAACGTGAAATAAAAACATACATGATTAAAATATGATTTCATTAGCATCCCCATGGTTTATTTATAGTACACTAAACCATTTTACAAGACCATAAAACCACATTAGAAACTAAATAAAATTAAATTTTTAAACATGATTTATGTTATTTATCCTGTCATTTCTCCTACTATAGGTTAGTTGTATACCATGTATTTTACCAAAATGGTTATTATATATATTCAAACTTTTAGGGAAGTTTATCATTGAATAATATTGATTAATCATGATCACTTCATCAAAATATTCTCCTCTTAAAGAATTCTTTTAAATCCCATTTTCTTACACAGAGATGGTCTTGGTAACATTGGGTTTCTATTTAGTTGAATTTATTTGTGTATTTCCTTGATATGGGAATCCTATTGAACCTCTAATAATATTAATAACAAAATGAGATATATTAACACTATGGATAGTAAATGTAATGAATTTGATGTAGGTTTTCAAAATTTATGACCCATTATTTTTAGAACCATTATTTACTTATCTTATAAATTAATTTATTGGTATTATAAAAACTATATTATATATATATATGTTAGACTTATAAAATATTATATTTCTTTATTATGGTTATCAGTGGATTGTTAAATGGTTTTCATTTTTATCCTTCCATTAAATTTATTTTTTTAAAGAATTCATACCCAGTGTCTGAAAAAAATTCTATAAGTGTATTTTCAAAGGGATGCCTAATTTTAAATTATGGAAGAGGTATTATAAATTTTTTTAATTGTTTATATTTATTATGAATTATTTTATTGTATTTATTAAAATTATTTATATTCCACGCTTGATTTTTAGAGTGTTGTTGATGATTTTTATGTGATTTCTTTTCCAAAAATGATTTAATAATATGATTTCTTAATTAATAATATAAAATCCACACTTTTATGTCATAAAAAATATTTTATCAATGTAAAAAACCATAGATATGTTACATTAATTAATTAGTTTATATAAAGTGGTTTAAAAGTCTTATTTAGGGGGAATTATTTTTATACATTTATGATATGTTATTATTGAGACACACTCAGATTCAATTAATGGTGTTTGGTGGGAAGGGTGTTGTGTTGTTATCATTTAGTACACTTTTTTCTATGTACTTTCATATGATGAATCGTATCCATTATATATATATATATAAAACATGTTTAAACAAGGGTATCTAGTGTTTATATCTGCATTCACATGTTGGAATATTTAGGGATTATTCTCTAACTAGTGGTCCCTAGTATGGTGCTTTCATTACTTTTTAAATGATTCACTCTATTATGTCATGTAATGAAATAAAATGTGTTTCAGAGGTTGAATCACATCAGGAACAATAGTATAATGGGATTTTTTTTATTTTCATAGACTTAATGCTAAGATACTATGAATTCCCATGATCACCGGGTCTTGATTATATTTTGCTAACTATGAATTTTTTATTTCAATGACAAAAAGATTATGATTATATTATATTGAACCTTTACGACCATTATAATAGTTGATATGATTGACGTTTATCATTATTTGTATCTTCTTTTAAATTTTTAGAAGTGTCTTCTCTATTTTAATTGAAAATTTTTATAATAGTTTCAACCATTTATCAGTTTTTCTATACATGGAACTTTCATTATAAGGTTCTACACTATTTTCCTCCACCGAATTCCTAATTTACCATTAAAAGTTTAAAAGATAATCCTATTAAAAAAGTTTATCTTCCATGTTTTAAACCTAATAGTTTCAGTAATGATAGATCATTATTGGTTCTTAATAAATATTTAATAATTTATATTTATACATTTATTTAAAACTAAAATGAAATGGATTTATTATTTAATCCTATGAATTATGTTTAATAAGGAAACCCAATTAGAATATTTTTCTCATTACTATAAATACATTAGGTTTAGTATAGGTTATTTATGGAGGAGAAGATCAATTATCATATTCCTGTTTGGGTTGGTTGGTGGTCATACATGAAATTGAATCACCTACCCATGGCGATGAGTGGTTGTGGTTCAATTGTTTTTGGTTTTTAGTTTAACCGATGCATCAAACTTATCAATTTTCTCTCCTTTATAGTCAATTGTAATGTATTAGTTATATTTTTGTGATGTTAGGATGTAATTCAAATTTTTTATTGGTTATGATTTGTTATCACATTGACATTTACATTTCTTGTTTCAAGTTTGTTTTTAGTTTTCTTTTGGAACTTCTCTATTTGTGTGGCCTTCCAAAGTATTGAATGGTCATGATAGAAATATGAGTGGAAGTAACTTTTAGTTTTACTTATTTTATAGTGAATTTTTTTCCAAATGTTATATATCTTTATTCTTCACACTAGTTTCTATCCCACGAGGATAGTGAAATCAATTTGGGATATGCCAGAGACTAGCTCATGTATTTGTGTCAGGCCAAGACCAAATGGGTCTATGAAAACATAGATCTTCTCTTCATCTCCTATTTTCAATAAAATGTTTCCTTCAACCTATCCTCAATTGAGCTACAAAATTTTGAGAAATGTATATTGACAAACCTACCATTACCATGGTGCTTTTTTTAGGTTATATAAATACTTTCCCAATATTCAAATCATTATATAATTATATCCTCTAAGAAATCCTATTATTTATTTTTTCTATACATATTATTTTAGGACTCCATTAAAAAATTCCATATTTACAGCCATTTGATATACATTAATCTCACCTTGATAAATAACTTATAATAAAATCATTATTGATGCCATCATTTCCACTAGAGTAAATATTACCAAAAATTAAACTAATTAAATCTAATTATATACTTTATATATCATCCAAGATTTATTTTGAAACATACATACCTATTTGTAATATATATTTTTGATAACCACATTATAGAAATCACTTTTTAATGTTTAATCCATTGATAATGTTTTAATATTTTATTATTATTAATTTGGTCTATATCTTCCATCAAATATTTAACCCAAGATTTATGCTTTCGTGATTATTTGAAATCTATTTGTTCTACATCTGATAATTGAGTTTTGTGCTTCATTATTTAAAAACTATTAGTCATTTTTTAGTATAAATTTCTCCAATAATGATTCATGTTAAAACATCAATTATTTTTCTTCATGTTTGATTCATGAATTTAATTACTTTTAAAAATTAGCATCATTTAATTCGACTATAGAATCCTTATCATTTAGCTTATTTTTCTATTATATAAAATATATATCTACTCCTTAATCATCATACACTTCTTAAAGAAAATATTATCTATAATTTTCATATGTTTCATTTTTAATAACTTTCACTTTCTTCTTTCAATAGACTTTTTGTGCCTTTTGTTGAAATATTTTATCCTTTAATCTTGGATGGTTATCCAAGAAATAGTATTTTATCCACTCCACTTCCTTAATCATTTTCATTTCCCCTTTACTTATAATGAAACATTTACTTCAAACAACTATGTAATGTTTCAGAAAGAGTTTCCTACCATAGAACATTTCATAAGGAATTTTATATTCTATTGGAATGATAAATGATCAATATTTTTTGTAAATATACACTTTCAAAAATTTATTACAATATTTTCAATAAAGAAAGCCTTATTCAATTCATTTACCAAGTGATACCTTCTTTCCAATTATCTATTCTATTGAGTAAACCTTATTGATGACACTTCATGCTTTATTCCATGTTTTTGTAGATAATTTTCAACTTCAATGAAAGTTTTTTCAATTATTTTATAAAACCCTAATATCATAATTCTTATCCCACTTTCACTCACTCCTCATTTCCATATTCATTTGAAATAGTTCTAATTTTATCTATTAGAATACATACACATAGCATAACTCATTTTATTTCATTTGTGGAAAAATAAAATAAAATATTTATCACCTTGAGTAATTTAATGATTTATTGGACCACATACATTTTTATAAAACAAATTTATCATGTTTATTTATTGATTATTATTTCTATGGTAGGGATCACTATTTTTTCCCAAGCATGACTCATAGTTTTTTTCTTTATTTATTTATAGATAATAAATATAAATAGTATATTTAAACATTGATAAATAATTCAAAAAATATTGTTGAATTTTTCAAAGTCTCAAATTCCACTAGTTATTTTATTATAATATAATAATACAACTAGAATTGTTATTTCTTTTCCCCACATAAAAGTCCCCAATTGTTCTCCATCGTGACATAAGAGGTTTTTCATTCTTTTCCATGATATAAAAACCTTTATAATTATAAGTGACCTCAAATATATATTAACATAACTAACTCACACTAAATATGTTATACCAAATACCATCAACATGTTGAACATTAGTAATCTTCAATTCATCCCCATGCTAGTGAGTTTTACCACTTTATTTAATCTTTATATATCAATTATTTAAAAAAAACTATATTTTAAACTCTTCCTTTCATTTTTTATAGAATATTATTACTTACCATAATATGGGATAAGAATATATATATAAAATCCTCATAATACTATTCTAATATATTTTAATAAATTCTTATAAATAATAGATTTAATTTCCATCATCAACTTCTTATCTTTTAAAGAATAAATATAATGTGTGGATATATATGTTAGTATCTTGAAATTTTCCTTATAAGAATAAAAGTCTTTTTATTCTTCATTAAATGGCTAAAATCCATATTCTTGTGAAATTATATAATTGAATTAAATTTATTCTTCTTTGACTTCGATTAATAAAATTTTAATCCTTTTCTTGAAATCAACAGCTTTATGTCGAATAATATAGTAATTACAAAAATACCTTTAGAATGAATTTGTATTCTGACATGAGAAACATATTTTTATTCTCCTCTTCTATATTTCAAAATATTATCCTTTAAAATTACTCTCTACTTTATTGTAAAAATACATTTTGTCCCCAAGGTACTCACAAAATTTGCACTTTATCAAAATAAATGTATTTTTTATTCCATATATTTATATATCTACATATTATTTCAAATTAAAAGTATATTGATAAGTTATAAATGATTTATAACTTTATTATATATTCAATTTCAATTTAATAATCATATTTAATTTAATTTTTTTATGTTTTATTAGTAAATACAAGACACAATTCACCTATACAATTTGGTCTTTTAGTTCTATAGACTTCCTACAATGTCATTATGACTCCATTATCAATTTCATGCATATATAAATATCCCAGTCTATAGATTTATCCGTGATCTATTTTATTTTATTTTTGACTCAATATTTTTTCTCAATGAAAAAAATAATTATTAAATTGTTTCTATATTTTTATTTTTCACCTAGGTGGACATATTAACATCATCAATGATCATAGTGAATTCTAAAGTAGTTAACATATAGCTGACTACTTATTTCAGTTTCAATTTTACCATATGTTTATTATTCCTTAATATTAACTATGATATCAATTTATTCTTCATTATAATCTAGATAACATTAATATTCCTTCATAAATTCTTCAATCTTTCTATTATTCTTTCTCTACATGGAATGATCCTCAAAATAACCTCAAAATTCAATATTTAGATTAATAAATCCCATTGGTTTATTATACTATCATACTTTATATTTTTTTTATTTATTTATTATATCCATCATAAAGACTATTTTTATAAGAAAAACTCATTTTCAAAACCTTCTAATGGAGATTTATTACACTCACTATTCTATTTTGTTATATCATATTCTTATCGAATTTCATTCCACTTTCATTTCCTAAATTATGATTCTTAAAGAGGAAACCCTTATTATTATTTTTTTAATTATGTTAAATATCAACATATTCTCTATAAAATATTTATGGACACATAGAAGTATTTTTCTGAACTATCAACAATAAAAACTAGCTAAAGATATCACACCTTCAGAGTTTCCATTACATATCGTAAAAATACATTACAAAATAGATAAGGGATCATCACTAACATAATCTTGAATTTTGGAATCCTAAAGCTCATACTTCTCTAAAATAATTATTGTCATTTGTTTTTATAATTATTCTAAAAAAATTTCCCCATACATATTTCATAACATACTTTTTTTTTTGTGTACATCATCGAGTGAAAATTTTCAATGATTTACATATTTAGGCAGTTAAATATCTAGATTGTATATATATTTTAAAATTTTTATAACATAATTCACCATATTAGAATATTTTATCTAATTAATGAGACCAAAAATAGTTCTGATAACTTCCATGAGATGGTTAAAGAAGCTATAAACATTTTTGATTGAAATCAACAAATTTTTTATGAGGAACCCATAAAATTACTTAATTTTCATTGTCATTAAGTTCATAAATATTATATATCTTCTCCTAACTATAATTATATGATTATAGTTAATCCCTTCATTTTATATGCTATTAGATAAAACTCTTAATAAGAAATTATAATCATTTTCCTCATTATTCAAAAATTTCATATCTTCTTGGTTCCTTACAATTTTAGTATAATCAATTACTTGAATCCCAAGAAATGATGTTGAGTAAATATCCCAAGATTTATTAAAATTGATATCGTTATATTATTCACTATAATGTAATTAAAACCATCATATAAGGGTAGCTCATTCACATTAAATTCATTCTACATGATGAATTAGGATGATTCAAAATATAAGAGGTGGGTGAATTCTGGTGATTCAAAATGTTATATTGTATCAAATTCAAATGGATACAATACACATATTTTCATATATACATAATATCTGTCTCATTTAATGTACCACCAAAAACAAAAAAATTGAAATAGAGATTAATAATAAATTATATTTTAGTTGGTTCACCTGTACTAGGTTATACACAAGGAGAACATATGAATGATTTGTAAATTTTACAAATAATAACTATATCACTATTTGGTGATTGAAAACAGTAACACAATATTAATACTGATACAAGTTACATAAAATATTCCATAATCATGATGAATATCAATAAAAATTAATATAATATGAGATAATATTGATATATATTCAAAATCACAGAGATATAAAAATAAATAACACCATAAAATGGGGGTTTACCCTTAGGCTCGGATCTCCACTTTTATATCATCAAAGCTATATATAGAGACTCTTCATTTAAAAAAATGATCTTTAATAGAATCAAATCTAAGAAAAAATCACTCTTATATTATAATTATTTTATGACTTTTAATGATTGATCTCTATTACCTTTTTCCTAATTCTTGATATTTTTCTACATTCAACCTATCATGTTATTATAATTTTTGATTTATTTTTTCTACTTTTATGTCTCTTTTTTTGATAATTATTCTTAAAATTATAATTCAAATTTTGAAAATTAACTACTATGAATTTCAAAAATATTAAATTCAACACTTTGATCATATTCAAGTCAATCTCCCCCATTAATCTTAATTTATTCTTAAAATGTTTATTATATAATCTCAAAATTGTTAAAGGAGTTTCAAATAATGAAATATTATCATTACCTAAATGTATTAAAACTATAATTTTATACACTACATGAAATTAATATTATTTAAAATATAAAAAATTATCCAAGACACGGAAATCTAATTACTAAATAATACACTTTTCTATAAAAAAATCCTTAGAAACAACTAGCTCCATGATTTCCAACTCATTTTTATTGACCTCCAGAAAACTCAACAGTCAAAGTTTCTTCTTCCACAGTGTGGTGCTCCTCTACGAAATGTTTTATCTAACCTTACATGATTCATATATATATTTTATCATTATAAATTCCTTACTAATTAATATATCATGATGTCAAATCAATCTTTCAATATGTACAAATAAGCTTCATTTTTTATTGTTTCACGGTAATCTATTTAATATGAGTGGTTTTCATTATAAAATATCGTATTCCATGGTGTAACATTAATAATATCCCTATTTTAGTTAACCCTTTAACCCACATGTTCCCCAAAACTCCAACTAAAATGAATTCCCTATAATTTGGCCATTTGTGATACTTTATGAATTAATATGACAATAATGCACCTTGTTCCACTAAAACACTTTTAACTATAGTGTGGTATCTTGACTATTACCAACCAAAATCCGTACAAATTTAAACAGTTTCCCAAACACCCATAACACCTTCATGATATTTTTTTTATAATACAGCCTTTCATATCGAATATCCCCATGATGTGGTGAGTGATTTCATTGTCAAACATCTCATTAACATTACAAAAACACAAAAAAAAAACTATATTTAAATTTAATGGACTTTTATTGATAATTGATAAAATATTACAACTTTTATTTAAAATAAAAACATATCCATTAGTTTAAAAATTAAAAATACAAAACATTATAGGACTTTTCATGGGTCAAACCAAACTTAATAGCCCGACTTCACATAGTGAAACTCACACATGGATCCAAATAATGGCATCCAAACCCACATACCCATGCTGAAAATCCATAAAATATATGCACATCTATATAAAGAGGTAATATTATGGTCCACATACTTAAATTATGGAATTATTCCCCTACGTAATCTTACTCCGCCTCTTTAGAAAAAATCACTGAACAAAATGAATTTCCAAAAGACACCAAATCACCAAATTAAATCTATAATTAATTATAATAAAAAATAACTAATTCAATGTATTAATATTATAATTTTAATTTAGAAAATAATTAGGTAAAACACATAATGTGGCCTCCCATCATTGGAACTCAATATCATGGTGTGCCATCAAATTCCAGCATGATCCTCAATCTATAAAAAGAAAAAGATGAAGGATTATTATTCTTTCATGATCATGAATGTTTTATTTAGATTGCCGTGGATGGTCGATCTGAATGCCTGGAAGAGAATGATATTGCAGGTAAGGAGAATGGTGACAGGGCCTTAGAGGCTCAGTTGGCTGGAGGTTTGGAGACTGAAGTTGGCTACATTAGAATGGAGGCTATGGAGGTTATGCAAGAGGGTGACAAGGTACTGGGGTTGGAGGGATCACCATTGGCTGTTTGCACAGAAACCGGAAACTCCTTTGTGATGGGAGCTGATGAGGGCCAGGCTGAACAGGGTCTGGAAGCAGTCCCTGCGGTTACAGTGGATGAAGGTGCTTCAGTGGGGGTGCTTCTGCCGGTGATAGAGAACCCTACTACAGGTCAGGTCGTTAAAGGAAGGGAGTTCCCTTTGGGAGGGACAGAGAAGGTGAGCAGAACAGGTGACCGCTTGTTCAGTGAGGTGGTTCAGAGTGAGCAAACCTCCTTTCCGGTTGGAGGGCCTGGTTCACTCACAGCAAGACGTCGGTCAAGGAAGGATTACTCCTGTCTCCCGCGGCCGATGCAGACTCGTTCAGCATCTAGGAAGAAAGGCAAGGTCGCTGTGTCTTTTGCGAACAACATTGTGGCTGAAAGGATTTCACCAGACCCGGTTCTGGAACTTCTCAGGAATCGGGTGCAAAGTCCTCAGTATTGGAGGACACCAGGTTGGGAAACAGCCTCGGCCACTGGAGAAGATGAGTCTGGCAGGGGATGCGGAGAGGAGTACGCATATGATGATTTTTACTAATGTTTTTAGTGTGTTGATTGCTGTTTCTGGGTTTTTTGTTGTGGTTGTACGCTTGGGCACCGGAACCCATTAAACCGGCTTTTGAAAATCAAAAAAAAAGGATTTCCAGGATTCACTTTACCTTCTTCGTGTATCTCATAAAAATTTTCAAAATATATATTCAAAGTAATACTTTGTCTCCAAAATCTAACTCTGGATCTCATCAATGATTATTAGAATAAGTATTTGGTTTAATTTGTGTTGATTTGGAATATTTCTGAGTGGTTTTAAACTTTTCTGTCATTTCTAAACTAGATCTGGTCCTAAAAAATTACG
The DNA here is from genome assembly GCA_963277665.1 of Viscum album. Lineage (NCBI taxonomy): Eukaryota > Viridiplantae > Streptophyta > Magnoliopsida > Santalales > Viscaceae > Viscum > Viscum album. The sequence continues at coordinate 566,028,257 of OY728160.1, read as the reverse complement.
TTCTCCAATAGCATCCCAAAATATCAGAGTTAAGGATATATAACCATATATGAACATTTTATGGTTCTATTTGGATGTCGGGGTTGAAACTATTTTTAAATGATAGAAAAAATAAAATAATATTTTGATGAAAAATTTCTTTAATATCAACTGAACATGATCTTATTATGGCATTAAATATTTTAATTGTCTATTAAGATTGACAATCAATTTAAAGAAGATAATATATAATAAATATTATCAATATTTCCAATGATTTTGTATTAGTCATGTAAAGTTTTTATGTGAAATATGGATCTTTAATAGAGATAATTGATTGTGATACTCCATGTAGATTTACCAAATCCTTAATGTATAACATCTAAGATTGATCAAGTGAGAAATCTTCTCAAATAATAATGAATTTTAATAGATTTATAAGTTAATCCACCACTAATCAGATGGAATTATTCCGTTTATAAGTCTTGGTAAGGTTAATGATAATTACCATGGTGTTGGTTTCTCATTTCTATACTAGTATTAGTAACGGTTACATCATCCCCTAATATTTTTGATGGTCATACCTTATAAAAAATCATATAATGAATAAAGATATATACTTAAAAATTTCTCTCTTCATGTCATCCCACAAAAAGTGTTTCATAAGATCTAGATAAAACTATGCTTCTTGTGTGAATTGATAAGTATGTACTATGTGTATCATCTAAAATATACATATTCATTTTTATCATGGATGAGACATATATCATAGTTCTAGATATTATAACTCCATTTATATCGACGTTCAATTCTTGAATATTCTCCACCACATAGTATTGATTCATATCATCTCTTTATGCCTTCTTAATATTCTCAACGATAGATGACATGGAAATAATTTCAAAAATAAAGGATCTTACCACCTTCATTATGATTTCTAGATCCAAAGTTTAAAAATCCATATGTATTGGATCTATTTTAATCATCATCATGGACTAGTGAACTTGATCCATCCTTGTCAAGAACCAACCACCTTGTTTTATTTTATAGGGTGGTAATTAAAAGAGTAGTTATAGTAATTGATTATATAAACCCATATACTTTAGTTCATATTTATCTCTTTTTAAGTGAATTTACAGTTTATGATCTTTTAATTAGTATATACATCAAACGTTTTACCATAGAGATAATATCACCAAATATTTAATCACAAAATTACCGATGATGGCTCTAGATTGTGAGTAAGATAATGTTTCTCTTGGGCCTTTAGTTTATTTGAGAAATAAGATATAATATTTTCACTTTTCAAATAGAAATTTCCCAAAATCATCCTCAAAGAATTATTTTATATCAAAACTCTTTATTCACTATTGGATAGTGGAATAACATGTTTTGTGACCAACATCTTCTTATTACCACTGAATAATTCTTCACATTCTTCTATCTAGAATAACTTCATTTGCTTATGTGTTATGTTGTTTACTGGATCTTAAAATCATGATTTATTTATCACCAAATATCAATTATATCTATATAATTTAAGAAAATTTGGATCTCAACAAGATTGGATTGTCTATTCCAGTATACAATAACCTCATTTTTTTAAGGATATAATAATATATAATCTCTTTTGTTTATATAACTGAAGAAACATATTTTTGTAGCCAAAATTCATACATACTAAATAGGTAATGTACTTTATTTATTTTCCTATGGTCATTTTCACAATCCTAAAGATCCATCTATTTTCTACATTTATCAAGGAATATATTAGGATATTATTGATAATTATAACTAAAAATTTATCTTGGTAGTCTCTATATACTCTAATCATTAGATTCATAAATATTATAGGGTCATTTATAAGTTGTTAATGAATCACTCTGAATTTTTTATTCCCATATCTTGGGTTTATGGCCTTATTTGGTATATCTTTTATATGTAACATTAATAATTGTTCCCAAAATAAAACACAACATTATGATGCATTGATCCCCTAAAACTGAAAAAAATCAATATAGGGTACATGATATATATTACTGATCATGAACTTGTTTGGTTCATGATAACCAATGAAAATATGAATTGATATATTCTTCTTCTTGACAATGAGGATTGGTGAAAACTATGGTGAAACACTTGTTACATACAAAAAATATCAAGATTATCTTAAATATTACACATTAATTATAATAATTCAATGGGGTTGTTTGGTAAGAAATCTTTGATATAAGGATATGTATGGTTTTGAGTTTGATTAAATAATCAACCTCATGCTTTAGAGTAAAAACACATAACTCGTCTAGAGATGCATTAATATTCTACTGTAAATTTAACATTTATTCAATATTGAGTTCCTACCCAAATAATTGAGCCATGTATCCCTCTTAATTTCATATCAAGACACACATTAAATAATGTTTATCTAAAGGGATATTATTAATATCCTTGAATTGATATGTTATATGGGGATGATTTGGAAAATGAATTTTGATATCATAAAACTAGAAATTAATAGGAACAATATATAGGGAGAGTTAGTCAATGTAAATTATCCAATATTATTCTACGAAGAGAATAAGAGATATATCTATGAGATGTGACTTCCTAAAAATATCAATAGGAGAATATTTTTATACCACGGATTAAATCATATCACTATGATTTTTTTCACTTATAATTCAATATCCATTGTTTGAGGTAGTGATTCATCATTCTTGGAAAACCTGAAAGAAATGAAATAATATGAATAACTAGACAGAAAAAAATACATTCACAACTTAAGAGTGTATAATTAGTTAATCATTAACCATATCCTTTCCATGATCCACTTTGATGGTATTTATTTCAAAAAATATTCTTTTTTATTAGTGTTTATGGTTGTTTATTCCGCTTATCCTCATTATCCCTTAGATATTGGAATATATTTCCACAATTCTCAAACTCCTTGGATTTGAAGTATTTAAGCGTGGATGGTTTATTATTTGCTATCTTACTCCCCTCTATTATGTTAATTAAGCTATTAACATTTCTACAATATTTGAGTGCCTCATATCCTACTTACAACATGTAAAACATTTTCTTGATGTGTTGAGGAAATTTACATGGTTCTTCTACCAATATTTTTCACACGTATGTGGTTGAAGTTTCTTTCTACCATGTTATTTTTCAGGAAAATAAACTTTCCTTCTCTTGTCTCTAACTACATGGGAATAATGATAGTATATAGTTTCTATTTCCACATTATATATCATGTTTATATACATAAAATAAGTAATTATCAAAAATGGGAATAACTCAACCATTGATGTATTTAGATGATATTCCATGATATAAATGACATGGAAGCCATAAACAATAAAAAATATTATGATAAAACTTAATATATAAGTTAAAACTAATAAGATATTTCATGCTATGTTTATAATTAATTTAATTTGATAGTAATGACATTTACTTAGGTCTTCAGATCCTTGTTTTATGATGATATTGATTGTTATAAAACCTTTCAGTATACTATAACTATGCTTGTAGAATATGATGGTACTGAGGCATGTTTAAGAAATATTGTTGGTTAGGGATTTTATAATTTTAATCATATGATAGATATAACATAAAATTCTCTAGTGATATGTACCTCAATTTATGTCTCAAAATCTCAAGTGAATTTGATTATGAATAAAAATTAAACCAATTGTTACCTAATTTAAATTAATGACAAGTTTGTATATCATTCCTCACTAGAAACCTTTTCTTGAATGATCCAAGATAAACCCCTATAAATAATCCAAACATACTTCATGAGTCCATAAGAATGTAATTTTTTTAATCTGATTGTTATCTTTCATGTGTGACGATTCCTTTGATGTCCCGATGATCACCATGACTTGGTTCCGTTATTCTGTGAATCTGTTTTTGGATCAATCACTTGAAACATATATTTATCTATCTATGATTTGGGGAGGAGGAGTGTGAATCACACAAAATCATTGGTTTGAATAGTACCCTGAAAATAAACTCCATATGGCTTATACAATAAAAGTTAAACACTTAGAAATGGTTTCTTAACCCTCATATATCAAACACCTACTTAATAATCATTAAATGACCCGTTATGAAAAAATAATTTTGTCATAATGTTAGTAATATTTTTTGTCTGTTGTAATATATAATAAATATATTACATGTTAAGGGTTATTCCTTAACTCCAATCATAATTTCCACTAATATTAAATAAAAATTTAATATTATAATATTATTCAACCATATTATATTTTTCATTGGATTCATATAATATGTTATGAATACTTTTAATAAGTAAATTCAACCCAATTATTATATAATTGAATTACTGTGAATTTATTTATTTTTTGGTGATAGTTAAATATCTGACACATCTCGGACCCTATGGTGGGACCCATCTAGTCCTATATTACTATTCAAGAGAATAGGGAATACCTTTCAACACTCTATTGTATGTGACCCTCTAGGACCTCATCTCGATAAGAGTGAATACAATTCATATACAAGGAGTGGAGTCTATAAACCCATCAACATCCCAGAAGAGATAAGAAATAGTCTTAGTAAAGAAATCCTTCCAATGAACACATACCATGTAACATAATCACTTTTTATCCTGGTGTTTCATAAAGAAGGATGCGCACATTGTTTTTTCATCCTCTAAAGATTAATTATTCATTGAACTAACTTGATGGAATTATATTCTTCCACCATGGCCATGAATTTATGAAGGTACTACCATCTAGATCAACTGGGCCAGAGATGTCACTTAATTTGGGAAGAGGTAATTTCTATTTTTGATTATTCAATAAAATTCATATTAACAATGATGCACCCAACACAATATTCATCACTATGAGATAAACATATGAAAACATCTTGAGAAGAAGTCTCAATGATTATGATCTTGAGCCTGTGACTTTAAAACATATTATCTTTTGAGTCAATATGTTCTATCTAGACTATAAGACATATTTTTAAGAATAATTTAATTGAGTATTAAGGTTTTCATTGTACCCTAGGAACATCAATAACACTTGTGTCTAGGGTTGCCACTATTACAACACACCCACTTTCACTAGATCCAACTTTAAAACTATCCTTGTTGTCTATAAGATGAAATTATAACATTTTTGATGAGTTATAGATTTATTCATTGGGTTTTCATTTCTCTAATTTGTTTATATTATGTAACTTGTGACTTCACCACCTTAATTAAGATTCTTCATGAGATGATATCCTCGAGTATCAACCTTTTATCCACATTAACAAATTTATATATTTTCTAGTATTAGTAATAGTATTATCATAATTTATATTATTATAAATCTATACTTACTTGGTGTGATTATATAAAGTAGAAAAAATCACCATATATTATAAAATAATTATCCAGAAACATCATAAGTCACAACACTCTTTTTATTTGTAGACATTTTTAACACTAGCTTAAAATAGATTCTCTTAATCATTGTGTTTTCTTAATAGTGATATTAGATCATATTGATCTATAGTATGAATTCTTTTCCCCCCCTTTACAACTAGAATCACTTTCTCTTTGAATACATTGTATATATATTTTTTACTTTCTCAAGTATAATTTGATAGGTCCAACTACTTCCCATGTAGTTATCAAAAATATAACTTATATTTAACACTAATTAATTATATATTGGAAAAACAAAATATAGTACCTAAAATGAGGCACATAAAATATCCATTTATGTTGTTGATGGAATTCCAGTCACCTAATTAATCTTATAATTTTCCCCATACATGTCTTCTTGGAGATATTTATTCCATGTAAAATTGGTAAAAATTCTCTCTTGAGTTGATCTATCATTTATTTTTCAATGCATTATCAGTATATGTACAGTTAACTTGGTATATGTAACCCATTATATCTACCTCAATTGATATCATTCCCAAGAATGTAGGTTTCACTTTTAAGTCAATATTTGGGGAGAAAGTTTAAATTTTATCTAAACTAACTATAAGACCAATAATTATTTTATATATTTTATCAAATATATTTTTATTTAGAAAATATTGGTTCTCCTACTACCATTATTTAGACATGTGAAAAAAGTAATTATAAATGGATTTTCAATGGTCTTGTTGTTTGCTTCAATAAAAAAATATATTTCAGTTACTTACACACCTTGTTGGAATTTTTGGTGTAAACATCCCTTTATGGTTGCATTGAATAGTCACCATCCATGATTGGAAGTCTTTAAATAAAAAAACCAGTCTAATTATCACCGAAAGTATCTATGAAAACTGAAACTAAAATTGATTTTTGAAGAACCCCATGGTATTACCAATCGAGACTTATTTGTAGCACTCTTGTACATCCCATGTATAATCTCACTTGAGTACCCAATAGATAATTCAAAATAATAATCAAATATAATTTAATATATTTAATCCATTATTGAATTTTATTTGTAATTTCCAATATTAGCTAATTTTCATATACATCTTACTTGTAGGATTCATTATTCTCAATAAATAATTTATCACCAGTTATGGTGAATAAAAAACCATTATGATGGTTTTATCCTACTTCTATGGTATGTGTCCCTGGAACATTACCTTTCCATAGGCTCTTGCGGAACTTGTTCCTATTTAAAAAACTTTTTTGTCTCTATAAATGAATAATCACAAGTAAATATTACTCCCACTATCTCGAATATATATTTTCATCGTTTTATAGAAATATATCCTAGTACGTAACTATAGTTTTTTTATCTCATATATGTTTATAATATCACAAGAAACCATTAGGATAATTACTTTAGATACACACTGTCCTTTGATGATGGAAATTTTTATATATATTTGAAAAATACATTTCATTTAAACACATTTCATTTTTAAATGATGGATTTATATGATACTATAACTCATATAAAATACTTTTATCTAATAGGTGACATATAGATAGGAGATAATGGTTCTATTTTAAAATAAATCCACAAAAATTAATAGAAGTTTCTACATTTCACATGAGTTGCAACATTGATTGTCCTTTTATGTCACAACTACGATGTGTGTAAGTAAATGTGTATTATGGAATTACTTGACAATACATTTTAATGATCAATTTAATTATGAAAAAAAATCATCACTTATCCTCTTCACCAACATCGTAACCATAATGTGTATAAGGAAATATTCATTTTTGAATTGTTACATGATGCATTATAATTATTTATGATGTCCGGTCAAGATATTGTTTAACTCAAGGGCTCAAATAAAATCATATCTATAAACCATTAAAATACTATACCCCAATTTGAAATTCATTAAAAACACTTAAAGTAATTGTATGATGTATATTTTATGTTAACATAACCATAGAATAGTTAAAGATATCTAGTTGAACTAATTCTAAAATATTTGTGTCATATCTGTATTTTCTAATGGTATCTTTGTATAAAACTAAATAATTAATTGTGTCAAAGATACCTGAGGTTTTTTACCTCCAATGATTCTAAAACCATACTTGGTATATCATCGACAACTATATTGTTTTTATTAACTATGATTTATCTTTACACAATTATGAATAACTGTGTCTTAAATTTTATATTCATTATTAATTTCCTACGATTCATGCATTACAGAACTATCTATTGAGTATTAGGCACACAAAACAACATTCATTATAAAACTTGAATAACTTCGCATTATGTTCAAAGGACATGTGAGAAACAATTTTGTTGATTCTTAAAAGAAGTTCAACTGGAATAATTAAACAAATATATTAGTGGTTTTTTACTTCACATGATTGACTTATGACTCACCCTTTTTCTGCTGCATGGAGAACACACCTTACATCCTGTAAAGATTAATTTGTTACATGGATTGTTTATATAAATGAAAATATGTGATAATACTATGGTATTAAATACACATGATGTAAGAAACATTAATTATAATTGATTGATATTCACTGATTAATAATTTATTACTTTATTCATCACTTCAATTCATTCCATTAACAATTCCATAGCTTTATCACATGACACCTGAATAATATTACCTCTTGTGTAGTGATCAACCTCTATTATTTAAAAAGGTTGTGATGGTGAATTTAGCATCACACATTCCATTGTCCTTGTAAACATGTATTTCATCTTATTCAAGTTTATTAAATAAAGAATAAACATTCATAATTTTCTTATCATCTTATAGAAAAATATAAAAAATTTAATGACGCCTTTTCACTATACTGTACATTATTTAATCTTAAGAGAAACTAGAGGATTTTTTATAAGGATTTAATAATGGGATTTATCAAAATAATGTGTTCCATATTTCAAATATAAAAAATCCATTATAATCATCACCAAATTCATATATTTATTTACTTTCTCTCCATAATCTTCTTATAGATTAGACTATATATGAAATTATAAATTTCAAGATTTTGTATCCACAACTCACATTAGACGTCGATGATATCATTATTCCTAAACATAAAATGCATCATACATGGGTATCCTATAAGAATCATGCACACCCTCTCTCATGTAGTTAGATCATTTGGTATTTGAGACTCCATCAACTTTAATATCATATATCATAGTACTTTGCGCAAGAACCTATACTTATCTTGGAAACTCATGCCTGTCTGGACATTTTTTTCCAAACATAAACATAGTGTGTTTTTTATTACATGCCATTTTGTACAAGAAAAAATCTAATATATTTGTGATTTTATGTTTATTACATACTAGACACTAAAAATTAACTAAATCATTAAATATCTCCCACAATTTTATTAAACTATAGTATCCCTCACCACTAGATTCAGAATATCCTATTTCTCTAGTATGCTATTGGAAAGAATCGCCAAAAACTCTACCCAAAGTATAAGGCATGGTTATGTCCATATTAAAATATTTTCAAGGTTGGATTTTGGTTGTCCATATGAATTAACATGTGGTTACATGAACTATTGTGTGAAGTCTTGGTTTCTAGAAATCATAATCTTTATTAATTCAATGCATATCCTCTAAATATACAACAAGATAACTATAACTAATTAATTTCAAAAATATTTTCTTAATTTTCCCCATAATTTTCATAATAACTCCCTAATAATTGGAGGTGACCTAAACTAGGGATAACTACCTCCTAGTACATCATGTCTTGTCTGAATTCAATTGATGGTAGTTATTTGAAAAAATATTACATTGAGGGGTTTTTGTTATTCCTAACTGAATGAAATCACTTTCGAGGTGATATGTATGTACCAGAGGATTACACTCACAAATGACCATGAAATAAATAAAAAACATTCATCACTTAATAAGTTCATTTAATCTATGAATTATATGATTAAAACATTATTTGATCGCGCTCACTTACAAATACAAAAAATAATAAACAACCCCTAAACTAAATAAACTTCATGGATGTCCTTGAGAAGGTTGTGTTGTTTTATCTATTTAAGCTCAATGGATTAAGCATGACCCATGATTATAAAACTAGAGTTGGGTCTTGACTCATTTTGCAGATATATTCTAAAGGTGATGCACAAACAATCAAGAAATTAATTTATTATTACATTCATTACACACAAATTTAAAAATTAATTAAATAAAAATTAACCTTGAAAAAATATGGTCATTCATAGCTCCAGACCAGTTGGATAACAAAATTAAATACATAATAAAATACTAAAATACAATAAATTCAAGTTCGTGGGAAACTAAACAAATTAAATGAATTATTTTAATTCAGAAAATATATTTTTATTCGTCCTGTAGTTAATTTAATTATTATTCCGTAATTAAATTAATCGTTTTAAATTATAAAATTAATATTACTTTTAATCCAAAAATTTAAATAATTTTTTTGAATATGTTAATAAAACTTTTTTGGGACCCTATAACCTTCACATGTTCATTGTGGGTCCGGAAAAACCCACACCATCTGATGGTGGGTTAGGTAGTATGCTTAGGTTTATTCTGGGATTGGTAGTATTTTACATTAGTTATACTAGGTCGATCCAACTCGGTTTGGCTAGTGGGTCTATAATGGCCCATACTTTACATACATTGTTATTACTTAAAAATTGAAGCACACTTATTATAACATATAACAAAACCATGAAAGGATCGTATAGGTATAGTGTCTTTAGAAACTGGAAAGCATAAACAACTGATTCATAAAGCATCTACTTTGCATCCCATTTATTTCATCATATCTAGAGTCCCTTTTTGGAATATATTACTTAATAACCTTCTTCCTAACCTGGGTAAATAAAACATAAAGAAGGGTGAGCTCAAATTCTCAGTAAAGGTAAACAAAAGAAATATCAATCACATCATATACATAAGAACATAACTTTTGGAAATCTTAACCTACAAAAGAGATCATAATTTCATAACATGGGATAAATCACTGTAGTGAAATGTAATCACAATAATCATAACTTAAAGCACGAATCCTTGTGGCATACATACATAATCATTGAGAATCATTTCTTATTAGTCATGACTCATTTCCAAGACTATCTTAGTGGACAAAGTCCATTTTTGAACCAAGTTCACTCTTCGTTTCAGTCCTATTTCACTGAACCGGTATAACCTGCCATTCCAGCCATGTCTATCTCATGAGATATAAAATCTTTACCCAATTTATTGGAGGGAGATATAGGTCCCACCCATCTCATAATGATACCATTCTTATGTGTGCCACCAAATCATAAACCATACATCATAGCATAACCCATGTAATAAAAATGGGAATCTTAAACATCATGAAATCATAAAACAATTCATATAAGATAAAGGAATTCATAAAAATAATTCCATCACAACATAATCAAATCAATGTACTAATAGGGATAGAAACATAACCCTTTATTATCTTAGATGGAAAATAATTTTGATAAAACACTTGAAATCCATTCTTGAGGAAAATATCCTTTCTACTTCAAAAACACTTTTCCTTTCTTAACGTGTCATGAAATTATAAAAAAAAGTAGTTGATTAAAAATAAACATGAAAACTTGTAAAGTAATCTTCTTGGAAATAATGTTTTAAAAATCCATTCATGCCGTATAAGTTAAAAAAACATTCTTCTCGTACTTTTGTTGGAAAAGTCAAAAAGTACCTCGTACGAAAAACAACAAAAGATTCCTTTCATATATTTTACTAAAAATTCACCGAAGGGTAAAATTGGATTTAAACAATTGTAGGTGGATGGAAATAATATTACATATTGAGGAAACATGGATGTGGATGATAAAATACACCCCAGTAAATTCTGAGTTATAAACAATCTTGGATAAAAATTGAGATTGCGATATTTTCCCTTACCTTAGGTCCGATTTGATTCGTAAGTGTCCTAACCTCCTGTATAATGATTTAAATAATGTGATTTACTTATTCCAGAATCATACGTATTTTTATGATATCATATATGGTTATATTCTTATCTTCTTATTAGTAATATTTCATTACTACTTGTTATTCGGGTGTTTATTACTTTTTGTTCTTATGCGTGTTTTGTCGAATAAATTTTTATTCTTCTCTTTAGGTTATAGATACCTCATTTCTAGAATGGTATTAGTGTAATATATATCATATTCATTCATTCAATTCATTTATATAATCATTATGCAGTGAAGATCATGTAGAACGAATCACATCACATCGTGGAGACGGTATTCCGTACGTACGCACGAGCGATGATATCGTTTCCATGATCGTGGAATTTTATTGGAGTGTATGTATACTATTTCAGAATAAATAACAATTTACAATAATCATATATATTCATTACTTTCTCCCTTATACCCATCCAAGTAAGGTGGTGGTGGAAAATAGATTACACCACGGCGTGGGGACGGTATTCCGTACGTACGCACGCGCGATGATTTCATTTTCCGTAGGATGGATAAGAGGTGAAATAGAGTTGTTTCATATTTATAATAACATATCAGTATATTAGTGATACTGATATTATTATCTCATAATTCAACAACTAATGAATAAGAAGTGGAAGAAGAAATAAAGATGAAAGAATCGGTAACGGGCATTACCTCTTCTTTGAGGCGCTTCTTTGAGACCTCCTTTTAGGGAACTAAAATTAGTCTTTGAAGAAGACCAGGACCTCTAAGATGTCTCTAGGGAAGTGTAGAGGCGAAATTGGTAGGTTTTGGCCGATCTTGAAGGCTCAAATTGGTGTGAGGAGGAGAGGGATGAGGTGCCCTTTTATAAGGGAGGAGAGGGGCACCTTTGGAAATATAAGACATATTAGTTTATATTAAATCCCGACCCCACTTAAAAACTTCCAAAATGACTCATATATGAATATTATATGAGATAGGGTTTTAATCTCATCAAAAAATAAAATTTAGAAATGTTAGTAATTTATTTTAAACATTATCAACTTGATTTATCCTTATATATCAATTTAATTTTATTTGTTGTAATAATATTCTAAATTTTAAATTATTATAACTAATTACATATGTGTTGTGAATTTTCCATAATTTGACAGTTAATGACATTTTAGACCATATAAAATTTAATTTATAAATTTTAAATATTTTTGTTATTTTTAAACAATTTTATAATATGTTATTTTTATAAGATAACAATAGTGTCAATTTTGACACTATTCATTTATTTGAATTTAAATAAAATATATACAGAAGATATGTTCGACCTAAAATATTTAATAGATCCATAAGATGTCATATGTATCTAGAAAATTAGTGGAGCACATTAAATAGTTCATATAATATTTATTTTATTATTTTTAAAACCATTTATTTGATATTTTAATTAATAAAATAATTTCAACATCACTATTGTGTCATAATAAATGATAATTATTTAATCCCTAAAAATTCGAAATAAATTCCTATGATATATATAATTTTATTAGCTTTCTGTATACTATTCATGTTCGATGTTTCATGAAGTTTATCACTAAATTAAAATTATTATACTTATAATATTTAAGAAAGTGACATGTTGTCACATTCTTTGGTTTTAATAATAATTAAATTATTATCATGGACAAAAGACTATTTAATGAATCTAATCCGACCCTTATGTGATATGGGTCAACGTTTAGTCATCCAATAGGATTTTGGAAGGTGTTAGGGTAATTTTATAATCTTATATTTACCCTTAATTACCCGATTTACCTTTAACTATGGTAAATAAAATTTACCGTAGTTACTATTTATAATGCCCAAAAATAAAAAGTAGCCTATTAACATAATTTGGAACTAATAATTCTGAATATGGAATCCATTTTTGAAAATTCAAAACATATAAGTTGCAGTAATTAATTTAAAATAAATCCCGTTGTTAAGAAAATGGGTTTTAGAAGTTAAAACATTGCCAAAGATTGAAATGTTTTTACCTATGAATTCAATGTGAAATTAATGCTAATGACATACATTATATTAAATGGTAAAAATATAATCTATTTATATTTTAAAACCATTCAATATTATAATGTATCCATATAAATTATCTCAATGATAAAAGTTGTTTTTAATTAAAAAATAGCATATTTTTACTATTCATCAAAATATGAAAGTTATCAGAAAAATATCAAAAAATTATCCAAAGTAAATTTTTATACCCTGATTCAAAAGAAGGGTATTATTTTTTAAAATTGAACTTATAAACATGTCAAAAACTGGATTTAATGTGGGTGTGCCATCAAAAGGTGGAAAAACTGTATTTTTTGAAAAATATTTCTTTTATCCAAAAAAACTGATTTTGCTTTTATACCTCATTCTAGAAAATGTATAAGTTGAATTAAAATGTTGTAAAATTAAAAATTCAGTTAATACTATTCATAACAGATAGTTTTAATAATATTTTAATAGCATATCGTTGTTTAGTGAAACTCGGTATTGCGTACGACGCAAGCTATCGAGGAAGGTCGCGGTTGGATGTAAAGCAATCCAAGCTAGTGTTGTGTGTAGTAAAAGATTCCTTTGATGATTTATATAACATAAAAACAAAATATTTCTCATAAAAGTTTCGGGTGTTACATTCTACCCCCCCTTAAAATGAATTTCTCCCTCGAAATTCGTCACTTTGTAATAAACAGATGAGGATACCTCTCCCTCATCATATCCTCAATCCACCATGTAGCTTCTTCTAATTAGTGGTTCCTCCATAAAACTTTCAACAAGAAAGTGGTCTTGTTTCGTAGGACTTTTTCGCTATGATCCAGAATCTCTATTGACTGTTCTTCATAAGAAAGATCTTGGTCTAGAGGTACAACTTCTGAGCTGAGTACATGTGAAGGATCAGGTATGTACTTTCTCAGGAGAGATACATGGAACAAATTGTGTACCTGAGAGAGATTCGGTGGAAGCGCCAATCGGTAAGCTACCTTCCCAACATGATCCAGTATTTCGAAAGGACTGATATATCTAGGGCTCAACTTTTCCTTCTTTCCAAATCTCATTACCCTCTTCCAGGGAGATATTCGTAAGAACACTTTATCACCCACTTCAAACTCTAGTTCATTTCTTCGGTTGTCGGCATAACTTTTCTGTCGACTCTGAGCTGCTCTTATGTGTTGTTGAATAGATCTGACATTTTTTGCCATTTCATCAATGAGATCAGGTCCTAATAGCTTTCTTTCTCCAACTTCATCCCAGCAAGTTAGAGTCCTACATTTGTTTCCATAGATAGCTTCATAATGATCCATCTGAATACTGGAGTGAAAGCTATTATTATAAGAAAATTCCACCAAAGGTAGGTGTTGATCCCAACCACCTTTGAAATCTGTAGAGCAAGTTCTCAACATATCTTCTAGAGTTTGAATTGTTCTCTCAGACTGACCATATGTCTGGGGATGATAAGCAGTGCTGAAACTCAACTCTGTATCCAGATTATGCTGAAGACTTCGCCAGAACTTCGATGTAAATCTCGGATCCCGATCCGATATAATAGAAATTGGTACTCCATGCAATCTTACCACTTCCTTTACATATATCCTGTCAAGCTGATCCAGAGAGAAATCCTCCCTAATAGCAATGAAGTGTGCAGACTTTGTAAGACGATCAACTATGACCCAAATAGTATTATTTACTTTAGATGTTTTAGGAAGTCCTATGACAAAGTCCATAGTGATGTTTTCCCATTTCCATTCGGGTATGGGTAATGGTTGTAACATCCCCTTAGACTTCTGTCTCTTAGCTTTAACTTGCTGACAAACCAAGCATTGAGAGACATATTCAGCAACATCTATTTTCATGCCATCCCACCAGAAGTACTCTTTTAGGTCCCTATACATCTTCGTGCTTCCAGGTTGAATAGAGAATGATGAACTATGAGCCTATCCAGAAGGTCCTTCTTAATTCTGGGATGGGAGGAACAGAAACCCGATTCCTGAACTTTATTATCCCATCACAATCAAGGTTGAATTCAGGAATATTTCACACCTTCTTTTGTAACTCTACATCTCTTTTCTGTGCCTCTATAATCTTCACATGTATAGATGGGTGAAAATTCATTTGAGAAAGATACGATTTTCCCCCTCCTATTAAAATTCCAAGATCCATCCTTTGTAAATCCATAAATATTGGATCTTTTGTGATCCTCATCATGGATAAGCTAGCATTGTCTTGTCGACTTAATTCATCTGCCACCTTGTTTTCTTTCCCAGGGTGGTATTGAATTGAGCAGTCCTAATCCTTAATCAGTTCCAACCATCTTCTTTGGCGCATATTCAGCTCCTTTTGTGTGAAAATATACTTTAAACTTTTATGATCAGTATAAATGTCACACCTTTCTCCATAAAGATAATTCCTCCAAATCATTAAGGCAAAGATTACCGCACCTAACTCCAAATCATGTGTTGGGTAATTTTGCTCATGGATTTTCAACTGTCGTGAGGCACAAGCTATCACCATATCATTTTGCATAAGAACACACCCCATGCCCTTCTTGGATGAATCACTGTAGATCACAAACCTTTCTCCACTACAAGGAAGTGTGAGCATAGGTGCACTGGATAACCTTCTTTTCAAATCTGTCAAATTCTCTTCACATTCCTCCGTCCAAACAAACTTAACTCCTTTCCGAGTCAACCTGGTGAGTGGATTAGATAATCGTTAAAAATCTTTCACGAAACGTCGATAATATCCAGCCAAACCAAGAAAAATTCGGATCTCAGTTACTGTTGTGGGTCTCGACCATCTTTCGATAACCTCTTTTTTTGCTGGATCCACAGATATCCCCTCGTTTGAGATTATGTGACCGAAAAATGAAACTTTTTGACGCCAAAATTCACACTTGGTAAATTTGGCATAAAGTTTCTCATTTCTCAGCGTCTTCAATATAATTCTCAAGTGATCTTCATGTTCTTCCTTGCTCTTTGAATAGACAAGAATGTCGTCTATAAAGACTACCACAAATTGATCATGATAGTCTCTAAAGACTTTATTCATCAGATTCATGAAGATAGCAGGGGAATTAGTAAGACCAAATGGCATTACTATAAATTCATAGTGTCCATACCTTTTACCAAAAGCCATCTTTGGTATATCCTCCCTTTTGACCCTTAATTGATGATACCCTGAACGAAGATCAATCTTGGAAAAGTATTGAGCTCCGCGTAGTTGGTCAAATTAGTCATCAATGCATGGGCGAGGATATTTGTTCTTGATAGTGAGCTTGTTAAGTTCTCGATAATCAATGAAGAGTCTCATTGATCCATCTTTCTTCAAAACAAATAGAACAGGTGCTCCCCAAGGTGATGCACTAGGGAATATGAATCCCTTATCAAGATTCTCCTGGAGTTTCTTCTTCAATTCCTGCAACTCAATTGGGGTCATTCTATAAGGTGTCTTTGAAATTGGCAAAGCACCTAGTACAAGTTCTATTGGAAACTCAACTTCATGATTTGGTGGAAGACCCAGCTATTCTTCCGGAAAGACATCATCAAAATCACATACAACATGCATATTCTTAATCATGAGATTCTCACCAACCATTTGAGATAAATAACCCTCATTTAGTGGAATCAAGACCCATAAGATGGAAGAAATTTCCACTGGAAGTTTATGTTCATCCTTGAATTGATAGACGATCATAGATTGATCTGGAATATGAAATGTGACTTCCCTTCTTTGGCGATTCATATGAGCTACATATAAATAAATCCAATCCATTCCAAGAATCACATGAAATTACACTATATGAAGGATCACAAGATTTGCAGGAAGCATTTTCCCACAAACTTCAATCAGGGAAGAATTATAAACTTTTGATGCGACTGTTGTGCCATTAGGGGTTGTCATAGCTAACTCAACATATAATTGTTGATGTAATATGGTGATACTCTTAGAAAAATCTTTAGAAATAAAATAGTGGGTGGATCCAGAATCAAATAAAACATTTGCTACTTTAGAGTGGATGGTAAGTGTAACTTTCACCACATCGTTATCGTGCTCCACATCGCTGATAGAAATTGCATGGGACTTTCCTTTTTCATTAGCCTTAAGATTTTGTTGATGTTGATCATCATCAACAACCCTTGAATTAGGGCATTTATTGGAATAATGCCCCATCTCCTTGCACTTGAAACATTTAAGTGTAGTAGGTTCATTATGTGTGTCCCTTCCTTTGTTTTCATCACTAGACATCTTCTTCCCATCATTGAAGCATTCAAATGCCCAATGACCTTCTTTACACATTTGAAACATTTACTTGTCCCTTTAAGAAAACTCCCTCCATGTTTCTTTCCACACATTGAGCATAAGGGAAAGCTCATCTTCTTTTCAGTGTGCTCTTTAGATTTTCCTTTGAATTCCATTTTCCTATTCTTATCAAACCCATATGACTGATGGGTTACTCCAATATCCATCTCAACTTTGAGAGCACATCGAATGATTTCCTCATAGCTATTGAAGTCCCTTATGGATAAGGCCCTTCGAAGACTTGGTTTTAAGCCACTAAAGAATCGATCGATCTTACTCTCAGGTTAGATAATATTACCAGAAGCATACCTTGCAAGTCTTGTAAAATTTTCTTCATAGGTACCAACAGATTCATCATCATTTTGCTTCTATTCAAGAAACTCTTTCTCCATCTTTTTTGGGAGAATACGAGGGAAGTACTTATTGAAAAATAAGTTCTTGAACTCGTCTCATTCCATGGACTCCATTTCATCTCTTTGACTCGTATTCTTAATAAGACTCCACCACTGATTAGTATCTCCTTCCAAATGATACACTGCTAGGATGAATTTATCATGTTCATAACATTGAAGAACTGAAAATATCTTTTCAGTAGTACTGATCCATTGTTCATCAACTAATGGATCAGTAGACCCGCTGAATGAAGTTGGACGCTGCCTCATGAAGGATTTAACAAAATGTTGCTCCTTCCTTTTCTCGTTTGGAAGTCCATCATGATTCATAGCTTGAGACATTTGTGTGATCATGGCTACAAGATTTTTCATTCCAGCTCCCATAACGTTTGGTTGCTCAGGGGGACAATCATTGCATTGCCCGTCGCATTCCACATTAACACAGTTCCTTCGGGTTCCAGCCACTGACTAAAACCAAGAAGAATAGTGTGATCAACACTAATTATAATAGGAAAACCACATAATCAAGAATAAAATTTCACACTTAAGTTATTATCCTGGGTTATTCATGGTTATTTCTAAAACACTAAGATTGTGTTCTATGCTTAGAATTATCCTTATGGTTCTTACTAAGGCTTTCACATCCTAGTTTCCAAAGGTTGACTATACCTTTCCTATGATACCAACTATAACGACCCATACTTTACATACATTGTTATTACTTCAAAATTGAAGCGTACTTATTACAACATATAACAAAACCATGAAAGGACTGTATAGGTATTGTTTCTTTAGAAACTGGGAAACAAAAATAACTGGTTCATAAAGCGTCTATATTGTCTCCCATTTATTTCATCATATCTATAGTCCCTTTTGGCATATCTTACTTAATAAGCTTCTTCCTGACCTGGGGAAAGAAAACATACAATAGGGTGAGCTCAAATACTTAGTAAGGGTAAACAAAAGAAATACTAATCACATCATATTCATAAGAACATAACATTTTGGAAATCTTAACCTGCAAAAGAGAGCATAATTTCATAACATGGGACAAATCATAGTAGTGAAATGAAATCCCAATAATCATAACATAAAACATGAAACTTTGTGGCATACACACATAATCATTAAGAATCATTTCTTATTAGTCAAGACTCATTGGAAAGACTATCTTAGTGGACAAAGTCCATTTCTGAACCGAGTTCACTCCTCGTTTCAGTCCTGTTTCACTGAACCGGTTTAACCTGCCGTTCCAGCCATGTCTATCTCATGAGATATAAACTCTTTACCCAATGAATTGGAGGGAGATATAGGTCCCACAAATCTCATAATGATACCATTCTTATGTGTTCCACAAAATCATAAATCGTACATCATAGCATAACCCATGTAATATAAATGGGAATCTTAAACAAGATGACATCATAAAACAATTCATATAAGATAAAGGAATTCATAAAAATAATTCAATCTCAACATAATCAAATAAATGTAATTATAGGGATAGAAACAGAACCCTATATTATCTTAGATGGAAAATAATTTTTAAAAAAAACACTTGAACTCCATTCTTGAGGAAAATTTCCTTTTTACTTCAAAAACGTTTTCCTTTCATAACATGTCATACAATTTTAGACTAAAATAAGTTGATTAAAAATAAACATGAAAACTTGTAAAGGCAGCTTATTGGAAATAGTGTTTTAAAAATCCATTCATGTCGTATAAGTTAAAAAAACATTCTTCTCGTACTTTTCTCAGAAAAGTCAAAAAGTACCTCGTACGAAAAACGACAAAATATTCCTTTCATATCTTTTACTAAAAACTCACCGAAGGGTAAAATTGGATTTAAACAATTGTAGTTGTATGGAAACAATATTAAATATTAAGAAACATGGATGTGGATGATAAAATACACCCCAGTAAATACCAAAGTATAAACAATCTCGGATAAAATGAGATTGTGATATTTTCCCTTACCTTAGGTTCGATTTGCTTCGTAAGTGTCCGAACCTCCTGTATAATGATTTAAATAATGTTATTGACTTATTCCAGAATCATACTTTTTGTTATGATATCATATATGGTCATATTCTAAGCTTTTTATTAGTAATATTTCATTACTACTTGTTATTCGGGTGTTTATTACTTTTTGTTCTTATGCGTGTTTGTTGAATAAATTCTTATTCTTCTCTTTAGGTTATAGATACCTCATTTCCAGAATGGTTTTAATGTAATATATATCATATTCATTCATTCAATTCATTTATATAATCATTATGCAGTGATGATCATGTAGAACGAATCGCATCACATCGTGGAGACGGTATTCCGTACGTACGCACGAGCGATGATATCGTTCCCATGATCGTGGAATTGTATTGGAGTGTATGTATACTATTTCAGAATCAATACCACTTTACAATAATCATATATATTCATTACTTTCACCCTTATACCCATCCAAGTAAGGTGGTGGAAAATAGATTACACCACGGCGTGGAGACGGTATTCCGTACGTACGCACGCGCGGTGATTTCGTTTTCCGAAGGATGGATAAGAGGTGAAATAGGGTTGTTTCATATTTATAATAGCATATCATTATATTAGTGATAATGATGTTATTTCCTCATAATTAAACAACTAAATAAGAAGAAGTGGAATAAGAAATAAAGATGAAAGAACCGGTAACGGGCAGTACCTCTTCTTTGAGGCGCTTCGTTGAAACCTCCTTTTAGGGCACTAAAATTGGTCTTTGAAGAAGACCAGGACCTCTAGGATGTATCTAGGGAAGTGGAGAGGATAATTTGGCATGGGTTGGATGAAGGCTCAAATTGGTGTGAGGAGGAGAGGGAGGAGGGGCCCTTTTATAAGGGAGGAGAGGGGCACCTTTGGAAATATAAGAAATATTAGTTTATATTAAATCCCAACCCCACTTAAAAACTTCCAAAATGACTCATATCTGAAGCTTAGATGAGATAGGGTTGTAATCTCATCAACCAATAAAATTTAGAAATGTTAGGAATTTAATTTAAACATTATCAACTTGATTTATCCTTATTTATCAATTTAATTTTATTTGTGGTAATAATATTCTAAATTTTTAAATTATTATAAATTATTACATATGTGTTGTTAATTTTCCATAATTTGAAACTTTATGACATTTCCGACCATATAAATTTTAATTTATAATTTTGAAATATTTTTGTGATTTTTAAACTATTTTATAATATGTTATTTTTATAAAGTAAAAATAGTGTCAATTTTGACACTATTCATTTATTTGAATTTAAATAAAATATATACAGAAGATATGTTCGATCTAAAAGCTTGAAAAAATACATAAAATTTCATATGTATCTAGAAAATTATTGGATCACATTAAATAGTTCATATAATATTTATTTTATTATTTTTAAAACCATTTATTTGATATTTTAATTAATAAAATAATTTCAACATCACTATTGTGTCATAATAAATGATAATTATTTAATCCCTAAAAATTCTAAATAAACCCCTATGATGTAGATAATTGTATTAGATTTCTGGAGACTATTCATGTTCGAATATTCATGAAGTTTATCACTAAATTAAAATTATTATACTTATAAGATTTAAGAAAGTGATATGTTGTCACATTCTTTGGTTTTAATAATAATTAAATTATTTTCATGGAAAAAAGTCCATTAAATGAATCTAATCCGACCCATATGTGATATGGGTCGACTTTTAGTCATCCAATAGGATTTTGGCAGGTGTTAGGGTAATTTTATAATCTTATATTTACCCTTAATTACCCGATTTACCTTTAACTATGGTAAATAAAATTAACCGTAGTTACTATTCATAATGCCCAAAAATAAAAAGTAGCCTATTAACAGAATTTGGAACCACTGATTCTGAATATTGAATCCATTTTTCAAAATTCAATACATATAAGTTACAGTAATTAATTTAAAATAAATCCCGTTGTTAAGAAAATGGGTTTTAGAAGTTAAAACATTGCCAAAGATTGAAATGTTTTTATCTATTAATTCAACGTGAAATTAATGCTAATAACATACATTATGTTAAATGGTAAAAATATATTCTATTTATAATTTAAAACCATTCAACATTATAATTTATCCATATAAATTATCTCAATGAAAAAAGTTGTTTTTAATTAAAAATTAGCGTATTTTTATTATTCATCAAAATATGAAAGTTATCAGAAAAGTATCAAAAATTTAACCAAAGTAAATTTTTATACCCTAATTCAAAATAATAATTTTATTTTGTCAAATTGAACTTATAAACATGTCAAAAACTAGCTTTAATGTGGGTGCGCCATCAATAGGCGACAAAACTGTATTTTTTGAAAAATACTTCTTTTATAAAAAAACTGATTTTTCTTTTATACCTCATTCTAGAAAATGTATAAGTTGAATTAAAATGTTATAAAATTAAATATTCCGTTAATACTATTCATAACGGCTAGTTTTAATAATATTTTAATAGCATATTGTTGTTTAGTGAAACTCGGTATTGCGTACGATGCAAGCTATCGAGGAAGTCCGCGGTTGTGTGTAAAGCAAGCCAAGTTAGTGTTGTGTGTAGTGAAAGATTCCTTTGATGATTTATATAACAGAAAAACAAAATATTTCTCATAAAAGTCTCGGGTGTTAAAATTGTAGCTCGAGCATTGTAGATACTGGTTATGTTATTTTAGATCTATCTTGGTAATAGATCCTGTTGGATTTATTTTTAGTGGTTTATTTATTATATGTGGTCGGCCCAATGGGTGACCGGATGTTGTATGTTTTGAATTCTTCTAAGTTTGTATTATTGTTTTACAAATTTAATTTATTATACATGCTTTCATTTCTATTTATTTTTTATGTTTACTTTGATGTTCATACATGTGTATAAGTTTTGTTACTTTTCATTTTTATTGTAATCTGATCATAGGGTATAGTATCCCCAAGATTTTTTTAAACCATTGCTACTAATCAATAGCCTATGGTATTTAGGGAGATGTTCCTGAGGAATTGTGGTGAGCTAGATCGGGTGTCATTTTAGGTCAACTAATGATGGATATTTAAACTAACATTATAATGTATTAAAATTATTTTTTTTGAAAAATATAACATATGTTCAAAAATATCAAAATCCAATTTTAAATTTTAAAAAAACATTTTTAAAATTATTTTTTCACTTATAAAATACATATTTGGTCCTAGTAAAATATTTCATTAATTTCCAATTCATACTTATTTACTAATAACCTCATTAAATTTTTGTTATTTATAAAATAGCATTATTAATTATTCAAAAAATATTTTTAAAAAATAAATAAATAATCATAAGAAAATGTTACTATGTTTTAACCAAAAATAAAATTCATTTTCTGAAATTAAAATTTAAAATTTTAAAAATTTAACTTATAGATAAAAAGATGTCATGAAAAGAAAACCTTTTTTTTAAGAAAATAGATTTTTAGAATATTAACCATTCTCATTCATGATTCCTATAATTTATTAAATAAATATTTATTAACAAACTATTAAAATCAAATTTATTTTATCATCATTAATCAAAATATTTTTGAAATATAAATTCATATCTCATAAAGAGGTAATATTTAAAAAAATACATTTTTAAGCATTAAGTGATTGTATTTTTCATTTTACCTATACTAATTGATTTTCATTCACATTTAAAGTAGCCTTTATTTTCTCTCTACAACAATTTTATTAAGTGGTTACTCATATTAATTCTCGCTAATTCAATTTCATGTTTTTAATGATGTAAATGTAACATGGTTTTATTTTAGTTCAATGTTGTGTGTGAAGCAAGTTATTGAAAACATTGTTTATTTAGGGAAAATGAACTATGAAATCTCAGTTCATCATACCCCAAAAATCTTTTATTTCATATACCTTTCTAAAAAATTAATTTTCATGTATATATAAGATTTATTTTATTATTATAAGTTCCTATCAGCACATTCGATTTATAATATATATTATATCCCCCTCTTTTTGACATATCATTTTTAGGATCCGTTTTAGCCACTTAAAAAGTCATTAAAATACATTATATATCTCTAAAATTAAGACTAGTTAGCGTATCATAGTTATGTGTATATTAATTTAATTATTATTATTTATAGTTATTGTAATCTATTTATAACATATACATTATCCCTCTCCCTCTTTTTCACATTGTCTCATTGGTGGTCGATATAACTACCTATGAGAACATTGTCAACTCTATAGTTAACACTCCATTCATGATTGGTTAGTTTATAAAATATATAATAAATAATTATCCCTTTTATACATTTTTTTGGATTATATAGGTAATATAACTAAAGGTAAAATAAAAATGAATCAAAACTATGAAATATAAATGAAAACTGGATAATTCAAACAACCTATCTTTCGACTATTTTATCACTAATGTAAGTATAAATTCAAATGATTATAATTGATCAAAAATAACATGAATAAATGTAATACAATTCTATATTAATTTTTTAATAAACATAATTTGGTTATATAGGAGTTTTAAACAAGAAGAAACATAATGGTAACTAATGTAAGATGATTATCTCTTGATCCTTCTCTTTTCAATTATCTATATTTGAATAATATTCTTTAAAAATGTTTCTATATATTTTATAACATAATTTTTATAATTATTTAATATTTGAAACTTCTAATCATCTGAATATCCATTCATTATAATCTCAGTGACTTATACTCAAGTTACAGTATACAAAGTTAATGACTTTTCCCATCTAAATTGTCAACCATATGAGATTCATTTTTATATTATTTCTCATTGGTCTTTTATGACCTATATACTGACTAATAGATTATTATTCATTAATTTTCCTTACATTTAAAATATTATTCCACTACAAGTATTCACATTTTCTAGATTATGATATAGTACATAATTTTATCCCTTTTTCACTATGTTAATCTTTATTTTATATATTATTTTAGAATCTTTCTAAGAATTATTCCCTCAACCTTCTAAAAACCTTCTATCTGGATTGAAATCTATATTTTTCCTAAATTATATATTTCCAAATTTCTCTCTTTATGATATTAAATAAACTCTTACAATAAATATTTTCATATATTCTTCTGAATCCAATTATCGGTTGATTATCTATTTTTTCTACATGTTTTCTAAAATTATATTTTATTGTTTAATTTAAATTCTATTTATGTATATTGCATGAATTTTTATGGGAATTAATCCTCATTGAACAATTCAATTCTTGATTGATGTAATGTTATGATGTATGGGGATTTTATGAGACCTGTTTTTTTTAATTATATTTTATACATGTTATGATTATGGATTTACTTATGCTCATTGAATTTTTTTTCTTTATATATGAAAATATTATTTTAAATATATTATGTTGTGAAAAGTGGTTACAAAATGATATAACCCTTCGATGCATTAGGTAAAGATTTATATATTATGAGATTGTTATGTGTTTACATGATGTAGTTAGTTTTTTTCACAATATTATTCATAGATATAATGAATTTTTCACTTTCTACAATATTATGGATTCACATGTGGTAATTATCCTTTTTTATTATGTTATAATGTCTTATAAATAACACATAACTTGTGTTTATAATTTTTCACTATTCCATTCATTTTTATATTGAATTTCATTTTTCCATTTCATATGTCTCATGTTAATATTATGTTATGATCTAATAAGGGACTCAATGTTATCAATATATCATATGTACCCTTTATATATGTATAATTTATTTTGGTTATTATTCTTTTTCTTTATTTCCTCCAGTTTTATGGTTTCATGATTTAAATTTTATAACATCCCAGAATTTTTTTATGACTAGATTTTTGCACTTATATATGTCTTTTTGGGTTATGATTCACATAGGTGAAGTGTCATGTACCTTTTGGAGAGTTTTGGAGGCTTTAGGAGATGTTAATATGGTATATAGTTTGATAACTATTTGAAAAAACTTTACGTATCACCCTATAAAACTATGTGCATCACCCATTATAGGAGGGTAGTCATCCTCTTGATTGGAAGATTTCTATTTCACATTTAGTGACAATATGTGTAATTTGTTTTTATTCATATCCAAATATCATTTTGACTTGTGTGAGATATTTATTTAAATAGATCTTAATATTGGGTCTACATGAATTTGTGTGTCTTTCCCTAGATCCAGGAATTGTGTTGATGTGAGGAGATCCCGAATTTACCTCAAATGAGGGTAATTGAATTATTCCTTAAGGGGGGATTGAAAAACAAATTGGAAAAATTTATCAATATAATTTTTGGATCATATGGAATTATCTAATTCATATAATAGTATTTTTTAACCTTCCTTCTTGAAGGGTTAAAAAGTAGGTAGTGTCGAGGTTTGTAGCGGTTTAGTTAGCATGTAATGAATCACCACATAATCAGCTATTTATGAATTTAATTTTCTCAATGGAATAAAATTATATACATTTATGAATTTATATTAAATATTCATTGGTTGTTTTCATCTAGTTTTATACTCATCTATGCATGTGCATCTCAATGTGTGTGTGTATATATTTTATAGGAACGAATATAGCTAAGCATTTGGTCCCTATGTCATGTAGATGACCAGATTGATACTGGTGGATTTAGGAAATATGGGGATGGAATCCATTATATTAATATAGTGTTTTTTCTTATTTAATTTGGTTATCATACATTGTTTGAACTACCAAATTCGGGGTCTTTTGGTTTGTATTGTATGACTTAGATGCCATTTATTTTACCCTGATTATGTTAATTTATTTTCCACAATCATTTTATCTATAATTTGTTGTGAAACTGCTGTATGACATTGGATACTATGGTTATAGTATACCTACACCATTGTTCATTCCCTCACTAAAATTTGGAAACCTCTTTCATATGAGGAGGGGGGCATGAGGTCATGTGGCACTTCATCCCAAACAAGGTGATTTGGGTTGGGGCATTAAAAAGTTGTAATACTGGAGGTTCTACTTTTATTTTATTATTCATAATGTTGGGTATAGTAAAATTAGAAATAAACTATGTGGAACTTGGGTATGGGATTCACGTAATTTCCTTGAAAACGTTTATGTAATGGACCTCCAATTTACCATCCATGGAATTTTTTTTCCAGTTGTTCTATTAAAACTTCATAATGATTCTAAGTACTATTGTATTGTTCTAGTGTATGGGATTTGGGTGTGTTGAAGCATCATGTGTAGGCTTGTATTTTCAAATGAAATGAATATAATTTCTTGTTATAGATATCCTGAAAAATAATTTTTTTTCTAGTTATAATTTATGTGTTGTGATTCCTGATGTATAATTGCTAATAGTAAATTATTTTTACTTGATCATGATATGGGATATTATATGTATGTGTCACTGTAAATAATGTAAAGATATATATTAAATACATTGGATCATTTAGTGGGTATTAAGTATTATGAGTTCTTTTTCCCTTTGCTTGACTTCTATTTTTTGAGCCTTTTTAAGCACTTTTAAAGGAAAAATTTAACTTGGAATCAAATATGTTGAATGGTTTTCAAATAATTTTGGGTTTTAAAGGGATTTTAATATTCTGAGTGAGGATTTAATTTAAAATGCCTCTTTCTTTAAAGGAATTAATGATTTTTAATCTGAATTTTCCTTTCATGGGCATAGAATTGGGTAAAATTCTTTTTTTCATGGAATTTTTTTAAAAGGTGAAATGGTTAGTTTTTTCAATGTGTAAAAGGAAAATGTAGTTTCGATTATGATGATTTATTTAATTCTATTGGGTCCCAAAAATGGGGAAAATAAACATTTAGTTTTTAATGCTTTCTCATCTAAAAGTGGTGATTTATGTATTTAAACTATTTGAAAGTGTTTTCTAAATTTATTTTGTTTGAAAATTTGGTATCAAATAGAATTAAGAATCATATAAATGTATTTTTGTATTGAAATAAAATTTTATGAGTCCCATTTGTAACTTTTAAAATATGTATTTATAATATACCTATTGCACCCTCTTCAATTCCTCTTGTTGTTGTTCTTGATTTTAATTTTTGATGAAGGGTTTGTTTTGTTTTTTTAATATGGTCTCAAGTGGTGATGTTGTGAATGTGTGGCTTTTTGAGTATTTTAATTTAGTTTTTTATTTGTAAATATGTTAACTACTTTAACTTGAATCCTTGGTTACTGATAAACCCTTGTATGAAGGGATTTTCTTATGATTTTTTTCATGTGAATGTTATTTGCATCTCTCTAAAGATAGAAGGGCGTTATGAGAAGTTCGTAGATTTTTGAACCTAGAATGAGATGGGAATCCATTAAATGGTTGAGTTAGGGGTTAATTATTTTGTTTAAATACCCATTGGTTGGATGGTTTTATGTGAGATTTTTCCCTGGACTATTAAGATATGGATTTTGGTGTGATAGCTAATCTTGTAATAGTTTAAGGATAATGGATGCGTTCAGTGGCCACTATCTATATTCTGGTTAGTGGAATGATCGATTTTCATAATCCCCAAAAGTTATTAATGAGAATTTTTTCAATTCCATTAGTGTAAATAAAGTAGGATTTATGAGGTTAGGTGTTTAATAGTGTGTGACCATATATGTGGAGACCTTAAGTGCTGATGATTGAATGTTATGGGACCACGAATAAATACATGATATGAACTTTCCAAGTTATAATAGCATTCATAGTGAGAGTATTAGGTCCTTGTAAGTGTTACAAGGTAAGGTGGAAGTTTTAGCATGTGTTTTTGGCATAGAAACCAAAGTCAGTTCATAGAGTGAAACCAGACCATTGTTTGACCCTTAGGATAGAAAAACCGCGTGCTACATAGTGGTTTAAGAGTGTAATTAATGTTGTAATCCTCAGAAAATAATGGTTGAATTCTTTCATTGTATGGAGTTCCAATGAACAAAGAACCTTGGTTTCTTCATGAGGATCATTAGAGAATGGAATTTAGTATAGTGGTTGGCATTTGCATGCAATGTCGTCAGGTAGTTTCCTTTAGAACATAAATTGTGGTCTATATTGTATCTAGTAAGAAGTTACTTTATAAAATACTTTCATATTGGATGTTCCGTGGGTGATTGGATCTCTTCTTGATGTGTTATATAGATAAATGTAAAGGCATCCTTTCTAGATC
Source organism: Viscum album (assembly GCA_963277665.1). Lineage (NCBI taxonomy): Eukaryota > Viridiplantae > Streptophyta > Magnoliopsida > Santalales > Viscaceae > Viscum > Viscum album. Next base: position 565,998,971 of record OY728160.1, on the reverse strand, counting down.
CTATTAAACATGTTCTATGTTCAAGAAGAGTGTGGAACAACCATGATGTTATTCAAAACCATTTGTCAAGTGGATAAATTTGATATAATCATAATGGTTTGTAGTAAAGCTTGATAAATGATGTGGGACCTTCAAGTGGCTTATTGTTCTTAGTTGATGTCGGTTTATGGGGAAGGTATCAGTAGATGTATGTTTTGGATAATGATGAGGCATGTTTTTGACTTTGTGCGTGGATCATGGTTAAACAATGTGATCCTTTGGAATTAATAGGTTAGAAGTTGGAGACCACTATAGTGGATTAGTTTGGATCCATGGATGAGTGTTTCCCTTCATAGCTGGTCTATGCGGTTGTTCAATGATGAAATATGAGTAACGACTATAGAAAGTGTTGGACAGTAAGTTGTTTTCATTGTAAGACGTGGAATTTATCACTATAGGTTGAGAGTGTTAGGATTCTAGAAAATTTTTATATATTTTAAAACTCTGGAAATGATAAACCCAAGTGGTAGAGTTATAGAAAATAAAGTGCAGTAAATCCCATGATATGAGGTGGTTTTGTGGATGGTGACCCTTTTCACATATTTTCATAAGTTGATGAGCCTTTTCAATGAATGGTTGGTGAGAGAATTTAGTGGTCAATGGTTAATAAAATTTGACCCCTTACTTATCACATCTTCCTTTATAAACTATGTAAATTCCAATTAGTTTTTAGATTCACAATTTCCAGTGATGTTAAAATGGTTGGTGGGAAATGAACTAATTATAGGATTTCATTTAGATGGATATGATGTCATATGCATTCTAGGAAGAGTGGTGGTTCAAAATTCCATAAATTAATAACTAAAGAGTTGAACCAATTTTCATAATGGGTGTTTTACCATAGATCAATGAACAATTACCATGATATTGAATGACATTTCTGGAGGAAGACTATAAAGATGGACATTTTTTGATTTTTTTCTCATTATTTTACCTATAAAAGGGATATAGTATATCATCAACTACCAATTTGTTTTTATTTTCCTCTTCCTATAACCTTGTGCAATTTAAACTAGGTTATTATGGAACTTGTTATGGGGTTACTCAGGATCCCAAGAGATTGATATTTTTTGTGTTTTTTAGTTGATCACCTAATTAAGACAACACATATCATTCAAATATAATAGGATCTTTATATATATGAATTTGGAAAACTCTATGTTAATGAGATCACTCAACATCATGGAATTCTTCTAAAAAAATTACTTGGTTGAGATTATCTTTTCACATAATGATTTTGTAAAGGATTATAGAAGTTGATGAGGATGTAGTTGAATATGAGTATGGTGTATCATTCATGGTTGGATGGAAATACATAGAGGAAAATATAGATTTTGGAGGAAATGCATTTGGAATTTGTCTTGGATTCCCATAGAGAAAGAGATGATCATTTGGATTTTATAGATTTTTCTTCTAATAATAGGTATCATTATTTTATTCAAATGGATCCATTTGAGGCTCCTTATGTTTGGTAATGTCAGGTGAGATGGTTATTACAGGGACAATTATGGTATATGACACTTTTAATCAGTTCCATCTAATTTTGAAGTGGTTGGTTCCCTCTCAGAGTAAGCTGAGATCATATGCTAATTATAGGAGATGACTATCAAAGTTTTTTTGGGGGGATTAGTTTTTCTTGTAGTTATCACCATGGTTAGGGAATAAATGTTTGAATAACAATAGAAAGTTGGTGACAAAATTTTTTGGACTGATTGAGATCATAAAGGATCTGAGAATAATGGCCTAAAATTTGGATTTCCCTCCACGGAATTGAGATATGCATAATGAGTTCTATGTGTCTCAGCTTTGGTAGTACAGGACCAATTTTTCAGATGTGATTGATAGTAAGGATATTGAGTTGAAAGATAATATATCATTAGTGGGACCTCTAATCTGGATTGGGTATTAGAGAAGGAAGTTATTGTGAGGAAACAAAGTTCCCCTTGTTAATGTTTTATGGAATCATAGTCTAATACAAGAGTATTCATGGAAGCATAAAATAGATGTACAAGATTAATGGCCTAAGTTATTGAGTATAAACTCTAGAGACTTTTCCAGGATAATAATTCTCAGAGGTGGATATTACAATGTACTGAACATATTCCTCATATTAAAACTTTATTTATGGTCGTCTATGAGTTTTTAATTTTGTGGCAGACACACATAATCATTGAGAATCATTTCTTATTAGTCAAGACTCATTTTCAAGACTATCTTTTTGGACAAAGACCATTTCTGAACTGAGTTCACTCCTCGTTTCAGTCCTGTTTCACTGAACTGGTATATCCTGCCATTCCATCCATGTCTATCTCATGAGATATAAAATCTTTACCCAATGCATTGGAGGGATATATAGGTCCCACCCATCTCATAATGATGCCATTCTTATGTGTGCCACCAAATCATAAACCATACATCATAGCATAACCCATGTAATAAAATTGGGATTCTTAAACATCATGAAATCATAAAACAATTCATATAAGATAAAGGAATTCATAAAAATAATTCCATCACAACATAATCAAATCAATGTAATAATAGGGATAGAAACATAACCCTTTATTATCTTAGATGTAAAATAATTTTGATAAAACACTTGAACTCCATTCTTGAGGAAAATATCCTTTCTACTTCAAAAACACTTTTTCTTTCATAACAGGTCATGAAATTATAAACTAAAAGAAGTTGATTAAAAATAAACATGAAAACTTGTAAAGGAAGCTTCTTGTAAATAATGTTTTAAAAGTCCATTCATGCCGTATAAGTTAAAAAAACATTCTTCTCGTACTTTTGTCAGAAAAGTCAAAAAGTACCTGGTACGAAAAATAAAAAAAGTTTCCTTTCATATCTTTTACTAAAAACTCACCGAAGGGTAAAATTGGATTTAAAAAATTGTAGGTGGATGAAATAATATTACATATTTAGGAAACATGGATGTGGATGATAAAATACACCCCAGTAAATTCTGAAATATAAAAAATCTCGGATAAAAATTGAGATTGTGAGATTTTCCCTTACCTTAGGTCCGATTTGCTTCGTAAGTGTCTGAACCTCCTGTAAAATGAGTTAAATAATTTTATTGACTTATTCCATAATAATACGTATTTTTATGATATCATATATGGTTATATTCTTAGCTTCTTATTAGTAATATTTCATTACTACTTGTTATTCGGGTGTTTATTACTTTTTGTTCTTATGCGTGTTTTGTCAAATAAATTCTTATTATTATCTTTAGGTTATAGATAAATCATTTACAGAATGGTATTAGTGTAATATATATCATATTAATTCATTCAATTCATTTATATAATCATTATTCAATGAAGATCATGCAGAACGAATCGCATCACATCGTGGAGACGATATTACGTACGTACGCAAGAGCGATGATATCGTTCCCATGATCGTGGAATTGTATTGGAGTGTATGTATACTATTTCAAAATCAATACCACTTTACAATAATCATATATATTAATTACTTTCACCCTTATACCCATCCAAGTAAGGTGGTGGTGGAAAATAGATTACACCACGGCGTGGAGACGGTATTCCGTACGTACGCACGCGCGATGATTTCATTTTCCGTAGGATGGATAAGAGGTGAAATAGGGTTGTTTCATATTTATAATAACATATCATTATATGAGTGATACTGATGTTATTACCTCATAATGAAACATCTAATTAAGAATAAGTGGAATAAGAAATAATGATAAAAGAATCGGTAACAGGCATTACCTCTTCTTTGAGGAGCTTCTTTGAGACCTCCTTTTAGGGCACTAAAATTGGTCTTTGAAGAAGACCAGGACCTCTAGGATGTCTATAGGGAAGTGTAGAGGAGAAATTGACAGGTTTTGGCAGAGCTTGAAGGCTCAAATTGGTGTGAGGAGGAGAGGGATGAGGTTCCCTTTTATAAGGGAGGAGAGGGGCACCTTTGGAAATATAAGAAATATTAGTTTATATTAAATCCCAACCCCACATAAAAACTTTCCAAATGACTCATATCTGAATATTAGATGAGATAGGGTTGTAATATCATCAACCAATAAAATTTATACATGTCAGTAATTTATTTTAAACATTATCAACTTGATTTATCCTTATTTATCAATTTAATTTTATTTGTAGTAATAATATTCTAAATTTTAACTTATTATAAATAATTACATATGTGTTGTGAATTTTCTATAATTTGAAACTTTAGGACATTTTAGACCATATAAATTTTAATTTATAAATTTTAAATATTTTTGTTATTTTTAAACAATTTTATAATATGTTATTTTTATAAAATAACAATAGTGTCAATTTTGACATTATTCATTTATTTGAATTTAAATACACTATATACAGAAGATATGTTCGAACTAAAAGCTTTAATAGATCCATAACATGTCATATGTATCTATAAAATTAGTGGAGAACATTAAATAGTTCATATAATATTTATTTTATTATTTTTAAAATCATTTATTTGATATTTTAATTAATAAAATAATTTCAACATCACTATTGTGTCATAATAAATGATAATTATTTAATCCCTAAAAATTCTAAATAAATTCCTATATTGTAGAAAATTGTATTATCTTTCTTGAGACTATTTATGTTCGAAGTTTCATTAAATTTATCACTAAATTAAAATTATTATACTTATAATATTTAAGAAAGTGACATGTTGTCACATTCTTTGGTTTTAATAATAATTAAATTATTTTCATGGATAAAAGTCCATTAAATGAATCTAATCCGACCCTTAGGTGATATGGGTCTACTGTTAGGCATCCAATAGGATTTTGGCAGGTGTTAGGGTAATTTTATAATCTTATATTTACCCTTAATTAACCGATTTACCTTTAACTATGGTAAATAAAATTTACCGTAGTTACTATTCATAATGCCCAAAAATAAAAAGTAGCCTATTAACATAATTTGGACCCACTTATTCTGAATATGGAATCCAATTTTAAAAATTCAAAACATATAAGTTGCAGTAATTAATTTAAAATAAATCTCGTTGTTAAGAAAACGGGTTTTAGAAGTTAAAACATTGCCAAAGATTGAAATGTTTTTTCCTATGAATTCAATGTGAAATTAATGCTAATGACATAAATTATATTAAATGGTAGAAATATATTCTATTTAGACTTTAAAACCATTCAATATTATAATTTATCCATATAAATTATCTTAAGGAAAAAAGTTGTTTTTAATTAAAAATTAGCGTTTTTTTACTATTCATCAAAATATGAATGTTTTCAGAAAAAGATAAAAAATTTATCAAAAGTAAATTTTTATACCCTGATTCAAAAGAAGAATTTTATTTTGTCAAATTGAACTTATAAACATGTCAAAAACTAGATTTAATGTGGGTGCGCCATTAAAAGGCGGCAAAACTGTATTTTTATGAAAATATTTCTTTTTTCCAAAAAAACTGATTTTGCCTTTATACCTCATTCTAGAAAATGTATAAGTTGAATTAAAATGTTATAAAATTAAAAATTCAGGAAAAACTCTTCATAATAGCTAGTTTTAATATTATTTTAATAGCATATCGTTGTTTAGTGAAACTCCGTATTGCGTACGACTTAAGCTATCGAGGAAGGTCGCGGTTGCGTGTAAAGCAAGCCAAGCTAGTGTTGTGTGTAGTGAAAGATTCCTTTGATGAATTATATAACATAAAAAAAATTCTCATAAATTTCTCAGGTGTTACAGGGTCGATCGGTCTAAAGGTGGAGGTCCAGTTAGAGAGCCCAATCAGAAAGGGCCACCAGGGCGGGCCTGGAATCAGTCTGATGGAGATACACATAGATCAAATCTAGCAAAGGACACTAACAAAAAGAGGGACTATGAATGGAAGTAGGGTTGGGAGAGGTGACTGGTGGCCACATGTAGTGGTGGCCATTGGTGTCATAATGGTGGATGATGCAAGGTTAGATGCAGTGGAATCAATGAGGTTACATGGTATCGGTATATATGTCGATGGCATCACTTAAGAGATTTAGTGGCTAGATCTAGACAGTGTGATGGTGGTTTGAGGTAGCAACCAAAAAATAGGTTATAAGGATTCAATAGTGGAAGAAATGAGTAAGATAAGGGTTTCTTAAGAGGCCTTTCATAGAGACCAGCTATAGGCCATGGAATCGACACACACAAGAGGTTCATAGTCTTGGGGAAGGCTGAATGGGATGTGATGTTGGTGGTGGTGGAGAAAAAGTATCTCCAAGATGGGTAGGTCTCAATGAGGGGAAAACGTGATAGGTGGCCTAGGGAAGGCACCCATGACCCTTTTGTTTTATTAAGTTTTTTTATATTATTATTCATTCCCAAATTGTTAACTTTTTTTAATAGCCTCCTGAAATCCTTTTTCAAAAAAATTCTTATTTTTCTTTCTTATCAAGGTTTCCACCCAATTTTTATTTTGTCTACACAACCTGCACCTATCCACTCTTATATCATTTATAAAGATTTTGTTTTTATTTTTTTTCGGAAACATAAACTTAGTATTTTTTTAAAAGTATTATCTTTTATTAATCCAAAACCATGTGGATATTTTACATGAATGGAATAGGGATATCCAACCATTAGACCATTGACCACAAACCAGGTTCATCTAAAATTACCTCAAAAAATAATTTATATGAAAAAAGAAGATATATAAAATATGTGTTCCTAAAATTTTTATACCTATAAAAACTCTCAAACAATTCATATTAATTTTTTCAGATAAACATAATATCGTAATATAAGAACAAATATATGTGTGGTTGAATCTATTAGGATATAAATGAATCCCTCTACTTAATTTACAGTAAATTTAAGTTTTCTTTGTTAAAAAAATTGATGTGATATCTCTGACACTAATTGATGGTACCATGTAATGTAGAGAAGTTGATCCTCTATGGATATAAAAATTCAAATCATTTTAATAATTTAAATTCATCATATTTGGTGATTAGATCCCAATAATAGGTACCTCTATCTCAGAAGACTTTTTTTAATCATAATAATTAAATGGATGGTTTCCTTGTTCGAATCGAAGGCATGATCAACTATAGATCCTCACCAGCCACATTTTCTAGATGGATTAGTGATAAAACCACTCTATATCATCCACAAATTCTTCAAAATTCCACATAAACACCATTCATCATAATCTAGGTGCTATCATGGAGGTACAATAACATATTCGATGTCTTATGGATCACCATGACTCAATTCCATTGATACATGAATGTATTCTTGGATCAATCGGTTTGAAATATTCCTTTCTCTATCTAAGAGGTGGGAATGAGGAGGGATAATAACTAAAAATCATGGGTATGAATTTAAACCTGAAAATGAACTCCCTCCTACCAATATAGTGGAAGTTAACCACCCAATAATGGTACGCTGACCCATGTATATCCAACGTCCAGTAAAAAAAATTATAAATGAGGCATTATGAATAACTGACTATGTCATAATTTTATTTATATTTTTTATCACTTAATTTTAATATATACTAAATATATTACTTTGTAAAATTGAGTAATTAACTCGACTCTTAATTCCCATAAATATTAAATTATCCAAGAATATTAAAATAAAATTCATTTGTGTGATATTTTCCTTGTATTAACATAATTCCTTGTGAATAATTTTAATAAATAAATCCATCCCATTTATTAAATAATTTAATATTAATGATTTTAGTTATTCGTAGGCTATCATAAAATCCTAGACACATCTTGGACCCCATGGTGGGGTCCACCATGTCATATATCCTTCTTCAACAGATTATGGAAAACTTTTTAATACTATCTTGGGTGTTACTCTCTAGGACCTTATATGAATAGTAGTGAATATTATTCATAGAATAAGAGTGGATCCTATAATAAATTGAATGTCCCAAAATAGACTAGGAACATTAATAGAAATGGAAATATTCATTCAAACACACATCATGTAATATAATCTATTTTTCTTGTGATATATCTTAAGGCATGATGCATACTATGTGTCATCATCCTTTATTTATATATTATCCATTCACCTAACTAGATGGACATACCGTCATCTATAATTGACAAGGATTTAAAATGGTACTACCATGCATATCAACTAGGCCCTGAGATATCAATTTCTTTAAGATGTGAGAACTTTTATCATGATTGTTTAATAGATTTTATACTACCAATGAAACACCAAACACAAGCTACCTCTCTAAAAATTTAGTTTCCTTGTTTTTCCTTTCAACAAAGACTATGATCAATTGGTATACACTGATAATAATATCATTTTACGATACCATTAAACATGTTTGAATATATGAGCTACTACAGGCAGTTGAAACAAATGGGGTTCCTATTTGCAGGCCAGTCCTTATGATCTCATCTACCCAATATCTCTATGTGTGAATGTCCTGTGAATATGTCTTAATGATATTTGGATTTGAAAACATATAGAATATAAATGACATTTTTGTCTTGGAATAAATGTAGTTTATATTATATTATATAGTATTATACAAAAACAATGCCTAAAGAAACTGAAAACAATTTTTTCTATTAATAAATATCATTACATTAATCAGAAACTGATCCCACAAAAAATATAATCATTAAAATAGAACAAAAATAAGTAAATAAATAAATTTAGGATGGGAAAATTCAGATACTTCTAATCTATTAGGATAATTTCCCCGACGGCTAACACTATTAAAATGATACAAAATATTATTAAACAAATTGAGGTCTTAGGAATTTAAAATAAATTACATTAGGAGGAATTATAGTTAATGTTTAATTAAATAATGAACTAATATTTATAGGAGTAATTTGAAAATTGGAACAGTAACATGACCATTGGAAAAAAACCTGACCACTGCGAATTATAACCTGACTATTGACATTTTATTATGTTCCCAAAATAATAAATTTTAAAACAAATAATATTTATCATGAGTAATTAGTAAATATAGAAACTATAATCCCATAAAATAAATAACAAAATTAAATACTCAAATAAAATACATGCAAATTTTTCTTAAACTATATTTAAAGGTATTTATATGAATCGTAATTTTTACACAAAATATTAAAATAAAAATGTTAGAAAATTATTTTGATAAAATAAATGTAAATTTTTAAATCATCAAAACAAAAAATTTAAATGGTTCATTTTTTCTTAATTTTTAGAAATACATAAAATTTTAGGTGTATAGTAACAATAGAGTTTTTTAATAACCAATGTATTTTAAATTACTTCATTCATGATGTAATAATGAACTAATAAATTATAGATACATTGGATCAACAAATAACATATTAAATTTAATAAATGTTTTATGTAAATACAATACACATGTTTTCCAAAAATGAAAATCATTTTCCAAATTCTAAATTCAATAATACTTCATTAAAATAACAATATTTTATTTTTTTCTAATTTTATTTTTAATAAACTTTTGAATTAAAATTATAAATATATTTAATGTACTAAAACCATTATATTTTATTAATATATGATCCATAATTTCATTAATATCACTTTTACAGGGGTAACCGTGGATATTGTATTTTATTTAATATTTTATTCTAAAAATACACATCTCGTCAAGTATAAATAACTCATATCACTCCAATTGGAAAACCACTCATACCTCAATTACCAAAAAAAATCTATCAAAATACACCATCTTAAGACTCTTATAATCCTTATGGTTTTTATAGTGTATCCAAATCCATGTATCAAGGGATTTTAGTGTCATACAAGAGAAGCCACACCGAGAAGATGGTATGTTTTAGCCAACTCTTCTCATTGTTTTTCCCTTCCTTTCTTCTGTTTATCTGTCCATTAAAAACTAAAATATTTTAAAATTAATTATTTATTATGTTAATTTTATATTTATTTTGTAACACCCCGAGATTTTATGAGATATATTATTTGTAATTTCTTTGATGTCTTCTATTATACACTACACCATGATTATCTTGTACTATACACAAAACCGTATTAGCTTGCAGTATATGCAACACTATTGGTGGATCGTGTTACATACAATTACAAGTTTGTTTTGTGGAAATTATTCTATGCATCATTAAGTATAGATTTTTTTTAATAAATAAATGTAATATGTTTTTATTGTGTTATGTGTAACACCAAATAGTGCTTTCACTACACACAGCCCTAACTTGGCTTGCATTTCACGGAATAAAGACCTTCCTTGATAACATGTGTAGTATGCAATACCGAGTTTCACAAAATGAGATATTATTATAAGATATTTCTGAACTATCTGTTATGAATAGTAATCCCCACTTTTTAAAATTTTATAAATTTTATCTTTCAAAACAGACTTCATTTTTGGATTCATAAAATCGAAATTAGGCTAGGGTGAATTTTTGGTATTTTTCTGAAAACATTCAATTTTTGATGAATAGTGAAAACACTAGGTTACTATTTATTACCCGGTTTTTTATTTAAATAATTATTTATTTTATTTAAATTTATTTTAGGTCAAAATTGATACATAATACCTATATAAGTTCAATGTAATTCATTGGAGTCATTTTATAATAATTTTAGATATATAAAAATTTTATTGAACTTTTCACCGTCTTTTACCTACCTCCTGGGAGTATTTGAAAATTTACATAAAACGTAATTTTACCACTTTTGTGAGATGAATTTCAAAAATCTGAGACACATGGTTAATATTAAGAAGTAAAATGTGGTTTAATAAGATAAAAATAATTTTTGGTGAATAGTACCTTTTTATTTTTATTTACCACGGTTAAAAGTAAATAGGGTAATTAAGGGTAAAAACGATATTATTATTACCCTAAAACATATCCAAATTCTAATGGATAAGTGTAATTCGACCAAAAACAAACTTAGTAATAAAATATTAGCCTTTAGGTCCACTTGTTTTAGATTTGGACATTTATTATTATTTTATTTAAATAAGAGTTAAAATAGTTAAAATCAAAGTTTAATAACTAAAATATTTTTAATATAGCGTTATAAAGAAGTTAAATTATACTATAAATATTCATTAAAAATATAAAAAGATTTCCTACATGATGTTATTTTATTTATAATTTTTAGACATTAAATAATTTAATTTATTTATGACACAATTATGATGCAGTAATTACCATATTAATAAAATAGTAACATAATTGATGTTATAAATACCCAAATATATGTAATTTGAGTATTTTTATAAATTAATCTATTTTTCTAGGTTAATAAGGTATATTATTATTTATTTAATTAATGTTTTTTGAAATAATTAGGCTGTTATGATTTTCACAAAAATCAATTACCAAATATTGTCAAAATTGACATAAAATAGATTTTAAGAAAAATATTATATTATTAATTGATATTATATTCTTAAAAATATAAGGTTCATCCAAATGACTTACATAAGGTTATATATATTAATAATTAACCACTTATGGTTCATTTGCCTTATTATAGTATGTTTATTAGCCATATAGTGTAAGAAAACTAGAAGACCCGGTAAAAGTTAAATTATTTAACTTACAGTTAATTTTAAATGATAAGGTTACAATAGTAACCTAAACTTGTCTAAAACCTATTGTATGAGAAGATTTAGACCCATCCCCACTTTATATTCTAAATAAATAAATTTGCAATAATTATAAACTGAATATGACTTTATTATAAAATAATATTTTAAGTTTTTCCAAAGGTGCCTCTCTCCTCCCTTATAAAAAGGGAACCCCTTCCCTCTTCTATTCACACCCTTTTGAGCCTTGAAGCTTGGACGAACCCTGCCAATTCCTCTTATAAACCTCTCTAGTTATATTATAGAGGTTCTTGTCTTCTCAGAGGACCAACTCTAGTGCCCCTAGAAGAAGTTTAAAGGAGTTGTGTCGAGGAAGAGGTAATCTTTTCTACCGACTCTTTCATGTTTTTTTCTTATTATACTTCCTCTTATTTTGTTGTTTCATTATAATGTAATAACATAATTATTACATATATAATGATATATTATTATAAATATGAAACAACCCTATTTCACCTTCTATCCATCCTAAAGAAAATGAAATCATCGCGCGTGCGTACGCAAGAAATACCGTCTCCACACCGTGGTGTAATCCGTTTTTCCACCACCACCTTACTTGGATGAGTATAATGGTGTAAAGAATAAATATATATGATTATTATAGCATCATACTGATTCTAAGATATTATGTCATCCACTCCAATTCCATTCAATAAATATGGGAACGATTTCATCGCTCGTGCGTACGTACGGATTACCGTCTCCACGACGCGATGAGATTCATTTTCCATGAAAACAATTCAAGAATGATTATAAAGTATATATAATTAGTAATACTGAAATATATGACATAGTAATTCTACTGTATTTATGTATATATATACGTATGTAACATAATTAATTCCATTCAATTCAATAAGGAAACGAAAAACAGTGTTCATGTGTACCTACAGCATACCGTCTCCATGAACGGTGTATTTATTTCCATTAATCGATCTATTATATATGTATATTATGATTATATATTATATATAATTCATTTTTTATATTATTTAATTTATTAATCATGATCTAAGTAATCATATTAATAATTACAAGTCAAAAGACAAATGATAAATGAAACAATTTTACCCAAAATGCTGCTTTAACAAGGAATTGACAAATGAACGGATAATATAAAGTTGTGAGTGAATCATATATAATATCATAAATATTATTATGGTTATGTTAAAAATTAATAATATGTTTAAACCCACTATATAGGATTCTCAGACACATACGAGATAAATTAAACATAAGTTAAGGGATAATTATTCCAATCTCATTCTTATCCGACATTGTTTATACGTAAGTATTTACTCGGGTTATATTTTTCATCCATGTCCATAAAAATGTTTTAATAAAGTGTTTAATATTATTCCATGTATGTTTATAGTCATTTTTACCCCTCTTTTACTTTTACTTTGGGTTATGGATGGAATATTTCTTTTGTTTACCATGTGTGGTACTTTTTGAATTTTCCATTAAAAGTACGAGGAGAATGTTTTTTAAACTTATACAGCATGAATGGATTATTACAGTTTCATAACACCTTATTTCCATGAATATTCCTGTACAAGATCTCATGATTATTTTCAACAAAATCATTCCTTTTAAAATTTCATGTCATTTTGTGAAAATAAAATGATTTTGAAGAAGAAAGGATATTTTCCTCAAGAATTCATTTCAAGTGTTTTGTCGAAACTATTTTTCATCTAAGATGAAATTATTTCATATGTGTATGTTTAAAGAATAATGTCTCTATGATTTGCATGGTCTCAATTTTAAAATTATGAAATGATATCCATTTGTTTTATATGGATTATGTTATGATGGGATGACGTTTATGAAACCCATTTTATTCTTTGAGTTATTATGAATGATTTATTTTTATTTTGTGGAACAAGTAAGAATGATTTCATTATGAGATTGGTGGGACCTATATCTCCATCAAATGCATTGGTTAATGATTTATATCTCATGATATAGACATGGCTGGAACAACAAGTTATTCTGGTTCAGTGATACAGGACTGGAACGAGGAGTGAACTCGGTTTAGTAAGGGACATTGTCCACTACGATGGTCTTGGAAGAAATGCCTTGGATACTATGGAAATCATATCATGTGCTTAATGTTTTTCCACAATTAAAAGTTTTATTTCCAAGCTATTTTATCATGATTGATGTTATATTATGATATATACCTTACGTACTACCATGTTTTATGTCATTTCTCATGATTTTGATGTTTAAACATTATGTTCATGTTTTTATGTTCAAATGTATATTGTTTGTTTTATTTTCTCCATGCTTACCCATACTGAGCATTTCAGATCACCCTTTATATGTTTTCTTTTCCCCAGGATATAAATAATGGTTTTAGGTATGAAAAAAAGGAAGATCTTTATGGGAGATGTGGAAGATCTTTCACCATGATTAGAAGATTATGTTCTGAGTTTCCAAAGACACTAAACAATTACGATCCTTTGGCATTTGTTTTTGTTATTTATTAAGTATTCTGCAAAATCAATGTAATGTCCACGTACGTCAAGCATTTGGTGTCTATAGTTGGTATCAAAGGAAAGGTTCATTCAACTTTTGGAAACTAGGATGCGAAAACTTTAGTAAGATCCCTATTGATATTTCTAAGGTATGTCTAGGGATGTCCCTAAAGTTAAATATAAGTATAGGTTATTGTCCTAGAATGATTATAATTATCTTAGAATTAAACCTATGATGTTATATATTTAAGGTACTCCCCTTTTATTATGTTGTTTTCCTAGCATGATTTTTGACTCTCACACTGTTCTTTTTGGGTATTAGAAGATGGATGGAACCCGAAGGGACCATGATGATCAATGTAATGGGAAATGCAATAATTATCCTCCTGAACAACCAAACGTGGTGGGAGATGGAGTGAAAAATATTATTTCTATACTTACACAAGCCATGAATCATTCTGGACTTTCGAATGAGAAAATAAAGGAACAATATTCTATTGAGTCTTTTATGAGGCAATGTCCACCTTCTTTCAGTGGGTCAACTGATCCTCTTGTTGCTGAACAATGGATCGAATCCATTGAAACGATATTTTCCATACTTCGCTATTTGGAAAATGAAAAATTCATTTTAGCTGTTTACCATTTAGAAGGGGAAGTTGACCAGTGGTGGACTCTAATTAAGAATACAAGGCGCCAAGATGAAATTCAATACATGGAGTGGAACGAGTTCAAGAATTTTTTTTTAATAAGTGCTTCCCTCGTATTCTTCAAACAAAGATGGAGAAGGAGTTCCATGAGCTTAAGCAAAAGGATGATGAATTTTTTGGTATATATGAAGAGAATTTTACAAGGATTGAAAGGAATGCATATGGATTTATCATCCAACCTGAAAGTAAAGATGATCGATTCTTCAGTGGCTTAAAACCAAGTCTTCGAAGGGCATTAGCAATAATATACTTCAGTAGCTATTAAGAAATTGTGCATTGTGCTATCAAGGTAGAACTGTAAGTTAGTGTTACACATCCATCTCACGGTTTTTACAAGAAACGAAATATGGAGTTCAAGGAGAAATCTCAGAATAATGTTCAACAGAACATGAATGTTTCTTTATGCTCAAAGTGTGGAAAGAATCATGGTGGAGATTGTCTAAAAGGCACTAGAAAATGTTTTAAGTGTGGAAAAGAAGTTCATAGAGAATTTGAGTGTCAAATTAATGGGAAAAAAGTAGCAAATGATTTGAATATAGAAAATATTACAGAGAACATTCCACCAACACTTCAATGCTACAATTTCTAGGAAATGGGGATTATGCTAACCAATGCCCTAATCCAAGGGTTAATGATGATCGACATCAAAAACCTATTAAGGAAAAGGAAAAAGGGAGGTCACATGCTATCACTATTTGTGATATTGAGTATGAAAATGATGTTGTGGAATGATTAAGTGTTTATGTAATGGTATTTCAAAATAGTATCATGGAAGCTCATTTATAGTATCGTGGAATTTTAGAATATCTATGTATTGGTTTTCAATAATTGTATGGTATCGGTAACCATGAAAAGTGATTCAAATATTTTTTAAAGAAGATGATAAGTGCATAATGAATGGATAAGGATAAAATAATATATTTAATAGTATTCATGAGCTCATGATTAATATAAGGACGAATGATATCATGGTTCGAGTATATAGAATTTTTGGGATTTTGGTATGTGGAAAGTGTTAAATTTTAACTGCATTCATGTTTTCTCTAAGGTTCATTGGGTATTAATTTTTTAATAGAATACATTATTAAGGAATTATAATTTTTGTAATGTGACCAACAAGACATATCTTATAATATATAGGGTTAAATGACGGTATTTACATGCTTGGGAGATGACCTCTCTATCAATATTTTTCCTTATACTGTGAGTCTGGGTAATCCAAAAGATTAGAATAGATTATATTAGACATCAGATAGTATTTTTTAAGGCTAGAATTTTTTTATATTATTTTTGGAATGTTATAAAAATATAGTTTTTGAAAAAGGACAACCCGTAGGACGGGCGACAACCCGTCGCATCGGACAAGGATGCAGGAATCGAACGTACAACGGAAGTGCGACAGGCCTTTATCGCATACCATTGGCCTACAAGAAGTCCCGGGTTAGTAGAAATTAGTTTCAATTTATTACGTGGTAAGATATATGAAGTATACGTCAATTTTACGAACCATATATGATTAATCTCACCATAGATGGACTTATATATATTTAATAACTTTTTCTAACCTTGTATTTGAGATAGATATAATGACCCATCGTTCTATCACATGATCTGCTAACTCTTCAAGAATGACAAATTAAACTTCATTTCTTTAAGATATGAAGTGGAAATTGTTCAAGGAATGAACAAAGGTGAGATGGTACCAAAATCAAGTAAGTATTTCTTGTAATTCAACAATTCTTCAACTTTAGGTAAATTATATTGAAAACCAAAAATGTTGTCTAAGTGTCCTTATATCCGTTGAATCAGATGGTACCCTAAATGATCACAAATTTATGGCTTTGTAATTGTAGGATTTTTTATAGCCATGTCCTCTACCACTCTCCATCAGAACTTGATGGTTAGATTTTTCTTCAATATCCATATTTCCACCTATGTTCTCCTATGTGGAAACCCAGTGATGAGTTAATCTGAGTAACCGTTTCATTTCTTACTTTAATTTTTAAAATTATGTTTTAGTATTCCATTTACGATGTGGGTTTCTACGAACGAAACTTTCATGTAGTAAACGATTTATAACCCCGACGAATGTCGAGGGAGAAATTCATTTTAAGGGGGGTAGAATGTAACACCCTGAGATTTTATGAGACAGATTATTTTTAATTTCATTGATGTCTTCTATTATTCACTACACCAAGATTAGCTTGTACTATACGCAACACTGTATTAGCTTGCAGTATACGCAACACTATTCTTGGCTCGTGTTGCACACAATTTCAAGTTCGTTTTGTGGAAATTATTCTACGCAACATAAAGTATAGATTTTGTTTAATGTATAAATGAAATATGTTTTCATTATGTTATGTGCAACACCAAATAGATCTTTCACTACAAACAGCCCATACATGGCTTGCATTATACGCAATCAAGACCTTCCTTGATAGCGTTTGTATTAGTCAATACCGAGTTTCACTAAACGAGATATTATTATAATATTTTTATGAACTTGCCGTTATGAATAGTAATAGCCAAGTTTTAAAATTTTATAAATTTTATCTTTCAAATGGACTTCATTTTTGGATTCGGAATATCAAAATTAGCCTAGGGTGAATTTTTGGTATTTTTCTGAAAACCTTCAATTTTTGATGAATAGTGAAAACACTACGTTACTATATACAAACCGAGTTTTTATTTAAATAATTATTTATTTTATTTAATTTTATTTTAGGTCAAAATTGATACCTAATACCTATATAAGTTCAATGTAATTCATTGGAGTCATTTTATAATAATTTTATATATATTAAAATTTTATTGAACTTTTCATCGTCTTTTACCTACCTCCAAGGAGAATTTGAAAATTTACATAAAACATAATTTTACCGCTTCTGTGAGTGGAATTTCAAAAATCCAAGAGACATAGATAATATCAAGGAGTAAAATGTGGTTCAATAAGATAAAAATAATTTTTGGTGAATAGTAACTTTTTACTTTTATTTACCACGGTTAAAAGTAATAGGGTAACTATGGGTAAAAATGATATTATTATTACCCTAACACATGTCATAATTCTATTGGATAAGTGTAATTTGCCCAAAAAAAACTTACGAAGAAAATATTGCCCTTTAGGTCCACTTGGATTTGATTAGGACATTTATTATTATTTTATTTAGAGAAGAGTTAAAATAGTTAAAATCAAAGTTTAATAACTAAAACATTTTTAATATAGGGTAATACAAAAGATAAATTCGACTATAAATATTCATTAGAAAGATAAATATATTTCATACATAATGGTAATTTATTTATAATTTTTAGACATTAAATAGTTTAATTTATTTATGACACAATGATGATGTAGTAATTACGATATTAATGAAATATTAACATAATTAATGTTATAAATACCCAAATATATGTCATTTGAGACTTTATATGAATTAAAATAATTTTCTAGGTTAATATGGAATATTATTATTGATTTAATTATCTTTTTTTAACTAATCATGGTATTATTATTTTATGAAAAATCAATTACAAAATAGTCTCAAAATTGACATAAAATAGTATTTAAGAAAAATATTATATTATTAATTGATATTATATTCCTAAAAATTTAAGGATCGGCAGAATGACTTATATAAGGTTATATATATTAATAATGATCCACTTGGGGTTCTTTTGTCTTGTTATAGTATGTTTATTAACCATATAGTGTAAGAAAACAAGAAGACACGATAAAAGTTAAATTATTTAACTTAGAGTTAAATCTAAATGATAAGGTTACAATAGTAACCTAAACTTGTCTAAAACTGATTGGTTTAGAGGATTTCGACCCATCCCCACTTTAACTTCGAAATAAATCAATTTAGAGCAATTATTATCCTAATATTAATTTATTATAAAATAATATTTTAAGTTTTTCCAAAGGTGCCCCTCTCCTCCCTTATAAAAAGGGCACCCCTTCCCTCTTCTCTTCACACCCTTTTGAGCCTTGACGCTCGGCCAAAACCTAATCATTCCTCTTCTCAACCTCTCTAGTTATATCATAGAGGTTCTGTTCTTCTCAAATGTCCAACTCTAGATCCCTAAGAAGAAGTTTAAAGGAGGTGCGTCGAGGAAGAGGTAATCTCTTCTATTGAATCTTTAAAGTTCCTTTCTTCTTCTACTTATTCTTATTTTGTTGTTTCATTATAAATTAATATCATAAGTATTAATTATATGCTGATATGTTATTATAAATATGAAACAATCCTATTTTACCTTCTATCCGTCCTACGGAAAACGA
This sequence comes from Viscum album, assembly GCA_963277665.1. Lineage (NCBI taxonomy): Eukaryota > Viridiplantae > Streptophyta > Magnoliopsida > Santalales > Viscaceae > Viscum > Viscum album. The sequence continues at coordinate 565,979,868 of OY728160.1, read as the reverse complement.
AATCACCGCGCGTGCGTACGTACGGAATACCGTCTCCACGCCATGGAGTAATCAGTTTTCCACCACCACCTTACTTGGATGGGTATAATGGTGTAAAGAAAAACTATATATGATTATTATAAAATCATAATAATTCTAATATGTTATATCATCCACTCCAATTCCAATCAATAAATATGGATATGATATCATTTCTCGTGCATACGTACGGATTGCCGTCTCCACGACGCGATGAGATTCATTTTCCATGTTAACAATTAAAGAATGATTATAAAGTATATATAATTAGTAATACTAAATTATATGACTTAATAATGCTACTGTATTTATGTATATATATATATATATGTCATCTAGTTAATTCCATTCAATTCAATAATGAAATGAAAAACAATGTTCATGCGTACGTACGGCCTACCGTCTCCATGAATGGTGTATTTCATTCCATTTATCAATCTATTATATATGTATATTATGAATATATATTATATAAATTTCATGTTTTATATTCTGGAATTATGTAATCATGATCTATGTAATAATATTAACAATTACAAGTCAAAACACGGACGATAATTGAAAGATTTTACCCAAAACGTTGCTTTAACATTGAATTGACAAATTAACAGATAATATAAAGCCATAAGTGAATCATATATGATATAAAAAATATTATTATGGTCCTGTTACAAGTTAATAATATTTTTAAACCTACTATACAGGAGTCTCTGACACATACGGTTGAAATTGGACACAAGCTAAGGGATAATTATTCCAATCTCATTCTTATCTGACATTGTTTAGACGTAAGTATTTACTGGGGTTATATTTTTCATCCTTGTCTGAAAAAATGTTTTAATAAAGTGTTTAATATTATTCCATGTATATTTATAGTCATTTTTACTCCTCTTTTACTTTTACTTTATGTTATGGATGGAATCTTTCTTTTGTTTACAATGCGTGGTACTTTTTGACTTTTCCATTAAAAGTATAAGGAGAATGTTTTTTTGACTTATAAAGCATGAACGGATTCTTATGGTTTCAAAACACCTTATTTCCATGAAGCTACATGTACAAGATTTCATTATTATTTTCAAAAAATCTTTTCTTTTAAAATTTCAAGTCATTTTGTGAAAAGAAAACTATTTTGAAGAAGAAATGATATTTTCCTCAAGAATTCATATCAAGTGTTTTGTCAAAACTATTTTACATCTAAGATGAAATTATTTCATATGTGTATGTTTCAAGTATAATGTCTCTATGATTTACGTGTATTTACTTTTCTTATGATGAAATTATATTCATTTGTTTTATATGGATTATGTTATAATGGGATGACGTTTATGAAACCTATTTTATTCTTTGGGTTATGACGAATGATTTATGTTTATTTTTTGGAACAACTAAGAATGATTTCATTCTGAGATGGGTGGGACCTATATCTCCCTCCAATTCATTGGGTAAAGATTTATATCTCATGAGATAGTCATGGCTAGAATGGTAAGTTAATTTGGTTCTGTGATACAGGACTGGAACGAGGAGTGAACTTCGTTCAGTAAGGGACTTTGTCCACTAAGATGGTCTTGACAGCAGTGCCTTGGGTACTATGGAAATCATATCTTGTGCTTAATGTTTTTCAACAATTAAAAGTTTTATTTCCAAGCTATTTTATCATTATTGATGTTCTATTATGATCTATGCCTTATGTACTGCCATGTTTTATGTCATTTCTCAAGATTTTGATGTTTAAACATTATGTTCATGTCTTTATGTTCAAATGTATATGGTTTCTTTTATTTTCTCCATGCTTACCCATACTGAGTATTTGAGCTCACCCTTTATATGTTTTCCTTTCCCTATGATATAAAGAAAGGTTTTTGGTAAGAAAAAAAGGGAAGATCTTTATGGGAGATGTTGACGATCTTTCACCATGATTAGAAGATTATGTTCTGAGTTTCCAAAGACACTAAACTATTACAATCCTTTAGTGTCTGTTTTTGTTATGTATTAATTATTCCGCAAAAGTAATATAATTTCCATTTACATCAACCTTTGGGTCTCTACAAATTTATTTACCCTATTTAAATAATCATGTACACTTTGTTATTATAATTCATAATTCTCATACCTTCTTTTTATACAGTGTCCCATTAAGTTTCGGATAAGAGCCAATGAAAAATTTTCCAATTATTTTCTAATCACCCTTTTTTATGGTTATAATAAATTATTTATGATATATAAATGAAAAAATATATTAATTTGAAGTTTCACTAATTAATTCGACTAATTTATAAATCACCTTGAACCCAAATAGTGAAATCGGAGTGGAAAAAGAAATTTTCATTAAAACATTGATTTAAAAACATATACCATTTAAGAAAGATAATTAAATAAATATAATGTAAAGATTATAATTGATAAATGATGAATCAAATGATAAAAATTTACATCTGTTTCAATGCTTTAATAAACCTAATTTTATTATTTAGGATGTGGGGAAACAATGAAATAATGCATGATTTAAGGTAAGGGGATTCTCAAAGCCAAAATCATTCTTTTGGGTTATCTCCTCTTTCACATTGATTTCAGTATGAACGTTCCTATACTATCAAAAATATTTTTTTAATTATTATTTCTCTTTTATTTTGGTTATATACATGTTTCTACCCTTCTAAAATGTTTTCTAATCCATTTACACTACCTTTTCAATAATATTTCAATTTTTAAAAAATTTCTTGAATCATATTATGTTTTTATCCTTTAAAAGAATAAAACTATCTTTTATATGAAATTATGATATCCATTATTCTTTTTGGAATCCTAAATTTCAATTAATAATTTATGATACATTAAATATTATATGGAACCCATTCCATTCCATGGTTTATTTCATTACTATGATTATTATCCTTACATGTGGCTTTAATGGTAAAGATCATTTTATGTTGTGATGGGTGGGATCAAAATTATATATCCTTACAATTTAGTGGTCAATGTGATATATCTCATTATTTTTTTGTCTTATACATGAACATGATGTTTTTATTGTTCACATTTATGACATTATTATTTATGGACACATGATATGTGTGAATATGATACTAGATTTGTTCATAATTATGTGTGGTAATTGACCATTATGCTATTATGTTTCATTATTATGCATAATCCACATTCCATGTATTTATCAAATGTTTCCTTCAGGATTATAATGATGCTACTATGCTTATGATATAATAATTTTGATTATTCTCCCCAATGTACTATTGATTAATGTCACTTATTCATCCCCTTATAATGATTTTAGCACAACCCTTCCATTAAAGTATATAATTAGTTACCTAAATGTAATAAAGAGATATTGAGATCATTATAAGGATAAAGAATAATAATTTAAATATTTTTTATTTTTTAACAGATATTGATGTTTGGGCCTACTTGTTCTATGATATAAAACATTTTTACCCTGGATTCTATCACTATTATGTTGTTTATATTAAAAGTGAAGTAATATCCATGTAAGGTAAATTTGGGTTGCTAAAGTTGGTACTATATAATGGTTTAGTTAATTTGTTAATTGATATTAGTAAACATTAATGAAAACAATAAGTATGAGTGTATGTATAGGTAAACATCCTAGAAGAATAATTTTAGAAAGATTTAATGATAAGGATCCCATATGATATGTATTTAGGGATAATTTTTTTATAAGAATAAATCACTCATGATATTTTTTACATATTATTAATTCAAAAAAATTCTATTTTATAATATCGTGGGACCTTGGAGAAACAAGACCAATTACCTTTGCAAGGGACAATGAAATGATTCTCTAAATGAAAACCCCAATTCTATGGAAATAGAAGTTCAAAAAATCAGGACATTTCTTATACAAATATCTATAGATATGATTAATAACCTAAAACATGTTCAATTTTTATTTATTTCATTAAATAGAAACTGGATATCCATTCTTTTATGTGTAAATTTACACCGATGATCTGTTGGTCTTTGGGTCCACTTATACGAAAAATTCAGTGAAGTGAATAGAGAAGAACTTTATTGTGCTCTATTATTCTAAAAAATAGAATATGGATATGGTCATCAATATTTTTTATGGATAGGAATATTAATGGTGTATATAGAAAAATAATACCAAGATGAAGGATAAAATATAATATATGGAGTGGGATGATTTTATGAAAAAAAAACATGTATTTCCATTGAACTCTTCGAACAAAGTTAGAGAGAAAATTCCTAGATCTTAAGAGAAAAGAGGTTATTTGGTATCAAATTATAAATAAATTATCATATGTATTGAAATATATTAACTGGGATTTTTTTGAAGAATTATAGAAAAATTGATAGATATTTCAGTTGTCTAAAACCAAACCTCAGAAAGGATCTTTCTATCCGAGAATTTAAGAGTTACATGGAAGTAGTTCAATGTGACCTATAAATAGAGATACAGTTTTCTTAATGCTCCCTTGTTTATAGAGATATGAAATGAAATATTTAATTTCCTACTACATAATTAAAAGTAAAATGAGGAATGAAGATCTAGCCGTCACATGTAAAAAATGTGGGAATATAAATCATTAGTATTTCCTCAAAGAGATAGGGACATGATTTATGTTTTTCAGGGAAGTAAACCAACCTCATGAATGATGAAGATACATAAAAAAGATTAATAATGAGATAGTTAAAAGCAAGGAACCCTCTATGGTTCAATCATTCATCTATAGAGATAAAAGGCTCAAGGAAATCAAGTACACTAAACCACTGGTCATTGAGGGTAATCCACTTTAGCATCCACTAAAGCCCAATGAAAAAGGAAAAGGATAATCCATCACCACTTATAATGTGGAACATTAAAATAATTTTTTATATGGCACAATTTATATTCAATAAAAAATGTAAATAATTTTATTTGATTCTGATTCTATAAATTCATTTGTGTCCTACATGTTTTCTTAAACTCTTGAATCATAACCCGGGTACATTGAAGTAGATTTTTCTATAAAAACCCCTAGTGGTCAAATCAATGGAACCCAAGTGTTAAAATATTCCCAATTTAGCATATATTGAAATATTCTTATAGTAAATCTCATAATACATCCCTTATAATAATTTGACTCTATACTGGGGATGGATTTGATCTGATTATATATTGCATACATCAACTATCAGTAAAATGAGATATTTTTTTGTATTCCTAATGATCCAATCCTCTTATACACATGAAAGGAGGAACGAGAATCTAGTTCTGTGATTATGTAAATGGTGTGGGTGATGATACCCTATGGACATGTATACCTATTCTGAATTGTTTAATTGAAGGATGACATCAAGCCTATGGAAATTCCCATTTTTATGGAATACCATGATGTATTTTCTGAAGAGTTTGTCAAATTTATAAAATATTGTGAGGTAGAGTTATCAATAGAGATTATAACAAAATACACTCCTATATCTAAATTCCCCGACATTATAGGACGGATTGAACATGGAGAGTTAAATTATCATTTGCATAAGAATATTTAAAAAGGTATTAGATGCCCTAGTGTATTGACTTGGGGTTCACCTGTGTTATTTGTAAAGAAAAAAGATGCATCAATGTGGATGTATATAGATTTTGAAGAGTTAAACAAGATCATCATAATGAAAAAGTATGCAATTTTATGGATTGAGGACCTGCTAAATCAACTAAGAGGATATCAATACTTCCCAAAATTGGATCTTCATTCTAGATATCACTTGATAAATGTAGAGAAGGAAGATATTCTAACCCCAACTTCAATACAAGGTACATATTCTATAAGTTCATAGAGACAACCTTTAAACATACTAATCTTCCTGAAATTATAAATGGTTTTATTGAAAATGACTGGAATTTTATGGATCCTTCCTTTCCCATTCTAGGGAATTTTTTTAGTGATTGTGATGATTGATAATTTTTTAAAAAAAAGTGGTTTAACATAGGTGTGTTAATTTATTGAGTGTAATTTGAATGTTTTGAAATGTTTTGGATGTTTTTAAAATGAAATAATTTTAGGAGATTTATTTACTTATAAGAAACAATTTATTATTTAATTTAAATATGTTTTTTAAATTTTTAATTAGGTATGAAATTTTAAAAATTACACAACATATCATGCACATGTCTAAGTATGTATATTAATTTATGTCATATTGTAATTAAAAGTTTCAAAATATTTGTGTTACCAATATTATATATATACATATATAAACCCACACACACACACTATATTGTTATATAAATAAAATTTTGTGTGTTGAGGAGTTTAATCTTACAAATATATTATAATTTAAGTTGGTATAAAAATAAGAATTTTTTATATTGTTAGACACACACACACATACCCACACACACACACACATACACACATATATATATGTTTCTGTTTATATATATGTGTGTGTGTTTTTTATATATTTATATCATTATATATATATAGTTTGGTGTATGTTGAATATATATATCCTCATTTGGATAAAAAACTACATGGTATATATATATATATATTGTAAATATATATGACAATTAGAAAATGACAATTTATGTTATTGAAAGGTGTGAAAAATGTAAATATTTTTTGAATGTTTTACATTTAAAAAATTAATGAGATTTAAATGTGTTTTGATTGAATAGAATAGAAAGAAATTGTAAATTAAATGTGCTACTCATTAATAGTGGCAGTGTGTGGGAGTTATGATTTTTAGGGAGAAAAATGTGTGAATGAATATATTGGAGATAAAATCATTAAAAGGAACCAAAATAGAGGGGTTAACCAAAATTATCATATAATTATTTTTAATGATGTCATTTAATGATTGTTTATTTGATATTTAATGTGTTTTGTTAAATATAATTATAAAATAAATTATACATAAAACTAAGATCTTTCATATATAATTTTTCAAGGTCTAAAAACACTAGAAATTAAGAAAAAAATCACACTTCATTTTTCCATATTATATATGTAAATAGGAGTCACATGGTTAAATGTTATACATATATCATTTATCTAATATATATATATATAACCCTGTTTTTTTAAATGAAAAAATAGGTGTAAAAAATATAAGCATATATATATGAAGCCACATTATATGTAAATAAATATAAGTGAAGATTTTTTTTTTAAAAGAAAAAAATATTTTCTTAAAATAAAAATAAAATTGAAATGTATAGAAAATGAATAATCATGGAAGGAGTGAAAACGAGGCCAAGGTGTAGAAAAAATGAAGACTAGGTGTGATAATTCATTTCTGTGATGAAAATTTGTGGTGTGATTGGAGATTTAGTGGATTTGAGTAAAATGGGTATTGTCTTATTTTCTAGAAGTAAAAATGTATGAAATTAATGATAAATAGTTTTATGAATTAAATGGGATTTTATAATTAAAATAATTTGAATTATTTTTGATATTTCATGTGAAAATTAGGTAAATATATACCCTAGAATATTAAACATATTTCTATCATGTATCTCTCAATTCTAATTGGATTGATGTGCCTTCAGTATCATTGGATTCGTCTTGATGAGTATATGGTAAGGGCCCAGTTTTTTTCAAGAATCATGTTATAATTTTTAGATTTAATTAAATATTATTTTTTACATTTAAATTATTGGAAATGGGGAATTAGATGATTATGGCTTCACGTCGGTCCTTGCAAACATTTTTTATCATCTTTGTTGGGTCTACAAATCAATGTAGTAAATCCTTTATATTTCTTATTTTTTAATCATGCGAGAGGGGAATACTCATGTTATAAATTTTTAAGATAGTTTTATCAGTTTAATTAAAGATAACTAATTCATTAGTTGTAATTGATGGGGAATGACATAATGTATCCAATAATTTATATGACTTGTTCATGTTGTAGATAATTATTTCCGAATAACGTATTATCACATGCATATAATATAATTATCCTTATTATCAAATTTTTTGTTAATTTATATAATTTAAAAATTATCCTAAAAATAGAATGTTAAAATTTCATAAATTTAATAATTATTATTTTCCATAAAAAATAAGATATAGAATGTTTTTTCTTGTGTTTAAATATTATTTAAAGGATTGTACATGTTTTTTCCCTTGATGAAAATCATGACTGTTGGGAGCCTTTGTTTGTGCTAACTTATAATGTATTGTGTATCATTGATTGGTTTGATTGGATGCCACCACTGTAAAATGAATTGGTTAATCACTTATATTTGGTTAATAAAATGGTTTTCCTATGATTTATGGTTTGTGTGAGAATTACCTCAAATAAAGAAATGTAATGTGATGAAATCCCCTTTTTTATAAATTAAAAAATGTTATGTTTTTATGATATGTGGTTTTGATATTTGGTCTATGTGATGGTAATGGGTTATTTTTTGATAGATTATTGGGTAATAATTAAATTAAATGAAATTGTTAATTTATAAAGACATGGGTTAGAGTGGATAGTGAATTATTGAAATGATAATGGAATGTGTGGTCAATGTGGTTGTTCATAAATGAAAAATTATTGGGTTTTTCATCATTAATTAGTTGGTAAATTTGAATTATGGAAATTGGATTGATTTGATAATGTAAATGGGAACTATGAAATGTTGATTGTGGATCATTATGTGGTGGTGTGTATTTAGAAGTGGCAGTAGAAGATTCAGAGATTCCCAAGTGATGTTGTTACATTGTGATATGCTTAGTGCCTTGATTGTGAACCCAAATTATTGGTCTTGTTTGTTTGGTAATATATATATATATATATATATATATATATATATTCTGTTTAGTTTTTATATGCACCCCACCCATGTAGACCACCTCATGCTAATAAGAAACTATTTTGGCAGTATTTTCCTCAGAATCCTGTTGGTAGGATGGATGAATGGATACCCAATATTCCCTAATCCATATTCCATGAGTTGGTGACACTCATAGGTTGTGAAGTCCAGAATTCAATAGTGTTTCTCTCTAGATATGATGTGATGAGATTTTTACCTAGGATTGTTCAAGTGAGATGTGATGAAATGGTTTATGGTGGGGCTATGCAAGGTAGGAAGGGGGTATGGGGTTGATGTCCTTTATGTTCATGATACTCGACTACACTAGTTATGAGATGTGATGTTTTGTGATTTCCAAGGTTTCTCCTAATAATATGTGATTTGATGTGATTTCTCAATTTTCCATGGGAGGGATGTGATGTGATGTGGTTTGATGTGATGGGATCTGAAAGAGGAGAGAGTTCCTGGATATACGCCATTGGGGTTTCAGGGTGGAAAATTAGTGGTAAATTTGTTTGGGGTACCCTATCACCGATATGTTTCATATTATATTATTATAATTGGATGTTTTATTTAGTGTGGGAGCATTAGTTAGGTTAAGGGTTTTCTTAGTAGACCAGATTAGGTGTTATTGGTTAATTTTTTTCCTCATTGGTGCATTAGTATACTCTTTTTACATGTCCATGATATAATTTTGTTTTTCTACATAGTAAAATTGTATTCCAGCCTTACATATGTAAATTTGTTTCTTGTTTCTAGGAGGACTCTATAGACCGTGTTAGACACTACTAGATCGAACATTTGGGTATGTTTCTATATCGATGACTCATCTTTTATTCATGCTTTCATTTGTTGACTTTTACTTATATTTTTATTATTTATATATGCATCATGGGATGGATTTTTGGATTCTCTTTTATGTATACCATGGAGTTTCTTGTTGTTAATTTTTACTATGTCTTTTTCCTATTTATTATTGAGGGTAATGTCTCACATTTCATGATATTTTTATTCCTTCGGTGCAAGTCTCCAACCTAGGGCCTACTTGTGAAAGGACTCGGGATGGATCCTTATCCATCTCCCCTCATTGCAGTATCTTTGGAGAGAGGGGTAATTATTGAGTGGTATAAGAGGTGATGGTTGAGAGATATTATGGAGTTTTATATGACAACATTTCTTTCCATTACATATATAAAAATTATTTATTACATAAAACCTTCACTTAATACATTATAGAAGATCGAGAGGTCTATTGTATTTGGGTCATAGGAACATTACATAACAAATTAAAGCATAGAATTAAATATCTTATTGAAACCTTCCTTTACATAACCACTACATTCCCTCATACATAGCATTGAATAGGATAACATGAGGACATGCATAAGAAAAGGGTGAGCTATAATGCCTAGTAAGGGAATTAACATGGAATAAAATGAGGAATACAATACATGTTAGAAAATAGGCATATCAATGTAGCACAAGATAAACTTGAACATAAAGGCATTATAAATCAGGATAATAATAACATGAAAATGTTGAAACAACACTTAACATGGAATTTGCATGATCTAAGCCTCATTACACAGGGGAATGAGTAAACCCTCATTGCACATGAATCACGAGTAAACTATCATTTCATTTTAATTATCATGAGTCAACACTCATTACACATGATGTATCATGATATTATTCTTTACCCAATGCATTGGAGTGCTATCAAGGTGCACCCTTCATAATCATTTCATTTCATGCTTATGTGTGCCACATGGATCATAAAACATAGATTCATTAAACATCATCATTTATTTCATGAAAACAAAATATGGAATTCATACATGAAACTCTATAATCAATAAGTAAATTTACATAAAGGTGAATACCCTTGATAGAGAAATGAGCATGGTATTCACTACATAATGACTTTGTCTTGGAAAAACATGGTGCAATTTCAAGATCTTAACGACATGACATAGGAATTCATAAAAATGGATGATGAGAGAGAAATGGGTGTCTCATCATATGAACCTAAAATAGATATTAAGTGTGTCATATAGATACATGTCCCAACAATTTTAATTAAATTTAGATACGTAATAAAAAGTAATTGATTGAATGAAAATGAGGAGAGAGAAATTTTTTTCAGAATTTTTGCATGGTAACGGGTGTACATGTGAGGAATTATTGAGAGAGAAAGGGGATCTCTCATAATTCAAAGATGTATATGAAAATATGTGGGAGGTGAAAAATCATACCCCAATATTTATAGTTGAAAATAAAAGGGAATAATAATATAAGTAAACTTGGACATAAATAAAGTACATGAGAATCCCTTACTTTGAAGTGTGATCCGAAAGGCTTGCAAGAGGCTTGAGAGAGGCTTTTTGGAAGCTTGGGGCACCTTGGGAGGATTATAGAGAGAGGAGAGAAGAGTTTGGATGAACTCCAAAGGCTTTTATTAGAGAGGAATTTGGCGCTTGGGGAACCTTTGGAGGATTCTAGAGAGAGGAGGGAAGAGTTTCGACGAACTCCAAAGGCTTTGAGTGAAGAGGAAGTGGGAGCTTGGGTGGGTTTATATAGGAAAGGAGAAGGAATTATTTAGTATTTAGTGTTTGGGACACATCACATTAAACTAATAAAAACCAGAAACAAGCCCATGGTTTTTCAAAAATGTGAGTGGTAAAAAATATTTTATAAGCCCAATGGCCGAGCTTCTTAAAATAATAGGGTTGCTTATGTAAAGGAGAGTCACACACTCAAGGACAACCAAAAGATAAAATGTTTTATAAGTCATGGAGGGTTCACTAAGGAATTGTAAAATTAATAAAAAAAAATTTAATCGATTTATTTCAATGATAAAGCATATATTGGCCAAAAAAATAATTTATATTATTTTATTACATCACTATTGGGTCATTATGATGTCAAAAAACAAATTATATATTTAAACGGTCTTTAATTTTTACCCAAAAATTTGACTGTCTCAGAAAATTATGAAATATTCACCATTGGATAATTTTGACATCATTATTCCAAAAATAATATTCATTTTATCTAAATAATTTTCTATATATGTGAATTTTTTACTTTTAACATAAAAAGATACATTTATCGAAAATTCATGGGTTTTGAAAAAAAATAGATTTCAAACCTTAATAAAATTTAAAATTTCATTTATAAAGTTATAAAATCATTTATATTTAATAAAAAATAATTTAATAATAATAATAATAATTTTTTAAAATATTATTTAATTTAAAAATACATTAATTCATCAAAATAGATATCTTAGTTGAATATAAACTAAAAATACTACTTGTTCTTTAAAAACAATTTCCAAAGCAATAATAATAAAAATAATGATTATTATATATACAATAATAATGTACATAATAGTAGTACTAGAGTCTTGTTACATAACCCCTTAAAACCCCTCATATGACCTTATGGTAAGGTGTGTGGTGGTGAAAGACTCTTGGGGTGGATCAGATAACATTACTCAAGTGGTAATCTCTACCAACTTCCACTTCTATTGTAGGCAGTTCCACTTGAGCTTAACATATTCAAGCTCGGCTTGGGCTTGGACAAGATAGAATCCCAATGACGCAACCTTATTTCCAAGCTCCGACAAATGGGATTCGTATGGGGAAAGTCTACTGGATGAGGTTATCGCTTCCTTTTTCTAAATAAATTGTATTTATTAAAGACCTATGTTTATACTAATTATGTGATCACTGTTCAGCATATTTATTAGCATAGGTCACAATTCTTAATTGTATTTTAAAATTAAAACACATAAAACTGATGAAGTTCACATTTTATATAACCATTTTACATAAAAATACATTTTATAAGATAAAGAGAAATTTTTATTAATGAATGTTTGGGTCGTTACAATATTCCCCCCTTAAGAAATTTTTCCCTAAAAAGTTTTATTTCCCAAACTAAAACATATGTGGGTAAATCTTCCACACCAGTTCCTGTGATTCCCATGTCACTTCTTCAAACATGTGGTTTCGCCACAACACCTTGACAAAGGTAATTATCTTATTTTTAGAACTTTTTCTCTATGATCTAAGATCTTCACTAGTTTCTCCTCGTAAGAAATATCATCCTAAAACTATAATACCTCTAATCATAGTACATGTGTAGGGTATGGTATGTACTTATTTAATAGGGATACATGAAATACATCATGTACATTGGACATGGTAGGTGGTAGTGCTAGTTGATAGGACGCTACCCCTACACGATCAAGAATCACAAAGGGGACGATGTAACTAGGACTTAACTTCCCTTTCATTCCAAGCCTCATGACTTTATTCCATGGAGATATGCATATAAATACCATTTATCCAACTTTGAACTCAGGGTCTCACTGACGGTTATCTGCATAACTCTTTTGTCGACTCTGAGCTACCTTGATATGCTACTGAATAGTTTTCACCTTCTGCACCATTTCTCTAACAATTTCTTGTCCAAGTATCTCACTCTTACCGACATCATCCCAACATATTGGTGTTCTGTACCTCTTCCCATATAGGGCTTCATAAGGTCCCATTCAGATGATCGGGTGGAAAATTTTATTATAATAGTACTAAACTAGAGGAAGATGTTTATCTAATCCTCTTTTGAAGTTGATTGAGCATTCTCTCAACATGTCCTCAAGTGTTTGGATAGTCTACTTATATTGGACATCAGTTTGGGGATGTTAAGCCGTGCTAATGTTTGACTTAGAATCTAGAGCATCTTGAAGACTATACCAAAATATAGAGGTGGATCTTGGATCTCGATCGTATACAATCAATAGGGGTACCCCATGAAGCCTTACCAAATCTCTAATGTATATCTATTCCAGTTGATCCAATGAGAAATCCTCCCAAATTGAAATGAAGTTTTCATCCTTTGTAAGATGATCCACAAAAACCCAGATAACATTATTTCCTTTGGATGTCTTTGGAAGTCTAGTGACAAATTCCATGGTGATGTTCTCTCATTTCTATGACGGTATGGGTAATGGTTGCCTCATCCCCTTAGACTTATTCCTATCAACCTTCACTTGATGACACACCAGAAACATTAATGTATACTCAGTGATTTCTTCTTCATATTATCCCACCAATAAATACCTCAGAGATCTCGATACATCTCTGTGTTTCCTGGGTGAATAGAGAAATTTGAAATATGTGCATCATCCAAAAGATCCTTTTTCATCTCCAGACTTGATGGAACACATGGTCTTTTCTCAAATCTCACAATTCCTTCTTCATTAACATTGAACTCTGAGGATTTAACTTTTTTGATAGCTTCTACATTCTTATGAATTCCCACATCATCCTTTTTAGAATCCTCTAAAAATTTCTAAAGATATTATTGAGCAATAACTTCTGAAAGAATTTATGATTTTCCCTTCTTTATGATTACCATGTCCATATTAATCAAATCTAATAATATTAGATCTTTATCAGTTCTCATCAATGATAGAATCACTGGTTCCTTTCTACATAGAGCATCTACCACCGTGTTCACTTTCCTAGGGTGGTAATGTATTGAGAAGTCATAGTCTTTGATCATATCTAACCATCTTCGTTGGCGCATATTCAACTCTTTCTATGTGAATATACACTAAAGGATTTAGTGGTCCATATATATTTCACACTTCTCCCAAAAGAGATTATTTGACCAAATTTTTAAAGCGAAGATCACTGTAGATAACTCTAGAACATGTGTTGGATATATCTTCTCATGAACATTCAATTTCATTGAATCTTAGGCAATTAATTTGTCATTTTTCATCAACACACTTCCCAGGCCCTTCTTTGAAGCATCACAGAATACCATAAAAAGTTCTCTACATGTTGGTAAAGTGAGCACATGTGCAGTGATAAGCCTCCTTTTCAACTCCTTTATGCCTTCTTCACATTCATCACTCCAATAAAACATTACTCCATTCCGAGTTATCTTGGTGAGAGGGTTGGACAATCATGAGAAATTTCTCACAAATCATCGATAATATCCAGCTAACCCCAAAAATCTACAGATATCCATTTTCCATGATGGCCTCAGACATCCCTCTATTACAGTGGTCTTGGAGGGATCCATAGTTATCCCATTGCTTGTGATGATATGGCCCATGAATTAGATCTCCTTCATCCATTACAAACACTTGTTGTACTTTTCATAGAGCATCTCCTTTCACATTGTCTCTAGTATAGTTTTTAGATGCTCCTCTCGATCCTCCTTAGTATTTTAGTATATTAGAATATCATCTATAAAGAAGACCAAAAATTTGTCGAGGTAATCTTCAAAGACTCTATTCATCATGTCTATGAATATTTATAGAGAATTAGTGAGTTCAAAAAGAATTACAATGAATTCATGGTGACCGTATCTTGTATGAAAAGCAGTCTGAGGAATATCTTCCTTCTTCAACCATTACATGATAATAACCCATCCGAAAATATTCATTGGAGAAGAATTATACTCCATGAATATGATCGAACAAGTCATCGATTCGTGGGAGAGGATACATGTTCTTTATCATGATTTTGTCATGCTCGCGATAATCGATGCAAAGGTGCATTGACCCATACTTCTTCTAGACAAAGAGGATTGGGGCACCGCATAGTGAAGCACTTGGGAATATAAACCCTTTATCTAGATTCTTCTGCAGTTATTTATTCAGATCCTCAAGCTTTAAAATATCCATTCTATATAGTGTGTTGGATATTGGAAACTACCCAGGTATAAGATCAATTGAGAATTCAACATCTCTTTTAAGAGGAAGACCAGACTATTCCTCGAGAAACACATCAGTGAATTCTCTCATAGTATACATACATTCAAGAATGGTTGCCTCCTTAGACTCAATAATCTGATCCATATACACATGCTCATTGGGAAATAACATCCATTCTTGAGATTATGTATCTAAATAAGATTCATCTTCCTCCTTGCATATGTACAGAATCTGGGGTCGATTCTCCATATAGAGAGTGATTTCCTCTCACAGCAATTTATGTTGGCACTATATAGGGAATGCCAATCAATGCCGATAGTTGAATCAAATTCCACCATAGGGTGTATGATGTGGTTCTTCAAGAAGTTTAATCCATCAATTATGAATGGGGAGGAACTAAATTCATGGGTTTCAATGATTTCCCCATTTTCCGTACTTGTCGACATCTTCAATTCCATGATTTGTGGAGGTGTGGGGATTATTCTAATAAAATTTTAGGATATAAAAGAATGTGTAGAACTAGAATCAAAAATTATGTTCATTATTCTTGAAGGAATAACTAGTGTACGAGTCACCACTTTATTTTCGGGGATCACTTTGGCAGTAGTGATTGAAAAATCTCTCCATTACTACCTTGGTGGTTATTGGTTGCCTATGAAAACCCTTGTCTTAGAAAATTGATTTGCAATATGCCCTGGTTATTTACAGTTGAAGAAATTAAAAATTCATTGAGGCTTGAACATAGTGTTCCTCTCCTTTGTCGTAGCCATTGGGTTTTCTTGCCGATAATTAATAGCCAGGTTCCCTTTTCTTCCACACCTAATGCATTTCCTCTCCCCCTTTAGGAAATTTCCGTGGTGCTTCTTTCCACACCTTTGGTAGGTGGGGTGTTGGATTTTCGTAGCATTGTTGGATTAATCCATCAGACCACCAGATTTTAATTCCCCATTATGATTCTTATCCCCATGAAACCCCTGAGATTCATCGATCTCCCTTTTGACATTGAGGGCACATCAAAAAATTTCCTCACAGCTGTCGAAGTCATGAATCCCCATGGATTTCTGTAGGCCAGGTTTCATCCCACCAAAGAAGTGTTCAACCTTGCATTCAAACGTAATTACAAATCCATAGGCGTATTGTGAAAGCCTTGTCATGTTTTCCTCGTAATCTCTAATGGATTCATCATCATTTTTCTTGATGGCAAGGAAGTCTCATTCCATCTTAGGACAGAGGGTGCACAGAAAATATTTATCAATGTCCGTGATTCCTAATGTATATGATAAGAATCTAGGAGAAACTTATCTTGTTCATAACATTGAAGGATGGATAATATATTTTCAATGTATTTGATCCATTGTTCGGAAATTGAGGGATCTTATGGTCCATTAAATGTCGGACACTTTTGCCTCATGAAGCTCTCCATGGAGACTTTTTCATTCTTGGGGGGGGGGGTTGAACGTTCCTCGTGATCCATGTTTATATTCAAATCTTGAGTCTACTAAGAGAAAATCATTAAAAAGTATAGGATTCCTACATCCATCAGATTGGGAATCTCATTAGCACAGTCATCACAATAATCTTCACATTGGTTGTTAGCTCGAGTCCTCTAATTACCGGCCATTGGCTGGAATAAAAATAAAGTTAGGGGTAACACATAAAGGGTAATCTGAAGGAAAAACTAATGACCTATAAATTACTTTTATTTTCTTAACTTATGAATATATAAGATTCAATCTATTTTATCCATGATTTACTTTCTAAAATGTATTCTTAGAGGATTTTTTTAAATTCCCTTAATAATGGTTTATACTAATCTTGTTAATTTAACAAAGAATATCCTCTAGGAGTGTCGAAACGAAGAGTGCAGCAAGGTCCGTTATCATGTACCAGGATACCCCAGGTCAAGCCTGAAACTTTTTGTTGGTGTTTTCACCCCTAGGTACATTTGTGCCAGAGCCACCTCTACTTTCTCGTATCCAGACATGGATGCATTTGCTTGATAAACCACTAACTCAATACCCACTAAAAAATAGGGAAGTTTTTATTATAATTATTCTTGTCTTTAAGCCTTCACTAGAGTTTTCTAATCCAAATCCCAAAAATAACAGAACCTATCCTCTAATACCAACTATGACAACCTTACTTTTTATTATATAAATAAACATGATTTATTGTATAAAAACATTACTTGATAAAACATAGAATATCGAGGGGTCTAGTGTATTTTGGTGATTAGGAACGTCACCTAACAACTTAAATCATAGAATGCAACATCTTATTGAAATATTGCTCTACCCGACCACTATATTCGCTCGTACTTATCATTTCATAAGATAACCTGAGGGCATGCATAATAAAAGGGTGAGCTATAAAGCCCAGTAAAGGAATAAAAATGGAATAATAGGAGAAATACAGTAAATGTTAGAAAAGAGGCATATCAATGGATCACAAGAGAAACATGAACATAAAGGCATGATAATTCATGATAATCATAACATGGAAATATGACAACAACAATTAACATGGAATTAGCATGAGCCAAGTCTCATTGCACATGGAGCATGAGTAACCCCTCATTGCACATTAAGCACGAGTAAACCCACATTTTACAAGAATTAGCATGAGTCAACACTCATTACACATTATGTATCATGATACTATACTTTACCCAATGCATTGGAGCTCTATCAGGGTGCACCCTTTATAACCATTTCATTTCATGCATAAGTGTGCCACATGGATCATAAAACATGGATTCATTAAACATCAACATTTATTCCACGATAAAGTAATGTTGAATTAATACATGAAACACTATAATAAATAAGTAAATGTTCATAAATGTTAAAAACTTTGATAAGGAAATGGACATGGTTTTCACTACATAATGACATTGGCTTGGAAAAACAAGGGGCAATTTCAGCAGCATTACTGTGCGAAGGAGGAATTCATAAAAATTGGTGGTGATTTATAAATGGGTGTCTAATAATATGTACATGAAATGGATAGTAAGTGGTTCAAATAGATACATTTCCCCACAAATATAATTAAATTTAGATACGCAATACAAAAGAACTGATTGAATGTAAATGAGGAGAGAGAAATTCCTTACGGAATTTCGGCATGGTAATAGGTGTAAATGGGAGGCATTAATGAGAATGAAAGGGGATCTCTCATTACTAAAACATGAATAGGGCAGTATGGAGGAGGTTAAAAATTATACCCCAATATTTATAATTGAAAATAAAATGGCATAACAATATAAGGAAACTTGGACAGAAATTAGAAAAGTGAGAATCCCTTACTTGGATATGTGATCCCAAAGGCTTGGGAGAGGGTTGAGAGAGGATTCTTGGGAGATTGGGGTGACTTGGGAGGATTATATATAGGAGAGGGAAGAGTTTTTAGGAACATAAAAGGCTTTGAGTGAAGATGAAGTGGGATGTTGGGTGGGTTTATATAGGAAAGGAGATATAATTCTTTATTATTTAGGGTTTGGGACACCTGACGTTGAACTAATCAAAACCACAAACCAAACCATTGTTTTCCACATGGTTTTTTTCCAAAGGGGATTGAAAAAGAATATTTTATAAAGTAAATGTCCAAAATTCTTAAAATAATAGGGTTACTTATGTGGAGGTGAGTCACACTCTCAAGGAAAACAAAAAGATGCAATGTTTTATAAGTCATGGAGGATCCACTAAGGCATCGAAAAATTAATCAAAAAAATATAAAATCACATTATTTTAAGGATAAAACATAATTTTTCCGAAAATATCATTTTAGGGTTTTATTAAATCACTATTGGGTCAATACGATGTCATAAAACACATTATATATTTAAACAGTATTTAATTTTTACACAAAAATGTGACTGTCTCAGAAAATTATAAAAAATTCACCATTGGAACATTTCAACATCCTGATTCCAAAATTAATATTCATTTTATATAATTAATTTTCTAAATATGTGAATTTTTACTTTTCAAATAAAAAACCGATATTTCTAAAAAATTCAAGGGTTTTGACAAATATAGCTTTCAAACCTTAATAAAAAATATGATTCCATTCATAATGTTATACGCTCATTTATATTTAATAAAAAGTAATGCACTAATAATAATAATATTTTATTAAAATATTATTTAATTAAAAATCCATTAATTCATCAAAATAAATTTCTTAGATGAATATAAACCAAATATACAATTTGGGCTTTAAATTGTTTTTACAAAGTAACAATTATAAAAACACTGTATACTATCTATACAAGAATAATGTACATAATTTCAGTACTAGGTTATTGTTACATAACCCCTTAAAACACATTCATAAGACCTTAGGGTAAGGTGCGCGATGATGACCGACTCTTGGGGTGGCTTGGATAACATTGCCCGTGTGGTAATCTCTCTCAACTTCCACTTATCTCGTTGGAGGTTCCTCTTGAGGTTAACATATTCAAGCTCAGATTGGGATTTTTCATGAGCGAATCCCAGTGAAGCCACCTCCTTTCCGGGCTCCAGCAAATGGAGTTCGTATGGAGCATGTATACTAGATGAGGCCATCGCTTCCTTTATCAGAGTAAATTTGATTTGTTAAATACCTATATTTATACTAATCATGTGATCACTATTCAATTGTTATATTAGCAACGATCACAATTCTTAACAGTATTTTAAAATCCAATAACATATAACAAATGAATTTCAAAGTTCATATACCCATTTTACATAATAATACAATTAATTATATCAAGAGGAATTTTGATTAATGAATGTTAGGGTCGTTACAGGAACTATAAAGTTTTCATAGGTTAGTAGGGAAACACTTTTAGATGATCTTGGTGTCTGACATAGTCTATGAAAGACTGAATATAACACAATATTTTTGAGCCCCCATGATCTGATCCATGGACTCTAAACCTAACTAATGACCAATTGGGGAGGCACTACAAGCGGGGTGTACAATTTTGATGGGTTTATGGATCATGATTCATTTTTTATTTAATTAAGTGTTTTTGGAAAGGTAATGTAATTAATTAATTAAATCATGTAACTTTATGATTGATTCTGTGACTGTGTCCCTTATGTGGTCCTTAATTAAGATTTATTATATCATGAATTAATATTATCTCCATAAATGAAACAGTAAAATGGTGATCAATTATCCTAATACATTTTTTTAAAACCTTTTTGATACATAAATGTGTTTTTTATTTACCTATTATATCATGAATCATAAAGAATTTAATTTATTTAATTTCTTAAAATGTATAACATGATATATTTTTTTCAAAATGTTTCATGTTGTTAGAGAAAAATTATTAGTTATTTTTTTGTAGAAACTATTGAATTTTAATAACTTGTATTAAGAATGTTACCCTAAAAAGTTTTCATATTGGTGTGATAAAATGAATTATTTTGAAAATATGCTTCAAAATATTATGATTATCATGTGAGTTAATATATAATTCATTAATTTATAATTGTAATTTTTATTGAGCATGGGTTATGAACTTGTCATAAAATTTAGTTTGAATATTTAAATGAAAAAATTTCTGAAAAATGGCCATCTTAATTATTGAAAATGCATTTTAATTTGTGAACCAAGATAACAATAACATGGCCCTTATTTTTTAAAGATTAAATTTATATAATATTAATTTAATCATGTGTTAAGCAAGAAATTATGGTGACATTGTTTCTAGATTTTGGAAAAATGATAATCTTGATCCATGGTTACATGTTGGGACTTATTAATGTTTAAATTATTAAACATAATATTTATATGAATGTTAATAATTTTTATGTACTAAAATAGAATTTCTTCACATGTTATTTCACCTTTATTTTGTTATGGGAAGTATGCAAAAATTTGAAAACATTTGTGTAGTAACTAATAAAATACTAGTATCTGAGACATGGGAATATAGAAAGTTTTCTATGTGGAATTGCAATATGGAAGTATAATAAAGTTATCCTTATTGAATTATATAATATTATTTTTCTAAGCAATTAAATGATTAAATAATGATTATTTTGGGAATCTTGAAGCATTAAATATAGTAATACAAAATTTGTAGTTTTAATTTTATGATAAGAGAGAATGTTTTCTTTTAAAAATTTTGAAATCAAATTTTATATATAATAAGTATTTGAATTGAAAAAAATAACCGAGAATGTATAAATTTTCAAATGAAGTTAAAAACATATTGTTTTATTTTTTGTTTGAATTATAATCATTACATTGATGTATTGATACACCTTTCTGAAAATAAGTGTTGTTGGAAATATTGCTTAGAAGGTGATTATCATGGATTATAAGACCCTTGACGTGATTTCTTTATTTAGAACACCTTGTATTAAAATAATTATTGACTATATATGTCTGATAAACTAGTTCCCTTTATAACATTTGATATTTTTCAAGGATACCCATTCTAAATAAATAGGTGAAGTAATTTTATCCCATGAATAATTGTGGAAGCCGAAATGTGTTGCTTCAATGTGTGGTTGTTATTATTATGTTACCTTGAAATATGTGTGACTAAAAACATCAATTATTTTAATAGGGGTAAACTTGATCCCAAATTGATACATGTTATACATTTATGCGATTAAAACTGTGCGGCTAAGTTAGTGTCGCCCAAAGCGGATAATATCATGACATAGGAGATGGAATTCCTTGATTTTTTCACTTGGGGATTTGATATTTGGTTATAGTATTGATATTTTGTTAGGGAAATATACATGATGATATAGATAATTCCGTTATGTAAAAATATTCATTTATTGTCGTTGGTAAGGTAGTGAGGTTTTGTGGTTATGTGAAATGTATGGTGGATATTTTAATTGGATAGTGAGTTTGGGCTAGTGGTTATGTTTTGTAGTGGAGGTGATGTGCGTTGGATGAGATGTGTGGTTGTTATGGTAAGATGAATTCTGTTTTGTTTTTGTGTGATAACCATGATATAATCACCCACCTCACATAAAAATTTTAATCACCTTAAAGTTAGTAGATAATGAAATAGGGTGATTTGAAAAATCTTGAAACTATTGAAAATATTCTCACCCCTGATGCGTAAATATTTTTATAAAGGATGTTATGATATGTTATTATTATTAAATAGTTTTTTGATTTAGATTATGTATATGACATGTGTTATGACAACGAATATATTAATATAGTGAAACAATCTTGCATTAAGAGTCATTATATTACAAAACATTTTAAAACTATGGAGGAAAGTCAGTTCTACATAAAGTGAAAAGTATCATTTTACGATTGGTTATTTCAATTGATTTTTATGCTTGAGAAAGCTCTATGTATATTAATAGTAGTCCTTGTATTGTTTAGTAAATTTTATGTAACTTTTTTGGAATCTGTATGTTCCTACTAAACAATGATTGTTTTTGAAATAAATGGCGTGGAATTATTAATTAAACATTCATTTAATGAAATTGAAAATATTTGGTGGAAACCATAAATTAAAATGACAATTTATATAATGAAGTCTTTTTTATGTAGATTAAAAAAGGATATAATTGAAGGGTGATTAAAAGATTCATGTACATATTTAAATTCTAAATGATGAATTGTGTTAAAAGAAATGTTTTCCCATGATTGATTTATATTTTTTTAATGTTGGATTTGTTTTGGTTCTCTATGTGACCTTTATTTGGAATGGGAGTCACAATGTTTTGATCAAAATTTCAATCATATTTATATATCGCTTTATTGAGATGAATTATTTGATCTCATGTAGATATATGAGTTCTGTTTCCACCATTGATGTAATTCTTTATTAATGGTCTTACCACGGTAAGAGAGGTATCTCCCCGATAGATATTTTTAATGTATTGTGTTTTATTAAAAATATTTTATGTAGTGGTTTCTGTGATCCAAATATTCCAAGAAACATGAGAGGTATCTCATGGGTTTTGTTATACCCCCATTCTCTTTTCCTTCTTTTTTTGTTTTGAATCTTAGGGAATACATTTTTTGGGAGGTATCTAATGTAATGGCCGGAAATTTTTTCAATCCTTCCTTTGTCATTATAGAGCGTTTCCTAGTGATTTTGTGGTTTGAGTGTTTATAAAATTTTTTACAAGTGATTTAAAAAAGTTAGACAACTTATTAATAGAAATTTTTTTAGTTTTTTATTTTTTTAGTTTTTAATATGACTTAATTTCATGAGATATTTTTTATTGTATACAATTAAATATTATTTAATTCAAATATTTGGTTAAAAAGTTTAATTAGATATTATAAATTAAACATTATATGATATATTATAAATATATGTAAATATGAATATTTATTAGCATCATATTATAATTAAATGTTTCACCATATTTGTGCTAAAAACCTTATACATATAAACACACATACACATGATACATTTTTATATAAATAAGCATGTTTGTGTTGTACAATTTCATATTAAACATATATGTGTGTATATATATGTATAAACGTAATTGTTATAATTAAAAAAATGTGTATACTGTTATATATACACACACAGATATATATACATGTTTATATATATAAATATTTAAATTAAATATATATCACTATATATACATGGTTTAGTGTATATTTAATATATATATATACATAAATCATTATTTGGATAAAAATGCATGAACTATATATATGTGTGTTAGAAACATATTTGGAATTGAAAAGAAATTTTGGTTTGTATTTTTGAAAGGTTTGAAATATATAAATATAGTTCTCATGTTTTACATTTAGAAAATTTGTAACCCCCCCCCCTCCAAGAATTTACGAATAGATTTAATACAGAATACATGAAACACATAGTCTATACAAAACACAACTTTGTTATAACCTAGCCATGTAAACATAATTTTTACACCTCTATGATTTGAATTTTAAAAATCTGACATACATAGTTGCGTTCAAAAATATATTTAGAGTCTTTTAATACAAACTTAATTTTTAATTTTAGTAACATACCCTTATGAATAGTTAGGGGTTTCTTCATCTCCCTTCCATTTTTGTGAGATATTTCGTAATTTCTAATATTACTTGTGAATGGTCTATGAATCCTTACCATTGATTTTTATATCATTAATCTCTTTATTTACATGATATTCATTGTATCATTTGATGATCACTAATTTTGAGGCCTACGATTCAATTGTTTACAAAGTTGTATGGGTTTTTCACCAGAACCTCTATTTTTATTCGAGTTACTTTTATTGTCTAATTACATAATGATATTATTATTTATTATTATGTATTACTAATAAATTATGTTTGAGTGTTATATATTTGTTTACCAACCAAAAACCTTCCTTATTATATGGGGAGTTAAAATTTATAAAAGGAACTTTCATAATTATTTTTGAAATACAAGCCTGATTCAAGAGAATTTCTCAAAATGTTACAAATTTTCAAGAGAAATACATAATCTATTTTAACCCAAATTTATCTTTCTAAAATCACATATTTTAAAATGAAAAATATATATCGGTTAATTTCTAGTTTTATGAAATAAAATGTGCCTTTTTGATTTATAATTCTTTAATAAATTCATTAAACCACACAAAAATGTTTAAATTCTAATGTATAATTTAAAAAACTTTTTACATTATTTCACTTCAATGGGAAAACCATTTATGACTCAAATATAGTTTCAATGTTCTAATCTATTCTTTTATGGGATATAAATGTTTACAAATCTGACTTCATGAAAAATACAAAAAAACGCTTCTTTCCCAAGAAAATATGGGTTTTTCTCATCTCACATTAACTTTTATGAGATATATACCTTGTTCACCACTTATTAATTGCATGTGGTGTATGAACTTACCTTTGGTATATCATATAAATAGTCTCCTTATTATCATTATATTATAAGGGATTATGATTTTAATGTTTCAAGGGGGTATGGGACAATTTGGAATGTCTAAGGATTATTTCTTTAAAAATCTTTCTATGCTGTCATTTAAAAGTATCATATCTTTGTCAAAATCCTTGATGAATCTTGTAATTAATTGAGGTGTATCTTTAATGATTTCATCTACCATATTTAATGGTTTATTGTTTGATAGACTATGGATGGTTTATCTTAAAACCATTGAACAATTTACTCTGAATGGTTAGTGTTTATGCTTAATGTTCCGGGAAAGCTATTTACATTTATATGTTAGTATGAATATTAATTTATATGTTTTTTGTATTTATCCCTATTCATATGAGTAATTCATTAGACTTAGTAAGTGTCAGGTGGGGCCTGCAATAGCCCCTTGGTGCGTCGATTGGACTCATGAGACAAACTATGGTCTTGTAACAAGGCCCTGGAAAAATAATTATTTATGGTATTGGCATGAGGCCAAGAAAGTATGGTTATGATGTCACACATTATGCATTCCCTCATTATTAAAATAGTATTGATGGTTCATGTGGTTATTCGACTAGCAAAATAACCTTGATTATGGAAATATTTATTCTGCTCTTATTCCTTCCATAACATGGTCACGTTTTTGTTAAAGGCATATATTTTCATTTATTCAACATAACTAATGTTTATGTTATGATATCTTACACTGTATTTTATACACGTACTGAGTATTTAAGATCACCAATTTCTTATGTTTCATTTTCTGAGGACATGAAGAGGTTTTTTATAAATGACCTCGAGGGATAAACATAGAGTTATGTATGTTCTCAATAATACTTTTATGTTCTTTTTTTCTTCAATTTTTAATGTGGAACCTATGTATTTATCTATTTTTCCAAAACTACTAATCTAATCATAACTTCGGGGTTTTATTCCTTATAATCATTCTAATGCATTAAAATAATTCCCTAGCATGGGATTCTAGGTTTGGAGCGTTACAAAGTTTATAATATATAAATGTGTGGTGAATGAATAGAAGAGAGAGAAATTGAAAATTTAATGTGATGCTCATGAATAGTGGTTGTGTATGGAAGTTATGATTTTAATGGAAGAGAATGAGTAAATGAATAGATTGGAGATATAATCATTAAAAATAAAGTATAATAAAGGGGCTTACTAATGTTTTCATATAAAAATAATTAATTATGTTATGCATAAATTGTGTATTTAATATTTAAATGGTTTTGTTCAATAAAAATTTAAAATATATTAAAAAAATGATGATCTTTCCTATAAGATTTTGGTAGCTCTAGAAAAAATTCATGTAAATAATAATTGTTTCACACATCATTTTTGGATATTATATACATAAACGAAATGCAGATTGTTAAATTTTATAAATATGTTGTTTTGACTACATATATATATATATATATTCATGTTTTTTAAAGGTAATATGAAGGTTTTCCAAAAGTGAATGTTTATATATATATATATATTAAGTCACCTTATATATAAATTAACATATGTGATTATTATTTTTTAAATAAAACATACGGTTTAAAAAAGAAAAATAAAATTGAAACGTAACAAAAAAAAAGAAGAATTGGGGAAGGAGAAAAAAATGAGGCCAAGTTGTTAAAAAAATAAAGGTATCGTGGGGTTATGTAAGGGTGTTAAAAAAATTGTGGTGTGATTGGAGAGATATTTAATTTCATTTAAATGGGTATTTCAATTTTCATAGAATTAAAAACATGTGAAATTAATTATAAAATGGGTTTTTGACTTAAATGGAATTTAATAATTAAAATCATTCAGACTAATTATTACAATTCTTGTGAAACTCGAGTAAATTAATAACCTAGATTATTTACCTTGTTTCTTACATATGTCCCTCAATAAAAATCTTATTGATGTCCCGTCAATTCCATTCGATTATTTTTTATGAGTAGAATTTAAGTGATTGATTTTTTTCACAGGCATCACATTATAATTTCATGATTTAATATATTACTATTTTTAGATTTAAATTATTAAAGATGGAGAATCATATGATTATTAATTCACATCAGTCCATCTGAACATTATTTATCAACTTTTTTCGGTCTATAAATCAGGTTAACGGATCTTTCATCTTTCATATTGTTGTATCTTGTGAGGGGGAGGGGTATACTCATGTTGTCCTTTGAGAAGATAGTTTAATCAGCTTAATTAAAGATATGTAATTGATTTATTTATATTTTATGGTGAATAGGGGAATTTTTTCAATATTTTATATTATTTGTTCATATTGTAGAAATATTGTTTCCACATAAAGTACTATCACATGCATAGAAGATTATAATACATATTATCACAATTTTTGTTAATTTAGATAGTTGAAAGCTTATCTTAGAGAAAGAATTTGACAATAACATTATGTAAATTATTATTTCATTCCATAAAAATGGATATCGCACTTGTTGTTTATAGTGTTGTAATATTTTTTAAAGGATTATACATTTTTGATGCCTCACTGAAAATCAGGACGGTCGGGAGCATTTATTTGAAATAATTTGATTTGTGTTTTGGAAACATGATTGTTTTGATTGTTTAGAACCACTTTAAATATAATTGGCCAATCACTTATATTTGGTTAATGAAATGGTTTCTCTATAATTTATTGTTTTTGTGAGAATCACATTAAATAAAAATGTGGAATATGATGAAATCCCCCCTTTACAAAATATTAAAATGTTATTTTTGTTTGATGTACGGTTGTGATATAAGGCATATGTGATGGAAATCGGTTTTTTGTGATAAATTTATGGGTGATAATGAAATTAAATGATAATGATTAATTATAATGGCATAGTTTATGTTGAGTCAATAAGGTTTTTCATTATGACTTTTCCATTCTTTTATACTTGGGGAGATTGATTGAGTCATTAAGGTTTCCTTATGACTTTACCATTCCTCTTGTTTTGAAAATCACAATCACATTATCTCAAGGAAAATCATTTTTACCCTTTTTTTTACTTATTTAAGGAAAATTTTCTTCCCCCAGAAAATTTATTTTTATCATGTTTTTCATTGTTCATATCAAAATTTTTCTATGTGTAAAATTAGGATTGAAACCAAAACCTCGGAATCCCATAATTACTTAGATAAGAAGTATTCTCTTTTCTGACTCTGAATTCTGATTACGAACTCGGGATACGAACTCTTTTGAGTTCTGACTCCGAATTCTGACTAATAATTCTGGATACGAACTTTCTGAGTTCTGACTTTGAATTCTAAATACGAATTCTGGTTACAAACTTTCTATGTTCTGATTCTGAGTTCTCTGAATTTAGACTCCAAACACTTATGAGTTCAGACTCCAAATTCTCATGAACTCTGACTCCGACCATTATAACTTATGGTTCTGAATTCTTGTGAATCAAGATTCTGAATTTCCTTGAAATTTAGACTCTGGAATTCTATAGAATTTAGGTTCCTAATTCCTATAAAACAGAATCTGAATGTCCTTGAATTAGATACTCCAAATTCAATTTTGGTTGGAATCCAAACTTTCATATTTCCTTACACTCCGAATATTGGATTTTAGTTATGTAACCATATTTTTCTTACACTTGTTTTGTTATAAAACGATGTCATGCTTTCAGTTACTAAGTAATCGTTGTTTGAGTGAAACATATACAGGTCCCTCTAAAATTCAAGGAAAAATATTACAGTTGGAGGAGGAAGCTGACCGTTGAAGTCGTGCCTATAAATAGGAGCTCATTTGAAAGATCCCAAAACAAGTTGATCAATCTAGAGATTACATTCTAGTGAAGTGATTTCAAGAGAGAGAGGTTTTAATGCTGTGTGCCTACTGAAATTCTTGTTCATATTTTCTTTGTGCAACTCCAAATATTGTTGAGTACATTCGAGGGATTCCGGGGATAGGAAGACAGAGGTGCCGACTACCTTGAAGTTGAGGGCTTCCTTGTTGAGGAAGACAGAGGTTCCAACTACCTTGAAGTTGAGGGATTGCAGGGATAGTAAGATAGACTCTGATCTTCATATTGAGGTCTTACCTTGGTGTGGGTAAGATAGACTTTCTTGAAAGTATAAATCAAGGGGCCTTTATCCAAGGTTGTTGGATACCCTTCTCTTTGGGATAAAAGATTTATTACTTGTTACTTGTTTTGTTACAAGTTTTCCGCTACATTTGTAAGGTTGAGGAAATAATAACTATCTCATACATTCTTATACTTGTACTCTGATTTAGTTAGATTCTATACACTTTAAGGTATAGTATTCATCTTTATAAACATTCATTAAGTTTCATTTTCTGGAACCATCATTCCAGATTCACATTCTCAGAATCATATTTCCGGAATCAAGAATGTGTGTATAACTAGAGGTTTTGTGAATTACCTTGTTTAACCTTGTTAAAAATAACCATATTTAAATGTTCCAAAGGAAATTTTTAAAGTATACAATTCCCCCCCCCCCTCTTGTATTTGAGTATCTGCATCATAATTTGATACTACAATAAATATCATATATATGGTACCTTTTGATCCAACATTTTTTATTATAGAGTATTTCATAATCACATACCATCTCAACAAATGGTATCATAGGATTTGTTCAATCTGAATTAGTCTCATGATTAGATTCATAAGAGAATTCATTTTCCGAAATCAGTTTTTCGAATTCATAAAGTTCATATTTATATTTTTTCTTAGAGATACTCTTGTTCTTTATTTTTCTTACTTAGGAATATTCTTCTTTTTTACGAACTTTTTCTATTAACAAGTTTTGTGCGGAAATAATTTTCTTAAAGATGGAAGGAATCAATGTTGGTTCTATAAACTATCTCAATCCAACTGTACCACCTATATTTTATGGAAATGACTATTAATAATGGAGAGATCGTATGGAGACTTTCATTATCAATATTGGAGTTGATAATTTTTTTATGTTTACTTGAGGATATAAAATTCCTAACAAAGAAGTTAGTACCTTCACAAATCAAGAAAAGCATGAATATCAAATGAATTACAAGGTACGTAATACTTTACTTTTTTCAATGATAATAAATATATTTATCAAAATTTCATCTTGTGAAGAAGAAAATTCTATATGGAAGAAACTCGAAATTACTCACTTTGGAACATCCAAAGTTATCGAAACAAGAAGAGACATCCTTAGAGCTGAATATCATGGTTTTAATTTTTATTATGGACAACCCATATGTAAGGTGCAACAAAGATTCATGACTATTGTGAATAGTTTAAAATCCATTTATGAAAAAGGATTAGATGATGAATCACTTGTTGATAAGATCATAGACATCATGCCGAAATAGTGGGAATCCAAGAGGATAGCTATAGATGAGAATAGAAAGGTTACTCATATTTCCTTTGATGAGCTCTTTGGAACTCTTCTTCACCATGAGACTAGAATGAAGAGAGATGCTGATAACATATAGAAGAAGGATGGAAATGTAAGTGTTGCTTTTACTACTACTTCAAATCATATGAAGGCCAAGACTCCTGAGAGAGTTACCAGATCCAAATCTAAGAAAGTTGTTATCCAATCCGAATCTTGGGGAAGTGAATATTCAGTGAACGAATTATCCAATCTTGCTCGAAGGATGAACAAGATAGCTGGATAGAGAAACTTTCAATCCAGATATAAGAAGAATGAAAGGAAATATAAGAATGATTCATAAGTCACATGTTATGAATTCAAGAGAGATGGAAATATAATACCTGATTGTCCTATGATTAGGAGAAAAGAAAGAAAGGAAAAGAATTCAAAGAGAAACAGAAAGAAGTATTACAAGGATAAAGCTAGGAAATTCTCTAAGGATAATGACACCTAGAGTTCCAATGGTGGTGACTCTTGAGATGAATTTTCGGATTATGAATCTTTTGGACAGAAGAATCATGGTCTAATAGTCAGACTACCTATTGTCAATCATTTCTTTATGCATAAGGTACACAATGCTGAATTAATGACCAATTTTTCTTTAAATGCAAATTATAGTAATGATAGTAAATATTATAACTCTTCTAATGCAGAATCTTTTTTTGATGAAGATAATACTTTACCTACCCAAGAATAAGTTTCTAGGTTTTCCAAAATTCTTGAGATTGAGAATTCAAAACTCATGAAAAACATGATAAGGAAAACTCTAGGAATACTATTCTTACTAAGAAAATTTCAAATCATTATAAAGATATTGATAAGAAAAATTCTGATTTTTAAATTATTTCAAAAAATATTGAGGAAATAAATTCTGAGAAGAATAAACTTTCTAAAGATCTAGAAAACATAATTTATAAGAAAAATGTTTTCGAGCCTAACTCTAGTTCAAAATCAAATGTTTTAGAAGAAAAGAACCTGGTTATGAAACTGAAATTCGAAATCTTCTCCTTGAGGAAGTGTTTTTTCAAACATTACCTTAGGTATTGAAAATTTTGATAAAATGTATTCTCAAATCAGACCTTTAAGGAATAGTTCTAGTTTTGGTTATACTAGTTCTAAACCATTTTTTAGTAACAATTATTTTGTTCCACAAAGTGATCCTTTTTCCATTAAGTGTCAGTGTGGTGGGCACTAGGAAAAAAATTGTTCCTTAAACAAATCCCAATCTTTAGGATTTCATGAAGTCTATTTTTCTAAAAAAATGTTGGTGTCAAAATTTTTCTTTCTATGAATTCCAGATCCAAGCAAGTTTGGATTACGAAAATATAACTTTTTCATTTTTTCAGGAAAATAGATAAGGTAATAACCGCAATACATGGTACATGGATAATGGATGTTCCAGGAATATGAATGGTAACAAAATCTATTTTGAAAATATTATCTAGAGGAAAGGAGGAAAAGTAACTTTCAGAGATAATTCTCAGGGAGAAATTATTGGTATAGGTAACATCTGTATTCTTGAAAATACATTGATTTCAAATGATTTATTTGTTAAAGGTCTTAAGCACATCCTCATTAGCATAATCCAATTATGTGATAAAGGTTACCTTGTGAATTTTTGGAATGAAAAGTGTTTAGTAAAAAATTCCAAGGAAGAGTTCATTCTTTCTTCCAATAGGAAAGAGAATGTTTACACACTAAACTTATGAGACCTTAGGAGCCAAGAATTACCTTTCCATAGTGTAAAGGAAGATCATTCTTGGTTGTGGCATATAAGGTTAAGACACTGTAATCTTAGGAACTTATGCAAACATTCTATGAAAAGATTAGTTAAGGATTTACCAGAGCTTTGATTTGATTCTTCAAGATTTTGTGACCCTTGTCAATATGGAAAGAAACATAAATCATGTTTTTAATAAGTTAGTTAAGTCACAAATACTAATGCAATACAGTTAGTTCATGTCACGACCCGCCCTCGGGGTCCGTGCCGTGACTACCCCAAGCCCGCCTTCCATAGGCCAGGGGCTGGCGACTAGCACCAAGGCGTAAATCCCGGTAAAAAGGGAAGGCATTGCCATTGTAAAGTAAACAAACACCACAGAGTAAGCAAGCGGAAAGTAACACTAAGCAAAATAGAGTACAACTAAAAGTGCGGAAAGTAAGAAGGGGCCGGAAATACAAGCCCAACTGTAAAGTACAACTCGAAAGGGAAAAAAGCAACTGAAAAGTAAAGCAGCTACGCCGAGCTGTCCACTGGAAATCCCACCTGAAGGGTGGGTACAGATAGCTGCTCTGCTCCTCGGGTCCCGCCGTCTGCTCCAAGTATGTCCCGCCCAGTGGTCTGCCTCTGGGTACCGCCACGTCGTATAGTCCACCTCCAGGTACCGTCCAGTCCTCGAACCTTCGGCTTCTTTCAGCACTGTCCGTCGTCTGCAACCAACACAACGAGGTGCGGGCATAGCCCGTGTAGGGGTGAGTATAACGATACTCAGTAGGGACCCCGAGACCCTCAAGGTCTCACTAAAACCAACAAGGATAAACACTAGAAGATCTCAACAGATAAACCTTACTTAGGTATATGCCCATACATATACCTAAGTTATCAAGTAACCCATCTCAATCATGATGAAACACAAGAATTGTGAAAACGACGGATAACCACTACCCGGGTATATGCCCATACATATACCCGAGTTAGCAAGTGACCCATCTCAATCATGAAGTAAACACAAGGTCAAAACTCTCAGCTCAAACCAGGATTTTCATTATCGAAACCGTAACTGCTGAAGAGCTCCGTCTCTGGAGTGTGCAGTGGTCCTGTCACGACTCCGAGGTACTGCTCACTAACCTAAGACTGCTGAAGTACTCCTCCTGTCGAGTACCGCGGGTCAGCCACCCAGACACAGTAGTGCTTCCCGCCGAGGTATGTCACCCAAACTCAGTAGTGCACACCCCCTAGTAGCCTGCTGAGGTACTCTCCGGACGAGCACCGCGGGTCTGCACTGTCACACAGGTAGTGCTCCGTCCGCCATGGGTCTGCACCTCAGAAAGTAGTGCTCCGTCCACTGGGCTAGTCGACTCACTCCAAGTCGAGTCGGTCAAGCAGTCGTCAGGTCTCAGCCAGCTACACGGTCTCCGTACATCGCACGCTCGTCACTGGGAGGGTCCGCTCCACGAGCTACAGGTCGATACTCCAAGTATCTCAAAGTCCCGCAATGAAGTATCTCAAAAGTCCGTTTCGTCACAGGGGTCTCAACGCAACAGACGGCACGTCGATCGGACGCCCGGTCTGTGAGTTATTAGCCTTTTCGTCCCAGGGCCCGGTTGGTTTCGAGTGCGAACCAATCCCGGCCGTATCTCAACTGTACCCCGAACTCCCATAGGGTATACTCATAGGTACCGTTACTAAACGTAAACACCAACGTCGCTGACGGTTCGTCAAACGGACGTCCTGTCTGAAAGATATCATCTTTTCCGTTCCAGGGGCCCGGTTGGATTTCGGGTACAATCCAACCCGGCTATACTCCGACTGTATCCAAAACTCGGGCGGAGTATGTCAAAAGTTCCGTCTCATCAAGAGGAAGTCAACGAAACAGACGGCGCGTCAATCGGACGCCCAGTCTGTGAGTTATTGGCTTTTTCGTCTCCGGGGCCCGGTTGGTTTTTAAGGCAAAACCAACCCGACCGTACTCCACCTGCGTCCAAACCTCGGGCGAAGTATGCCAAAAGATCCGTCTCATTAAGAGGAACGCAACGCGACTGACGGCGCGTCAATCGGACGTTCGTGGCTCAAGATATGAGCGTTTCTGCTCCGAAGGCCCGGTTGGTTCCGTGAACGAACCAACCCGGCCGAACTTAAGTAAATCGAAACCTTGAGTGCGATATACCGAAACGACCGTCTCGATCCAAGGATCGCGTTGCCACAGACGGTTCGTCATTCGGAGGTCCGAGGCTCAAGTTATGTGCCAAAAACCAAATCTGGTTCGAAACGGGGGGGTTCGGGTCCGGGCCGACCCGGCCCGACCCTCCCCCCGGGGCGGCGCGGCGGCGGCCGGCGGCGGCGGCGGGCGGCGGCGGCGGCGGCGGGCTGCGGCGGCGGCGGCGGCGGCGGCGGCGGGCTGCGGCGGCGGCCGGAGCGCGGCGGCGGGCCGCGGCGGCTGGCGCTGGCGCCGCTTAAGGAGGCCGCGTGGGGGGAATTTAATTCCCCCGCTGAAGGAATAGGCGGCGCGGCCTTGTGCCGCGCCAATTTCATGAAACGGCCCCCCCGCACGTGGGGGGCCTGCTGGCGCCGAACCAAAGGGGGCCGGTTGCCCCCTTCCCTCAAGAACTGCCCCCCTCATTAAGAGGGGGGTTTTAATGATCCGGCCGGGGGATTTAATTCCCCTGGTTTTAAGTCATCCGGCCGGCCAGCTGGCCGGCCGGTTTTTACCAACGGGACCGGAAATTCCGGTCCCGCCTTCGACTTCCGACGCCGGCGGCCCGGCCGCCGGTCTTCACACCCCGCCGCGGCCCGGATCCGGCCGCGGTCTCC
This sequence comes from Viscum album, assembly GCA_963277665.1. Lineage (NCBI taxonomy): Eukaryota > Viridiplantae > Streptophyta > Magnoliopsida > Santalales > Viscaceae > Viscum > Viscum album. The sequence goes on along the minus strand of OY728160.1, from coordinate 565,944,518 downwards.
TCATCCCGTCGCGGCCCGGAACCGGCCGCGGTGTTCATCGTCCGGCGCGGTGCGACGGCACCGCGCCCCTTTCGCCGTGCCACGATTCTTTTCAACGCGGCGCGACTGCGTCGCGTTCTTGAAGATCCTTCCATGGTGTGCGCGTGACGGCGTTGCGTAAAATAAATGCACGATCAACCGCGTGGTGCGACGGCACCACGCCACTTACTTCCACCCGCAAGAACAAACAAGAACGTTGGAGGGGGTTCGGACGTGTTCGTACGGTCCGGCCCCCTCACGTTAAATTAATAACTCAACTTTAAATAAACAACATCCTCACGTTAGTCATACGAACCACGAGCAAGAATGAGATAATTAAATATTAAACAACATCCCCTACCTCGGGTTTAAGATTCGAAGAATCGTCTACGTTCCGCGGAAGACGGCGTCGCGGAGGTCGGGCGTCGCGGTCGTCGTTCGTCAAATCCGTTGACGAAGAGTTATGCCCGAAGAGATACGTCGTTGGCGAAACTTCGTTTGCCGACGAAGAAGGTTGTCCGAGGAAGGTGCGGTGTTCTCTCTCGTTGACACCGAAGACGAAGAAGAGCGGAGCGGCGTTCTTCGTCGGAACTTGAGCGTTCTACGTCAAGTCTTGAGGAAAGTCAAATAAAAAGGAAACAACAAACTCAAGAACCTCTACCTCGATAGTCGCACGTTGACGGAGTCGTGGAATATCGGTGTCGATTCCTTTGATGTCGGAGGAAGAGTCGTTGTCGAAGGCGTTCGTCGCGGAAAACCGTCGCGGAAGAGATGACGCGGAAGAAGTACGTCGCGTCGCGGATACGGCGTCGCGGATGGATCGTGTTCTTCGGCGGAGAAGTTCTTCGTTGAAGAACGACGTTCTTCGCGTTCTTCGTTGAGTTTGAAGAAGAAGAAGAGGCTCTCCAAAAGCTCTCAAGGAGTCAAAACAAACAACCCAAAATAAAATAAGACATCTTCTTATTTTATTATTACAATACACATTAGAATTTCAAAAGTTTGAAATTCAAAAAGGTTAAACTCCCATAATTAATTAAGTAACTCAAGTTGACAACATTAAATGAAAAGAGTTTAAGGGGAGGTTTTGAGAGAATTTGAGGAGTTGGGGTTCGTGTGGACCCCACCTCACTTAATCCTCCCAAGGGAGGTTAAGTGGATGTGGGTCCCACTCCCAACTCCCTTTGGTAGGACTTAACTAGTTAAAAAAAATAAAATTTGTTCCTCACAAATTTTATTTAACTTAAACTTAAAAACCCAAAAACTAACTTTCAACCCACAACAAACGCAACTCCCGAAAAGGACTCACTAAGCGAAAATCGGCGCTGCGAGTTCATCGGTGCCCTCAGATTTCAATTCCGAGCACCGTATCAAAAGTTAGAAAAACCCGCTCGTTCGTTCACTGAACGCACCCGAGCCTAAACTTCAGAAATTAATTCCGGGCACTCCGGGCCTCGGAATCAGGTGCCGTCTGAAACCGCGCTCTTGTAAAATTATAAAGAAAATTAAGAAAAAATTTCCCTTGAATTTTACGGGTCTTTACATTACTCCCACCTCAGGACTTTACGTCCCCGTAAAGATACACCAAAAACTAGGGAAACAAAGAGGGTACTGAGCACGCATCTGAGCCTCCCGCTCCCATGTGCTCTCCTGGAGATTCCCGTGCCGCCATCTGATGCGCACAAGAGGAATAGATCGCCCAAGTAGGACCCGCTCCTGTCGATCCTCTATCTCCACCGGGACCTCCGTAAAAGTCGCCCCATCGTCAACGTCAAGCTCCCCATGATCAAAGATGTGCGTCGGGTCGTGCACGTATCTCCTCAGTTGAGACACGTGGAAGACGTCGTGCACCCGGTGTAACTGAGGTGGTAGAGCCAGGCGATAAGCCACCTCACCAACCCTGCTGAGGACCTGGAAGGGTCCGATGAAGCGCGGAGATAACTTGTCGCCTCAGCCAAAACTACGAATACCACGTCGAGGTGAGACCCGCAAGAAGACATGGTCACCATCCTCGAACTCTAGTGGCCTCCGCCTCCTATCAGCGTAAGACTTCTGCCGGCTCTGTGTTGTCCTCATCCGCTCCTGGATGACATGGACCTCCTCTGACGTGGCCCGGACCATCTCTGGTCCCACAAGAGCTGCGAGATTTCTTCTTTGCCGATAAGAGAAACCTGGTCTCATCCCCTGGATGAACCACATTCTTTGCCTAAAACAGTCAATCCTAACATGGATGATACTAATCCATACCAAGGATGACGTCGTAAGGCCTCGACGCTACTACTAAGAGATCCAACCGTTACTCTCGCCTCCAAGGGTTGAGTCACACTGTCGGCATCAGTGTGTGGTAACTGGGTCTCCTCCAGTAGATGTCTCACAAGTGATGGTCAAGTCAACAGTCAACTGGAACTTCTTAGTAACATCACAAAAGAGGACAGGAAAGAAAACATCACAAAGGTATGCGTCTTTTATTATTGCAGCTCATATTACAAGACGCTACACAAAAGCAACATCAACATGGAACTAGAAGTACAAAAGACGTATCCACTAGTTCCTCCCCTGTCCACCTGCTCCCAGAGATCCAGCATTTGTCGCTGCCTCAACCTCGGTGGCTCCCTCCAAGCCTGCGGATCGAGGAGTCGGACAGTCACGTGCCAGGTGACCCTTTCTGCCACAGGAGTAACATTGTCCGTTTCTGGCACGCCTGGCTCTGACCCCACCTCGGGTGCCCCGCACCACCGGTCCTAAAACCCGAGATCGCCCAACTGCTGGTCTGGTCCTCCTGGACCTCTGCATCATCTGTCTACTGCCCACAGATGACTCGGCTTCTGATCGAAAAACACGCGGCAAAGGCAGAATCTCCTGTACACGCTCGTGGTGTAGAGATACTGGCACAAACTCCACCCTGAAGAAGGTCTCGAAGTCTTCCCATGCGAAGTTCATCTCATCGCAAAACTGAAACAAGTGGCTCCACCACCTACCTGCTGCTGCCTGAAGGAGGCTGGTAGCAAAGATCACCATGAAGTCTGCCGGCGTCCCCACTAGCCTGAAGACTCTCACCACAGCCTCCAGCCAGTCCTATGCAGCCTGGGGATCCGTCTCCCCGCGAAACCTGGGCGGTCGCTGGCGCTGAAACTCATGCAGTGCGCTGAGGCGACGTGCATCGTCAGCGGCTGCTGCTGGAAGCATCGGGGGCTCGGCGGGTAGAGCTACCGCCGGTGCCACTGCTGACAAAGGGCCATGCACCGAGGCTTCGTCGCTCAGTGGGCTGTCGTCACGTTCGATCCTCGGAACCCTAGTTGGCTGCCGTCGTGGGGCCATCCTGAAAGAAACAACGTAACACGATCAAACGATTATACCTGGTGAGCTGACCTGGTTTGAGCTGTTTTAAGGGGAAAAACTTTTGAAAACACACACGCAATCAGTGTTTTCGTGCACAAAGTCGGAAATCAGTTGTCAGGGTCCTGGTGTATGGATACGTCGGCCGCCCGCACCAACACTGGACTCCCTGAACTGAAAACCACACTCGGTACCCTTAACACTATTGCTTCACAGAAAGAAAGATCAGAGTCTGCGGTAGAACCGACCACCTCTGATACCAATTTGTCACGACCCGCCCTCGGGGTCCGTGCCGTGACTACCCCAAGCCCGCCTTCCATAGGCCAGGGGCTGGCGACTAGCACCAAGGCGTAAATCCCGGTAAAAAGGGAAGGCATTGCCATTGCCATTGTAAAGTAAACAAACACCACAGAGTAAGCAAGCGGAAAGTAACACTAAGCAAAACAGAGTACAACTAAAAGTGCGGAAAGTAAGAAGGGGCCGGAAATACAAGCCCAACTGTAAAGTACAACTCGAAAGGGAAAACAGCAACTGAAAAGTAAAGCAGCTACGCCGAGCTGTCCACTGGAAATCCCACCTGAAGGGTGGGTACAGATAGCTCCTCTGCTCCTCGGGTCCCGCCGTCTGCTCCAAGTATGTCCCGCCCAGTGGTCTGCCTCTGGGTACCGCCACGTCGTATAGTCCACCTCCAGGTACCGTCCAGTCCTCGAACCTTCGGCTTCTGTCAGCACTGTCCGTCGTCTGCAACCAACACAACGAGGTGCGGGCATAGCCCGTGCAGGGGTGAGTATAACGATACTCAGTAGGGACCCCGAGACCCTCAAGGTCTCACTAAAACCAACAAGGATAAACACTAGAAGATCTCAACAGATAAACCTTACTTAGGTATATGCCCATACATATACCTAAGTTATCAAGTAACCCATCTCAATCATGAGGAAACACAAGAATTGTGAAAACGACGGATAACCACTACCCGGGTATATGCCCATACATATACCCGAGTTAGCAAGTGACCCATCTCAATCATGAAGTAAACACAAGGTCAAAAGTCTCAGCTCAAACCAGGATTTTCATTATCGAAACCGTAACTGCTGAAGAGCTCCGTCTCTGGAGTGTGCAGTGGTCCTGTCACGACTCCGAGGTACTTCTCACTAACCTAATACTGCTGAAGTACTCCTCCTGTCGAGTACCGCAGGTCAGCCACCCAGACACAGTAGTGCTTCCCGCCGAGGTATGTCACCCAAACTCAGTAGTGCACACCCCCTAGTAGCCTGCTGAGGTACTCTCCGGACGAGCACCGCGGGTCTGCACTGTCACACAGGTAGTGCTCCGTCCGCCATGGGTCTGCACCTCAGAAAGTAGTGCTCCGTCCACTGGGCTAGTCGACTCACTCCAAGTCGAGTCGGTCAAGCAGTCGTCAGGTCTCAGCCAGCTACACGGTCTCCGTACATCGCACGCTCGTCACTGGGAGGGTCCGCTCCATGAGCTACAGGTCGATACTCCAAGTATCTCAAAGTCCCGCAATGAAGTATCTCAAAAGTCAGTTTCGTCACAGGGGTCTCAACGCAACAGACGGCACGTCGATCGGACGCCCGGTCTGTGAGTTATTAGCCTTTTCGTCCCAGGGGCCCGGTTGGTTTCGAGTGCGAACCAATCCCAGCCATATCTCAACTGTACCCCGAACTCCCATAGGGTATACTCATAGGGACCGTTACTAAACGTAAACACCAACGCCGCTGACGGTTCGTCAAACGGACGTCCTGTCTGAAAGATATCATCTTTTCCGTTCCAGGGGCCCGGTTGGATTTCGGGTACAATCCAACCCGGCCATACTCCGACTGTATCCAAAACTCGGGCGGAGTATGTCAAAAGTTCCGTCTCATCAAGAGGAAGTCAACGAAACAGACGGCGCGTCAATCGGACGCCCGGTTTGTGAGTTATTGGCTTTTTCGTCTCCGGGGCCCGGTTGGTTTTTAAGGCAAAACCAACCCGACCGTACTCCACCTGCGTCCAAACCTCGGGCGAAGTATGCCAAAAGATCCTTCTCATTAAGAGGAACGCAACGCGACTGACGGCGCGTCAATCGGACGTTCGTGGCTCAAGATATGAGCGTTTCTACTCCGAAGGCCCGGTTGGTTCCGTGAACGAACCAACCCGGCCGAACTTAAAGTAAACCGAAACCTTGAGTGCGATATACCGAAACGACCGTCTCGATCCAAGGATCGCGTTTCCACAGACGGTTCGTCATTCGGAGGTCCGAGGCTCAAGTTATGAGCCAAAAACCAAATCTGGTTCGAAACGGAAGGGTCCGGGTCCGGGCCGACCCGGCCCGACCCCCCCCCCCCCCCCGGGGCGGCGCGGCGGCGGCGCGGCGGCGGCGGCGGGCGGCGGCGGCGGGCTGCGGCGGCGGCGGTAGCGCGGCGGCGGGCCGCGGCGGCTGGCGCTGGCGCCGCTTAAGGAGGCCGCGCGGGGGGAATTTAATTCCCCCGCTGAAGGAATAGGCGTCGCGGCCTTGTGCCGCGCCAATTTCATGAAACGGCCCCCCCGCACGTGGGGGGCCTGCTGGCGCCGAACCAAAGGGGGCCGGTTGCCCCTTTCCCTCAAGAACCGCCCCCCTCATTAAGAGGGGGGTTTTAATGATCCGGCCGGGGGATTTAATTCCCCCGGTTTTAAGTCATCCGGCCGGCCAGCTGGCCGGCCGGTTTTTACCAACGGGACCGGAAATTCCGGTCCCGCCTTCGACTTCCGACGCCGGCGGCCCGGCCGCCGGTCTTCACACCCCGCCGCGGCCCGGATCCGGCCGCGGTCTCCTCGTCCCGCCGCGGCCCGGAACCGGCCGCGGTGTTCGTCGTCCGGCGCGGTGCGACGGCACCGCGCCCCTTTCGCCGTGCCATGATTCTTTTCAACGCGGCGCGACGGCGTCGCGTTCTTGAAGATCCTTCCATGGTGTGCGCGCGACGGCGTTGCGTAAAATAAATGCATGATCAACCGCGTGGTGTGACGGCACCACGCCACTTGCTTCCACCCGCAAGAACAAACAAGAACGTTGGAGGGGGTTCGGCCGTGTTCGTACGGTCCGGCCCCCTCACGTTAAATTAATAACTCAACTTTAAATAAACAACATCCTCACGTTAGTCATACGAACCACGAGCAAGAATGAGATAATTAAATATTAAACAACATCCCCTACCTCGGGTTTAAGATTCGAAGAATCGTCTACGTTCCGCGGAAGACGGCGTCGCGGAGGTCGGGCATCGCGGTCGTCGTTCGTCAAATCCGTTGACGAAGAGTTATGCCCGAAGAGATACGTCGTTGGCGAAACTTCGTTTGCCGACGAAGAAGGTTGTCCGAGGAAGGTGCGGTGTTCTCTCTCGTTGACACCGAAGACGAAGAAGAGCGGAGCGGCGTTCTTCGTCGGAACTTGAGCGTTCTACGTCAAGTCTTGAGGAAAGTCAAATAAAAAGGAAACAACGAACTCAAGAACCTCTACCTCGATAGTCGCACGTTGACAGAGTCGTGGAATATCGGTGTCGATTCCTTTGACGTCGGAGGAAGAGTCGTTGTCGAAGGCGTTCGTCGCGGAAAACCGTCGCGGAAGAGATGACGCGGAAGAAGTACGTCGCGTCACGGATACGGCGTCGCGGATGGATCGTGTTCTTCGGCGGAGAAGTTCTTCGTTGAAGAACGACGTTCTTCGCGTTCTTCGTTGAGTTTGAAGAAGAAGAAGAGGCTCTCCAAAAGCTCTCAAGGAGACAAAACAAACAACCCAAAATAAAATAAGACATCTTCTTATTTTATTATTACAATACACATTAGAATTTCAAAAGTTTGAAATTCAAAAAGGTTAAACTCCCATAATTAATTAAGTAACTCAAGTTGACAACATTAAATGAAAAGAGTTTAAGGGGAGGTTTTGAGAGAATTTGAGGAGTTGGGGTTCGTGTGGACCCCACCTCACTTAATCCTCCCAAGGGAGGTTAAGTGGATGTGGGTCCCACTCCCAACTCCCTTTGGTAGGACTTACCTAGTTAAAAAAAAATAAAATTTGTTCCTCACAAATTTTATTTAACTTAAACTTAAAAACCCAAAAACTAACTTTCAACCCACAACAAACGCAACTCCCGAAAAGGACTCACTAAGCGAAAATCGGCGCTGCGAGTTCATCGGTGCCCTCGGATTTCAATTCCGAGCACCGTATCAAAAGTTAGAAAAACCCGCTCGTTCGTTCACTGAATGCACCCGAGCCTAAACTTCAGAAATTAATTCCGGGCACTCCGGGCCTCGGAATCAGGTACCGTCTGAAACCGCGCTCTTGTAAAATTCTAAAGAAAATTAAGAAAAAATTTCCCTTGAATTTTACGGGTCTTTACAGTTCATATGGATCTTTTTGTTCCTACACAAACAGGATGTATTGGGGGAAATTATTATGTATTTGTCTTGGTTGATTGTTACACTAGATTTATGTGGTTCTATTTTATAGCAAATAAATCTGAATCGTTTTCTTATTTCAAAAGATTTATATCCCAATTTAAAAATGAGAAAAACCTTCCATTGAAAACTATTCATAGTGATCATGGAGGATAATTTCAAAAATTCTGATTTTGAAACATCTTGTAGTAGAAAAGGCATTACTCATAACTTCTCCGCACCAAGAACACCTCAACAAAATGGTGTTGTTGAAAGAAGAAATATAATTCCTAAAAAGATAACAAGAACCATGTCGAGTGAATATTCTGTAGCCAAACATTTTTGGGATAAAGTTTTAAGTATGACTTGTTATACTATAAATTGAGTTTTGATTAGACCTTTTCTTAATAATACTCTTTATGAGTTATGGAATGGTATAAAACCTAGACTTTCCTAATTCAAGGTTTTTGGTTGCAAAGTATTCATTTTGAATACTAAAGACAATCTTCATAAATTCGCACCAAAATATGATGATGAAATTTCCTTTGGATACTCCAAAACTTCTAAAGCTTATAGAGTTTTCAATAAAAACACTTTTACGGTTGAAGATACAGTGCATGTGAAATTTGATGAAACTGATTCCTTTTTTTTAAACAATCCCACCCTACATCTTTAGATTTGTTTTCAAAAAATGATTTTCAACCTTTGACAGGAGATCCTTCTGATAAGGAAAATTTTCAAGAAGATACTTCTAAAACATTTACCTTAGAATATTTTCTACCCTATGTTTATGAATAGGTTTTACAAAACCCAAATCAGTTGTTTCATAAGAATCATCCTTGTGGTAGAATTATTGGTGATGTAAATCAACCTGTAAGGACTATAATTTCCTTAAGAAATCAAGTAGAACATCTAGCATTCCTTTCCCAATTAGAACCAAAAATAACTGATGAAGCTTTAGGTGATGATGATTGTATTAAACCTATGCAAGATGAATTAAATGAATTCGAGAGGAATATTGTCTGGACCCTAGTTGGAAGACCTAATGAAACTTCTGTAAATGGACTAAAATGGGTTTTCAGAAATAAGTGTGATGAAAATGGAATCATTTTAAGAAATAAATTTAGATTAGTTGCTAAAGTCTATAATAAACAAGAAGGAATAGACTATGAAGAAACCTATGCTCCACTATCTAGACTTGAATCTATTCGTATTTTACTTTCCTTTGCAGAATTCTTCAATTTCAAACTTTTTCAAATGGATGTGAAATGTGGTTTTGTTAACGGTTATGTTCAAAAGGAATTTTTTCTTTAACAACCTCTTGGTTTTGAAGATACAAAACATCCTGATAATGTTTTTAGACTTAACAAAGCTTTGTATGGGCTTAAACAAGCCCCTCGATTTTAGTATGATAGACTTACAGAATTTTTGCTTCAAAATAACTATGTTAAGGAAATGCAGATCCAACCCTTTTTATAAAGAAAGATAAGAAAAATGTTTTGATTGTTAAAATTTATGTTGATGACATTATATTTGGTTAAACATAGCAATCATTAACTGATTCCTTTGCAGATCTAATGAAATATGAGTTTGAAATGAGTATGTTGGGTGAGTTAAAAATTTTCCTTGGTTTTAAAATTTCTCAAAAACCAGAAGGAATCTATTTATCCCAAAATAAGTATATTAAATATCTTCTTAAAAAGTATGGATATGAAAACACTAAAAGTATAAGTACTCCCATTCGTACCTCAAACACACTTGATCATGATGAAGCAGGGAAACTAGTAGATCAAACTACTTTTAGAGGTATGGTAGGAAGTTTAATTTAATTGAAAACTAATCATCCAGACTTAATGTTTTTAGTATGCTTATGTGCAAGATATAATTCCAGTCCTAAGGAATCTCATTTAAAGGTAGTGAAAAGAATTTTTCACTACTTAAAGGGAACCATGGATTTAGAACTCTTTTATACTTCTTGAAATGATTTTGTTTTAAAAAAAAATCGGATTCTGACTTTGGTGGATGTAGAATGGATAGAAAGAGTACATCCGGAACTTTTCATTTCTTAGGAGATTCATTAGTTTCTTGGTTATGCAAGAAGCAACACTCAATGTCACTTTCCACTTCTGAATCTGAATATGTAGCATCTGGAAGTTGTTGTGCTCAAGTGTTGTGGATGCAACACACACTCACATACTATGGAATGGGTTTTACCAAAACACAAATTTTGTGTGATTATACAAGTTCCATTTCCCTTAGTAAAACCCTTTCACATCACTCTCGTGAAAAACACATAGATATTAGGAATCACTTTCTTAGGGATCACACCCAAAAATGAGATATCATTTTTCAATTTATCGTAACATAAGATCTACTTGCTGATATTTTTACAAAATCATTACCTTTCGATAGATTTTAATACATTAAATAAAAGTTAGGAATGATAACTGTAAGGTAATCCTCCTTGATAACTTTCATTTTAATAAATCTCCTTACTGTAATAAACTCCTTTTCATAGGGGGAGTACATTTTCTATGATGTTTTTCATATTTTTCGTAAAGAACTTTTTCATATTTTTCGTAATGAAGTTTTTCATATTTTTCGTAATGAAGTTTTTTTCCTTTTTCATAGTGAATATTTTTGTAATGTATATATTCTTAATGAATATTTTCATAATGAATATTTTCTTAATTAATATTTTCATATTGAAGATATGCATACTATGTTTTTTTCGTACTGATGTTTTTCGAAATCTAAAAGTTCATCAAGAAGAATTTTCCACAATACGAATAATCTTCCTTGCAATCCAAAAGGTATGACTCTTTATTGAGTTTTCGTAATCACCTTTTACTTACTGATATTTTCTATTAAATTCTCTCGGATTCTACTTTACTTAAATCCAAATGTTTTCTTTTAGAAACCTCAAAAGATCAGATTCAACAAAATTTTCTTTGCGGCTATCATTTCAACTGTCAAATTTTTTTAGAAGGATTCTCAGCCATTGGACTCAGAAGGGAAGATGAACCATCACATCAACGCCTATATAAATGGGGACCCTCAATGGTTGTCCCACATTCGTTTTCAAAGCTTTTGTGTGTCGAAGCTCTGCCCTACTAAAAAAGCATGTTCAGAATTTTCAAAGTTTCTAAATTCCGAATGTCTGGTGAAGTTCCATCTCAAGAGATGTCTACTGTCAAACTGATTACGGAGTGGAAAATATATAGGGAGACATTGGTACATCTGAACTTTTTCAATAATTATGAATCTATTATCTCCAATAATATCAAACTCAATGGATGGGAAAACATTTTTATTTCAAAGCCAGGGCCCCAAGATCTTGTGTATCTGGATTTGCTGATAGAGTTTTATGAGTCAGCTTGTTTCTTTAAGGAAGATGGTAGAGAAAATTTTTCTTTTAAGCATTCTGGAAAAACATATTCACTTTCATACACCAAGGATACTAGCTTGGTAGGGTTATCCTATGATCGAGAGGCTGAATATTGATCCCACAAGCTGCCCGATGTACAAGCAAGTTTTGTAAATGTGAAGGCTATGAAATCTCTTGGACATACAGATGTCAAGACTGCAAAAATTACTCACCTGTTTACCAACAATTAGATCCTACAGTTATGGGTTCAGGGTTTTATCATACCAAGAAAGGGTGACAAGGACACTCTTAAGAAAATTGATATGTATTTATTGTATTTTTTGGTAAATCTATGGAAGATCAATCTGATGAGGCATATTCTTCAATATGATATAGAATATTTTGAATGGGAATCTGAGATCACAGATAATCATGAATCTTTCCCTACTCTCCAAGTTGATAGTTTAGTGTCTCGAATCATTCAAGATTCCCTACACATCCAAGCCGATGAAATTCAAAGTGATGTTAGTAAGTGATGACACATTGAAAAGAATGAATGTTGGAATTTCTAAAGATTCAGAAGAGTTTTATGATCTTCCAGTGGAAGAGGAGGAAGTCGTTCCAAAAAATGCTGAAGAGGCTAAACCATCTAAGAAAGTTGGAAGGAAAAGAAATTTAAAGGAAGTAGTAGCTAAAGGAGAAACCCCTAAAGCTAAGGAAGCTGAAACTGCGCCTCCAAAGCCCAAGAAGAAGAAAGAATATCCAGATGAAGTTGTTTCCAAATGGAGGTAGGATAAGAAGAACTGGAAAGAAGGGGAGCAACAGTTTCGCCCTGACCCTACAGAGGCCAAACAATTGAAAGAGAAAGCTGCTGAAGAGCTTGAGAAGCAATCAAAGATAATAAGCTTAAGAAGAATATTTCGGAGGTAGATATTGTTCAATCTCCATTGAAGGCTACTGAGGTAGCATCCGGAAACATTCATGTACTGAAATCATTCCTTGTTGAACCATTACCTGAGACATCAGGGAAATAGATTATGACTCCAGAAAAAGTTCAAGAGAAGGTTGCTGAACAAATAGAAGTTGTGGATGAATTGAAAGAAATGTAATAAAGTAGTAGTCGCACTGATGATCTGATTAAGCAAGTTTAAGATTATCTTGAGAAGGAAAGTGCTTTTGAAAAATTCTCAATCCGGACTTCTCAAGCCGGATCTTCAAAACTTTCTACCCCTGGAGTTGATGAGAAGGTTGAAGAGGAAGTTAACACATTATCTAAGGAAGAAAGCTATAATCATCACTTATTTTACCCAGAGGATATTCAGGCAGGAGCCTAGAAATAAAAAATTGATTATGAAATGATTGTTCAGTTGTATGAGAGGGAGCATGACTCTCCAGATGAAGAAGCTATTCCGAAAACCGAAAAAGGAAAACAAGTGGTTGTTGAAACAAAAACAAAAAAAAATATGAAAGAAGGAAGGTGGAGTATCTTCTAAGAGGAATATTGTTGAGCTAGAGGAAGAACCATCACCAACCAAAGTGTCAGATTCTGAATCATTAGCTCTAGGACATGATTTTGTCATTCAGTCCCTAAAAAAGCTAGTGGACACCATTCCGATCGTTCCACCAATTGACTCCAGATGCCAGATTCTCTAGCATAGTATGAATCTGAAATAAAATTTTGTATCCATGGTGATAGATAGGTGTATAAATATTGAGGCTGATTACAATAATTTTTGTTATCAACTATGAAGCCCACAGAAAATCTTGTTCGAAAATGGAGAGCTAGTCGAAGAATGTAGTTGAAGATTTGAGAGAGATTGATGACTTTCAAAATGATGTTAAGGAATCTTTTGATACTCAAGATAGAAAAATCAAAGATCTTACAACTAGCTTTGAGGAAAATCTAAACCTTGAACAGAATTATCAGATTTAGGATGTCAATGATCTGAATGGAATGTTGAATGTTGTTGTCCAAAGTTGGAAAACAGAAAAGAATCTCTGGATTGAGATTGAAGAAAATTTAGTGATGCAAGATGACCTTTTGAATGTTCAGGTTGAGGCTTTGAAGACTCAGGATAATTGGATCAAACCCTTATCAAAAGAAGCAGAGGAGGATTACAAGTTGCTGAAGAAGCTGAAAACCATCATCAAGAAGCTGATACCCAAGGAAAAAGAAGCAAAATAGATCCAAATACAATATTTTGTTGTATCTGTTTTCCCTTGTACAAATTCTTAAAATCATAATGAAATTGTGGTTTCCTATTTTTGTTTGGATATTTGTACTAATATTTCAGGTACTATATTTTTTTCCATTCCCTCAAACTCTTTTTAAAAATCACAAAGGTGGAGAAGGAAAAATAATTCTAAGTAAAAGATGAAATATCCCCATGTAAGGGGGAGTTTATCTAAGGGGGGTTTTCTCATTATGAAGATTTCCATACTCAAGATAATGAAAATTCTAATTCTAGAAATCCAGAATATGATCCTTAGTGTTCCAAAGAATAAGGTGGAGTTTTTCATATTCATCTTTGACAATATAAAAAGGGAGATAAGTATTATTTTCAAAGTCTAGAAAAATATTTTCTAAGTCATTTTATTATTTTATATAAAGATGTTTTTCCCTTCCAAAAAGGGGGAGACTGTTGATTCAACAAGGTTTTTTTTTATGACTTTTCCATTCCTTCATACTTTGGGAGATTGATTGAGTCATTAAGGTTTTTTTATTACATTACCATTCCTCTTGTTTTGAAAATCACAAACACCTTATCTCAAGGAAAATAGTTTTTACCCATTGTTTTACTTCTTTATGGAAAATTTTCTTTCCCAAGGAAATTTATTTTTATCATTTTTTTCATTGTTCATATCAGAATTTTTCTATGTGTAAAATTCGGATTGAAACCAAAACCTCAGAATCCCTTAATTACTTAGATAAAGAGAATTTTATTTTCTGACTCTGAATTCTGATTACAAATTATGGATACGAACTATTATAAGTTCTAACTCGGAGTTCTGACTACGAATTCTAGATACGAAATTTCTGAGTTCTGACTCTGAATTTTGAATATGAATTCTGGTTAAGAACTTTCTATGTTCTGACTCTGAGTTCTCTGAATTCAGACACAAACTATTATGAGTTCAGACTCTGAATTCTCATGAACTCTGACTCTGAACATTGTATTTTCTGGTTCTGAATTCTTGTGAATACAGATTGTGATTTTCCTTGAAATTCAGACTCTAGAATTTTATAGAGTTTAGGTTCCGAATTCCTAGAAAACAGAATCCGAATATCCTTGTATTATAGACTCTGAATTTAATTTTGGATAGACTCTGAACTTTCATATTTCCTTACACTCCGAATATTGGATTTTAGTTATGTAACCATATTTTTCTTACACTAGTTTTTTTATAAAATGATTTCATGCTTTTAGTTACTAAATAACCATTGTTTGAGTGACACGTGTACAGGTCCCTCCGAAATTCAAGGAAAAAAATGACCGTTGGAGGAGGTAGCCGACCATTGAAGTAGTTACTATAAATAAAAGTTCATTTGAAAGAGCCCAAAACATGTTGATCAATCTAGATATTACATCCTACTGAAGTGATTTCTAGAGAAAGGCTTTAATGCTTTGTGCATACTGAACTTCTTGTTCAGATTTTCTTTGTGCGACATCGAATGTTGCTAAGTACATTCGAGGGCTTCCGGGGATTGGAAGAAAGAGGTGATGACTACCTTGAACTTGAGGGCTTCCTTGCTGAGGAAGACATAGGTGCCGACTATATTAAAGTTGAGGGCTTGTGAGGATAGCAAGACAGACTCTGATCTTCGTATCAAGGGCTTACCCTGGTGTGGGTAAGATAGAATTTCATGAGAGTATAAATCAAGGGGCCTTTATCTAGAATTGTTGGATACCATTCTCTTTGGTTTAAAAGATTTATTACTTGTTACTTGTTTTGTTACAAGTTTTCTTCTGCATTTGTATGGTCGAGGAAAGTATAACTATTTTATACTTTCTTATACTTGTACTTTGATTTAGTTAGATTCTATACGCTTTATGGTATAATCTTCATTTTTGTAAACTTTCATTAAGTTTCATTTTCCGGAACCATCTTTCCGGATTCACATTCTCGAAATCATATTTCCAGAGTCAGGAATGTGTGTAGAACTAGAGGTTTTGTGAATTACCTAGTTTTACTTTGTTAAACATAACCATCTTTAAATGTTCCAAAGTAATTTTGTAAATTATACAATTCACCCCCTCTTTTATTTGAGTATCTACATCATAATTTGATACAACAATCAATATCATATTTATTGTATCTTTCAATCCTAGATTTGGTATTATAAAGTATATCATACTCAACTACCATCTCAACAGTTTATAGTTGATAATGAATTCTTGAAATGATAAAGGAGTGTGTGTTTAATGTGGTTGTAGATAAATGAAAAATTAATGGGTAGTTTGTTTGCAATTGGTTGGTGAATTGGAATTCTAGAAATTGGATTTATTTGTTAAGGGTGAGATGTGAAATGTGGATTATTGTGTGGTGTTGTGTATTTACATGTGGTTGAAGATGTTTTATAGGTCATAAGGATATGTGGTGAAGTTGTGATATAGTTAGTGCCTCATATTTAACTCCATAGGATTGGGAATGTGTGTTTGATATTAAAAATATATATGTATACAATTTTATATTCTTTTATTTTCTATATGTTCCCCCACACATGTTGATCACCTACTGTTGAAAACAAAATGTTTTGAGTGTTTTACCCACATACCAATGGGAGGATGGTTGTATTAACACTCTTTCATCCCTGCTACCTCTTCTAGACATGGTGACATCCATGTGATATGGTGGAAAAAAGTAAAACGTTTCATTGTCCAGATGTGATGTGATGTTATTAGATAATCAAACTTCATTCAGATGAGATTTGATGAGACCGACTATAGTGGGGCTTTTACATGGTCATAGGAGGGAACGAGGTTGAAGTCCTTCATGTTCATGATACTGTACTACACTAGATGTGAGATATGATGTGATGTGATGGCCTTGGAGTTTTCGGGTGATGTGTGATTTCCCAGTTGTATGTGTGAAGGATGTGATGTGATCTGATGTGATGTGATGTGATGTGATGTGATTCAGAAGAGATGGTAGTTCCATGATGTACGTCATTGGGTTTTGAGGGAAGAAAAGTAGTGGAAAAGTGGTGTGGGGTACCCTATCATCATTATAATTCATATTATATTGTTATACTATAATGAATTATTTAGTGAGTGAGACTTACTGATGTTGGGGATTTGTTAATAGACCTAATTAGGTGTTGTTGGTTCTGTTTTTTTCTCATGGGCACATTAGTACATTATTTTCACATGTACATGATAGAAATTGGTTTTCTAACCGAGTATACTTGTGAGATCACCCTACGTATATAAAAGTGTTTCTAGGTTCCTAGGGGGACTTCATAAATTCTGTTATACATTACTATCTTGGAACATTGGAGATGTTGTTGAATTATTGCTATATCTCTTATTGGGGATTTCATTTAGATACATTTAACTTTATTTTATTCATTTATACATGCATTGTGGGATAGATTTTGTGTTTCCTTTATATATATAAAATACAGTTCCTTGTGGTGTATTAATCCTATCTCTTGATCCTTTTTTTATTGAGGGTAATGCCTCTAATTTCATGATAATTTTAAACCCTCCATGCTAGTTTTCAACCAGGGGCCTATAGAAGATGGGACTCAAGGTTCATTATATTTATCTCCTCATTACAGTATCATTGGTGGGAGGGGTTAGGAAATTGATGGATAAAGTCTTTAGGGACTACCTTGGAAACTTTTTGGCATTCTTTATTGATGGTATTCTTATTTAGTCCAAGATTAAGGAAGAAGATGAAGAGAATATGAGGATTACACTAGCGAAATTATCAGAGGATAAAATGTATAATAAGTTCAGTTTGTGTGACTTTTGGATGTGAAAAGTCACATTCCAAAGGATCATGATCATAAGTGATGGAATTTCCATGTATCCGTTAAAGACAAAGGTAATTGAGGAATGGAATGAACCGTCCTAGGTAACAAAATTCAATATTTTTCTTAGATTATCTGGGAATACTAACAATGTTTTGTGTGTGATTTATCATAATTATATATCCCACTAAATATTTAAATGATGAAACATTTAAAGTATGTCTAGATACAATAATGTGAGGAAATATTTTAGAGGATCAATAAGTGGCTAATCACTACACCTGTACTCACACTACCATCAAGTGGATAAGGTTTTTTGATAAATTGTGATCTTCCTAGAATGTATTGGATTTCATACACAAGAATAACGACAAAGTGACAGCCTACATCTCACAAAAACTAATGATCTTTGGGAAGAAATAATTAACACATGATCTAGAGATATCAGTTGTGATTTTCACTTTGACGATGTGGTGGTACTATCTATATGACGAGAAGTGTGAAATTTATACATATCATAATATTATAATGTATATATTCAAATTTAAGCATCTGAATATGAATCAGTGGAGATAGTTAGAGTTGATCAAGTACTATGATTTCTCTACCCACTACCATCTAGGAATGGTGAACAAGGTAGTTGTTTCTCTTAAAAGTAAAGAAGCTGCTACTCTATCCATGATTCTTATTGAGAAAGACCCTATCATTATGGATATGAAATGTATGGATCTAGAATCCATAATAGTAGGGAAGACGTGCTACCTTGAACAAATTATTTTACAACCATCTATCTAATATAATATCAAAGACTCGTAAAGTGGTGATTTTTATCTTCATAATAGGTTGAAAGTTGTAAAAGAGGGAATGTTTCATGAGTTCCACATCGATTAAGATTATGTCATTTAAATTTTTAACTATCATTTGTGTGCCTTCATCACTTGAGATAAATAATGATCTATAGTAGAAACAACATAGATCTTTATTCTCCATCTATCCTTGAAATACTGAGATGTACCATGATATCTGAGAGCACTTCTAATGGGACAATAGGAAGAAAGTGATCGTAAAGTACACCTCAATGTTCTTGGTATATTAGATATTTGAAGTAGAGTAATAAAATTCCAAGGGGATTATGCAACCATTAGCATTTCCCACATGGAAATGAGAAAACATCACCAAGTAATCTTTAATTTTCTATCTAAGACATTTAATGGAAGCAATGTGATATGGGTTTTGGCATATCAACTCATCGATACCACCAACTTCATCACTATTCAACAAGATTTCTCACATTAACAACATTCCATGATAAATGAAAATTAAGTGGTGAAGAGGAATGAGCTTCCATTTTCAATCGTATCTAATCATGATCTGAGGTTCACTTCTAAATTCTAGAGAATTAAACAACATGATATGAATATTTAACTAAATGTTTTACATTTTATCAACCAAAAAATGAATACCAATCTAAAATAACTTTTTGGAAACTCAAGGACATACAGAGAGCCTACTAAGTGGAATTTAAAGGATATTGTGATCAATAACTCCCATTAGTATAGTACTCATACAAAAAAATTCCAATTGAGTATTCAAATGACTCCATATGATGTTTTTTATGGGATATGATTTTGAATTATTACTTTATGTGATGATGTTTGTGAATGAAAGATACTTGGACCCTGTCTTGTGTACGATATGATTGATAAAATTTAAGCAATAAAAAATATATACAAGATTCCCAAATTAAGAAAAATAGATATGATGACAACCATTGAAGAAATTTGGAGATTGAATATTGAGTTAATGTTTTCCATTGAATATGACCATGAAATATAGTCATGTGGTTTTGAAAGAAGTGGAAGCTTATACCTATTGATAATAGACATTTTGAGATCCTTGAAAGCATAGGAGAAATGGCCCATCAGCATTCACTTCCACCAAAAATGGGTTAAGTTCATGATGTGTTACATGTGTCACACATGAGGATGTATATACCTGATCTATCACATGTACTGAATCCAGAGGTGGTATAGCTAGAGAATCACCTCTCAAATGAAGATAAACTGGGAAATATTTTAGACCATGGAGACAAAGTTATATTCCATAGAAAAACTCACCATTTCAAAGTATTATGGTAGAACCATAAATATGCATAGGTGACATGGGAACTAGATGAATCAAGGAAACAAAATTACTGTCACCTATTATCATCTAATAATATGAGTTGAAATTTAGAGGATTAAAATTATTTAGGGGGAATAATGTCACAACCTAGAGTTGATAAATGATATTGTTTTTTTGAAGTAAATATTTGTTATATTATATTATATTGTATTACATGTGAAAATATGATTTTTCACTAAGGCATGGATATGTTAAATTTTGATTGAATTTTTTTATAGACCTAATTTAGATGCCTTATGAGTTGGTGGAGGTTTTTTGGGTGTCAATATATTTTTTGTATCTTAGAACCCCAATCGGTGGAGGTTTTTTTCCTATCGCACGGTTATAGTAAACCGTGTGAGGTAGGCTACATAGTTAGTTTAAAATGTGCGAGGCTAGACAGTGGGATCATGTAGGGCAAAGGATTTTCCCAAACCATGATATTTGGGATGCATTCCCATTCTAGATTTTTTTCAATTTTGAATATAGAGTTTACAAGGTTTACGCATGGTTAGTCAAACTATGCACACAAACCATGTGGTATGCCCCTTCCTATAATTGATTGTGAATAGTTTTCACATGGTGTGGCCAAACCATGTGGCCAAACCAGGAATGGGCTTCTTTTGGGTGAATTTATGGTTTACCCTTATGTTATGTCTTAAATGAAACCATACATTATATTTTAATTTCCAATGAACAACAGTGGATATTTTATCCCTTTTAAGTTTTTTAAGGTATAATCTTGGATTTGAGATATAACATCAATCCAGAGTCTTATCTAAGAAACATCCGTCTCTCTGGATCTACACCAGTAGGTTCTAGTTCATTTTTAATATTTATTATTGCTTCCTCCTATTAATGATTCTATTTAGAGGCAGGATCATATGACCTATTTTAAAGGTATTGATCCATTATTCATATCTATTATAGTCTATGAAAAGTTATAGGATTATACTAGATGAGTAGGGTCATACAAGTATTAGGTTGGTGGGCTGTTACTCACTCATCGGGGTTCATCATTTTATAAATTATCGTGTGGAAACACTGATTTCATCAGTCACCATATTTTTAATTTATATTCCTTCATTAAATTCTTTAGAACTGTGTTCTAAGACCATTTTTTGAAATGGTAACTATCATTAGTGGTTTCATCCACAATGATGTCCACCCCATATTGGGTGATTTCCATATTTGATATTTTTGTGCTTTGACATGTTCTTATAACCCATCATTTAGGTTTTCCTTATCTTGACATTAATAAATGTAATCCATCCATGTTGAATTTCTTTTTAATTTTGAATTAATAATGTAAAGTACAGTGTATTCTTATCACTTAACCCACCTAAGGTATGTTATTCAACTTGATTAATCAATGTTATATGGTAAATTAGAAAGTATATATTATTTATATCACTTATCCTATTTTATATTAAATTCATTTCATTTGGAAGGTCATCCTTATCCCAACCTTGTCGTGTTATTAAATGAAAAGGAGGGAACCATGTAACTGAATTAAATATGTAATGGATTAAATTGTTTCATTCCCATTAGGCCTTGTCATGCTAATGAATGGATATTTCTTGAACCTTGATTATATAAATGGTATGACAATTAATTGGCTTAATTTAATAAATAATATAATTTTATAGTGCCTTGTATATGTACCTTGACATATTAATAAGAATTTTCATACTCAAGTTATCTTATTGATTCTCGAGGGAATCACATGACTTACTTATATAAACTATAACTTAATTAATAAATGAACTGGTTACATGTTTAGACTCTAGTTGAGGGATGAAGTAGGTGCTTTTGTATTTATGTTGTTGTACTGCTTTAGATATATATATGCACGCTTTCACACTAGTTCAGTTTATATTACATGCATTGAATGTTATAAAAACCATTGTTGGTGGCCCACTCTGATGTGTTTCACACATTATTATGATGACCATTGGCCCAAGAGAAGACTATATGTATAGATGTGTTGATAAATGGAATCATATCACTTCAGACACTTGATTTCATTTTTCTTAGGATAGAGCTAGTTGCAGATGCTTGAGATGTAGCTCGAGATGCTTGGGATAGTTTTGGATTAATTTCTTATAATTTTTATAGCTTCAATTTTATGTAACATTGTATCCATGTTTTCCATATTTCTATATACATTACAAATATCATCATAATCATTTGTGTGTTTTATATTTATATCACATTCACCAAGTTGTTTTTTATTACTATTCATTTAGATTATATTGTGTTATATGTTTATACCGCTTCTATTATTTACCTTCTTTATTGTTGGTCTGATGCGAGACACTATAGTAATGAAGGAATAGTATCCCAATAGACACACCCTAGGCCCTCATTTCTTGACGACATCCTATGGCATTTGGGGAAATTTTCTTGAGGTTATTTATCAAATAGGGCTCAAGGAACCTTTATGTTTCTTATGGGTTCAGTACATCACAACAGTTTATTAGATAAGAATTTTCTTACTTTACAATTTGGATAAAATAGTAACGATATAAGGAATGCATGGAAATTTTTCATAAGTTGTGCTTGGAAACCATGAACCCATGTTCGAGGTAAATGCCAAGTTTCCTCAATTACAATGGTTTTTCTACTGTTTTAGAACTATAGTTGATATTATTTCACCATTGGATGGCTCACATGCTATGTGGTGTTGTTAATTATTCTTCTAGTTGGTAATTTAATTTCATCTTTGGACAGATCATATTAGGTCAAGGAGCATTGTTTCATGAAAATTATAGGCACCCTGAATTAAAATTTCATGCATATTCCCATGATAAATAGGTGGATTTAACTATTTTCTTGGTTGATATGCCTTTGATTGTTGATATATGTTGTAGCAGTTTTATTATTCCTATGATATCGCTTGTCTATGATTGAGTGATTTTTGGTTTCAATTAATCAGTTGTTATGGGCCCTCATGGGTTGGGATTGGTAATTTATCGAGTTAATCCATTACATTGTAATCAAATGGGTGTTATTTTTAGTGATAAGGTGTATGGGACTGGATTCACTAGGAATGATGATTTATTTTAAATTAAATTTGATACAAGTTATAAGAAAATGAAAACTATAAAAGTGAAAAATGGATTCTAAAATGAAATGGTTTCACATCCTTATCCCACCTAGTCATTTTTATAAAAGTTAAACGATTTATCCTATCAATTAAATATTAAATTAATGAAATGGTTTCTAGTAAATGTTTATTAAAGGTATAGCTAAACCTTATCTACGGGAACCCCAGTTATTTATTCTTGAGCACTTCCCAATACATATCCTTTTAAATGGGTAGTTGGGGTAGTAAACCATGGGTAGTCTGCTATTTTTATTTGTTCAAAATTCTATATATCTTTTAAATATTGTTTTTAGGTGTTTTATTGGAATTTTTAGACCAATGTCACCATGACGTCTTCATGTCATGCGCCCAGAGGATGGTGAAAACTATAATCCATACATGGTGGGCCCTGACCTACCTGTCTGTAGCTGATCACAGAACTTACACCAAAGTCCATTATAGTTTCCTAAGTCTGATGTTTCCAAACATGGTGTTATGCAGCCTGCACCTATGATGGATGATCTGACTTGTATGTTCTAGTAGTAACATCCTCCCACCTTCTTGAGTTATGGAGATCCATAGGCTAGTGAGTCTTAGAAAGAGGCCACTCCTTCTGTCTTGCAGCATCTAGAGACATGTAGAGTGAAGAATTCAAGCTCACTACTAACATGCTTTGTGATTTGGCCAACTATTGGTGGGATGTAGTTACCTAGGCCAGTCGTCATCAGAGCATGGTATGGGATGATTTCCAGAATTTATTCTATGGGTAGTTCTTTCCTCATACACTAAGAGCTGATAAATCTTGATATATCACTCATCTCAAGTGGGGTTCTATGTCATTTTTTAGAGTATTTGGAATATTTCACTATGTTGTATCATTTGCATTTCCTCTAGCCAATGTTGATATTTCATGTGCTAGGTGCTTCGAGGATGGGCTCGTGTATGCCATTCAAACCCAGGTGAATGTATTTGACCTACCAAACTTTTATTAAATACACATTCCGGATCTTATCATTGAGGGAGACCTAAGTGATGGTGACAATAGCTGACATAGATGACCGGTGTCGTTGAAGGATAGTATTTCCTCCGTTATCAGGAATTGTTCCCCTAAGATTTCTTGTTAGGGAATTGATATCTAGAGTATATGTACTGTGAGCATTATGGAATTTTACCAGTGTGGATGATAGGGAAAACTAAAGACTTTGTGTAAGAGAGATCCTCTGGAGCATTGGGAATGCAGATGTACGGGAAATATTTATAGATTCTATCTGACCATTCCATCAACTTATAGTGGAAGAGGTTCTAAACCAGCTCCACCTTCAGGGGAAGGTTCTTCGATGCCACATAAGGCGGGGAGTTGTAGTTGCTACGAGGTGACTATTCAAGGAAGATATTGAGGTTATGCTAGCCATACTCATGATCACCGTAAACACTAGTAGAGTTGTTTTTATTGTGATAGTCCAACTGTTTTGTAGGGTTGTGGATCAGGCTAGTTCCATGCATTATAACTTATAGTCTAGGATCAGGTTGTTGGCCCATCAACAACATGACGTAATATTCCTGTATCATCTACTATAGTATCAAATTTATTTGATATTTTTTTTAAACAAACTTTCATCTCTTTATTTATCATGTAAATATTTTGGCTGTAAATATACTATTACTGTGGTGTGATGACCATGGATACACCACTGGGAGTACAGTCAGAGGGAATATTCCAATGTAGGAATTTTCCCCTTAATGGAGGTGGTAAGACATTAATGTAGGACCTCTTTATTATCGAGATGATGGGATTAGATGTCATTTTGTGATGAATTGGTTGGTTTTTTATCACAACTTATTCAAATTATACTACTATAGTGTATCTTTTACATCCCCAAAGGGTAGTAGTTATCTACACAAGGGTGAGTGGGATATCCAGCCTAGTAGAGCTTGACTAGAGCATCATGTCCTAGGTGGAGTGATCACCAATATTTCCAATATCCTCATAGAATATTCGGTTTTACATCATGCAAAATTCCCTCTTGTTTATTATTTTATGAATGTGTTTCCTGATGAATTTTCTAACTTACCTCCTAAGAGATAGGTAGAGTTTATGATCGATCATGTACTAGGAGTATCTTTAGTGTTCATTCTTCCATAAAATATGGAACTTACTAAGATCCATGAGATCAAGAGGCTCATATGGGACTTGGAGACCAAGGGTTTTATATGTCAAAATAGTTCTTCTTGGGGTTTGACCGTTCCCTTCACCAACTAGGTGGATGGGACCCCTCCTCTATGCACAAATTATAACTGGTTGAACCAACTTACGATCATGAACCAGTATCTACTACCTCAAATAGATGATCTCATTGACTAGATCTGATGATCTAGTTCATTTTTTAGATTTAAATTAGATCAGGATATCATCGTGTGAAATTTAGTCCATCATACATACCTCATATGGATTTCGATAGAATGTATGGTCTGTATGATTACCTTGTTCATCCATTCGGTCTTATAAAAGTTGTTGATTTTTTTGGCTATGATGAATAGGGTTTTCCATGCCTATCTAGATTCCTTTTTGATAGTATTTTTGTTTTACAACATGGGGTGTTTTCATTCTCCTAGAGACTATTCTATGCACAATGGATCATTTTGAGTACACTAAGAGAGCATCATCTTTCTTACAAGCATACTAACTGCCACTTGTGGTTCAAAAAAATTCACTTTTTTGAAGTAACCCAAGAGCATGTTTGATATAAATAGTTTATTTGGGATCGATGGATATAATAAAAATTTCATAATAGACATTTCATACCTTGCTTAATCTCTTATCGGTCTTACATAGAAGGGTTTTAAGTTCCAGTGGTCAGAAGTGTATGATAAATCCCTTCAGGATCTGAAAGGGAGGCTGGTCTCAACACCCATTCCGATTCTTCATGAACCAGGTAGAGTTTTTATAGTCTTATATGATGCATAATTCATTGGACTTAGAGCAGAACTAATGTAGGAGTATAGAATTGTTTTGTATGGATATCGGCAGTTGAGACCTCATGAGGGAAATTACCTAACGGAAGACCTTGATCTATAAATAGTTTCCCATGCCTTATGCAACTGGAGACTTGATCTTCCAGGTGATAATTTTTTTTATATACAGACCACAAGAGCCTCAAATATGAATTTAGATAGCATGAAATGAATCTCAGACATTTAAGATGGGTCAAATATATCCAGTTATTTGATTTTGAGATTTCTTATATTCCTAAAAAGGGAAATGTAGTTGATGATGCATAGAGCCTAAAAACTTAATCATAGGTAGTACGAGAAGACAGTGATTAAGGGAAAGTAATATCACTATTCTATTAGCTACATCTAGAATTTCAAAATATTCACAAAGAGTCCTACCTCGAATCCTTGAATGTTACCTCTTCTCTCTTTGATACGGCGAAGAGCATATAATTTTCAAATCTTATGTTCTTTGTTCTCCATGAGAGTATTGCGAGATATTTTCCTCCACTTTTTTGTTCTATTGATAAATATTACATCCTACATATACATGGACAATTCTAGGCTCCTAAATATTTGATAGAGGAGATGATATGAGAGTCCCACATTTCTCAACAGGCAGTTTATATAGGAATCTACAAAATGTATCGAGACATGAAAAGCTAGTATTTGTGGTCTAAGATAAATCATTATAAATCAGTCTTTATTACCGGGTGTTGCACATGTCAGAAGGTGATATCGGAGCACTATATACCTACGGACTTTTCATAACCACATCCAGTTCTGGAATGTAAATGTAAATATTTCACTATGGGATTTGTAGTCATTTTACCTAGGTATCCTTTAGTTAGTTACGTTGTATGGGATTTCATTTAAATAATAAAGAAATTATCCCACGTCATTAGTATCCTGGAATCCTTATCAGATGATGATATGGGAAGATTTTATGTCTATGAGATCATTAAACTACCCAGGTTCCCTCGTAATATCATATATGTAGGATCGAAATATGAGTGTTGATGCCCAATTACAAGAGGGGTGAATTTTATGTTTAAAAACTTTCATTTTTATCCTTAAGGAAAACTATGTTTAACAAAGTTAAACAATGTAAATTCACAAGATCTCTTAGTTCTGTATATATGCTAGGTTCGGGAAATATGGTTCCAGAAATGAAACTTAATAAGTGTTTACACGGAAAATATTCAAACTTGAATTTTATCGAATCTTATTAATCAGAGTACATAAATAAAAAAAGTATAAGAATTTTATATTTTTTTCCTTTATCAAAATACAGTGGAGAATAAACATGAAACAAAACAAGTAACTTGTATGAAATATTTAATCCCAAAGAATTGGTTATCCAACAAACTTGGATAAAGGTATCTTGATTTAAACTTTAAAGAAATTTTTTCTTACCTGCACCTGGGTAAGCCCTCGACAGGAATATCGGAATCTGTCTTGTTATCCCCACAAGACCTCGAACTATAAGGTAGTCAACACCTATTTCTTCGTAATCAGGTAATTCCTAAAACTATAAGGTAGTTGGAACCTCTATCTTCCTATCCTCGGAAGTCCTAGATTGTACACAAAAACAATCAGTGTCACATGAAACAAGCTGAACATGATGTTTAGTATGCATAAGGCATGAGAGTCTCTCTCTCTAGAAATCACTTCAAAAGCATGTAATCTCTAGAGTGATCGAGTCAGTAATGATCTCGTTCAAATGAGCTCCTATTAATAGGCACTTTTCTAATGTTCGGCTCCCTCCTCCAACGGTAATATTATTCGTTGAATCTTAGAATGACCTATCTACATGTCACTCTAACAATGGTTAGTTAGAAATAGATAGTACGACATCGTTTCATTACAATAATAGCGGTAAGAAAAATATGGTTGCTTATCCAAATCCAATTTTTCTGAGTCTATGGAAAAATAATGTTCAGAGTTTACGAAAATAAACACTCAGAGACTATAAATCATTGATGTTCAGATTATGTTTTCCAAAGGATTCAAAACTCGAATTCTAAAGTCTTCGGAAGTTTATTTTATAGATTTTGAAATCTTAATTCTAACTAATTAAAAATAAGAATTCAGAGTCTAAATTCTATAGAATTTGACGTCTGACTTCTAAGGAATTCAGAGTCTGAATTCTGAGGAATTTTGAGCTTGAATTCTGAGGAATTCAGAGTATGAATTATAAGGAATTGGGAGTCTGAAATCTAAGGAATTTGAAGTCTGAATTATGAGTATTTTATAGTCTGAATTATGAGGAACTCAGATTCTGAATTCTGTGGAATTTTGAGTATGAATTTCAAGGAATTTGGAGTCTGAATTTCATAGAATTCAGAGACTGGATTTTAGCGAAGTCAGAGTCTAAATTTTATAGAATTCGGAGTCTAAATTTTGGAGAACTCAGAATCTGAATTTTATAGAATTCAGAAAATGAATTCAGAACATAAAATAAGAACCTGAAAATAGAATACTCTATAACCAAGGATTTATAGGATTTCAAGGATTTAGATGTGAAACCAATTTTTAGACTTTATAGGAAAAAATACTTAGAAATAGAGAAACTATATAATGAAAAATGAAAACATAGGTAAGGATAAAATTTCATTGGGGAAGGAAAATTTTTCATATTAAAATAATTCTTAGGGAAAATAAAATTTGCCTTGATATAGATTGATTGTGATTTTCAAAACATAGAGGAATGAAAAAGACATATGGAAACCTTAATGAGTGAACAACCTCACCTTTTTTTAGAAAGAATAATCATCCTTACAAAAACTAATATAAATACTTAGAATTTTTATGATCTTGAAAATAAAAACATGACTACCTTTACTTATAGATCATAGTGAATACAACTAACCCCCCCCCCCCCCCCTAAGGTTTTGAAATCCCTAAGGATCGTATTCCGAATTTCCTGAAATCAATTTTACATTATCTTGTATATGAAAAAATTCTTTGATAAGAACTTCCCCTTAGATGAACTCCCCCTTACTTAAGAAATTATCTTCATTCTTAGTATTCTTTTTATCATTTCTTTCTCTAGCTTTGTGATTTTCATAAAGGAATATAGGGAATAGGAAAGAATTGTACCTGAAAAATTAATACTAAATAACCAAATAAATGGAGAACAACAAAAATTTCATTAAGATTGGAATAATTTGTACAAGTAAGAAATTAAACAAAAGATTAGAATTGGAAAAATTATCCTTCTTTCTACTTTGGCATTAGCCTCTTGAAAATGGTTTTCTGTTTCTTTATATCCTTGTGACCTTCTTCAATATGCTTAAGAAAATGACCCTAATCTTCACTTTTATTCTCTAAGGATTTTATCTTTTTTCCCTGAGCCTTAAGAATATTAGACTGAACCTTCATGAATACTTCTTTCTTAATAATATTTTCTTGAAATTAGATTCTGAGATCCCTTTCTGTCTTCTAATTCATGTACACAAAATTGAGCTTCCCATTTAGACCCTTAACTTCATGCTTCCGAGAAGTTTGCTAAAGAATTTCCTTTTCCTCAAAACTATTAGAAATTCCCTTGATCTTTCCATCTTTGGTGACAAAATAATCATTGACATTGTCATAAAATTAATCAAAGACTCTATTATCTTTTATTATCTTTCTTGACCAGCTTTTAATATTTTTTTCAAGATCTTTTATGAGCCTCATAACCAATGAGAAAAGATTTTAAATCTGCATCATGTCAGGCACATTTATCCTTAACCATGGAAGCTAAATCTAATTTAAGATTTATTAAATGTTGAATCATCTGGTATCTTGAATGTATCTTTGGAAATAAGGGAATAGTTCCAGCCATCTTTTTCAAAGATTGAACACAAAAATCATGTCCAAGAGAGGATGATTCTGAATTCGAGTGTTTGGTTTGTGAGGATTCTTTTTCTAACTCATCTGTTTTCCACTTCGACAAAGCACCAAATTATTTATTTATCACCACATATCTACAAGTTGTAATGACTACCATCTATTTTCCCTTATCATCTATCAGAATAATGTCTTGTGTTTTGGGTGATTCGTGCTCGCTGTCTGATAACTGAACAATCTTATCTTCATCAACATCCTCTTTCTCTGCATCAGCCAATTGATCTTCTAGATGAACAAAATCATGATTACTTCTTTATTCTTCTCATGATTTGTTTACTTCTTCTGAACCCTTGTCATCTTTTCCTGGAGTAGAAATTTTTGAAGACTCTGCTTCAGAAGTTCAGATTGAATGTTTCTCAGAAGGACTCTCCTTCTTATGATAATCTTCCACTTGCCTTATCATGTCTTCTATATCACCACTACCTTCTTATTCTCCTTCTTCATCCACTACTTCTTCTTATACTATTTCTTCTTCTTGATGTGGTTATATAATCACCAGCTTTTTTCCAGGTGTTATAAGGAGTGATTCTTTCAAAAACATTTATTATACATCAAGTTGTTCAGAGGATTTTTCAGTAGCCTTGAGAATAGATTGTATTATCTTAGCTTTATAAATTTTATTTATTTTATTCTTCTCTTTATCTTTCATCTCAATATTCTTCGAATCCTTCAACTTTAAGGGTTTTTACTTAGGAGAATCCAAGCCAAGAATAGGCTCCCCTTATTTCTTGTTCTTCTTGTCTTCTCTCCATTTAGCCACTACTTCATCTTGGTAAATCTTTTTCTTATTTGGATTTTGAGGTGAAGATTGGGTTTCCTTAACCGTAAGAATTTCTCCATTCTCTTACAGCTCTTTTTCCTTCCTTTTCCTTCCAATATTTTTGGAATTTTCAGCCACTTCCAGTTTCTTTGAAGGAGATTCGATTTCAGCTTCTGAAAAGACATAGAAATCTATGGATTGACTATTAGAGCCAAACTTCATCCTTATTAGAGTATCATCACTCAATAACATTACATTGAATTTCCTTGGCTTAGAACTATAAAATAACTTTGAGTGACTTAAGGAAAAAAGATATAATTTTCGAGAGTATATCCAGATAAATGATAATTTGAGACATCAAATTTCCATTATTGATATTCTCAATCGTAACCAAGATATACATTACCAGGTTTATCTTCTTGTGGTTCACCAAGAAGTATATAATATAGATATCACTTTTTTTCAGGGGGTCCTTATCCCCTTTTCTCGTAATGATAAATCATTGGACCCATAACTCAAGAATATGAAGGTTTTTAGATAGATGAACAATCTTTGGAGTCTTTACTCCATTCAAACCAAGACAAGATAGAGCCTTATTTTTATCAAAAGATCCTGAAACATCCGGTAATTTGTGAGTACAAAATTCTACTTCACCCTCATAAGGAATTAATATGAAACTTGTTTCCTTGCTGTAGGAAAGTGAATAGGTTTTCCCATAGATCTTGAATGAAAATTTATCTCTTCCTCCACCACTGAAAAAACAAGATGACTCATAAAATGCAATCTAAAAATTTGGATAGACCTGATCTTGTTTCTTTTCTTTCAATATAAATAGGATCTCCTAGCCATTAAGCTTAATATTCTTTGAAATGTTAGTGTCATAGTTAGCATATAATTTTATATATACCAACCTTCCTCAGTATATCTTCCACTCACAAATTTCTTTTACAGTCAACATTTATTTTTGAGGAGAGGCTCCATAAAATATTCAAAAGTATGAAAAAATGAGGATTTGGAATGGCCCTAAGTAGAGCAGCAGGGATTTAGAATGCTGGAGCTTGATAATAAATGTGGCACAAACCTCGAGGGGTCCTTATATAGGAAATTTAGGTGACAATTCAACTTCCGTACTTGATCCAGTGGTTAAAATACTTATAATAAGATATAATGATTGAGATAAAAAATGAATAAGGATTTTGGTATATTATTATTTTCTAATGTTTTTAAGATAAACATTTATATTTATGAAAAATTGAA
Source organism: Viscum album (assembly GCA_963277665.1). Classification (NCBI taxonomy): domain Eukaryota; kingdom Viridiplantae; phylum Streptophyta; class Magnoliopsida; order Santalales; family Viscaceae; genus Viscum; species Viscum album. The sequence continues at coordinate 565,913,260 of OY728160.1, read as the reverse complement.
CCCAAACAATTTTCTTAAAAAAGATAAAAATACCAACATGTAAAAAAGATGATTTGGAAAATTTAATAAAGGTAACATAACTTATGGATTTCATGGAACATTATTCGTAATGAGGAAGATACTTCTTGAAGAACGCAAGATTCTAGAAAATTTTAAAGGAAAAATTGTTATGAAAAATTTGACAACAAAAAATTTTGACTATAAAAAAATTGGACTGCCAAATTTTTTGACTACCATAAATTCTGACTATGAAATTTTTTGACTATTTTTTTTTACTAATAGGAAAATGTAATCCCCCTATGAAAAGAAGTTTCTTACTTTTCAGAGATTTCTTTCAAAAAAAATTAACATGGAAGATTACCTTACTATTATCATTCATAACTTCTGTTTAATATATTAAAATCTATCGGAGGGTAATGATTTTGTGAAAATATCTTCAAGTTGATCCTGTGCTCCAATAAATTGAAGAATTATATCTCCTTTCAAACCATAGTTTGTAAGTGTGTGATGTATCTATAACACATGAGCACAACAACATCCAGCTGCTACAAATTCAGCTTCAGTAGTGGAAAGTGCATCTGAGTGATAATTTTTTCCATGACTAAGAAACTAAAGAATCTCCTAAGAAATGAAAATTTCTGGATGTACTTTTCATATCCATTCTACATCCGCCAAACTCAACATATGAAAATCTTTTTAAAACAAAATAATCTCGAGAAGTATAAAAGACTCCTAAATCCATAGTTACCTTTAAGTAGCGAAAAATTCTTTCACTGCCTTTAAATGAAATTCCTTAAGATTGGGTTGATATCTTGCACATAAGAATACTGAAAACATAATTTCTAGATAAATAGATGTCAAGTATAGTAGACTTCCTATCATAAATAAAAATGTTGTTTGATCTACTGGTTTCCCAAATTCATTAAGATCAACTGAATTTGAGGTACCAATTAGAGTACTAATACTTTTAGTGTTGTCATATCTATACTTTTTAAGAAGATATTTTGTATTCTTATGTTGAGATATATAAATTCCTTCTAGTTTTTGAGAAATTTGAAAACCATGGAAATATGTTATCTCACCCATCATACTCATTTGAAACTCAGATTTGATTATATTCACAAACGAATCAATTAAATATTTCTTTGTTGAACTAAATACAATGTCATCAACATAAATTTGTACAATCAAAACATTTTTCATATCATTCTTTATAAAGAGAGTTGGATCAGCATTTCCCTTAATGTAATTGTTTGGTAACAAAAATCATGTTAGACTATCATACCGGGCTCTAGGGCATTTATTTAGTCTATATAAAACTTTGGTATGTCTAAAAACATGTTCCCGATGTTTTGTATATTCAAAACCAAAAGGTTGTTCAAGAAAAACATCCTCTTGAACAAAACCATTAAGAAAAGAACATTTAACATACAATTGAAAAAGATTAGAATTAAATAATGCTGAAATGTATAATAATAAACTTATATATTCAAGTCTAGTTATTGGAGCATATGTTTCTTCATATTATATTCCTTCTTGTTGATTATAGACTTTAACAACTAATATAGATTTATTTCTTACTATGATTCCATTTTCATCACACTTATTATTGAATACCCACATTACTCCAATAATATAGGTTTCCTTAGGACTTTCAACCAAGTTCCAAACAATATTTCTTTAAAATTAATTTAGCTCATCTTGCAAGGATTTTATACAATAATCATCACTTAATGTTTCATCAGTTCTTTTTCATTATAATTGAGAATGGAATGCTATATGTTCTACTCCATTTGTTAAAGAAACTTCCAGTCCATACATGTTTATTTACATTAACAAAGATACCATAACTGGTATGATTCTTAAGAAACAACTGATTTGGGTTTTTTAAAACCTATTCATCAATATATGGTAGGAAATATTATGGGGTAAATGGTTCAGAAGTATTTTCTTGAAATTTTTCTTCATCAGAAGGATCTTCTATCAAGGGTTGATAACCAATTTTTGAAAACACATCCATAGATTTAGGTTGAGGGTGTTTAGAAACAAAGGGTTTAGTTTCATAAAATTTAACATGTATTGTTTATTCAACAGTACCAATGTTTTTATTGAAAATTCTATAAGCCTTAAAAGTTATGGAGTAGCCAAGTAAAATTCCATCATCATATTTGGGTACAAATTTATGTAAATTAACTTTAGTATTCATAATTAATTCTTTGCATCCAAATTCCTTGAAGTAGGAAAGTCTAGGTTTTATACCATTATATAACTCATTAGGGGTTTATTAAGAAAATGTCTAATTAAAACTTGATTTATAGTGTAACAAGAAGTAGTTACAGCTTCAGCCCAAAAAATTTTTGACGACCGAAAATTCACTGAAAATGGTTCTTGTTATATCTTCAATAATTCAGTTTCTTTTTTCAAAAGCACCATTTTTTTAGGGGTTTCTTGGTGCCGAGAAGTTATGAGTAATTCCTTTTTTAATAAAAAAGGTTTCAAAATCAAAATTTTGAAATTATCTTCCAGGATCACTATGAATAGTTATCAATTGAAGGGTTTTATCATTTTTAACTTGGGATCTAAAGATTTTTAAATATGAAAAAGCTTCATATTTCATTGCTAAAAAATAGACCCATATAAATCTACTATAATCATCAACTAAAATAGACACATATTTTTTTCCTATAATACTTTCAATTTGTGTTGGACCGAAAAGATCCATATGCATGAACAGTAATGCATCAGTAGTAAAGACTTCACCGATTGATAGAAAACTTGATTTATGTTGCTTTCCATGTTGAAAAGGATCATAAACTTTAGAATAATCAAATATAAGCTCTGGTAGATCCTTAATAAGTCTTTTTATAGAGATTTTACATAGGTTTATAAGGGTATGGTGTCTTAACCTTCAATACCACAAACAAGAATGATCTTCCATTGCACTAAGACAAGGTAGATCTTGGATCCAAAGGACTTCAATGTTTAGTGTGTATAAATTCTATTTCCTATGGGAATAATGAATAAAATCTTCCATAGAATTGTATACTAAGTACTTTTTATTCCTGAAATTCACAAGGTAACCTTCATCACATAATTGACTTATTCCAATAAGGTTGTACTTAAGACCTTTAAAAAATAAGACATTTGAAATCAATGTTTTTCCAAGAAGAAAAATGTTACCTATATCAATAATTTATCTATTAGCATTACCTCTAAAATTTACTTTTCCTCCTTTCGTCTTGATAATCCGTTCGAAGATGTTTTTATTACCATTCAGATGCTGGGAACATGAACTATCCACATACCATGTATTTTTTCGGTACTTTATTTATTTTTCTAAATATAAGAGTGTTAGTCTTTCAGAATCCAAAATTTCTTAGATTCCAAAACTTCAGAAAGAAAAATTTTAGGTATCCATATCTTCTTAAAAAAATAATTATTATTAAAACCTAAAGTCTATGTTTTGTTTAAGGAACAATTTTTTCCCAATTTCCACCACACTAACATTTCATGCAGAATAGAGTACTTTGAGGAACAAAATAATTTTTACTCAAAACCGATTTAGAATTAGTATAACCAAATCCAGAATTATTCCTTAGAGTTTGAATTTAGGAATACATTTTATCAATGTTTTCCTAACCTGAATTAATGTTTGGAAAACACTTCCTCAAGAAAAATATTTTTGACTTTAGTGTAATAAATAAACTTTTCTCCTCAAAAACATTAGTTTTAGCACTATAGCCAGTCTCTAAAATATTATTCTTAGAAATTACATTTTCAAGATCCTTAGAATGTTTATCCTTATCAGAATTAACTTCCTCACGGTTTTTTTGAACTACATTCAAAATAATTTTTTTTATCAAGATCTTTAAAAAGATCTGATACTTAATTAGTTAAAATAAAAATTCTAGAATTTTTTCATTCATGTTTTTTATTGCGTTTAGAATTTTCATTCTCAAGAAGATAAAAAAACATAGAAACATCTTCATAAGTATGTAATGTATTATCTTTATCAGAAGAAGATTATTCATCTTAATATTCAGAAAGTTTATCATCATTATAATTTGGAATCAAGGATAAATTTTTGAGGATTCATAATTGTATACCTTGTACATAAGACAATTATTTTCAATGGGTAATTTGTAAGGTAGACCAAAATTCTTATGATCTAAAGATTCATACTCTGAGGATTCATCAGAAGAGTAACCACCACCGACACTCAGGGTTTCATTGGCTTTTAAAACATTCTTACCTATAGCCTTGTAATACTTCTTTCTATTTCTCTTAGAATTATTTTTCTTTCTATCATTTTACTTAAGCATAGGAAAATATGGCATTATATGCCCTTCTCTTTTGCATTCATAACAAGTGACTTCAGAGTCTTTCTTATCATTTCATTTTTTCTTCTTAAATATATACTGAAAGTCTTTCTTCCCTACTATCTTGTTCATCCATGGAGAAAGATTAGCAAGATCATTATCAGAATGATCACATTCACTGGATTTGGATAAAATTGTTAATTTCTAAAACTTAGATCTTATAACCCTTTCAAGAGTCTTAGATTTTGTAATAGTAATGGATATAATTCTATTACCATTATTCTTCTTATTCATATCATCATCTCTTTTCATTCTTATTTCAAGTTGAATAAGAGTTCCAAAAAGCTCATCAAGAGTAATTTTGAAATACTTTTCTTTTCTCATCAATAGTTTTTTTCTTATATTCCCACTCATTAGGCATGATATCTATAATATTGTCCATAAGTGCCTCATCATCAAAACCATTCTTACCCACAGATTATAAACTATTCACAATAGTCATAAATATTTGGTGTGCCTTACACACTGGTTCTCCATAAGGATATAGAAATCTAACATATTATTCTCTAAGCATATCTATTCTTATTTCTATAGCCTTGGATGTACCAAAATGAGTAACCTCCATTTTCTTCCAAATAAAATTTTCAGCTTCATGGGATGAAATATGACTATATATATTCTAGGTCATGGAACACAACAATGTATTACGTACCTTGTAGTTTATTTGATATTATGACTTTTCTTAATTAGTAAAAGTTCAAACATCCTTATCATGAATATTTTAATCTCCAGTAAGAATAACTAAGTTGTGAATTCCAATATAAATAAAAAAAGTCCATATACAATATCTCCAATATTCATAATCATTACCATAAAATATAGGTGGTCTAGTCGGATTTAGATTGTTAGTTTAACCAACATTCATTCATGCCATATAAAAAAAGGTCCTTCCACAAAAACTTGTTAATAGTAAAAGATTGTAAACAAGGATAAAAATATTAATCAAGGAAAATATTTATAAAAAAGAAAACCTGGGAAAGAAAACTTATATGTGAATATTAGTATTTCAAAGACCTCTTATGATACCAATTGTAGGATCGAAATATGAATGTGAATGCTCAATTACAAGAGGGGTGGGGTGAATAGTAAGTTTAAAAACATTCATTTTTAACCTTAGGGAATAATTTGTTTAACAAAGATAAACAATGTAAAATCACAAGACCTCTTAGTTACACAAAATTGATAAATTCTAGAAATATGGTTCAGGAAATAAAACTTAATAAAAGTTTACAAGGAAAGGATTCTACCTTAAAGCATATAGAATCCTATTAGTCAGAGCACATAAAAGAACAAGAAGGTATAAGGAAGTTATACTTTCTTCCTTTATCAAAATATTACTGAAAATAAGCTTCAAACAAAACAAGTAACAAGTAAGAAATCTTTTAACCCAAATAATAGGGTATCCAACAACATTGGATAAAGGTCTTTTGATTTATACTTTCAAAAATGTATGTCTTACATACACCGGGGTAATCCCTCGATAGGAATATCAGAATCTGTCTTGGAATCCTCCTAAGCCTTAAAACATTAAGGTATTAGGATCCTTTTTATTCCTTATCAAGGAAGTCCTTGAAATTTGTGGTAGTCGGCACCTCTTTCTTCTTATCCCCGAAAGTCCTTAGTTGTTCATTGCAACAATCAAAGTCGCACAAAGTAAGCTGAACAAGACGTTATATACGCACAAGGCATGAGGGCCTCTATCTCTATAAATCACTTTAAAAGCATGTAATCTATATATTGATTGTGTTGATAATGATCTCATTCAAATGAGATTCTATTTATAGGCACTTATCCAACAGCTGGCTCCCCCATCTAACAATCATATTTTTTCTTGAATCTCAGAGGGACCTATACACGTGTCACTCAAACAGAAGTTAAGTAGAAATAGATTGTACAACATCATTTCATAACTACAACAAGGGTAAGAAAAATATTGTTTCTTAAAAAAATCTAATTTTCCAGAGTCTATTAAAAAATAATGTTCAAAGTCTAAGCAAATAAAAACTTTAATACTATAAATCAGGGATGTTTGGATTATGTTTTCCAAAGGACTCGAAACCCGAATTCTATAGTCTATGGAATTTTAATTCTATAGACTTCATAATATTAGTTCTAGTGAATTTGGAAATTAAATTTGTATGAATTTAATGTCTAAATTCTGAAGTATTTGGAGTTGAAATTATGAGGAATTTGGAGTCCAGATTCTGATGAATTCAGAGTCTGAATTCTGAGGAATTCGGAAACCTAATTCTAAGGAATTCAGAATCAGAATTCAGAGGAATTCAGAGTTATAATTCTAAGGAATTCGAATTATGAATTGTAGAGAATTCATAGTCTGAATTTTAGATAATTTGTAGTATAAGTTTTAGAGAATTCGGAGTCTGAATTTCAGAGAATTCGGAGTCTGAATTTTAGGTAATTCAGAGTCTGAATTTTAGAGAACTCAGAATATGAGATTTAGAGAATTCAGAATCTGAATTTGGAACCTGAAATCAAAACTTAAAAACAGAATTCTCTATAACCAAGGATTTATAGGACTCATAGATTATATATGTGAAACCAATTTTTAGACTTTAGAACAAAAAAGATTTTGAAATAGAGAAACTATAGAATGAATAATGAAAACATATGTAAATATAAAATTTTCTTGGGGAAGGAAAATTTTGATTATTTAGATAATTATTTGGGAATATAAAACTTTCCTTAGCATAGATTGTTGGTGATATTAAAAACATAGAAGAATGGAAAATCTATATAGAAACATTGTGGACTCAAAAATATCAGATATAGACACTCACTTCATGTCTTGGTTTGGTAAAGGGTTATTGAAATATATTGGTACAAAAGTTCCTCTAAGATCAAAATTTCACCCATAGAGTGATGGATAATTAGAATGGATGATACGGGTTCTAGAGGACTTACTCTGAGCATATCTCCTTGACTTTAGCAGTTCTTGGAATAAGAATATCCTTCTCACAGAGTTCACCTACAATAAAATATTTCAATAGTTGATTAAGATAACTCATCTTGAGGCCTCATATGGTAGGTCATTCTGTTCACTATAGTGCTAGCTATAGGTAGGATAGGATTCCCAACTTAGTCCACCTCTTATATAGGTGAATTCGAAGCTGGTTCTACTGATTCAGTAGCTTATGTTTATATCATAGTCTAGACTGAAATATTTTTTCTATCACCACTGATGATCGACGGAGTTCGAGGTCAGGGATCTTGTTTCTTAAGGGTATCTCCCAATCTGGGGAATAAAATGATATAAAGTAAATGAAATCTATTTCCTTGTGTTGTATAGTTTTTTGATATTTTGGGGAGAATCAAGTCGGTATCCTATCAGTTTCTACTAACTCATAGGTAAAATTCCTTTCACAACATCTTCCAAATTTCCTAGCTTCACTAGTATCATGTAGAACTGGCTCGTTTTTTTATCTGAAGGATGCTGACCTAGATTTAGGTGGTTCATTTGAGGGTTATATTATAAACATTGTCGACTAGACCATGAAGGCTCTCTGAGTCCATTCTGTCCCTCTTATATGCCAGTTATGGAAGAATGGTCATGTACATGATGAGAAATGGGAGCAGGAGAATAATGTATGTGTCGAGTGACCAATTTTTTTTTTCAGACAGTGTTTCTTCTCACTTGGAAGGTGAACATGGGGATAGGTTCTTTTAAGGGGAAAGACTATAAGAACCCAGTTCTTCCCTGATGTATGGATCCTTTTAAATCGTGGTTTAATTTTCTTTTATGGACCTAATGTGGATTCCTTAAGAGTTATTGAAGTTTTAGTGGGTGTCCAAATATTTTTTGGAGCTTCAAACCCTAGCAGAAGAAGATTTTTGTCCTATCACGTAGTTACAGTAAACCGTGCGAAGCAACCCACATGGTTAGTTTTCACCATGTGAGGCTAGCTAGTGGTCGGGAGTAGGGCACACAGTTTTCCAAAACCATTTTATTTGGTCCACATAGTCATGTTGTCATTTTTCTAATTATGATTGTGGATTTTTACATGGTTTGCACATAGTTGGTCAAACTGTCTGCACTAACCATATAGTATACCCCTTCCGGCAGATGACCTCGCACATGGTTTGTCTAAACCATGTAAATGATTATTTTGGTTGAATTTATAGTTTTCCCTAAAGTTGTTTTTTAAATAAAACCTTTCTTCCTATTTCTATATCTAGAAGAAAGCTGTGGATATTTTCTCCCTTTTTATATTTTTTTGACCCAATCTAGGATTTTAGATCTAGTGTCTTTCTGGAGTCTGATCGAAGCGTAGTCGATCTAATTAGATTTACATCGATACATTCTCAATTCATTTTTAATCATTACTCATTCGTTTTCCTATCAATGATGTTATTTAGATGCAGTATTGTATTCCCTATTTTCATATAATTAATCTATACTTCCGATATCTTCTAATAAAAAATGAATTAGAGGCTGATACTAGACAAGTAGAGTCGTGTGAGTATGTGGTATGTGGTCTATAACTCACTCCTCAAGATTCATCATTTTATAAATTGTCATCTGGGCCCTAAAATTTCATTAGGCACCATCTATTTAATTTATATTCATTTATTATAGTCATTAGAACCATTTTTTAAAACCTTTTTATAAATTTTAACTATCGTTGGTGGTTTCGTCAATAACTTCTTCCACCCCATTTAGAGTGATTTTCATATTTGGGCTTTTACTAAATTGAATTGTGTTTCTATTCCACTGTTCGAGTGTACCTTATATTGAATTTACTAAAGCAATGATTTTCATGTTAATTGATTTTTGAATTGTGAATTGATAATGGAATGTACCATGTATTCTTATCACCTGAACCACCTAAGGTAAGTTATTCAACTTGATTAATCGATCTTAAATCGTAAATTGGAAAGTAAATATTATTTATATCACTTTTCCAAGATTATAATAAATTCATTGCTTGTGGTTTCTTCTACTTATCCCAACTATGTTATGTTATAATAGGTGAAGGAGAGAACTAGGTAACTGAATTAAATATGAAATGGCCTAAATAGTTTCATTCCCTTGTAGCCATGTCACATTAATGAAAGGAAACATCATGAACCATGGTTATATAAATTCTATAAAAATTACATGGTTTAATTGAATAAATTAATTAATTGTAAGGATACTTGTATGTTGACGTTAAAATATTTATAGGAATGTCCAGAATTGAGTTAGTTTCTAGATTCTAGAGGTAATTCCTTGAGAACTCATGGATTCCATTTGGATTAAAGAATGCTGGTTTCCTTGGTTGAGACCCACCTTGAAACTCAATCCTCTTCTATCTGTGGATGCCTTGTATGAAACTATAGGATCCCTCCTTTTCAATTATAGTATTCTTTAGGTACACTACTTGGATCCATCATGGTTTCTACGAACTTGAGTTTACTCGGTTACATCGTTGGGTATGTCCATAGATTATGCCATTTTACTTTGAATGTGCTCCTTTGACTTGGTTAGATCATACTATTATAGAATCACTAGGATGATGCTCCTTGGATTACACACCTACCCCTATAGCTAGGCTATAGTTACTGCTGAGTCTGTGGATTTTGAGTTCTAGGTTGACTTTCTTATTAACATGGAACCCTTTAACTGTTAATATCATTACCAATTTCTTGGTTACATCATGGAACCTCTACTGTCACTATCATGAGGTGATATTAGTGTTGGATATTCCTCACGTGAATAAATTATATAAACATAAAATTAATTAATAAATGTACTTGTCACATGTTTAAAAACCTATCAAGGGAATATGTAGGTACTTGGGAAGTTTCATTACAATAATTATTTACTTTTATATATGAATTCTTTCACACAGGTTTAGTTTACATAACATTAACATGATGTTATAGACACCGTTGGTGGTGGCCTATAGAGATTTGTCTCACACCATCTTCAGGCCTTCATTGGAACCCAAAAAGAATCAATATATGTAGGTGTTGATAAAGGGATGTTTATCACTTTGGTCACTTGATTTCTCATCTCGTAAGATGGAGTTAATAGTAGATGATTGATCCAAAGCTCATGATGTGTGGGATATTTTTCGTTTTCTTTTTTCTACTTTTGTATAGACTGTATTATTTTCAACTTTTTCCATGTTTTCCATCTTTCTAGATACATGACATATATCATCCTCACATTTTCAGAATTTTATATTTATAGTCGTTACACCCTTTTGATTATTACTACTATTCAGGTAGCTTCTGTTGTGCCATCTATTTATATATCTTCCAATATTTACCTATGTTTCTTATTGATATGATGTGTTAAACATTTGTAAGGAGGGAATAGTCTCCCCACGAACACACTCCAGGACCTCACTACTAGCCATAAGCCTCTAGAATACTGGGAAATGTGCTTGAGGCCATGTGGCCAACCGGGCTCGAGGCACCTCTAAGTGGAATCCAGGTCTGAGATGTCACATTATTCACATAAAACACATAATGAAATAAGAAATAAGAATATTTCATTAATAAATGTCTTTAAATTTATCAATTACAAAACCCATAACAATTCCAATGATTACAATGGGAAAAAATATAAATTGAGAAAAGTAAAATGGGAAATTTTGGATCCTTCCGATATGTTGGAATCATCGGCCAATAATAAAAAAAAGAAACAAAATATTATTAAATCAAACGAAATTTATGAAAATAAAAATATTAAAAATTGGGGGAAATTGTATTTTATATTTAATGAATGAATTAAGTTATATTTAGAGGAGGTAATGTGATTATTAGAATAGTAACCTACCTATTAAGAATAGAAACCTGGCCATTATGAATAGTAACCTTACCAATTGAATAGTTATTTGACTTAAAAATAATAAAATTTAATATAAAAAATATTTATCAGTAGTGATTTTACTAAATATAAAACCAATAATGTTGTAAAATAAATATAATGATTAAAAACTCAATGAAAATATAAACACATTTAGAAATATATATATATATTATGGTATTTATTAAGATTCATAATATTTATATTAAAATTTAAAATAACCTATGTTAGAATATTATTTTAAAATAATGATTTCCATTTTTGAACCCATCACATTGAAATTTTCCAAATTTTAATTTCTAAATACTTCAATTTATAGGTGAATATTAAAAATACATTTTTTACATTATCATGTTATTTTAAATTACTTCAGTTAGGATGTAATATTTACCTAATAAATTTTAGAAAATTTATTTCAAACAATAACATAATAGAATAGATGAGTGAGATATTTATATAAAGTAAAAATGTTTTCTAAACCATAAATTCATTTTCCAACGTCTAAAGATAAAATTATTCCCTTAAAATAACAATTTTAAATTTTTTTCCACTTTTATTTTTAACAAACTATTTAATTTGATTGTAAATGGGTTAAAATAATAAAACATTATATTTTATAGATATAGGATCCATATCATCATTAATATAAATATTACATGGTTTTCCATAGATATTGTACATCATTCAATATTTAATTCTAAGAATACCCATATCCTCATGTATTAATAACCCATTTCAATCCCCTTGGGAAACCACCCCCATCACAAAAAAATAAATACTTATACCAAAATAATCTATCTCAAGCCCCATATAATTCCTTGGGTTTTTCTAGAGTAACCAACACTAGGAATCACATAATCTTAGTTCCATATAAGAGAAGAAAAATATAGGATAGAGTATGTTTTCATCAACTCTTTAAAATTTCTCTTGTCTTCCTATTTTTCTATATCCCTTCAATACTCAAATATTATAATATTAATTAAGTAGTATATTAAAATTAATTAATTTTTTATCATTATATAATATTATATATTATTTAATTATATTCCATAATTCATTTACCTCCCTTTCAGACAATGTTCGGTTAGCAGGCGGTTAACAGCCAACAAGGATGTCTCTAATTATTTTAATATAATAAATCTTATGGGTGGTTATAAAAAATTATTTGTGATATATATACAAATATATATATATATATATTATGTTTCTCTAGTTAATGATATTTATTTATAAAAAAACTTGAACAATGTTAGCTAAATTAGAGAAAAATAAAAAAACATTCATAGAAAACATGATATCAAAACATTTACCCTTTTATAAAGTGTGATAAGAAAATTTAATATAATGACTATAATTTATAAATAGTGACTAAAATAAAAATAATTAACCTATTTTAAAATATTTTAATAAACATTAATTTATTATTCATGAGGTGAAAAAATGATGAAATAATGCCGGATTTAAGGTAAGGGGATTCTAAAACCCTAACACTTTCTTTTAGGCTACCTCCTATTTCAAATTGATTTTAGTATGCACGCTCCTATAAAATGAAAATTATCGAATTTTAATATTATTTATATTTTATTTTGGGGATATAATTTTTTCTACCCTTCAAAAAAAATTTATAATCCATTTGCAATGACTTTTAGAAAAACAACAATTTCCAAAACATATCTTGAATATTCTTGATTTGTTTCTCCTTTAAAAGAAGAAAATTATCTTTTATGGAAAATTATAGTCTTAATTAATAATTTGGGAATCGGAAAGTTCATTTCATGATGTATTATATATAAAATATTTTACCAAAATCATGCATTTATTTATTTGGTTTCATCAATACGATTGTTGTCCTTCCATTTGACATACATGATTATGAGCATTTCAAGATGTGACAGCTTGGACCAAAATTATATAACACTCCAATTCTTTAGTTATTTTGATATATATCATGATATTATTTTTATTATTCATTAAAATCATGTTATCATTTTTTCATATTTAGGATGTTATGCTTTATGCGCATATGATATGTTTGAACATAGTGCTAGCTTTGTTCACAACATTGTGTGATATTTGATCACTATTCTATGATTTTTCATTACTATGAATATCACACATTAAATTTATTTATAAAATGTTTCCCTCAAGATTATAATATTTATCATATTCTTATGATACGATGATGTTGATTATTTTTACCCAAGTACTATTGATTCATGTCCCTTATTCCACCCATTACTTTGCTTTTATCTCACACCTTTCTTTGACGTATATCCAAAGGTGAATAAATGTACTAAAGATATTTGGAGAGTTTTCAAAGGCTAAATAATAGGAATTTAAATAATAGTTATGTTTTATTCTATAAATTTGATGTATGAGCCCAATTTTCCCGAGTCACTAAAACTTTGGATCTTGGATTGTGTCTCTATTACATTGTTTATCTTAAAACTGATATAATATTCTTGTAAGGAAAAGGTTATATTATATATGAACACCTAGAAACTTATAGTCCAACATCATTAGTTTCCAACCATGATTATATATCTAGACAATAGGAAATAATTTTAAGATTACTTTCATAGTATTTTGAGATTCTCATTATAGTATTGAAACTTATATAACCATTTTATAAGATAAATAATCTATGGATATTACTATTTAAATAGTGGAAATAGAAATATCAACACAAATATTAAGTGTAAATCAAGAATAACTCATTGTATACAAGATCTAGTTATCAAAATTTACTGTTGATGTTGGGTCTTTGGAACCCACTGTTACAACATATTAAAAATGTAGAATCCATCTAGTGGTAATCCACACATTCTCTTTTATCTCCATACATTTTAATTGTATTTTTTAATGTTACCATGGTGGATCAATGATCTTTCATAGTTGAACTTGATTGTAATGGAAATTCCATTTGGATTGAAGAATCATACTTTCTCTCTCATTCTTGATAATATGGAGGAGGTAGTATAATCTCTTGGTTTTTTAGAGAAGAAATTTTAGAGAATTATTTTAATATATAAATTTTTCTTATCCACATAACAAAATAATTAACTCATAAATAAATATTGATTTTTAATGAATTCAATTAAACCTAAATAATATTATTCCAAATAATTGATAATGATATTTATTCAAATATTTACATTTTAATATAATTTAATTTAGATCAACATAAACTATTACTGTTTGGAACTCTATGATTCCTTCATATTGGAATTAAATAGACATGCCTCATGTCAAAGATTACAATAAACTAATAGATCAAGGAATCTAAAAGGAATATGTTAATGTTTTTGTATCGGCAACCACATACAAACGTGTACTACGTAATACAATCCATTTATCTCAATGTCTTATCAAGAACATTTCATACTTTAGTTATCAATCTTAATTCTTGATATATTTATTTGATTGTCCATAATAAACATGTCTACATACCATAGACATGGAATTTATTTTGATGTATCCATTCCAATCAATGGGAAAATAGTTTATATTATATAAATGGAATGGAAAATCCTTCCCATGCTTATTAATTAATAACATACTGACTATGACATACCCAACATATCATGCATTTCTTGAACATAACGCATCATGATTGTTTTCAATAAATCTAAGTATGAATGAACTCATATGTTTTAATAATAATTCTGAAGACTATGGACCATTACACACGCTTGAAAATAGAAGTATCTGAGGACTATAAAACATGAATAGTTCCTTTTAGCATATTTTGTCTCATAATATTCCATCTTGAAGATCAACAAGTGAAAACTTCATGAGATTAATCCTTATAATCATAATATAACTCTCACCTAGTAGATGATAAATTATATCCCCCTTCATAGTTTATCATCTTGACTAGAGGAAAAGATATTTAATAAATATCATCGTAATATCTCAATGTTCTCATTATATCCGGGATCTTTAATGACCTTATTTGGTGTAAAATATTCTATTAGAAATTATCGCATTAATATCATGTATAATATTGTTAAATATGTGATAATATATATTTATTATTCAGTCCTTTAAGTATAACTGGTAATCTAATATATAAAATAGTTGGTTCTAGGATACCTATTTCAAAAAAAATAACAACTAGAATAATAACCATATAATATTGAATTTTAGTATACTACATCTTATAGGAAGATCATGTTTCTTCTGAGATAGATGGTTTGAAATTTTTCAACCACATTATATTTAATTTAAATTCTTCTCAGTACAAATTTACCCCAATGAAAAATATCCAACAATTGATGATAATTTAAAAGTATATTCATCATCAACTATTATGACCTTTGATCTTTTGTGAGAGCCACCGCTATTTTATTTTCATAGTAAATCATTATAGGGTCATTCCTTTTAGGTACGTTATCATGCTCATAAGTCAAATTTAAAATCCATAATAATTTTTCTGCTTCATAAGAATCCTTAATATACATAGAATCAACTGTATAATTAGAAAACACTTTATGCATTGAGATCTTTAGGCATGATACTTTTATATTGATAGAGATGATGTATCAAGAGTATGAATTCATTTCAACTTGATATATTCAAAAACTGGTATATTAATATCCTTAGATGACTATCTATATATATCCTCCATATACAAATTATTTTTCCTTAGTTATCATATAGTACATAAATACCACTATGAAATCCATCCAATGGAATTCTACGGGATCTTCCCTATATCATCAAACTAAAATCAAGGCATATGAAATATTTATCTAGGTGAAAAACATGGAAAACATGACTAAACAAATTATTGAGGGATATGTAATCATTAAAATTATCTATCTCTCTTTACTTATCCAGGGAAACATTTTCTTAGAATGTTACATATGGAATATGATCAGTATGTTATCAATATATTAAATCTATCATTGATAGAGAGGTGTCATAGATCTATCATGATGGATCTTAATCCTAAGAATATATTCTACTTATTCTATCTATTTCTTAGCTAATAATGAATTTAACCAAATATTAACTGTATGAATGTCTTTTATCACATTTCCAATAAATAAAATTTTATTAACATACACTGTTAAAAAATTGACTACACTCATACTAAAATTATTATAAACTTTGATCACATTCACGTCTAAGTAAACCAAATTCAGTTGTGGTATATAAAAATGTATGTTCAATGATCTAGAGTATTTCTTTAATCTATATATGGATATTTGTAACTTCTATAATTATTATAAATACCTAGTATCAAAAACCCTTCTCATTATATCATATAAACACTTCCTGAGGGTTCCTATTAAAGAAGGGTATTTTGACATGCTTCTAGAAAATATATTTTGCATTTTATGATACTATAGAAAGTAGATTATTTATGTGTTTAATTATGGATAACTATAAAAGGTTTTATAATAGTCTACTACTTCATGTTTTTACCATTTTTCAATAATTCATGATTTAAAGGTACTAAAAGAGAAAATCCATGTTTAGTTTCTTATTAAATAACCATTTGTAACCAATAGACTTTACTTCAATGGGAGGATCTTCCAATATCCAAACCTGGTTTTTGTATGTGGAATTTATTCCATAATCATTGACTCTTCTAATCTAGAAACATATCTTCCACTTAACACTTCTCTATAGATTATAGTATCATTATTATTGATTAAAAAGACTCACAATCCCTAGTGACTAGAAAACCATATCTTTTAGGTTATCAAATGTCTCTTATACTCATACATAGAACATGTGTCATTGAAATAATTTCTCTAATGGATATTTGTGGAACTTGTTCCATAAAAAACTCCCATTTATCATGATCTTGGACGTTATTAAAGTCTATCTCTCTCAAACTATCTCTTTTAGAGATGTTCTCCATATTAGGGAACATGTAATGCATGGCCACTATTACGTTTTTATTTTAAGGTTTGTACATATAATATATCATTTTTTCATTGGGGTACCATTTAAATAAACACATTGTGCCTCAAAGTGAAAGTTCATTGCACGAAGTGGCATTAACCAATTACTGAAATCACCACATATGAATTTTTTTTGATATGTGTTTCTTTCCAAACAATTACTATTATGGTGTAATATATTTCCCATTAGTTGGTACTGGGTTTAGTACGTGCAATATTGTCTATAATTCATATCCCCAAACAGATAGTATAAGATTTTATTAACTCACCATTAACCTCACCATGTAAAAAATGTATTTTTCCTCTTTTTACATAAACCATTACACTACGGAATATAAGGAAGAGTGAGTTCAAATAAAATCCCATACTCTCATAAATAGTCAATGAAGTGTAGATTAAGATATTTTAAACCATCATCTAAGAAGTGTTTCATAATATTATATCCAATATTCTTCTCAATTTCATATTTGAATCTATTTAATTTATAAAAAAATTAGTCATACATCATTATTTACATATAACCATACATACTAAATAAATTAGTAAAATTTATAAAGTATGAGTATCCAAACCTTGCTTCAATTGGGAATGGTCAAAAAACATTAGTGTAAACTAACTCTGGAAGCTCTGGGACCCATCCAGGTTTTCTACTGAATATATATTTGGTTATTTTACCTTGAAAATCAAATTAATAAATACCATATGGTTTTTGTTCAAATGAATATAAATACTCATATTTATGTAACATAATCAATGATTTCGTATTTATATAAACTATAAAGTGTTCCCATAACTGGTTTGGTGATGGTCATGTGATCTAGATTCATTATCTATTTCAAAAACATGGTTCCCAAAATCTAATATATAATGACCATTAAAATGAATTTTCCATACCATAAAATATGATTTCATTATAAATGAATCAACAATCATATCTGAATGTAAAAATAAAACCATCGATATCTAATTTTTATATAAAAATATTATTTCAAGTAATTCCCAAATCATAAAAGCAATAATGAAGAACTAATATCATTCTCATCTGTAATGGGAGGTGGCAATTCCGAATGGAGAGTGTTTCAAACATAGCTCCATTTAATGCCCAAAAATCCACCTCACCCCCACAACCATTTGGAATATACTTCTCTCGACAATTTTTATAAAACTTTCATGACCACATGTAGTATCTAATACCAAATTCATAAAAATTGAATGATTACAATTGATAACAAACATACCAAAAGAATCGTGTTTATTCCTTATTAGTGTGAAGTTATTGTTCTAGAAGATTATTTTTTTCACATTATAAACTCATAACATATTTCTCCCCCTTTTCCCCATTGATACTCATCTTCTTGGAAGGGTGGTGCGTAGAAACCATTGACTATGACTTAGTCCTGGTTATCTTTGAGTGTATTTTCCTTTTATTCACTATAAGTATAGAATATTTTTTATGATTCATTTCATTATCATTGTGGTGGATTAATGTGATGAGATTTGGGAGTGACTTTTCGATATTTTTATTTTTTAAATTAATACTAATGTTAGAGAATCACTGAGGAAGTGTGGTAAGAATAATAACATTACATAATTAATTAGGTAGTTGAAACCCTATAATTTCTAGATTCTTCATGTATCCAATCATTTTTACTATGTGAGGTCCTCTTGGAAGACCATATCCAAACATTCACATGGATATTTACTTGGATATCTCATACTATTCTTGTCTCACTCTCAATTTATAAAGATCATATAGATGATTGAGCATTGCATTTTTATCCACCATCTTAAATGATATTTTCAGTTTACTAGACATGGAAGATAACATTAAATATTGTACAACAACAGAATCATACATGTTTTTCTCACACATAAGTAACTCTTTCCTCCTCTCTCATCTTTAGTGGGTGGGTCAAGAACTGGTAACTTCATCATACATGACTTCCAATCCATGAATAGTTATGAAAACCCATATTTTTATAAACTATACTTCATTATTTATTCTATAAAGATACCCATAATACAACCCCGAAATATTTTTAGGCCTAGTTTGTTAGATTAATTAGGTATATATCTTGAAAACTTGATACAAAAATTAAAATACATAAACTAAACTCTATACCATGCACTTAAACTTCCTTAATAATCTAAAACTTCATGGGATAACCTGAGCTTGTACATAAGAAAGGGGCGAGCTATAGAGCCCAGTAAGGTAGTAATCAAATCACAACATGATGAAACTAATGGAATTCAGTAAATAGGTATATTAAAGTAACATAATAGGGGTGATAATCATAAACTTTAAAATCAAATCATGATAAAAGATGATAAAATAATGGATACATTTGAATATAGAAACAAAATAAAACATGAAATCATAACAATAAGAAACCAATAACTGCTAAAATATCATAACATAGTGTTATTATGATAACCACTCATTCATAATACATGTAAATCCATGAGATAAACAAATTACCCAATGCATTGGAGGACTATAAAATTTTGGGACCACTTGTCACTTTCAAATCATGTACATGCATAAGTCTTCCACATTGATTATACCATATAATGATTCCATTAATAAATTTTAATCCCATGATTAAGTATTGTTGGATATATAAATGTATGTCACGACCCGTCCTCGGGGCCCGTGCCGTGACTACCCCAAGCCCGCCTTCCATAGGCCAAGGGATGGCAACTAGCACCAAGGCGTAAATACCGGTAAAAAGGGAAGGCATTGCCTTTTTAAAGTAAACAACAAACACCACAGAGAAAGCAGGAAGAAGTAAACACTAAGTAAAAACTGGTACAACAGTAAGTGCGGAAAAGTAAGTGGGCCAGTATACAAACCCAAACTGAAAATAAAGTACAACTGAAAAGGGAAAACAGAAACTGAAAAGTAAATCTGCAACGTTGAGCTGTCCACTGGATATCCCACCTGAAGGGTGGGTACAGATGGCCTCCACTACTCCTCGGGTCCAGCCGACCGCTCCAAGTACGTCCCACCCAGTGGTCCACCTCCAGGTACCGTCCTGCTTCGCAAGCCTGAACCACGATCAGCGTTGTCCATCATCTGCAACCAACACAACGTAGTGCGGGCATAGCCCGTGCAGGGGTGAGTATAAGCTACTCAGTAGGGACCCCGAGACCCCCTAAGGTCTCCCTAAATCCACAAAGTAAAAACCAAAAAGGAAAGATACCATCACAAAGTGACATCCGACACTGCTTAGGTATATTCCCATACATATACCTAAGTCTTCAATTCTCGTTCGACTCCAACATCCGAGATCAAGTACAACCCAGTCCACACAGGAAACCAAAACCTAAATCCACACCGGATAGCACAACAGAATCCACATAGGAAAGCAAAACAGGATTCAACTCACACAGGTTTACTTCTTCGTATGACGATAGAGATGATCATATATATCCACTGATTCATCAAAGCCGTCGGACCCACAAAGGATTGATAGGTACTAACCCCCACAATGACCCAAAAAGGATCTGACCCACAAAGGATCGATAGGTAACTAACCCCCGAAAAGACCCACACTGGATCGGACCCACACAAGATCTGTAGGCGCAGGATCACACAGAACCGCTGAGCGCTGACCCACACAGGATCGGACCCACATAGGATCGGTAGCACTGATCCACATAGGATCGTTGTGTGCTATAGTCATCGCCATCGAATCCACTGAGGATCTTTGTACAGTCGTCGTAGTAGTAGTAGTCGCAGCCAGCTCTAGGGTTCCCGCACACAGCAAGCTCGTTCGGGAGGGTCCGCTCCACGAGCCGAGAGGCTGATACATCAACTGACACATAGTCTAGAGTTGATGTATCCAAAAGTTCCGTATCGTTAATAGGAACTCAACATCGCAGACGACGCCTCAATCGGACGCCCGGTATGAGAGTTATTGGCTTTTTCGTCCGAGGGGCCAGGTTGGTATTTTAAGGCAAAACTAACCCGACCGTACTCCACCTGTGTCCAAACCTCATTCGGAGTAAGCCAAAAGATCCGTCTCGCTAAGATGAATCCAACAAAGTCGACGGCACATCAAACGGACGTCCGTAGCTCAAGATATGAGCATTTCCGCTCGGAGGGCCCGGTTGGTTTCATTTACGAACCAACTCGGCCGAACCCAAAGTTTTCCGAAACCTTGAGTGCGATATGTCGAAATGCCCGTCTCGATCCAAGGATCAAATCTCCGCTGACAGTGCGTCGTTCAAGGGTCCGTATTCCAAGATATGGTAAAAAGACCAAAGAGGGTCCGAAAACGAGGGTTTCGGGCCCGGACCGACCCGGCCCGAGACCCCCTGGGTCGGCCCGGCTGGATGCGGCCAGGCCCAACTGGCGCAGCCCGGCCCGGCCTGGGCGCGGCCTGGCCCGGCGCGTTGGCGCGCGGTGCCAGCTGGCTCGGTTGAACGACAGAGCCTATCTGTTATGCGGGGGGGGGGGGGGGGGGGGGGGGCTGCCCCCCGCCGTTCGGAAACCGTGGCCCCAATTAAGGGGCCACTCAGCTGGCCAGCCGGGGGTTTTGACCCCTGGCTCTTTCCCTATCCGGTTGGCATGCCCTGGCCGGCCGGTTCTTGTTCCACGGGGCCGGCGACGGCTGGTCCCCTCCTTACTCCGACGTCGGCGGCCCGTCTCCGGCCGCCTGTCACCCTGCTTCGCCGCGGCCCGGAACCGGCCGCGGCCTTGGTCGTCCAGTGCGGCGCGACGGTGCCGTGCTCTTCCACCACAGCCTCTCTCCTGCAGCGGTGTCTTCGGGTTTCTCCGACGCGGCATGACGGCGTCATGTCCTTGTTCGTTTCCACGGCGCGGCGCCGCGCATTCCTTGTCGCACGATCACACGTGGTGCGACGACACCGCGCCATTCTTGTTTCAAACCACAAAGAAACAAACACACGAATAAGGGAGGCGGGTCAGCCATGTTTGTGCGGTCCGGCCCCCTCTCGTTAATCGATAGAATTTGGTTTTATTCTCATGAAGAATTACAAAGTGGTAAACACGAACAAAATAATTAAATAACCCCTACAATTTTCCCACAAAGAAAAATTCCCAACCCGCAAGAAAAACGTGTGTGAATCAGCTAGATAGTAAGTTGATCTGTGTTTCCTTGTTTTCTTTAGAATGAATGAAATGAGAGAATAAAATCATTCTCAAATAATTCCCTACCTTGAGCGTAGCTAGAACGGGGGTTCGCCGCAAAAAACGACGTCACGAGGTGAAGCTCCGTATGCTGACAGAGAACGTCCGAGGAGGAAGTGGTGTCTCCTTTTCTTTGACATGGGAAGAAGATCGAAAGAGGGTGCGTCATCAATCTTCGGAAAAATGGGTCACACCCTGGCTGTGGAGAGGAGAAGAGACGGCACGTTGATCACTTCTTACAGTGGCGGCGTTCTTCGTCGATGACTTGGTGTTCTTCGTGATAAAGATGAAAACACCCAAGAGCTCTCTCTTCAATTTTCCACACACAACAACCAACCAAAATAAAATAAGGCTCATCCTTATTTTATTAACTCATGCGACAATTCAAAAATTTAAAACATAATTTAATTAATTGAATTGGTGAGTTGGCGTACTTAAAGAGAGGAGAGGAAAAGTCACCCAAATAAATGGAAGTTAAAAAGTTAAAAGAGTTACACAACTTAAGTGGGGGGTTAATAGGAGTTAGGGAGTTAAGGAAATTGAAAAGGTGGGGCCCGTGTGGGCCCCACCTCACCTTTAATCCACTCAAGAGAAACTAACAATCAGTGGGTTCCACCCTAACTTCTACACCTAGGTTCTAACATATGGAAAAGAGAAATAAAATTCTTAATGAAATTTTATTTCACTCACAGTTAATCCAAAAATTTAAACAACTCATAATGAGAAAACGCAACTCCAGAAAAGGCGTTCCTAAGCAATTACCGGTGCTGTGGTTCCATCAGTGCCCTCAGAATTCGATTCCGAGCACCGGTTCAAAAGATAGGAATTCCCGCTCGTTTGTTCACTGAACGTACCCGAGCTAAACTTCGGATAGAAATTCCGGGCACACTGGGCCTCGGAATCAAGTGCTATCAGAAACTACGTTCTTGTAAAATCCCAAAGAAAATTAAGAAAAAATTTCCCTTGAATTTTACTGGTATTTAAATTACTCACACCTCAGGTCTTTACGTCCCCGTAAAGATACATCGAAAACTAGGGAAACAAATGTGGGTACTGAGCATGCATCTGAGCCTCCCGCTCCCAAGAGCTCTCCTCGAGATTCCTGTGCTGCAATCTAATGCGCACT
The DNA here is from genome assembly GCA_963277665.1 of Viscum album. NCBI lineage: Eukaryota > Viridiplantae > Streptophyta > Magnoliopsida > Santalales > Viscaceae > Viscum > Viscum album. Next base: position 565,889,868 of record OY728160.1, on the reverse strand, counting down.
AGTGGAATCCACCATCCACGTAGAACCTGCTCCTGTCGATCTTCGATCTCCACTGGGACCTCCACAAAATTCTCCCCATCATCAATGTCTAGCTCCCCATGGTCAATGATATACGTCGGGTCATGCCCGTATCTCCTCAACTGAGATACGTGGAAGACGTCATGCACCCGATGCAACTGAGGTGGTAGAGCCAGGAAATAAGCCACCTTACCAATCCTGCCGAGGACCTGGAACGGTCTGATGAAGCATGGAGACAACTTGACACCTCGGCCAAATCTCTGTAATCCACGTCGAGGTGAGACCCGCAAGAAGACGTGGTCTCCATCCTCAAACTCTAGTGGCATCCTCCTCCTGTCAGCATATGACTTCTGCTAGCTCTGAGACGTCCTCATCCGCTCCTGGATGACCTGGACCTTCCCTGTCATGGCCTGGACCATCTCCGGTCCCACAAGTGCTGACTCCCCAGGGTATGTCCAGTACAAAGGAGATCTGCAAGGTCGGTCGTACAATGCCTCGTATGGTGTCATCCCGATGGTGGAGTGGTAGCAGTTGTTGTACGTGAACTCCACTAAGGGTAGGTGGTCCTCCCAGCTGCGACCAAAGTGGAGGATACATGCGCGGAGCATGTCCTCGAGAGTCTGAATGGTCCTCTCCGTCTGACCATCTGTCTGAGGGTGAAAGGTTGTGCTCAGACGTAGCTGTTTCCTGAACGCCTCCTATAACCAATTCCAAATCCAGGAAGTAAAGAGAGCATCTCGATCGGAGACAATAGATGATGGCACACCATGAATCCGTACAATCTCCTGAATGTAAAGTCATCCCAAGCTCTCCACTGAGCCCTACTCTCTAATGGGTAAGAAGTGTGCCGACTTGGTTAGTCGGTCGACAATCACCCAAATGGAGTCGTGACCTCTGGAAGTGTGTGGAAGACCAGTCACGAAGTCCATAGATATCCCGTCCCACTTCCACTCCGGGACCTCTAATGGTTGTACCAAGCCTACTGGTACCTGGTGCTCTGCCTTCACCTGTTGGCAGGTGAGGCATCGAGAAACGAACTCTGCCACAACCTTCTTCATTCCCGGCCACCAGTACTGTCGTCTGAGATACTGGTACATCTTCGCCACTCCAGGATGTACCGCCAAAGGAGAAGTGTGAAATTCTCTCAGCACCTCCTCTCGTAAAGAAACTGGTACCAAGGTACGTCCTCTGAAAAGGACAATGTGCTCTGCTCCAAAGGAGAAACTATCAGGTGCATGTCCTGAGGATATCTGTGCATGCCGCGTCTCACAGTCAGCATTCCCATGCTGTGCCTCTCTGACCCGCTGCAGTAGTGGAGGAGTGACTGTGAGAGACTGGAGGAAGGCTGCTCTATCTCTATCCACGGAGGATATCTACAAAGAGGCTAGCTTCTTTGTCACCTCCTCAAGTAGCTGAATGCCCGTCCTCCTGCTGAGAGCATCGGCTACCACGTTCCCCTTCCCAGGAGTATAGACTATCTCAAGGCCATAGTCCTGGAGGAACTCGAGCCATCTCCGCAATCTCAGATTCAGGTCCTTCTGAGAGAAGATGTATCTGAGACTCTAATGGTCAGAAAAGACTATAAAATGCTCGCCCATTAGGTAGTGTTGCCATGTCTTCAGAGCGAAGACTACTACTGCTAACTCCAGGTCGTGGGTAGCATAGTTCTGCTCATGAGGCCTCAACTGATGTGATCCATATGCGATCACAGCCCGATCCTCCATCAGGAAACATCCGAGTCTGGTTCCTGATGCATCGTAGTAGACTACGTACCCTACTCCTTCCTCGGGTAACCTCAAGATAGGTGCGCTGGTCAATCTCTGTCTCAACTCTTGGAAGCTCTGCTAACATCTGTCTGACCACACAAAGGGTTTCCCCTTCTTCATAAAATATGAGAGTGGTGCCACAACTCTGGAGAAGTCTGGCACAAATCTCTGATAGTATCCAGCTAGTCCTAAGAAACTCCGCACCTCCGTCACGCTCCTGGGTGGCTCCCAAGCTAGCACTGCCTCGATCTTTGCAGGATCCACCGCTACTCCCGCCTCAGAGATGACGTTTCCCATGAAGTGGACCTCACGTATCCAGAACTGACACTTCGAGAGATTAACATAAATCTGGTGCTCTCGGAGTGTGTCTAGTACAACCCACAAGTGGTAGGCGTGCTCCTCCTCAGTCGTCAAGTAAATCAAAATGTCATCGATGAAGACCACGACAAATCGATCGAGGTTTGGATGAAAGATCATTTTCAGGAGGGACATGAACACTTCTAGAGCATTGGTTACACCGAATGGCATAACCAAGAACTCATAGTGGTCATACTGACACCTGAAGTTCGTCTTCTGCATGTCCCCGTCTCGAACTCTGAGCTGATGATAGCCTGACCAGAGGTCTATCTTTGAGAACCACCATGCTCCCTTGAGCTGATCGAAGAGGTCATCAATCCTCGGTAGCGGATACTTGTTCATCACTATCACCTGGTTCAAGAGACGATAGTCAACACAAAGTCACAAGCTCCCGTCCGCCTTCTTGGCGAACAATATCGGGAAAGCCCAGGGTGAAACACTGGGTCAGATGAATCCCTTGCCCTGCAAGTCCTCCAACTATACCCGTAGCTCTCGAAGCTCGGCGGGGGCCATCCGATATGCTGGAGTCGATATCGGGGTTGTCCCGGGGTACAGGTCAATATATAATTCTACCTCTCTACGAGGAGGTAGCCCTAGAACGTCATCGGGAAAGACGTCCGCATACTGATCCACCACTGCAGGAAAACTAGGACTCTGCACGTCAATAGCTCCTAGGATGAGGCTAGCCAACTGATGAGTGATGGGTTGTCCTCTCCTCTACGAGAGTCAATCCTATGCTGCAAAGGCTCCCTTCTCACCGGTGAAGGTGAACCTGCTCCCGTCGGTGCGTACACATCGCACCTTGCGCCTAATACATTCAATCTGTGCATGAAATGTAGACAACCAATCCATGCCCAATATGACGTCGTAAGGCCTCAACGCCGCTACAAGAAGATCCTAGCCGAAGCTCTCACCTCCTAGAGTAAGCTCACACTGCCAGCACCAGTGCGTAATCGTCATGTCTGCTCCCGTAGGAGTCTCTAGCCGTAAGGATCGAGCCAACGGCTCTGTCGGAATCTCCGAGCTCCGAACAAGGGCGGAAGCTATGAAATAATGACTCGCTCCTGTGTCTATAAGTACTGCAGAAAGGGTGGAATAGACACAGATTGTACCTCGAATCATCTCGGGCACGCCGTGGTCATAGGCCTCTGCTGCCTGGAGCTGTGCCTATCTCTGCCCGCCAACTCCCTGTGGTCGGGGTGGACCTCCTGGTGGTGGTGGTGGTGGTAAAGCCTCAAAGCATCACCCACCACCTGCTGCTCGGACAGCTCCTCTGCCTCGTCCACCTACTCCCTACGGACCACCAAGGTCGACCCTCTGCCTCTACCTAGGTGGTCCCTCAACCATCTGCTACTCCTCGGCACGGCGGGTCGGGCAATCACAAGCCATGTGGCCCTGCCCGCCACATGATTAGCACTGCCTGCCTCTCGAAAGACTGGCTCCGCACTGTGTGCCCCGCACTGCTGAGCCAGTGTCCTGAGGTCGTCTACCTGAGGGTCTGGTCTGCCTGGTCCCATGAGTCATCCGTAGACTGCCTGCTGTAGAAGACTCTACTACGTGTCGCCCTACAGTGGGTCTCGACACTGGTGTAGACTCATCATGAAAGCTCTCGATCAAAAGGGCTCGCTCCAGTACTGGGCGACTGTTAAGCTGCCCTGCCGCAGCTAAAGAAACTCCTGGATGTGCACCGCACGGAGGGTGGCTGGGACGAACTCCAAGCAAAAGAGGATCTCAAACTCCGTCTAGAGGAGGTATGCCTCATCGTGCACCTGGAGCATCAAGCTCCACCATCTTCCTATTGCTGTGTGCAGTAGGCTCGCTGTGAGGATCACCATGAGGTCTGTTGGTGTCCTCACTAACCTGAAAACTCTCACCACTGCCTCCAGCCAGTCCTCAGCTGCATGGGGGTCCATCTCCCCACGTAACCTGGGTGGTCGTTGGCACTGGAACTCATGAAGTGCACTAAGGCGACGTGCATCGTCAGCGGCTGGGGCTGGAAGCATCAGTGGTTCGGCGGGTAGAGCTATCGTCGGTGCCTCATCTGTCAAAGGGCCCTGCACTGAGGCCTCGTCGCTCGGTGGGCTGTCGTCACGCACAACTCTCGGAACCCCAGCTGGCTGCCGTCATGGGGCTATACTGAAAAGGAAACAGATGTGCCACGGTCAGAACAGTATACCTAGTGAGCTGATATAGAGTAATCATAAAGAAAACTTGAAACACACATGCAATCAATGTTTTTGTGCATTAAGTCAGAAATCAGAATTCAGGGTCCTAATGTACGGATACGTCGGCCGCCGCACCAACACTGGACTCCCTGGACTGATAACCACACCCAATACGCTAAACACTATTGCTTCACATAGAAAAATATCAGAGTCCCAAGTTCTGCAGTAGAACCGAACTCCTTTGATACCAATTTGTCACGACCCGTCCTCGGGGCCCGTGCCGTGACTACACCAAGCCCGCCTTCCATTGGCCAGGGGCTGGCTACTAGCACAAAGGCGTAAATCTCGGAAAAAAAGGGAAGGCATTGCCTTTGTAAAGTAAACCACAAACACCACAGAGGAAGAAGTCAGAAGTAAACACTAAGTAAAAACTGGTACAATAGTAAGTGCGGAAAAGTAAGTGGGCCAGTAAACAAACCCAAACTGAAAGTAAAGTACAACTGAAAAGGGAAAATAGCAACTGAAAAGTAGAGCCGCAACGTTGAGCTGTCCACTGGATATCCCACCTGAAGGGTGGGTACAGATAGCATCCACTGCTCCTTGGGTCCAGCCGACCGCTCCGAGTACGTCCCACCCAGTGGTCCACCTCCAGGTATCGTCCTGCTCCGCAAGCCTCAACCACGATCAGCGTTGTCCGTCGTCTGCAACCAACACAGCGTAGTGCGGGCATATCCCATGCAGGGGTGAGTATAAGATACTCAGTAGGGACCCCGAGACCCCCGAAGGTCTCCCTAAATCCACAAAGGAAAAACCACAAAGGAAAGATACAATCAAGAAGTAACATCCGACACTGCTTAGGTATATGCCCATACATATACCTAAGTTTTGAATCCTCATTCGGCTCCAAAATCCGCGCTCATGTACAACCCAGTCCACACAGGAATGAAAAATGTAAATCCACATAGGATAGCACAACACAATCCACATAGGAAATCAAAACAGGATTCAGCTCACACAGTTTTACTTTTCGTATGACGATAGAGATGATCAGATATATCCACTGATTCATCTAAGCCGTTGAACCCACAAAGGATCGATAGGTAGTAACCCCCGCAATGACCCACAAAGGATCTGACCCACAAAGGATCGATAGGTAACTAACCCCCGCAAAGACCCATACAGGATCAGACCCACACAGGATCTGTAGGCGCTGGCTCACACAGAACCGCTGAGCGCTGAACCACACAGGATCGGACCCACACAGAATCGGTAGCACTGATCCACATAGGATCACTGAGTGATGTAGTCGTCGTCGTCGAATCCACTGAGGATCTCTGTACAGTCGTAGTAGTAGTAGTAGTCACAGCCAGCTCTATGGTTCCCGCAAACAGAAAGCTCGTTTGGGAGGGTCCGCTCCATGAGCCGAGAGGCTGATACATCAACTGACACATAGTCCAGAGTTGATGTATACAAAAGTTCGGTATCGTTAATAGGAACTCAATATCGCAGACGGCGCGTCAATCGGACGCCCGGTCTGAGAGTTATTGGCTTTTTCATCCCAGGGGCCCGGTTGGTTTTTTAAGGCAAAACAAACCCGACCATACTCCACCTGCATCCAAACCTCGGGCGGAGTAAGCCAAAAGATCCGTCTCACTAAGAGGAATCCAACAAAGTCCACGGCACATAAATCGGACGTTCGTAGCTCAAGATATCAGTGTTTCTGCTCCGAGGGCCCGGTTGGTTTCGTGTACGAACCAACTCGGCCGAACCCAAAGTATTTTGAAACCTTGAGTGCGATATGTCGAAACACCCGTCTCGATCCAAGGATCGCATAGCTGCTGAAAGTGCATCGTTCGGAGCTCCGTAGCCCAAGATATGGGCAAAAGACCAAAGAGTGTCCGAAAATGGTGGTTCCGGGCCCAGACCGACCCGACCCGAGACCCCCTGGGTCGGCCCGAACCGGGTAAGCCCGGCTGGGCGCGGCCCGGTCCGGCGGCCTGGCGCGCGGCGCCAGCCAGCTCGGCTAAACGGTCGAGCTGTTCGGTTATGCGGGGGGGGGGGGGGGGGGGGGTGTGCTGCCCCCGCCGTTCGGAAACCGCGGCCCCAATTAAGGGGCCGCTCAGCTGGCCAGCCGGGGGTTTTGACCCCCGGCTCTTTCCCTGTCCGGCCGGCCTGCCCTGGCCGGCCGGTTCTTGCTCCACGGGACCGGCGACGGCCTGTCCCCTCCTTGCTCTGACGCCGGCGGCCCGTCTCTGGCCGCCGGTCACCCTGCTTCGCCGCGGCCTGGAACTGGCCGCGGCCTTCTTCGTCCGGTGCGGCGCGACGGCACCGTGCTCTTCCACCGTGGCCCCGCTCCGGCTGCGGTTTCTTCGTGTTTCTACGATGCGGCACGACAGCTTCGTGTCCTTGTTCGTTTCCACGGTGTGGCGCGACGGCGCCGCGCATTTTTTGTCGCATGATCACACGTGGTGTGACGACACCGCGCCATACTCGTTTCAAACCACAAAGAAACAAACACATGGATAAGGGGGGAGGTTCAGCCGTGTTTGTGCTGTCTGGCCCCCTCTCGTTAATCGATAGCATTTGGTCGTATTTTCACGAAGAATGAAAAAGTGGTAAACACGAACAGAATAATTAAATTACCCCTACAATTTTCCCGCAAACAAAAATTCCCAACCCGCAAGGAAAATGGGCGCGGATCAACTAGATAATATGTTGATCTGTGTTTCCTTGTTTTCTATAGGATGAATGAAGCGAGGGAATAAAATCATTCTCAAATAATTCCCTACCTTGAGCGTAGCTAGAATGGGGGTTCGCCGCGGAAAACGACGTCGCGAGGTGATGCTCCGTATGTTGACGGAGAACATCCGAGGAGGAAGTGGCGTCTCCTTTTCTTTGACATGGGAAGAAGATCGAAAGAGGGTGCGTCGTTGATCTTCGGAAAAAGGGGTCACACCCCGACTGCGGAGAGGAGAAGAGATGGCACGTCGATCTCTTCTTACGGTGACGGCGTTCTTCATCGAAGTCTTGGTGTTCTTCGTGATGAAGATGAAAACACCCAAGAGCTCTCACCTCAATTGTCCACACACAACAACCAACCAAAATAAAATAAGGCTCATCCTTATTTTATTAACTCATGCCAAAATTCAAAAATTCAAAACTTAATTTAATTAATTGAATTGGTGAGTTGGAATAGTCAAAGAGAGGAGAGGAAAAGTCACCCAAATAAAGGGAAGTTAAAAAGTTAAAAGAGTTACACAACTTAAGTGGGGGGTTAAGAGGAGTTAGGGAGTTAAGGAAATTGAAAAGGTGGGGTTCGTGTGGGCCCCACATCACCTTTAATCTACTCAAGAGAAACTAACAATTATTGGGTTCCACCCTAACTCCTACACCTAGGTTCTAACACATGTAAAAGAGAAATAAAATTCTTAACGAAATTTTATTTCACTCACACTTAATCCAAAAATTTAAATAACTCATAACGAGCAAACACAACTCCAGAAAAGGCGTTTCTAAGCAATTACCGGTGCTGCGGTTCCATCAGTGACCTCAGACTTCGATTCCGAGCACCGGTTCAAAAGATAGGAATTCCCACTCGTTCGTTCAATGAACGTACCCAAGCTAATCATCGGATAGAAATTCCGGGCACACCGGGCCTCGGAATCAAGTGCCGTCAGAAACCGTGTTCTTGTAAAATCCCAAAGAAAATTAAGAAAAAATTTCCTTTGAATTTTACGGGTCTTTACAATGTATGTCCCTAATATATAATGGATAAGTACATATAGGTGAACACCCATGAGTGGAAATGGGGATGATTATTAACTAAAAAAATGTTGGGCATGGAAAGTCATAAGGTAATTTCGACAGTATAACTTTGGTACATAATGATCCATAGAAATTTTACATGAGAATTAATTTGATAATAAATAACTATTAAATAATAATAAAAATAAGTTAGATATGTAAAAACATATCTCATCATGAAAATTTTTAAATTAAAATATATAATAAAATGAAAGTTCTTGAATAAAGATAAGGAAAAGATCCATTGCCTTGAGAGGGTTCTTATGAAATCACGGTAAGTGATTCTTAAGAGCTTGGAGACCCCTTGGGAGGGTTACAGAGAGGTAATTGTAGATTTAATTAATTATTAAAGGGGTTTTAATGAATATTAAATGAATACTTGGTGGTTTTTATAGGGAATGATATGACAAATATTTATTAATTTCTAAACACTTATTCTGGACTATATATGATGAATTAATCCCAAACATAAACCATACCTTAATTTTAATCATTATTTGTGACAAAAAATATTTAATTCCATTATTTTATAAGTATAATAACCTGAGTAATTAAAATAAGACCCTTCAAGATGTGGAAGTGAGTCATCATTATAGTGAATTGAGTTTAAAAACGCAAAAAATAATATTGGATTTGGAGGATTCATAAAGGGTTTATAAAATCAATCACCTAACATAAAAGAATTATTTTAGAGGGGAAAAATAATTTTGGTATTTTATATTGGTTATAGTATTTATTACATAACTTTTAATATTTTAAGAAGTCGTCATACATATCTTATAACTATACCATATTTAATTTTTACCCAAATTTTCAACTACCTCAGAAAATTATAAAAAATTAACAATTGGGAAATTGGGATGTGATGATTTAAAAAATAATATATATTTTATCAAAATAGTTATATAAATATTATAATTTCAATTTTTAAATAAAAATTCGAATTTATTGAAAAATAATTTTTTATAATGATAGATAAATGACCATTATAAAAAACTACACTTGACCTCATAAAATAATATTATCATTTTTATTTAATAAAAATTATATAGTAGTAATATTTAATTAAAATAGCATTTCATTCAAAAAAATTGAATTCCTCAAAACGTGTGTCTAGATTGAAGCTATATATTTCCCAAAAATATAATCTTTGTTTTGTTATATGAAAATCAAAATTTTAATAAACAAATTATCTAATCAATATAAACTAAAAAAGATTACTAAATTCAATATTTTATTGAAATTAAAACTATATATAAATTTATACAGTTAGGGTCGAGAAACATAGCCATTTATTACACTAGTGAATTCCCTAAGGGTAAGGTGTGTGGTGATGAGATTTTCAAGGTTTAGTTCGGTGATCGTGGTTTGCGTCATGTTCTCAGGGAGCTTGAACTTATTTCATAAACGGTTCCACTCATTATTTAGTTATGGAATATTGGGTTAAACTGGAATAATGTAAAATAAAAATGTTATTATATCCCTAAATTCTCAGATAACATCGCTTCAAAAGCTATGATCCAACTAGTTGAGGTCATCACTTCCTTTTACTATATCAAATGGAATTATTAGAACCACACACATATATGTATATATATTAATCATAACATCACAATATAATGTCTATACTATCATATTTTCTAACACATAATAATATTTTTTCAATCTGATAGGATATAACTTATAATGTTCTAAAATAACCAAAGTAGTTGATTTTTGTTCAATAGTTTTATATTTTAATAAGAATTTTACTATTTTAAAAAGGGGTTTTAATTTATAAATGTATGGGTATTTACATTATTACCCCTTATAAAATTTCATCTTCAAATTTTCATTTTTAAAATAAAACAGATGAGGGTAATTTTATATTATCACATATTCTAGTTCCCATGTTGGATCCTAAATCTTTTGGTTCCACCACAGCACTTTGACCAGGTGAGTTATCTTATTTCTCTCAACTTTGTCTCCCTAATATAAGATCATAACCATCTTATCCTCATATGAAATATCATTATAAAATTTTAAAACCCATGGATATAGTACATGCGAGGGGTCTAGAATTCACTTCTTTTATATGGATACATTGAACACATCTTGTACTTGTCAAAGGATTATTGGGTGTGCTAGTTGACAAGCCATGGCTCCAGTCTAATAAAAGATCTCAAAGGGGTCATTATGTCTTGAAATATGTTTTTCCTTCATTCCAAAACTCTCAAATTTATTCAATGATGATATAATAAGAAACACTTTATCTCCTTCCACAAACTCCAAGTCTCATTGATTATTGTATGTATAGAATTTTTGTTGACATTTTTCGGATTTCAGATGAAACTAAATAGTTTAAAACTTCTATAACATATATTGGATAAGATTATCTACCATAATCTTACCCTAATAAAATTCTTCCAAACATGTTGGATTCTAAAACATCTACCCGTAAAGATCCTCATATAGATCTATTTTAATGTTATAATAGAATGTGTTGTTGTATGAGAACATTACTTGGGGAAGGTGTTGCTCTCAACATCTTGGGAAATCCACTGAACAAGATCTCATCAAATCATCTAGAGTTTTAATAATTCTTTTTTAACTGAACATTCTTTTGAGGGTGATAATCAGTGTTGAAACACATTTTTTATCCAACACATGCTTAAAGATTCTCGAAAACCTTGAGTTAAAACATGGATGTACATAATATAGAATAGGGAGTGTAAATACACCCAATTTGTAACATTCCTCATGTATATAATGGTATGTTAGTGTAGAGATAAATAATACTTGATACCAATGAAATTATCTAACTTAGTATGGGGATCAACTACCACCCTAATGGTGTTATTAACTTTAAGGCCCCTAGGGAGTCCTATGATATAATCTATGGTTATGTTTTCCCATTTCCAGATTTGAAGGTTAAATTTTTTTTCATCATAACCTTAGACATCTATAAATTCTATGATCTCTCTCTTCATGTCATACAACCATAATTTTTTTCTTTGAATATATATACATATTAGAGCATATTATATGGATATATAATAATTATCTATGAACATCATCTATAAGTTACCTCTTCAATTTAAGTTTTTATAGGACACATATCCAGATTCCAAACCTTATAACACCATCTTTTTTAAAGTTGAACTCTAGTATATTATTTACCTTTTTATCACCTCACCATCCATATAATCCTTCATGATACTCTCAAGAATATATTTTTTATAAGTAAATAAATAAATACATGATGAATATCCTTTTATTATTCCTTTTCCGAGCCTCTATATGTCCAAGATGATTGGATCCATTAAAATTCAAATCATGGATAGGGTTAGAGGTTCCTTTCTACTCAGAGTATTTGTCAAACTGTTCACCTTTTCATGAAGGTAATGTATTAAAAAATCATAATCCACGATCTACTATGAACACCTTCATTAGAACATATTAAGATTATTTGGGGTGAATATATTGTTAAGGATTTTAGGATCCATATATAAGTAACACATGTACCTATGAAGATTACATTTATAAATATTCCATGATAAGTTCAATGCAGGATATTTTGGATCATGTGTTGGGTAGTTAATCACATAGATCCTTAATTTATAGGAGATATAGGATATAACTTTTTAATATTACATGACTACACAACCTAACAATTTTTGGGATGCATCACGGTAAGATCAAAATTCATTCCCAAATTATCACTAATATGAGTAAATGTGAAATTATTAGACTCTTATTAAAATATTTAATGATTTCTTAAAATTCATCATTCAAGGAAAACATAACCCCCTAATAAGTTAACCTGGATAGTGGGATTAATAATCATGAGAATTTTCTCATGAATCATTGATAGTACCCTACTAATCTAAGAAAACTATAAATTTATTACATAGAGGTTTTCCTAGTATTAACTAAAATTACCTCTATTTTTAAGGTTCCATATATATCCCTCAACCGGTGATAAATTTCCCTAGTAAAGTTACATTTACATCCAAAACATGCATTTACTATACTTTTCATATACATTTTATTTTTATATTTCCCTTGGTATATCATACGAATTCTCATCATGGTCCTCATTTATTTAGGTATAGATGAAAATATAATCTATATTTGATAAATAAAAAATTATAAGGTAATCTATAAATTCTCTATTTATTAATTCCATTATTATTATTGTGTTATTATTAAATCCAAATAGAATCACTATGAAATAGTAGTGACCATACCTCGTATGAAAATATGTCTTGGGGATATCCTATATCTTTAAATTTACATGATAATAACCTAAATAAATATCCACCTTAGAAAAGAAATGTTTTCTTGGTATCTGATCAAACAAGTCATAAATCTATGAAAGATGATACTTTTTTTATGATTTGGTTTAGTAATTGATAATCAACACAAATATTCAATGACCCATATTACTTCTTGATGAAAAGTATTTGTGCACCCATAGATGAAGACTATAGGTGTATATACATTTCATATGTTTTCTATTATTGTTTTTTTTTTCATTTTTATTTAGAGTTAAATAGTCCCCATTGTTTTTTTGTTCTTGATATTTGAAAATATCTATGTATATGTTCAATCGAGAACTCAACTTCTATGCTAGGGGGAAGACTATGAAATTTATTATGAAATGATTTACTGAATTCCCAAACAACGGGAACATCATAAATTATTATATTTTCCTCAGTATCAACAATTTTAGATAGATAAACTTTCTCGTAAGTAAATAATATCTATTATTAAGATGATGATACCAATGTAGATTCATCCTCCTCCTTACACTTGTATAGAATCAGGTGCGATTTTTGATACAGAATGTGATTACATTATCTCAGTAATTTATATTGGTTATATACAAGGAAATCCAATCCATGCCAATAATAGCATAAAATTCCACTAAATTTAGTATCACAATGTTTTTTGGGAAACTCAGACAATAAATTATAACATGGGAGGTGTTAAGTACTTCGTATTTAATAATTTCCCCATTTATCACTTTCACTGATAGATCTACTTCCATTTTTAGTGGGTTTTCAATGGTTTTACTAATAAGGAATGATAAGAAAGAATAAATTGAAATATAGTCACATAAGACAACTAATGTTCATGAATGTAAGATAGTCCTTTCTTTCGCAATTTGATTCTGGTTCTAATCAATTAATTCATCCAAAATTAATTAGGGATATGAATTTTCAAATTATTAAACATATAAAAGATAAACAATTCACTTTTAATGGATTAATAATAAATGATATATATATATTCTTTAACTTATTAATTTATAGGATTCCATCTATATTATAGATGATATATTTCATACCATAAAGTATTTTAGTCATTTTTGTCCCCATAATAATGGTTTGTAACGAGCTTACAGATTTAACGAATCAGATCCTCTGATAGTATAAAAAACGGTGCATAGAATGGACACTATTTTATGACCCATTTTACAATTTAATATATCTCAATGAAACCTTTTTTATTAAACCGTGGTACAACTATTCTGTATCCACATCCACATGTAGTATCCTAACAATTATTTTTTTTTCATAGAAACTACTTTCTCTATATAGTACCCAAATTTAGTGATATTTTCCATTATTTAGTCTTATCCCTAATTTAACATCTCAAGTAATGATATAATAAATAATTTTCATATATATTAATATTAATTAGATATTTATATAAGTTATAAAAATATTTCGAAATTTTTAATCACAAAGATTTTTTTAATTAATCACTTTTCATATAAGTTTTTATTTAAAATCATAATATCTAAATTTTATAGTTTTAATTTTTTAGATTAATATAATATTCTAAATCACCTTATTAAAATTTACAATGGGTGAAATTTTTTTATTTTTTAAAAAAAATTGATTTTTCAATAAATAGAAAAAATTGTCGATTTTTATAAAACATAATTTTTTTAATAAATTCAGTAATTTAAATGTTTCAATATTTTTTTAATATTTTTTTAAATTGAATTAATTATTATTTAGTTCTATTTATACAACTTAATTAATTTTTAATCGATTTTATATTTGATTTTAGTGTAGTTTTATTTTTCGGTAAAAAAATAATTTTTTCTATAAACTATTTTAAAATGCATAATGTTTTTCTTTTTTAATTAACTAAAATAATAACTAATTTAGAATTTTTTAAATGAAATTTATATATTTTATACGATTTAATTTAATAATATTTTCACAGAATTATTATTATTTTTTCATAGATGTAATATATAATCATATTTGTCTAAAAAAATACTCTTCTTAAAAACTCGTTGTCTCACCATGTATGTAGGATTAATACTAAATTAAATTTTTACACCACTAGGAATCATATTTTTAATAATGGATTAACTATTTGGAATTATAATAATTTATAATTAATAACAATTCAATCTTAAATTTTGACCATAATGATTTGTGAACATTGCTAGAATTAATCACAATGATTTTGGTAAAAACGGGATTACCAAGATACTGAACATTAAAATTAATGGTAAATGACCTAAAAACATGTAAAAATTAAGATTTTATCAACACACTTAGTAATTATACCGTCTATAATCAATAATGGACCACTACTGTTTCAGGGTGACAAGAAGAAAACGATGATAGAATTCATAGTTTGAAACAAAATACAAGTATTCTGCTCACCTAAATCATTAAATGCCACCCACTTTCATCCTCTATTAACACCTTAAAAAAATTGGGCCATTCATACCATAAATAACCTCTGTAATTCACTGATATAATCTTATAATCCTTACATTGGGAATAAATATGACCAATTAATTCCTTCAGTGCATACCAAAAGAAGATACTTGGAAAAGAGCGAAAATTCTTCAATGAGAATTATTTGTTTTTTTATTCACCCACCCATATAAATTTATATTATTAAATATTGATATAATTATAATATTATATTAAATATATTTAAATATTTTAAATTTACATTTTCATCCTAAAACCCCACACACTTCCATTAAATTTCTTATGAAATCATTATTCATGTGTATAGTGGACTACCGCCTTGTCGAATGATGTCATTCATTTTTCAATTACCACCTCTCATGGCTGGATATGATGATTTATATAAGGTTTATATAAGATATTTATAAACTAATTACACATATTGATTCTTTATATCATATACATTTTTATTGTATTCAAATACGTAATTGGTATGAAAAGGTCGCTCGTGTGTACAGTGGACTACCACATCGCAAAGCAATGTGATTTATTTTTGACTAATGCCTTATGTGGAAGTTAATAAGGGTAAATAAAATAAATATATGGGAATAAATGAAATATTTATGATATTAGTAACATATTTATCATTATTTAAATATAATATATCATATTATTTCTTTTTTTTACTCCCTACAAAAAGTTATAACGTCATTTGTTGGTGTGTGGACTACAGCCTCCTCAAAGGGACGTGATTCCTTTTTTCATCACCACATAATAATAATGATATACATAAGAATATATAATTAAATAATTTTTTATTTGTGATATAATTATCATTATTTTTAGATAAAATACAACTTAATATCTTTCAATAGTGATAATCGAAAATGGAAATGTTACCCATGCATACATATGGCCTATCATCTCCATGATCGTAATGTTAGTTCATATTTTATAAACACAACTCATGATCGGTTTTAGATTTGTTATTTATGTATAAATATTAATATTATCTATTAATTATTATTTTTTATATGTTCAAATAATGACCATGTTTACCATATTCATCGTAACAATGAGACCTTTGATACATAAGAAAAATATGGGCAAAACATCCTATGTAAACATAATTTATTAGGTAATTGTATATAACATGATAATAAGATAAATAAAAGTAATGATAAACATGAAAATTGTTTTGAATAAAGTAAATAATTATCATAAGTTTATTATTTAGGAATATAAATACACACTTTGCAAGTCACACTCCATATAAGGCTCTATATCTTTCCATTAATTGATGAATTTCTTCATATTATACACCTCTAATATTTTATAAGGTGTATATACATCCAATTTGAAATATTATATCAGGAATCCATCTTTTATCATTAAATTTAATGTTTTTAATGTTATTATTCCATGGGGCTTATGATTTAAATATTTACTAAGTGAAAGTGACTTTTCTTCTAAATAAATCTTTTTTAATCATTCCTCCAACCTATCATTATCTTTCATGTGAATGTTTTTAAGATGATTTTATTAATGTTTTAATATGGAAATAAAATATTTATAATCTATATCTTATGTAACTTTTTTTACTTTATTCTTTAATGGTTTCCAGTATAAATCTTCTTATATGCCTTATATGGGAAATTTTGATAAATGAAAAAGTAATGTCTTATTCTTAATATACATTGTGATAATGAAATTCTATCACCATGACCGTTATTTGATTTCTAGATTCAAGTGAAATATTCCATGTTCCCTTCAATGAAAAAAACCCATTTAATTTTATTTGGTTTTTTTTGTATTTAAAATTATTTTTTCAAAATAAAATGGTATTTTTATATAGAAAAAGGGGTTTTTTAAAGGGAAAATTAATATCCAATATTGATTTTATTATAAATTTAATAGCATCTTCAAAAAAAAATAACTAAAAGCATAAATTTTTTATTCAGGATATAGTACTTGAGTGTTGTATATTATAAATGGGTGTGAAAATATAGCACATTGTGAGAACATTATATCTTATACGATGGGGTTTCCCAAATAATGAGGGGTGAACCCATTATAGCTAATATGATGGGGTATCCTATATTTCATGGAGTGATCCAATTATAGATTGAATGATTTTTGTGACAAGATATAGCATTAATTAATTGGGTAATATTAGTTTTATTAACATGAAAGAAAGTGGGGTTTAGCAAAGAGTTTATCATATATATTTAAATGGACACTAGTTAATTTTGAAACAGTTTTAAAACGGATTATGATTGTGATGTTCTATATTCTCGAGAAGGTTTTTTAGTTGCTAGATATGGGTTTTAAAGGATTTGTTTGAGTAAAAAAATTGTTTCATGTTAAATTGTTTTGTTTCACTTTCTCAAACAACATTTATGTAAATATAATCCTTTTATGGGTTTTTATATATTCACTAGAATAACAATTTAAATTATTTTATATCCCTTACTAAGATATTTGTGCTCATCCCATGTTTTAAATTGTTTTTTTATAGGATTTGTAAGTGAAATGGTGAATTGAATTTGAAATTCATGAAGAGTTATCATGAAAATATTAGGATTTATTTTAAAAAGTTTTATATGGGGGGAAATAGATACTGATCGAAAGATTCTACTTTGTACTATATGGTTTTGTAATGTATCAGTTATGGCGTAATTATTCAAATCTATAATCTTGAAAAAATCCTGAAATTGAAAGAAACTAAATTCGTGACTAAAACCCATGATTATGTAATGTATATTGTCGGGTCCTTATATTTGAGATTAAGGATGGTTTATATAATGTTAGGCGTTATGATGATGATAATATCATGGCCCTTAATTATTTTACCTGATGGTTACCTTAAAATGTTATAGTGTTAAAATATTACCATGTTTATTCACCTAAACTACTTCTATTTAGAATGGTTTTTTATAAAGGAAATAGGGAATCTATAGACAGAAGAAACTAAGAGGAGAATACAATTCCAAATAAATATCTCGAGATGGTTGGAATAATAATAGAATATATAGATTAAATGAGGGATCAGTTGAAAAAATCTATAAATTGTGTTGGTATCCATTCTAGATATTAAACTGATATATCATGATATAACATATCTATGTTGGATAATTTCATGAGGAAACACCACCCATAATTCAGTGGATCATCTAACCTCGTGATAGCCAAAGTATAGATTAATTCCATGTGGAATATTTTTTATGTCATGTTCTAAATACCCTAAACATGGTGTTCATATAAATTACATTAATTTTATGAAATACTTAATACATTACACAAATAGATGCTCAAACACCGTAATTAGTCTAGTGCCTTTTGAAACAAGGAGACATAACACTGATAAATAAGTGTTCTAAAATATCAACTACTTGTTTCTTCTTTAATAGCACCATTCTTAGACACATCAAACATAATACATATCCTCATAACTTGGGTAAGGAAACATAAAAATTGGTGAGATCAAATACTCAGTAAGGGTAAATAAGAGAGACATTTAAGCATAAAAATGAGTATAAGGGTATAATAACATGATCATGAAAATATAAAATCATATCTTATATATCAAATATCATAATATAAATCATTTAATAATGATTGTATGTTCAAAATACATGAATCATAATGAAGGAAAGATAATAATGAATGAAATCATAACATAGGAAAAATCCACGGAATTGAGGAAAACACATAAGCAAATACTAATTTTCATAGTAGCCGAGGCATCAATAACAAGACCATATTAATAGTATGTATTCACTCCCCATACCATCTTAGTAGTCATGGTTTACTCTCATGGCCATCTTATTAGTGTGTTTTCACTCCTCATACCATGATATTATTCAAAGTTCACTCCCAAGACCACTTTAGTTTATCTCATTAGATGTAAATATTTACCCAATGCATTGGAGGGAGATATTTTTCCCAAAAATCTCATTATTAAATCATACATACTAGGTCCATGAAATAATTATTAATCCATTCCTAGAAGGAATATTAATTTATCTATTATATCACTACCAAAAAGGTATGAGTAACATCATCATATGTAATCTTAGATGGGAAATAATGTTAAAAGATCTTTTAATACATTTCTTGAAGAATAATTCTTTTATATATAGACTTTTAAACTTCTAAATGAAGCATTAAAACGTTTTTCAAATTTTAATCCTTGGAACAAATAAAGAAGTTTGTAAAACATTTCAAAAGAGTTTTCCTTGAAATCATATAAAAAATATTAAAACCCCATTTTAACATAAATTATATTAATTAAGTATAATATAATGGGTAATACCAAATATATTAGTATAAATGAAATATAAAAAATTCATTCAAACTATATACACCACAAAAAATAAGTGAGTAGTGAATAAGGCATGTATCTCAATGAAATAAAGAGTGAGACGAAATTCCTTTAGCATGAGTCTCGATCCTCGTTGTACACATTCAAACCACCTATATAATAAATATAAATTTATTATAAATATTTAATAGAACCATATACATATATATAATACCATATTTGTTTTTATTATATCCATACATTTCCTGCTTGTTAACTATCCTCTGTTAAGGTTTCTCTTCGGATAATATTCTCTTTGTTATTTGCATTTGTCTTAATTTGTTATATTCTTAGTCCTTATAATAATTTCATGATTCTGTAATGTAAAAAATGATATAGATATAACTTATATCCATTATTTTAATTATAATAATCTTTATAATATATAAGTACGAAATAGAATACACCTTTCATGGAGATGACAAGTCGTATGTACGAATGAATGTTATTTCCGCTTAATTATCGGGTTGAAAAAAATTAAAGTAATATATATATATGAATATGTTTAAAATTTATAGTATCTTAATTATATCATATATATCATATATATTAATTACATCCATCCTTAATATATTCCTTGTAGTGTATAAACAAATCGCAATGCTACGAGGGAGCGGTAGACTACACTTCCTAAAATGAAATTATCATATTAACAAGGTATAAAAATCAAGAAGGTATATTTAATATAACATTTCAAGAATATAAAATATGTCATATAATAAATATATAGATATTATCTAACCTGAAAAATAGTTTGAATTCCAGCCATAAAGTGGGTAATGGAAAAAGATAAAAACATCATTTATGGAGGTGATTAACCACATAGAGTGGACAATAATTTTGTTTCAATGAATAATATGACATGAGAAATGAAATAGATATGATATATTCCACTATAAAAATTAAACTCTATTATATACATTAGTATGTAGTTATTATTACTTTATGGATGATGGAGGTGAGGAAAAAGTAGAAAAAGAGAATAAATTAAGAGAGGTACTTTGGGAAAATTACCTCTTGAATATCTCCTCTTTAAAAGACCCTTGAGGACCTTGGATTTGGTCATTTGGTGAGATGATAATAAATTGGACTTTGGGAGAGTGACTATGATAGTATTAGGTAGATATTTAATGAGATAAAAGTATTTTTGAGTCGAAATGGGGAGGTTAGGGTTGTTATTAATACATTGGGATAGGTAGGTTTAAGTGATTAATTTATTGATTTGATTATATTAAAAGATAACCATATATAGATGGAATTAAATTAAAATTAATTGGATTGTAATTATTGTTTTATAGAATGGTTTGGGTCGATCTACACCTCAATCACGAATTAAATATTGCAGTTTTATGGTATGTTAGTCTTTCATCTTTTAACTTTAAACCCTTTTAAAAAAATTAGTTTTTCTATGTTAAATAATATAATTACCATGGTAACATTTTTATACCTATAAATTAAATTTAAATTTTAACATAATTGATATCTTTTTATTCTAAAATTTTAATCTATTTTTTATAATTCAATTCACATAATTTGGAAAATTATATTTTAAATTAATTCCACGGACAAAAATAAAACGCGGGTTTTTAAAGTGAAACATTCAAAAGATTGAAATGTTTTCATATCAAATTTCAATGTAAATTTTTTTCAATTAAACAAAATTGGATTAATTGATAAAATTATTATCTAATTATACTTTTAAACCAATTGAAAATATAATTTCTCCTTATTAATAAATTAGATGAAAAGGTATTTTTGAATTAAAATCAAGAATTTTTAACTATTGATTAAAAACAAAACCTTAAACAAATTGAAAAAATAATAATAACATAATTATTATGTTTTTCATAAAAATATTAAGGTAATTTGGACATATTAAATCAATAAATCTTTCAAAATTGGGATATAAAAACGGTTCTCCATAAAAAGGTGGTAAAACTACCTTAATAAAAATATTGGGTTTTATGTATTAAATTGGTTTTATTCTCATCTTATGCATATAAAAACTACTAGATTAATATTAAAAATATCTAATTGGAGATGTAACATATATATTAAATTAAAATTACTTACTAATTGTAATTAATTTAATTTTATATTATTGAGAAAACTCATGACAAAAATAATATTTTTCTATAAATATACTCTCTTTATATTCATTTAGTTCTTATATTCATTTCCAAATAATTTCTATCTAATTAATTCATTTTATATTTTTTGAAAATCATATATTTATATATTTTAGTCAATAATATTTATAAAATTTAATTTACCAGCATGGTTTCATCATAATTTAATAATAAATTGTTGTTCGCTAATCCTCAATCATGTGTGTTACGCATACCATCAAGGAAAGTTATTTTTGTGTGTAATGAAAACTAACCTGAGTGTTCTATGTAGATAAAGATATAATTTATGTATTTTTATTGTGAATGTAATCCAAAAATATTACTTTAAAATAAAATTAATTATTTTCAATGTTACATGGAATGATAAATATCAAAAATATTAAATTAATTTGAAAAATAATAATTTACAAAATATCAGGTTGTTAAATTCTACCCCCATAAAATTAATTTCTCCCTCAAAAAATTTATCTAGGTTATCAAAGGCTTATTAATTTAATGATTTATGTATAGAAACCCACATGATAAAAATGAAGACTAAAACATCCCTCAAAAATTGAAATTTGGAATAATAATGGTTACCCAAACTAACATATAACTCAGTTTCCAAATAAGAGAACAAAGATTGGGAGTGAAGATTAGACATGGAGTAAAAGTGAAAATATTTATAGGGTGTGATTGAGGTCATAAATCATAAAAAATTGAATTATAAAAGGTAATTTTATGGCTTCAAAGTCATAAATCAGTGATTATTTCAAAGTCCATCAGTTCAAAAAAAAATTATGATATTATGAAATCTTTTTGTTTATCACTTTCATAACATTGAGTAGTTCTTGATATATTTATATAAACAATATTTTATAATGTCATTATTATTTGATCAATTTCCAATACATCCATTACATCTAGGAATGAATGTACTAAAATTAACATTGATTCACGAAGAACTGAAATACACTTTTTATGGTTCTTATGGCCGATAAAAGATGGAAATTTATAAATATTTTTCCCTTAAGAATCAATATTCCTTCATCATTAAACACAAAAGGAAACAATATTGATTCATCATTAATATTTATGGATCCAAAAAATTATACATTAACAAGGACATCGTGCAGGCTTGTGGTAGGTGTAAAACCCTTATCGTCCTTCATTCGTGGCTTCAAGACCCATGGCCAAGATGGAATTGATTGGTTGGAACTCGACATACATGATTTCTGTTTCTAAAAACACACTAATATAATTCCAAAAATTATTAATATTTACATCATTGAAATAAGGATAATAAAAAAATATTATTTTAACCGGGGTTATTAATACAAACTCAATAAATAAATACTTTATCTGATGTTTAACATAAGATTTTCATGAATGGTAAACCATATAGCCCTTATGAAATATGGAAATCCCAAACCGAATAATGATGGTCACAAATTTTTCTTAACATTGATACCATGTGTATCAAATATATATTAATCACGGTTACAGCATTATAACTATGTGAAAAACCTCATCATATATTCTCTTGAAACCTATATTTCCATAAATAATTTTAGAAAACATGCATACTTTTTTATTCAAAAGGTTACTTGATATACTCCTTAATTCCAGCAAGTTACAGACTTCTCCCATACACTACTTTGTCAATATATCTATTTAGGTAATTAATAACATCCATCTTACTTGTTCATATCCAACGTATATTTATAAAAACAAAATTATCTTAACATAAGGAACATATCAAGGGATATATTTCCTTAGTAAAAATTTCACCTTGTTATTAATTCACTTCACCAGTCCATCGAGAACATTCAACAAGAACATGAAAATACAGAGCACAAAAAATAAGTTGAAAAATAATTGTATATTTCATCATTCATAATTTTTTTCCAAACACATAACAACATTTATTATTCTACTTCATCCTTATTCCATTAACAAGGATACACAATACCTACTTATTTTCATGTTTAAATTTAGTTTCTTCATCATCAGAAATGTATCCATTACTCGCACCACCTAGTAGGTTCCCTTCAAGATCCTTCATATTGTAACATTGAGTTTCATAATAAAAATTTACTCCATTCTTAAAATACTTAACCTTTGATTATTTCATAGGGAATCCATTATTCTCATCCTTTTTATTAAACAAAATCTTCATTTTTCCCTTACAGTCACTTTTTTAGTGTCCTTATTTTCCATAGTCGAAACATATTCTTATTCCTTTAAAAAATTATCATAAGTGATTATTTCTACATTATTGACACAAATGAAACAAATATTATTTCCCCCATGGTATCCATTACCTGTACTCACTGGTAAATTCATATTTCTATTCCTTTGATAGTTTGAGAGTTGGGTGAGGTACACATTGTTGATCATGTTCCTTGAAAACTGATTAAGAATGACCATAACATCCATCACCTTAGTGATCATCCCATATTACTGCTCATCAAAATATTTTCCATTATACTCAGCATTAATCCATTTTATTTTTTTTCCTTCTATTGACTAAAACCATGAATAATTGAGTTAGAAATAATTATCATATCTATGAATCACAAAATCATGAAATTCACTTATAGGATGTCTAAATATTGAAAACTTCTTTATTATGTGGAACCTTTTGTTTATATTAGGTTATACATAGGCATAATCTATTAAAAAACTTCATAATGGTTCCTAAATATTTTTTGAATTTCTAATGCATATCCATCGGGTGTGTCAAAATAGGATTGCTGTAAGGCCCATTGTCATGTACCATATTACCTTGAGTCCAACCTAGGAAATCTTGTTAGAGTTACCACTCTTAGGTACATCTATTCCAAATCCAAATCAACTTATCTTATCTATAAAGGGATGTATTTCTAGGAAACCAATCAACCTATCCTTTACCAAAATTCCAGGATATTCCCCTAAATGTATCCTTCTCCTTAGTCATATCCTTATACATGTTCTTATAGTTTTCACTAAGGTTTAATCATCCTAGTTTAGAAAGGTTAATTAAAACTTGTGTTTGATACTAAAATTAAATACCCAAAACATGTCATACATGGACATTACATTACTATTTCATAATACATAATATATTTCCAAAACAGATACCCAATGACTGTAATTGGTCTAGTGTGTTTGGAAACATGAAAACATAAACATTGATACATAAGCGAGAAAAACTTTATCTCACTAGGTTATGCTTGAATGGAACAATTCTAAGACACATCAATCATAATACATATCTTTATAACTTGGGAAAAGAAACATAAAAAGGGGTGATATAAAATGCTCAGTAAGGGTAAATAGATGTGATAGGTAAGCATATACATGAGTATAAAGGTATGAGAACGTGATCGTGAAAATAAAATATTGTACCCTATAAATCAAAGATCATAATAGATATAATTCCATAAAAAAAATTATTCATAGGACAATAATCATAAAGAAATAAATAACATAATCCATGAAAGCATAATATAGGAATAAGACTTGGAAATGTGGAAAACCCATAAGAATATACGGATTTCCATAGTGGCCAAGACATTGCTACCAAGACCATATTAGTAGCATGGGTTAAATCTTAATACCATCTTAGTAGTCATGGTTTACTACCATTTTCATGTTAGTAGCATGAGTTCACTCATCATACAATCTTATTAGTTAAGGTTCACTCCTAACACCATCTTAGTTTATCTCATGAGATATAAATATTTTTCCAATGCATTGAATGGAGATATAGGTCCCACCCATCTCATAATAAAATCATACATACTTTTTCCATGAAATAAAAAACAATCATACCATAACCCAAAAAATTAAATGGTTTTCATAAATATGTAATCATATCATAACCTGTGGAAAAAGATACAAACTCATAATCATTTCATCAAAAAAAATCCATGAAAGAAAAACAGATTTCGTTAACATATACCCTGTGAAATATTAATGGGTTTCTTAAATACCATGAAATCAAGACTAATCCATTCATAGAAAGAATATTAATCTAACCATTATATCACTACCAAGAAAGGCATGATTAGAATCAAAAGATGTAATATTTGATAGGATGTAATTTTGAAAGCTCTTTTAAAACATTTCTTGAGGAATATATCCTTCTTCTTTGAAAAATAATTTTTTTAAAAAATGTTTTCAAGACTAATTAATTTATAAAATTACCTTAAAACTTATAAATTATGCTTCAAAAAAATTTAAAACATATTTCCTTGGAACATATAAAGAATTTTTTAGTACATTTAAAAACTATTTTACGTGAAATCTTTTAAAAAACAATTAAAACCCATTTTGAAAAAAAATTATATTAATGAAATATCATGGAATTCGTGTTAACCAAGATTTAATTATATGAGTTATAAAATAAATTCATGGATTTTATATATACCACAAAAAACGAGCGGTGAATATGGCATGTATATCACATAAATAAAGAGTGTGATTAAATTCCATAACCTTGAGTGTTGAGTCTCTTCGTACACATTCAAATCTCATATAAAATAAAAATTAATTTCTTATAAATATTTTTCAGAACCATATACATATATATAATACAATTTATTGTTTGATTATTAATTTATAATATCTTCTTGTTAACCATCATATGTTAAGCTTTCAGTTTACATAATATTCGCTTCGTTCCTCACATGTGTCTTAGTTTGTTATATTTTTAGTCCTTATACTTATATCATGATTCCATAAAGTAAAAAATTATATAAGTATAATTTATATCTAGTATATTTTTATTATAATAATCCTTATAATATAGAATTATGAAATGTAATACACTGTTCATGGAGAAGAAAATCCATATGTACGCATGAATGTTATTTCTGTTTAATTGTTGGGTTGAAAGAATGAATGTAAAATACAAATATATGTATATATAACATATTTACTGTAGAATTATTATATCATATATATTCATTACATCCATCCTTAATACATTCTATGTATTGTATAAATTAATCACATCACGTTGAGGCGGCGGTAGGTCGCACTACCTGAAACGAAATTATCATATTAACACAGTATGGAAAGAATAAAGGAATGATTAATATAGAATTACTAGAATATTTAATTGGTTATAGTATAAATATATATTTATTATTTAACCTGAAAAGATTTTTAAGAATCTCCCTAAAGGAGGCAATAGAATAAGAACAAAACCTTATTTACGGAGGTAATTAACCAACATAGATTGGACAAAAAATTCATTTATTTGAATAATAGGAGATGAGAAACAAAATAGATATGAGATATTGAATTATAAACATATAAATACAGTTTATACATGATTCTGGAGTTATCATGGCTTTATGGATGAAGGAGGTGAGGATAAATTAGACAAATAAAAGAAATTAAGACAGGTCCTTCAATAAAATTACCTGTTGAATATCTCCTCCTTGATATACCCTTGAGGGCATTGGATTTGGTCTTTTGGTGAGACCATTAGTACATGGATGTGGGTAGGGTGATAAGGAGAGGAATTGGGAAGATATTTTATGAGAAAAAAAGGATTTGTGGGTCGAAATGGGGTGGCGAGGGTTGTTATTTATACTTGATGAGAGGTGGGTTCAAGAGATTAATTTATAGATTAGTTTAAATTAAAAGAAACTATATAGAAGTATAATTAAATTACATTAAAATGGAATTTAATTATTGTTTTGTTTTAATATTAAGGACAATTCACACATCAACCACCCTTTAAATTTTGTAGTTTTTAGGTATGTCAATCTTTTAACTTCTAACTTTAACCCTTGCCACAATTTTACTTTTACTATGGTAAATAATCTTTTAACAATGGTATATTTTTTATACATAAAATTAAAATAGACTTTATAACCTAATTTGGAACTTATGATTCCAAATATGGAATCTATTTTACCTAATTTAGTTTAAATAATTCGAAAAAATAGATTTAAAATTAATTCCTTGGACAGGACAAAAACATCGGTTCTAAAAGTGAAACGATCAAATATTAGAAATGCCCTTATATCTAATTCCAATATGAAATTTATTCCAATGAAACTAATTGGATTTTTTGAGAAAAATATTATTATGAGAACCCATATCTTTATTTCATGTATGGATCGATATTTTGCGTTGTTTTTTAGGAAAACTATGAAAAGGGAAATTTTTTAAGTACACGGTGTGTACTCTTGAGTGTACATTGTGTACTTGGATTCCATGTGTATCCACGTACAAGATATGTAATGGACAAGTACATGGAAATTTAGGTGACCGGGAAGACCACCTAAATTGGGATCCAGTTGAGGTTAGTACATGACTTTTACAATAAATGAACACGCCGTGTACTTTTCTTTTTAATTGATTAATCAGAGCAAGGTCACATCTCATCTTCAGAACACTCTTCTTCTCACCGTGTATTATACAAGAGAGATAAATATGGCCAAAGAACTTCTACCTCCTCCCATTCCTCCATTTGAGATCTGATTGAGATGCCTCCAGGTGCGTTGGGTTTCCACTAGTGAGTTCTCTCTTTCCCTGGAGCCTCTCTTCCTGATTTCTTCTCTCTCTTGACTTATTGAGGGTTGATAGTTTTCCCCTTTTTATATATCTACGTCATTATAGTACAATTAAAGGGCATATATTCAAGGGAGTTCTTCATAAAACATTAGGGTATGTGGTTTGTGCCTTTCTTTAATGGTCTTTGGATTATATATGCTTAAAGTGTGGAATACCCATGTTTGAGGTGTTGAGTATTTTGGATTTTGACCTTGTTTAATACCTTTTATTGTTTGGATGTTTGAGTAACGATTGTTTTTATGCATAAGATCATATACCCTTATTATGAGACACCCCATGGGTGAATTCACTTGAGTAGTTGTTTGTGGTCATTTGAACTAGGTTGCCTATGAGGAATACCATTGTTTACATGCCTTGAGTTATTTATGATGTAGTTGATTGGTTATATGTGATGCATGTTTTTATGATTTGATTAATGTCGAACCATGTAATAGTTTGAATTGCATGCAGTTCCATTAATGAATATTTTATGTTCACTGATCTTCCTTGGACCATGAGAGCCTTGGACCTGGTAAAATGTGGGGGTTTCATGTATATATACACAGGACCGTGAGATCCATAGTGTAGATTTTGACACAGGGGTATTGATGGTGAGGGCTACCCAAATTCATTTATGATTATTTATACTATGTTGACCCATGGTTTATTGACTATGAGAGTTACCCGGAGGTTGTGTATAAATTAGTGATGCCATGTGGACCTAGGGGTATTTAATAAGAGAGATACCTAGGTTGTCATTTTAAATTGATTAGAGTTATGTTAAACTAAATGTATTAGTCTGTAAGAGATTTCCAAGAGGGTTGTCAAGAATTTTTGATTGTTTTTCTATGACGAGTCTGCCGAGCCAAAGAACAATGTCGGACACAGTCTTACTTGGTTGTTTAGATGGTCTTCTGAGATTTCTATTGTTGATATTATATAGTGGGATATAGATATTAGGCTAGATCATGAGGATTCATTATTCAATGGATTGAATAATTTTTAAATATAAATGAATATAATTGACAAATATAGAATTTTTTTACTTTTAAGAACTTCCTAGTTTATTGATTCATTTCTAAATATTACCTTTTATATATTCCCTGATAGTAAGAAATGTATATTTTGGTGGTTTCCTACATGGATTCTTATCACAACCTATTTGGTTCATGCTTTTAGACCAAAATAGATTATATATTTTCTGGTATAGATAAGGTCGAGTTCCCTTTTTCATCCAGTACAAGATTTCTATTGGAGCTGGAGAGTATAGGTACAAGCTGAGGCTTGCGATGCTCTTGGGGTTTACATTGTTTTCAGTAATTTTGTTTTCGTATTGTATTTCCATAATTTTGACTTAGTTTGATGATTTTATAGATACATGTTACATGTATCCTTGATATATATATATATATATATGTTGCAGTTATTTATACTATCAATCTCCCGTAGTTAACTTCATTTATATGGTATTACTGCTTCTACTATTGTTTATTGATTGTTATTAAATTTTGAATAGTCTACCGATGATGGCATATTTTCCACACTATCATACCTTGTTTCTCACTACTAGTCAATAGCCTCTGGCGTTTGGGAAAATGCGCTTGAGTTTATGGGACCAACTGGGTATGGGGCACCTTTAGGCGGCACCCAGAACCGAGATGTTACAAAGTGGTATCAGATGAGTTTTTTCTTCTTTGTCTTATTATTTAGAGTCTATGGAATTGGATATGATGGAACAGGTAGTTGGTAATAATATGTTCCCCGGATTAACTAACCCGCATACAAGGAAAAGCCAATTTACCCCTATTATTTCTATTTTTCAATTTTTCAATTTTTATAGTTGATTTGATTTTATCGTTTAGTGACACACTTGTTTTGTGTTGTTATAATTTATATCATTGTGGTTCTATTTTTATTTAAGCCCAATGAGATGAGTGTATTCCATCTCATTCATCATATAGTAACTTGCTAGAGATCATATGTCATGCATTCTTTCCATGCCATTTAGGTTGCATTACTGACTACATGTTGTTGTGATAGACATTATGCAAGATATGCATGTTTTTTTTGATATATGACCTTATATAATTCTTTCTATTTTGATAGGTTATTGGAAATTATAAAGTTTCATTTGGATGGACACCAAACTTTGGTCTCTAAGGTGTTATGGTCATTCTTCGATCAGAATTTAGTGGATCATGTTTAAACATTAATTGCTTTTATCAAGATGTGATGTGAATATGGATGTCAAACAGTGATTCATGGGATTATAGGCTGTCATAGGTCATAATTTTTCATTCCATGAACAAATTTCTATGTTTTTAGGGGTTCCAGATGAGTTTTAATGGCTTACTATCTGGAAGCCCAGAAAACATGGAGTTCGATGTTATGAACACACGCCATGTGTTCTTCTATTCTGGAAGAAACAAATTTTCTTAAGTACACACCATGTACTATGTTCACACACCATGTAGTCTCTAACAATGTCACTGACGGTGTGATTATAGACATGGTGTTGGTAAATCTTTGGTGGAACATGCCATATACTAGGAGTACATGTCATGCTATATTGGACCATGTGTATGGCCATGTGACTAACAACATGGATGGGTGCAATTAGGCTAGAACACATCGTGTCTATGGTGAATCTTCTATGTAGTGTTATACCAAGAGGAACCATGTAGTTTCAACCATGTGGGGGTAAAACCCATGTCGTTGAGTCTTGTTAAGGATATGTCGTGTAGATTAAGTACACCCTGTGTAGTTTTCCCAAAGACCGAACTGGTGTGAGGATGGATGTGTAGACAGGTGTGGCCATGTGGGATGACTTGAGTACACACCATGTTCCTAGATGGAACATTGTGCACCTATGATGTTTTCACACCTAGTTAGGTGTGGGTACATGCCTACGTAAAACCATGAGTGTAAACAACATGTATGATTTCTAACAGTCGTGTAGTCATCTTTTGTACCCATTGAGGGTTTTTTTTATGTTTTATCCTCCTATGTTAGGTTTGGAACCATGGTATTCCTTTCTGAGTTTTTTTCCATGTAGATCACGGTGGTGGAACCTGTGGAGTGTAATGAGGACTCAAAATAGGTTTTTTCGGGTTTATTTTCTAAATGTAGAGGTACTTCCTCAAGTTACCATTTAAATATGTCTCATGAGAGTGAGACTAATGTAAAGAAGATCAGTTAGGTGTTTGGACCAACCTAGTTGAGACCTTTGATCTGAGAAGAGATGTTAGCTATCTCTCATGACATGTTGTTTTTAGGATGTTTCCCATATGATATGAGACTTCTGGCTTATGAGTCCTTGTGACCTATTTCTTCTAGGGATTCCCTAGTTGGATCCATCATCTGTGCACCATTTTGAGGATCCCTATTGTTGGATGACCTTGTTTTTTATAATTTAAAGATCACTTATTGGATTCCTCTACTTACCTTTTTTAGAAGGTAGATTTAATATAATGAATTTATTATGTTTTCACGCTTTGTGTGGTTAGAAACCTTCTATAGGTTCCCTTTTTGGGGGCCCAGGTTGGTTTTACAAGATCCTTGTAGGTTTCCTTGGTTTTTAAAAATTATTTTACTCGGTAACTCGCAATTTATGAGGGAATGTTAGATTTGATAAAGGTTTTTTAGGAAAGATGTTGAGACATACCTATTTTACTTTGATTTGCTGAGTTAAAGTACTGTCCCATGGGATTTTGAGCCTAGTGAATCTGTTTTGCATAATCTAGTAGTGAAAGCTTATACTTATGCTTCGTAAGATACTAGAATCTGGTAAGTAGAACTCTTAGAGCTGGTTTTCATATTTTATATTAAGATATTTTAATGTTACTGTGGTCCAGGTTTTGTTTTCCATGGTATAACTTCTTGTGGTAAATGACTTATTTATTTTTAGGGGTTGTCATTGTTCATTGAATTTTGATGTGGGAACAAGCTTGAGGATCCCTTGGTTCCCTAGGTTTGACATGCTGCAGGCATGGTATGATGTTAGGAGGTCATGTAAACCTCCATTTTCAAAGTGATGGATGACTTGGTAAATTGTAACCTTAGTTAATGGTGTGTAAATGATGTTCTTTTGAGCCATTTATTGTGTGATCCATATTGTACTAGGATAAATAGGGTGGAAAAACTATGTATATTACCCCGGAATGTGTTGTTGATCTTGAAAAATTGGGGTAGTTTATGTCGACATATGTGATACCTATCGAGTTTCAAATGTTTAAACGAGTCATTGTGTTCTGTTACATCATTGAGATTTGAGATGTATTGTATGTTCTTCGGTTATCTCCAGTGTATAGTGACCTAAGAATTACGGAACATTTTTCGTCCGACTACTTGGGAGGACTTTTTGGGACACAGGTGTTTTGACACATCGGTCAGTTTATCTTTTCATCTTCATGCCACGTGATGTGACATGGTTCATGGAACGACCCACGTGCATATATGTTTCTTCTAATCTAGCTCGTTTGAGAAAGGATAGTCATTCTCGATGCAAAAGAGACACCTAGGTAGGGAGAATCATGTCATTTCTGTTTCAAATATGTTCTTTCCAAGGTAAAAGGACCACAATAAAGAAATGTTGAGAAATGGTCATTTTTATTTGAATGCTTTTGAGGCTGCGAGTCTAGGTTCTTTTTGGTACTTTCTAGGCATCAAAATGTATTTGTGACCGATTTAATGACAATGCATTGGCTAGTAAAGACAAGTTTCATTAAGGAGGTCAAACAGTAGTGGTTCGACTATCCTTTGCTGGTAATCTTTGAAGTCATATTAGTGTGATCTTTCTTAAGAGGTGAGCATGCCCCCCCATCTTGATGTCTTCCTGGGTGCAAAAACATAGCATCGGTTATACAGCATGCTATAGTTGGAATTCATTTGACTGGTTCGTGATCTATTTCCATGTTTTGCGATGGATGTGAGGTTTTAGTAGAGGCTTGGTTAATCTTCAGTGATACAGTATTTTCTATGTAAGAATACCTTGGATAGACTCTTGATCACTATCGCTTCCTTGATGTGACTGCTAGGCAGATGTCATTCTAGATTTAGTCAGATTTATTATGTTCATTTTTGGGCTTCAAACCAAATTTTTACATGTACGAGGGGTATGGACCACTATGTTGAGTTCCTTGGACTCTAGGTTGGTTAATCTGAGGATATTATGGACTTTTAATTGGGGTCAGATGTATTGCTTAATGAGGTAATAATTCTAGTGGGATGTACTTGGAATTAAATTTTTGTTCATGCTGTGGAATAACCCTTTTTGTGACCAAGGGATGGTGTGACATAAGAGTGTCACTGAGAGATAGATGTGGGAATCAGTGAATGGGTTCACTGTGATCACATGGTGCTTTGGGAAAAGGCGTTCTTTTTCTATGGATGGTTGTCGGCCTTCCAAGAAAGGTGTTTCTTTGATAATTTATCCAGTGATGGTTTAACTCATAATAATTATTTGTCTTTGTGATTATGGTTTGAGTGATCCAATTAAAAAAACATGAAAGTTAAGGTCGGTTATTCTGTAAAAATTTGAAAAGACTTTTGAGGAAATATTTCGTGACTATTTTGGCTGATATTGTTCTAGGTTTCGCCTTTCCTTGCTGTAAGGATGCAGTTATGACCTCAGTTGTGTTCAGGTTCTCCTAGTTAATGGAAACAACATCTAAAGCATCAATGGATCTCTTACGGGGTGCTTTTTAGATGTTTTCAAATGTTTGAAGTATCGTGGAAATGATACCATGTGATTTTTTATCGATAGACTCATTAAATTTGTGCAGTTTTTTCTGATTAAAGAAATTTTCATTGTTGATGAGCTCGGAAGGATGTATCTCTAAGAGATTGTACTTTTTTATAGGGTCTCACACTCTATTGTTTCAGACATGGATGCCTGATTTACTTCTCATGTCTGGAAGGGACTATAGAGGGATTTGGGTATACATGTACTTTTGGGTACAGATTACCATCCCTAGACTGCTGGCCAAACCAATCGCACAATTCATGATTTGTAGGAGATTCTTTGATCAAGCTTCCTTGATATCAGGGTTTCATGGGTGATACACATAGCCCTGGTGGAGTTTTCCAACAATAATAGTTTTTGGGTGATAGTTCAGAATAAAACTTATGAGGCTTTGTACGGTAGGCCATGCCGATCACCCCAATGTTGGCGGGAGGAAGGAGAGGGAGCTATGATGGGACCTCGTCATGTCCAGGTGGACACTGAGTAGGTGGAGTTGATTCAGAAGAGAATGGATACTAAACAATCTTAGTAGAAATCTAATTACGGTCGATGGATATGGCCTCTGGAGTTCGAGGTCAGAGAGCGGGTTTTCTTACGTTTCACCCTGTGGTTGGGACATAGGAGGATCAAGAGATATGGGAAGATTTCACAGAGATGTGTTAGGCCTTTTGAGGTTTTGGGGTGAGTTTTGTTGGTTTCCTATCATTTTTAGTTACTTTAGAGGTACTGGGATATGCACGACATCTTTTAGGTTTCGAAACTACGAAGTTACTTTTCAAACATGTCTCATGTTTTTCGACCAGAGGGTGTTCATTTGGAGGTGGATGCATCCTTCTAGAACCACCCTATTCGGATTTTGGATCACAACATGAAGGTTCTCCATGGCTGGTCTGTTTCTTTGGTATGTGTATTATGGAAGCACGAGCGATTAGATAATGATACTTGAGTGAGGGAGGTTGACGTATGATCACATTGGCTATATTTGTTTGAAGTTTCCTCTTCACCACCCTTGGAAGGGAAATTCAGGGATGAATTTCATTAAGAGGGTGAGGTTTGTAAGAACCTGGATCCTCATTTCAGGTATGGATCATCATTTTGTGTTGTTTTATTAGGAAAAAGGAAGAAAATGGAAATATTCTATGTACACACTGTGTACTCTGTTGCTGCATGTACCCATGTATTGGCCGTGTAATAGCCGAGTACATGTCCATGTAGGTGACCTGGCAGACCACCTAAAATGGGATCCGGTTGAGGCTAGTACACAACATGTACAATAAATGAACATTATGTGTACTCTTCTTTTTTAATTGATTAATCAGAGTGGGGTCTTGTCTCATCTCCATAACTCTCTTCTTCTCCCTAGGTTTCATATAGGATAGCTACATATGACCGAAGAAATTTTTCCTCCTCCTGTTCCTCTATACGAGCACCGATTGAGGTGCCTCCAGGTTCGTTGGATTCCCACCATTGGTTTATCTCCATCACTATATCCTATCTTCTTAATTTCTCCTCTCCCTTAAATTATTGAGGGTTGATATTTTCCCCATTTTGTAGATAAACATCATTCTAGGATGATTCAAGGTCCTACATTCAAGTGTGTTCTTCGTACAACATCAAGGTAGGTGGTTTGTGCCTTTCTTTGATTGTCTTTAGATTATATATGCTCAAAGTGTGGAATACCCATGTTTGGGGTATTGCATATTTTGGATTTTGACCCTGTTTAATACCTGTTATGGTTTGGTAGCTTGATTGAGGGTTGTTTCCAATGCATAATATCGTATACCATTTTTATGGGACCCACCAAGGGTGTGTTCCCTTGATTAGTTGTTTATGGCCAATTGGACTAGGTTGAATATAGGGAATACTATTGTTTCCATGGGTTGAGTGGTTTATTATGGAGTTGATTAGTTATATGTGATTCATGTTTTCATGATTTTATTAATTTTGAGACTGGGAATAGTTTGAATTTTATGTAGAGCCTTTAATGAATTTTGTATCTACGCTGATCTTCCTTAGGCCATGAGATCCTTTGACTTGGAAAAATATGGGGGTTTCCATGTTTATTTATATAAGATCGTGAGATCTTTTGTGTAGATTTTGAACTAGGGGTATTGACCCTAAGATCTACTGAGAGGTTATTTATGATTATTTATACTACGTCAACCCATGGAGTATTGACCGTGAGAGCTTCCTGGAGGCCCTGTATAAATTAGTGATTCCATGTGGACCCAGGGTTATTGACCAAGAGAGCTAATCATGTGGTCATTTGAAATTTATTAGCTCTTTGTTAAACCAAAGGGGTTAGACCCTGAGTGATTTTCTAGAGGGTTATCATTAATTTTTGATTGTTTATCCATGATGATAATTCCAAGCAAAAGCACATGCTTAGACTTAACCTTACATGGTTGTTCAGATGGTCTTTTGAGAGATCTATTATTGCTACTACACATGGGGAAACAAATCTTAGGTTGGATCCTAAGGTTGCATTATTCAATGGATTGAATAATTATTAAATGTAACTGAATGTTATTGAAAACTTTGTGATTGTTTACTTTTGATTAATTCCTAGTTTATTGATTCATTTCTGAATATTACCTGTTATATATTCACTGATAGTTAGGCATAGATATTTTGGTGGTTAGCTACTAGGATTCCTCTCACACCCTATTTAAGTTATGATTTTGTACCCAAATATATTATATTTTTTCACTTATAGAAAATTTCAAGAACCCTTCTTAATCAGGTACTTGATTTTTTTTGGAGCTGGAGAGCATGATACCAAGTTGAGCCTTGTGATACTATTGGAGTTTACTTTGTTTTCAGTACATTGGAATTTATATTGTATTTCCAGCACTGTAACATGTTTGTATATTTTCTTAGATACATGCAACATGCATCATTGATATATATATATATAAATATATGCTACAATTTTTTATACTATCAGTATTCCACTATTTACTTCGGTTCTATTGTTTTATTACTTCTGCTATTGTTTGTTGTTTTTTATTTGGTTGTGCATACTTTCCAATGAGGGCATAGTTTCCCCACTGTTAGACTTTGTCCCACGCTACTATTCAGTAGCCTCTTGAATTTGGGGAAATGCGCTTGAGGTCATGTGACCAACTGGGTATAGAGAACCTTTGGGCGGCACCCTGAACCAAGATGTTACAATTATATAATTAAAAGTTTAAACTAATTAAAAAAATTATTTAACATTATAAATAAATTAGATGAAAAATTTGTTTTGAATTTAATCTAGGCTTTTTAACTATTGATTAAACATGAAAACTTATAGAAAAATACCCAAAATTTATCCAAACCTAATTATTTTGTTTCTATTTCAAGGATGAATTTTTTCATGACATATTAATTCAATAATGTTTTTCCAAAAATTTATGTAAAAAAGGGTTCTCTATTAAAAGGTCGAAAGACCTCCTTAATAAAAATATTTTATTTTTTGTGTTAAATTGGTTTTATTCTTATGTTATGCATATAGAAACTATTGGATGGATATGAAAAATATCTAAATAGATATGTAACAAATATATTATATTATAATTACTTAATAATTTTAATTAATTTGATTTACTATGATTAAAAAACGTGTCATAATAATAATAGTTTTCTTTAAAAATACTAACTTTATATTCATTTGGTTCTGATATTCATTTTTAAAAAAATATAACTAATTAATTAATTTTCTATTTTGTGAAAACCATAAATTTATATTTTTTATTTAATAGTATTAATAAAATATAATTTAACATTTACGTTACATCTCATTTTAAGAATATATATTCGCTAATCCTAGATCATGTGTGTTATGCAAGCCATCGAGGAAATTTTTTATTGCGTGTAACGCAAGCTAACCTGAATATTCCATGTAGATAAAGCTAAAATTTTTGTTTTTTGTATTGAATGTAATCCAAACATAGTATTTTAATATAAAATAAACTATTTTCAATGTTATATGAAATGAGTAATATCAGAAAGAATAAATTATTTAAAAAAATAATAAATCACAAAATTTTTGGGTGTTACACATGTGTTGTTCAGAACACCAAAAGGTAACAATTTTTTTTATCATTTTAAAGATGAATCTGATTGATGGTGGTATTTGGTTTAAAAAAACAGATAAAATCTGATCTTTATTTCATGGAATCCGAATCATTCAATGATATTTTCCATGAGAAATTCTTCCCTATGGGTTTTTACACCAAACTGAAAAAACAATTCAAGGTATTGAGGGAGAAAGATGATGATTTTGTAGTTACATATGAAGAATACCTTACAAAAAAATCCCAACATGCCCAATATTTTATTTGAGACACTGATAGTAAATTTAATAAATTTTACTTGGGGTTGATACCAATATTATCTGGAAAATTTAATTCATGAGAATTTAAAAGTGTTAAGAATTATATTCATTGTTCAATGAATGGTGGGAAGAAGTTTGATAACATATATGTTCATTAAGATGAAAAGGAATAAAAAGGTCATAGTGGAAATAAATAGAGAAGAACCCAGATATGAATCCTAGAGTTAAGCTCCCAAATAATCCAAGTGAGGAAAAATACATTTCAAGGAATGTTATAATGGATCTATTAACTATTTCAAGTGTGGTAAGTTTGGCCACAAGACTTATTACTATTGTAAAAATAGTCCTAAACAAACAAAGAACAGGGTAATAGTTAGTCATCCAATAGTGAGGTATTTTGGTTTCAATGAGTTGTTTTATTATACAAATTCATGTTCTAAGTTAATTACACAGTATAAATATAATCATGATTATATGTAGAAAGGTGTAGAAAATTGATTTCGTTTAACTACTATTTTTGTTGGGTGTCCAACTGAAGTTTCAATAGCAATGTTCATGTGTTTTTTAATTATGTTGATACCCTATTTGAATTTGTATCATCACATTAATTAATATATAATAATTTTACATGTAAATTGAGAATATTAACTCATGAATGTAATATATATATTTCAGTGAAAACATCATGTGGAATTATTAAAGCACACAATACTTATAGGAATCTTACTATTGTATTAGTGGGATGGTCTTTCTTGTAAATCTGGTTGAACTGGTCATAGAAGAGTTTGATTTCATTCAAATGGATTGGGTTTTTTTCATCATTCTATTATAGATTTCAGTTCTAAGATAGTTCTGTTTAATTATTTCATTTATTTGATGACTTTCCAAGAAGTTGATAATTTGATTAGAGGTGGAAGTAATGGTTTCTTAGCTCATATGGTTGAATGTAAAGAATTTGTTCAATTAGTGATGTGTCAATAGTAAATGAATACAAGGATGTATTTCTTAATGAATTACATGATGTTATTATTGATTGGAAGGTTAAGTTAACTATGTAATTAGTACCTAATTCTAAGGATATTTTTAAATCCTCTTATTGAATGGAGAATGTGAAACATTTATAATTGAAAAAAACTAGAGGAGTTTCTAGAATAAGGTTTCACCCATCCAATCACTTCACCATGGGCTGCTCCTGTTTTTTTCTAAAAATAATGATTGTATAATGTGACTTTACATTGATTATGGATCATTGAATAATATCACTACTATAAATAAGTATCATTTGCCTCATATAAATGATTCTTTTAATAGATCCAATGAGTTTAGTATTTTTGGATGTTTGAACTATGGTTGGGGTACCATCAGTTGGAAATAAAAATTATAGACATTCTGAAGTGTATTTTCTGACTAAACAAGGGTAATATGTGTTTGTAGTTATGGTTTTTTGGTTATCTAATGAACATGATGTATTTATGGACCTTATAAATGGAATTTTCCAGAGTTATTGGATAAGTTTTGGAATCTTTTTATTGATGAAATTTTTATATATTCAAAAAGCCTATAGGAACATAAAATTAACCAAAGGGTTGTTTTTAAGACCTTAACACAAAATAAAATTTATGTTAAATTTAGAATATATGAAGTATTATTAGAAAGAAATATTAATAGACATATTATGTCTAAATATGGGAAAAAAAATTCCCTGCTATTTTTTTTAAAAGAATGGAAATGACCCAAAAATTACATAAATAATTATAGTTTTCTTGGACTATCTAGTTATTACTAAGGGATTGTTGAAAATTTTTCTTGGCTTTCTAGCCTACTTACCATGTTAACTAAAAAATGAGTAAGATTCATCAAGATAAAATAACGTGGTGACTTTTTTATGAACTAAAAAAATATTGGTGAATTCTCTAGTCTGGGCCCTAACTTCACGAAATGGTGAATTTTTCATCTACAGAGACGCTTAATTGAAATTACATGGTTGTGTATTAATGCAGAATAATTAGGTAATTTCCTATTCTTTGTGTTATTTGAAACCTCAAGAGTCAAATTAACCTACACATGATTTAGAATTAGATGTTTTGGTTCTTGCTATAAAAAAATTAGGAAATCTTTGTATAGATTAAATGTGAAATATATACTAATCCAAATTTTTTGAAGTATATATTCAATCACAAATAATGGAACTTGTGATAGAGAATATGGTTGAAACTAATTAAGGATTATGATTTCATGATTCATTTTCATCTGGTAAAAAATGATGTGGAAAATTCTTTGAGTCCCAAAAAATAATTTTATGTTAACGATGTTACATATTTAACATAACCCTTTGGTTTATGATTTAGTAAATTTTGTCCTAGATGTTATGGACTTTGGTGCATCCTATACTTTGGTTTAGGTTTTAGTACAGTCAAAATTTTCATAATAATTATGAAATCTCAGAGTGATGGGAAATATTTGTAAGAAATTGTAAAATCTATTAAGGGTTAGTTGGCCAATTTTAAAATTGATAAATAAGGTGTTTTATGATTTCAGAAACGATTATGTGTGTTTTTTGATTCCTAGTTGAGGAAAGCGTTTTTATTGAAGTTCATGATTCCCTATTTTTCATTTATTCGAGTTGAACCAAGATGTATAGAGATCATCCATAAAACAACTTGTGGGATGGAATTAAAAGAGATATTATTGAATTTTTCATCACGGGATTTACATGTCAAACGGATAAAGAAAAAGAACAGTGTCCAAAGGAAATACTTTAACCTTTTCCAATTCTAGAGTTAAAAGGTAAAATATATCCATGGATTTTAGGGTGGGATTTCCAAGGACATTAGAAGGTAATAATTTGATTTCATATATTTTTTATAAATTAACTAAATCTTCGAATTTATTTACCATTTGAGATAAAATGACTTTTGATTATGTTTCTCGACTCTATCTATATATGATTTCCAGGTTATATATAGATCTTTTATCCATTATATCAGACCATAATCATAGGTTCACAGTTAATTTTTGTAAAGGACTTCAGGATTATTTGGGTACTGAATTAAATTTATGTACATATTTTTATAATAAATTTAGGAGAAATATAAGTAAACAATTCAGACCTTGGAATAAATTATTTTTTCTCACTCAATGGATTACATAGAAAGTCATGATCAACATCTTTCTTTGTCTATGTTTATTATAATTACATTTTTCATTTTATTGTATAGATAGAACCATTTATGGAAATATACTGGAAGTCATTTTAAATACCCTATTTTTGAGATGAAGTTTCCTAAAAAAGATAATGGTGATAGTGTTTGTAAAATAAATGGATGATAAGGTTTAGTTGATTCAACAACATTTGTTGATAGATTAGAGTTGGAAAAATATATATGGATACCTAGAAAAAATAAAAATAATAATAGGTGGGTGGTCAATTATTTCTCAATATTTCTTCATGGGAAAGTGGTATAAGTTTTTGTTAAAAGGGAAATAAAATTTGAGGTTCATCAGACTGTATGAAATCAAAGATAAAATTTGATCAATTATAAATAGAGTGTTATTAACTTCTTTTTTTCTATGGTACAAAACTTATTTCATTTATCAATGTTAGGGAAATATATGCCTATTTCATCTCGTATTTTGATCCCATATGTAGTTAAGTTTGAAGAAAAAAAATTCATAAGAAAAATAACTGGTGTATATTCTTAACTAAAAATTATTATTTTTTGGAATAATTTGATTCACTAGGTTATATTATTATGGAAAACTATATTCTTCAAAAGGAAACACGGGAATTAGAAAATGCTATTAGTGAAAGATTTCCCAACATGGTAAATAAGTGATTATAATTATGAGGATGGAATTTATAAAAGGGGGGAAGTGTGTAACAACCAAGGTAATTATAGGGGAAATCATTTTCATATTTATTATCATGAATTATATAGCTATATTACTTATAAAAATTTTAATTATTTTTTAATCAAAAAGGAAATTTTTTTAATTAAACACTTTTTTATAAAATTTATTTAATAGCTTAATAAATAAATTTAAAATTATATTTTTTAAAAATGTATATAATTTCTGAAATATTCTTATTATATTTTTTTATGTTAAATTATGGGATTTCTGAGAAAATATTGATTTTTCCATGAATAATGAAAATATTAATTTTTGTAAAAAGACATTTATTTTTAATAAATTATGTAATTTAAATGTCTCAATAAGTTTTGAATATTTTTCTTGTATTCTAAGAATTATTTAGTTGTTTTTATTCCACTAAATTAATTTTTAATGAAAATTATATTGGTTTTATTAAAAAAATTCTTTTTTGTTCAAAAATGTATTTTTCTAAAAACTCTATTAATATGCATAATATTTCTTATTTTTAATGAATTAAAATAATATATAATGGGTAATATTTTAAATGAAATATATATATACTATATAATTAAACATAAATTTATTTTCATACAACTATTTTTATAAATCATAGATTTTATATAGAGTCATCGTTTTCTAAACAAAATATTCTTTTTTAAAACAAACTGTCTTGCCGCATCTGCGAGATTAATATTAAATTAAAATTTTCTACATATATTAATAAAATTTATAAAAATTGAATAAATATTTTTAATAAAAATAATCTATATTTTCTAATAAGGAAAACTTTATTTTTTCTTTTAATTATTATTGGAAACAATGAAAAATTAATCATTGTGAATAAGGTAAAAATGAGTTTACATCAAGATTATATATTAAAATTAAGTATTAAAATGACATATAATATTGTAAAAAACCCCATTTTATGACCTTATTTAAAATTAATCCCTTAAATTATAGATAATGGGCCATTATTTGGGCCTGGTGACATGGAAAAACATTGGTGGAATTGACTCTTTCAAAAAAAATTAAAAGTGTTCCACTCACACCACTTATAAAAGGCCACCACCTATCCTCCTCCCCTCACTCCATAAAAACCAATTGGTTTGGCCAATAATTGTCCAAATAACTTATTCCCTTACCTCACATAATCATAGAGACATTATTATGGGCATAAATAAAACCATGGAAGGCTTTTGATTCAAACCAAAAGAAATACATAAAGAAGAGCCAACGATCATCAATGAGCATTTTTGTTTTATTTATTCATCGAAACCCTTCAATTATTCTTATAATATTATCATATAATAACCATATTATCTTAAATATACTTATATTATATTATTTTAAGTATTCTACCTACAACCACAAACATTTCCATCCAAGGGGTTGTGAAATCAACATTCTTGTGTATGGCGGACTACCGCCTCACAAAACGATGTCATTCGTTTTTCCATTACCACCTCTCACAGTTTTGTATTTTGATGGATATAATTTTTATATATGATATTTAAAAAAATTATCATTTTATTAATTACATCATATATTCCATTTTTATATTAAAATACACAAGGGATATGATAACAAAGCTCAGGTGTACAGTGGACTACTTCCTCATGAAGAGATGTGATTTTATTCCCTAATGTGTTATGTAGAAGGAAATAAGGGTAATGATAATACATATATGTGATATATGTGAAATATTTATGATATTTATGATATATATATAATTATATAAATTTAATATATCATTTTCTTTCTTACCATTTCACTCATTGAGAAAGTTATAATGTCGTTCATGGATATGTGTACTACCACTTCCTCGAAGCGATGTGCTTCTTTTTTTAATCACCACATCACAAGAATGACATATATAAGTATATAAAATTAAATAATATTTTATTTATTATATAATTATAATTCTATAAATATAAAAAATTATTTACCTTCTTTCTATAATGATCATTGAAAATAGGAAACTCTACTCATATGTATGTATGACCCACCATCTCCAAGATCGTAACTTCGGTTCATTTTTCATAACCACCTTCCATGATTAGTTTTAGAAGAATAATTTATGTATAAATATGATAATTATTTAATTATTATTTTGGATAAATTCAAATAACTACCTTTTTTTCCATAGTAAACCTACTAAAGTCCTTTTTGACACATAATCCGAATATGGTCAAAACATCTGATGTAATCATATTTGGTTATGTATTTGTATAAAAAAAAGTTAAAATGTAAAGTAAAATTAATAATAAAAATTAAAAAGGGTATCAACCATGTAAATAATTAACAAAATTATTTATTTATTATGATAATAACACACATGAAAAGTCATATTCAATGTATGGGACTTCATCTCGATTTCCATTCATTATGGCATATGTTGATGTTTTAAACATTATTATTTAATAAGGAAAATATCCCACCCATTTGAAAATTAATATCAATAATTTATCTTTTCCAATTGTATTGAATTTTTTTAATGTTAATATTTTAATGACCCAAAACTATTATGAATAAAATTCCACTTTTTATTTAATTAAATGTCTTATGGTTGTAGAAAACACATTAAATTATTTTGTTGTATTATATCCAATTGTATTTAAATGATTATTAATTATCTTTTCCATTGATAATATTGTTTTTTAACACATGATTTTTATAAATATTGGGTTTTAAAATCATTTTGTCATTGAAAAAAGGATGTTATGGCCTCAACTAGTAGGATTATACACTACAATGCATAATTTATTAGAGCTTCCAAGGGAGTTATCCTTTCTAGGATTTTCTCTAGACCAATCCCAAACCATGATCAAGAATCTTAAGTATGAGAGAAACCATTTATGGTAGAAGTTCAATATCAGTGAGATCACGGCCCAAACCATGTTCATTGAACAACAACATGAAAGCCCCTCCATCATGCACATTACTCTTTGGGAATAAATTGGTGTATTAAAGGGATATGTGTCAAGACCCTAGAATTATGAACATTTACATTATGTTCTATAAATAATGAATATACATTCATCCTATTATTTTTATTGTTAAGTTATTTTGAAAGCGTAAATACTATT
The DNA here is from genome assembly GCA_963277665.1 of Viscum album. Classification (NCBI taxonomy): domain Eukaryota; kingdom Viridiplantae; phylum Streptophyta; class Magnoliopsida; order Santalales; family Viscaceae; genus Viscum; species Viscum album. Next base: position 565,844,999 of record OY728160.1, on the reverse strand, counting down.
TTTGGTTAATATTCAAATTCAATTAAAAAATCAATTAAGATGAATTAATGGATTTTTTAAATAAATAATATTTTAATAAAATATTATCATTTAATAAATTTTATATAATAAAATTGATCATATAATTTTTATGAATCCCAATTTAATTTTTATTAGTGTTCGAAAAAAATATTATTGTCAAAAACCCATCATTTTCAATAAATGTAATTTTTTATTTGAAAATAAAAAATTAATATATTTAGAAATTCTTTTAGATAAAAAGAATATAATTTTTAGAATATCATGGTCAAAATTATCAAATGGTTAATTTTTCATAATTTTTTGAGATAGTAGAATTTTTGGATAAAAATTAAATACCGTATAAATATACAGTGTGTTTTATGACACCATAATGACCCAATAGTGATGTAAGAATTAATATAAAAGGTTTTGAAAACCCAAATATATCTATTCCCTTTAAAATAATTTAATTTCAGGTCTATGTTATTTCTTTTATAAAGCATTAATATATCGTTCAAAGACATATACTGTATTTAAATATTTTAAAATCATTTCTTTGAAAGTGTGAGTCACCTCTACATAAGAAAGGGAATATTTTTATTATATTCATCCATTTTCCTTATAAAATAATTTATCCCACTACCCTTTGTAATAAACCTTGGGAAAAAACTATGGTGGGGTTTTTTCGATAGGAATATTTTATTATGTATTGTCCAAAACAAAAATAATAAAGAAAACCCCCTCTTTTCCCATATAAACCAACCCATGCTACCATTTATCTTCACTAAAACACTTTAGAGCATGACCAAACTCATACTTATACTCTATAGAGTCATCCTAATGTGCCCTTAATCTTTAAATAAGCCCCTCTCAAGCCTTTGGATTCACACACTCAAATAAGGGATTTCTATCTTCTCATTTCAATTCAAGCACGTCTTTTATATCATGCTACTTAAATTTCAATTTCATATGTTTTTATATGAGGTTAAATATTCCCCATACTATCCATTTTATGTATAAATGATGATATATTTATTTAAACCTCATTAATCCACCCATAATCATTTATGTTCACCCATTTCTAAGAAAAAAATTCGTAAGGATTGTTTTCTCTATTCATATATCTTCATTACCTTATAAATTTTATTTCAAAATTTCTAATAATTGTATATAATTTTAAAGTTCATTATTTATGACCATTTTATTTCCAAGTAACATGTGACAAATTTAACTCCCATAGACCTTTTTTTATGAATTTTAATGTAACATTGTTATGTTGTCGAAATATCACTATGATTTTCCATGCCTAAATGATTATGTAATGAATACCACTTCCATTTTATATTACGGGTATTCAACATTATGTACATATACTTATTTATTGGGGATTTACATGTTTGTATTCCAAATTTATTGATATTGGAATAAATTATGAAGATTAACATATTCATGTTGTATGATCAATGTGTAAAACTTAAGCATGGGAATGAAATAAAAGGGACGGATGTGACCAAAATTATATAGAGCTACAATTCATTGGGTAAAGGTTAGTATCATGATACATCATTTTAGAGACTATGTTTTACCATATTTTATTATGGTACATTTTCCACCATGATGTCTTGTTGGGTTAATTCTTGACTGATGTTTATGATGTGGTGTTTTATGTTATTTACACATTTCTCAAGTTATGATTATTGTGTTATATCATGCCTTATTATTGATGTTCCTTTTATGGTCCACTGATATGCCTATTTTATAATGTGTATTTATTCTTCATGTTATTCATTTTTTATTCCCTTACTGGGAATTATAGCTCACCCCTTTTTTCTGTGTGTCCTCAGGTTATCCAAAGTAGTGTTTAGTGTGATGTAATGTTTTTCTCATGTTAATGAAATTTTCAAAAAAGATATTGATTTTCATGTTTTACGTTTTTATGTAAAGTACCAAATTTCCCAAGGAAACTATACATCTCAATCTACTAGGTTTTATTAATTGTAATAAAACATGTATTTATGTGTAATAAAAATGAGGTTTTTTATAAATATTTCCTAGAGCTTATAAATTATATAGATTTAAATTGAAAAGGGACCTTTCTTCTAAGTGAAACATCTTTTAATATTTTCCTTCAATATGCCTATATCTTCTATGTCTATGTTTTTTAATTTATTTTATCAATATTTTAATATGGACATAAAATATTTATAAATTAAACCCTATGTATATTTTTTTATTTATTTCAATGGTTTTTAAATAGATTATTTTTAGATATTTTATATGAGACATTTTGACGAATGAAAAATTTAATGTTCTATTCTTAAAATATATGGAAACAATTTCTTTCTATCACAATGAAAATTATTTTATTTCAAAAGTACCTTATAATATTTCATTTTTTATCAATTGGTATTTTTCAATTGAATTATTTTTTAAAGAAAAATGAATTTTATCTCCAGAATTAATTTTACTACATGTCTAGAATATTTTTGTAAAATATGATGGAAAGGTGAAACTATAAAAATATATTCATGATATTGTACTTGAGGATTATATGTGAGAAATGGGTCTTCCTATATCGCATTTGGTGAGCACATTATAGCTTATACGATGGGGCGACCCAAATAATGATAGGTGAGCCTATTAAATATTATGTGATATGGTGGCCTAGATAGTGCCGAGTGAGCCTATTTTAGAATACATGATGGGTGTGACTAGATAGTTCCCAAATACACTCGGTAATGTTCTTTGTCATAATAAAAAAGTAGGAGAGAGTTGCCAAATAGTTTCCCTTTTGGATTAACTAGGTTCCAATTACTTCTGATATGGGTTTAAAATGGATCATGAATATAAAGCTCTATGTAAACAAAAAGGATTTTTTAATTCATTTATATGAGTTATAAAGGATTTATTTAATAGAAACGTTTTTACTTCATGTGAAATTTTTTTCTATCATTTTATGAAATAACATTGATATAAAGGTAAAAAAATAGACTTTTCATATTTTCACTAGACTAATGGTCTCCCTTCTATTATATCCCTTACTAAGTTTTTTGTGCTCATCTCATGTTTTTAAATGTTTTTCACAATATGGGTAGAGTAAATGATTAATTAATGTTTAAATAATGAATATTTTTCATGAAAAAAAATAAAGTTTTGTTTTAAAAAGTTTTATAAGGTGTGAAAAAGGATACTGATAATAAGTGTCCACTTTATACTATATAGTTTTTTTAATATAATGGCATAATTATATAAAAAACTATACCTAAAAAGATAATCAAAGTGAAATAAATTAAATATTAATTAAAACACAAGATTATATTATGTATAATGTCTGGTCTTTTTACCAAATTCTTTCACAATATTATTCTAACACTAATCCCAAAAAATAACTATACTTTACACTGATTCCAACTATAACAACATATTTAATTAATACACATTATTTTGTGATTTATTGTATAAATATACACTTAATAAAACCCCATAACTTCATGACCACTTGTTTATTTGGTTCTTTTGGTATATATAATAACATCTTGAAACATAACAACAAATTCATAAACATAAACTCCATATCATCACCTTAAATTTCCCTAATCTTCTAAAACTTCATTTGATAACCAGTGGATGTACATAATAAATGGGTGGTCTATAAATCTCAATAAATGAATAATAAAATAATAAAATTGAAATGTAATACATTTTTTTAAATATTTATATCAATGTAACATAATAGGGATTACTCATAATCTTGAACATCAAAGTATGATAAAATATGATTATATGAATGCAATATGGGAATGTTGAAACAACATAAAACATGACATCAGGGGAATAATTAAATGATAACCTCCAAGATATCATAACATAGTGTTAATAGAAAAAACTCTCATGAACTATACATGGAAACACATGAGACAAAATCATTACCCAAATCATTGGAGGTATATATAATACCTAGCCCACATATCATATTTATATATTTCACATGCATAAGTGTTCCACATATATCATACCACATAAGGATTTAGTTCATAAAATTAAATACCATAATTAAAAAGTGGTCGTTACATGAATGAAATTACTCAATAAATTATGGATAGTCACATATAGTTTAATACCCTTGAGTAGAAGTGGTAACAAGTATTCACTATAAAAAATTTACATAGAAAATTGGAGGACAATTTTGACAACATAACAGAGGTACATAAGGATTTATGGAAGGGTTTAATAATATTTAATGGGTACCTCATCACTTAGATATAATAATGGAGGTGACAAGGGTTTTTAAAAACATTTCTGACTTGCAAAATTAGAAATAAAAATTTCATAACAAAAATAACCTTCTTGAATAAATAAGAGTATAGAATCTTATACCTTGAGAGGTTGCATATAAAAGTTGGTGGAGAGATTATTAATAGCATTATCACAGCATGCAATAGATATATATAGGGAAGGGTAGAGTAAATTCTTTTTCCATGTATTTTTAGTATATATGAATGAGAGGCTGGATGTATTTTTATAGAAAAAAATATAATTTTTATCAATTTCTAAACATATTTTTTTGACACAATATGAAAAATTAATCCAAACCATAAATCATCCCAATGTTTTTCCCATGGTTTCATCCAAAGGGTATTGATTTAATTATTTTATAAGAATATGAATATAAATCCTTAAAATAATTTCCTTTGTGATGTTTATTTGAGTAATGTATATAAATAATTGGTTTTAATGCCTAAAAATATAATATGGATTTTAGAAGAATCATTTTGGGTTTATAAACCTATTCAAATAAATTATAAATCACCTTATTTGACATTAGAAACAAAATTTTGGTCATGTATACACTTTATAGAATGTATTACATCAATTTTCGGCTTTTATGATATTGTAATACTTAAAGTATAATTATACCATATTTAATTTTTCACCAAAAATATGATTTTTTGAGAAAATCTTGTAAAATTCACCATTCGAAAATAGCAAAATTATGGTTTAAAATTTCATATATATTATAAAAAAATAATTCTCTAAATATGTTAATTTAAACTTTAAAATAAAAAACATTGATTTATTAAAAAAATTATAATAACAGTTTTCTAATTCTTATAAAAAATAAATTTTACTTCATAAAATTATTTTATTATGAAAATTAAATAAATAATATTTAATAAAAAAAATTATAAAAAATTAAGTTCATTAAATAAATATTGAATTAATCATAAATAGTATCTTTATTGGAACTATTTATTTCCCAAAAAATTTAAATTGTGTTTCATCACTTCAAAATCTAAATTTTATCAAGAATATTATTTAATCATTATAATATAATAAAGATAAATATAATCAATATTTTATTGGAAATAATTAAATACAAAAAAAATTATTGTTATTTTTTTACATACCCCTTAGTTACACTGGTGAATTCTCTGAGAGTAAGGTGAGTGATGGTGGGATTTTATTAGGGTGATTTGGTGAACATAGTTTAGGTTATGATCTAGATGAGCTTGAACATCTCCCATAAATATTTTTACTCGTGATTTAGTTATTAAATATCATCGTAGGATTGGTTAAGGTAAAATCCTAGTGATGCTATCTCTATTGATATCCTTGATAAATGGGATTCATAGTGTTTGTTTTTACTGGTTGAGGTCATCACTTTCGATGACTTTGTCAAATAGATTATTCATAACCCTATATGTATACTAGTCATACAATCAAAAAATGATGACTATATTATCAATGGTTATGATGATTTACAATATTTTAAATCCAAAATGATATAACATAATTGTGAAAAACAACCAAATTAGTGCATGTGTTTTATAAAATTTCACTTCCTAATAATAAATTTAATCACTTAAATACTTGATTACATTTATAAATGTTCGGGTTGTTACAATATTACTATATGAAAGCACCTATACCATTAATGGATATTTTTATTAGAAAAGAAAATGTATTTATCTAGGAAATTTCATAAGGATTGTGTTGTTTTTATTGATATTTCAATTTTATTCTCCAAATTTTATGAAAAATTAGTTGTAAATTATCTGATTACCAAACAAGATATGAAATAAATTTTTTATATGTATTTAATTATTTTATCAAATCCCAACATCTCAAATAATTAGAATCAAAATTTCTAGTTTCTTGAAGATTCAGGTAGAAAGAATCCATATTCCATTTATCATAAACTGAGAAAGGGATTGGTCAATTACTCCAAGGTATTAAGGTTGGCATATCTTTGGAAACTATGTTCTTGTAAATCCATGATTTGTTGAGTGGACTACCCAATCCAAAAACCATTTCTCGTGTTTTCCCAACACTTTCCCTGAAGTCATAAAAAGTCTACCAAGTGAAACACCACTTGATGTAAAATGGTTACCTCAAGAAAAATCATATAAACTCCCTGATAAAATTAATTGTCTCAAAAATTTTTTCACCAACACATAGTCATATTGTTTCAACACTAATCAAGTATTGTAATACTTCGTCAAACATAATATTTTGTTCATGGATTTTATTTCTTATGCAAAAAAATTTCATTTTATATCTTTTTCATTACTTGTTAATGTTATGTATAATTTATTTAAGGAATTAACCCTTTTATAATAAAACATTTATGCATTATCTATTTATTTTATTTCCATATTTTCATATTATTCCATTTATTAGTGTAATTTCAATTTTACATTAATAAAACAAATCATAAAATGGATATAAATCTAATAAATAAATAAATTAAAGGATCAAGAGATTTATATTATGGGTAATTTTTTTAGTATATAATTAATCAACCTGTGGTTCTTGGAGGAAACTCTTTATGTCGATCATTCATGGGTTGCTTCTTCCCAATTGTCCACCTATATATTCCCTGGGATTATTTTACCTCTATTCAGCCATGAAATCACACTATTCTCAATTAGATATTGCTTATTATTACATATATTTTATAACTCACACTTGGGTGAGGATAAACAAAGGTTTTTTTAAATTTAATCACATAAAACAATATTAGACACACATGTACCACATAATAATAGTGGTAGAGATAACACATAGAACATAATATTTAATTTAATAATAAATAATTGAGAACCAATGTAATAAAATTAAATAAAACAAATGCATGCATAGATCTGGTAAACCATATGACCATTCATACATATAAAAATACTATTCCATTTAAAAAAACTTTCTAAAATTCATTTCAATTCATTTTAATAAGATAATATTTGAAATAATTACTCAAATCAATTATCATATTAATTGATTAATCCATTTTATCTTATTCCTCCAATCAACAAGAAGATTCCCATCTAATGAAATTTTAAATATAATATTTTGTTTTTATTTATTTAAAATTTAATAAAATAGTACACAAATATTTACATGGAAGTATATTGATGATTACCTATATGAATGACTTGGTATGGTCCTTATTGTATACAATTAACTCACCAAAAAAATTATCTACACAATATGTGTCACTATTTCACCGCATGTACAGTGAAAATAATGATATATGGGATATCTTAAAATTAAATTGCATGTAAAACATAATTATCACTGACTGTTTTGTATTCAATGAGCATTCATTAGATATAGTTTGGAATATTATGTTAAATTAATTTACAATTTAGTATAACATGATACCAAATGACAGACATTTTTTGTCAATTTAAGGACTCATGGAACTCAAATAAGTAATTTTTAATGAATAAAATTATTAATTTAATATTTCAATATACGTAGATAAAGTACATGGTTTGTGTGGGCTAGACACATGATATACACTTTGCTTCTCTGTATGATTGTATTATACTCCTAGGTTATTAGAATGTACATCCCACCGACATTAATGGGGTACATGGAATATGTGAACGATAAATGTCACATACCTAAAGTTATATGGATTCTATAATATACAAGTCCAGTATTGAATACACACAGTGCATTAATTACATGATTCACCTTGACCCTCTGTTTTCCACCTTAGATACACATATACTACATGATTTTTAGGAAATAAGCATGGCTTGTAGTATGGAAAATCATGTTCCACCCTGGTTAGTCTACACATTTTTTTAATTAATGAATTTAGTGTGTATTCATTACATGATCACCAAAAATACACACAGGTGACCTAGTGTAATAAAAAAGTATACAAATTTCGTGATAAAGTAGTACATTACTTTTAAGCCAATGTTATCTAGTTAGAGTTATTGGCACCATAATATGGTTTCTTCAAATGAATTATTTATTTATTATTAACTAGTCTATATTATGTGAGTGATAAAAAATAGGGGTAAGAAGATATATCATTGACCAATTCAAATAAACTAAAACATGAAACAAAATTTAGCTTTTAATATGTATTGATAAAAAATAAAATAAATAATTATAAATTTTAATTCAACCACTAAGATACCGCTTCATAGTTTCAGGTGCAGTAGAAGAGCTTATCATGATTGGGTCTACCTCATCAATTGGTAGATTCAATGGATATTTCATGATGTACATGACATGAAAGCCAAGACCAGTTAATGTTTTTCCTATGAAAATTTACAGATAAGATGAAACCAAGAGGATATTACAAATTAAAATTATCATTAATATAATTTTATGGGATGAATGTCTACATTGGTCTTTAGATCATTCTTCAATGAGGATATTGATAATCTAAAACCATTTCGATCTACCATTTTTGATCTTGTGGGATCCAAGTGTAGAAACTCTCGACCATGAATCCATATGTGATCCTTCAATCTCTAAACAAAACTAATATATTTATAATTGGTAGAATGGAAAATTGATCCTCATGCATTGTTATACTTAATCGATGTCATAATTACTTCAGGCATGAAGAATTATTCACGAACTCTCATTCTAGAGATGATTGAGGATAGAGGATAATCTATTGATATGTAGATAATAAACTATAGATCATTCGTGGCTCTTGAGAGAGAGGGAGAACTAGATTTTATTATTCACAATTATTATAAAATTTGTTCAACCGATATATAATATACATAGTAATCTATTTAAATAGTTATTGGGTAGGGTTAAATATTATTTAATTTCACATTTGAAGTTAATAATATATTAAAACCTGAATAGACCCCATGCCATGTAATAGTAAATTTATTATTATTTTCTCCGGGAATTTGATATTTATCATAATGAGAAATATTATTTTACCATATTATAAATTAATATTCATCATCGAACTACATATTTGTCCTATTGGCCTCCAATACATTTATTGAAAACCAAAATAACTATTAAACTAAATTTTAATTCAATATATATATATATATTATCCATGTAATTAAATAATTAACTTGAAAATATATATTTATTAATTTATTTGATCAACAAAACCTAAATAAATTTATTCCTCGCGTTTGAGAATAATATTTATCCAATAATTATATTCAAATTCAATTTGATTGAGATCAACGGAAAAACATAGTGTGTAAACCTCAAGGTTTCAACATCACTAGAATTAAGTGGGATGTCCTAAATTCCAAGATTAAAATCAATAAATGGGTCAATCTACCAAAGAATAATAAGTTAATGTCCCAAAATCGACAACCACATATGAGTTCATATCATTTAATATAATAACTTTTTCTATATGTCTTACCAAGCATGATTCATACCTTTGTTGTCATGATTAATTCTTGATATACATTTATTTAATTATATAGAATGACTGTGTCTATATCACCGAGTACAATGAATTTATTTCAACTATTCCATTCTAATAAAATGTCTAAGATATTATCTTGGATAAATGAACGAACAAATCTAGTCCCAACTTACTCATTAATAACATACTGATCATGATGTACCGAATGTGTACTACTTATGACAGGCATAGTGAATCACACACTTTATCAATATATTTATGAATAAGAGTAACTATATATGTTAATGATAATCTTAAAGTGTAAGTACCATTATAGATTCTCACTGATAGGAATATACAATGACATGTAAATATACAGAATTTCTAATGGTAGGTTTAGAATCATAATCTCCCATCATTGATATTAGAATGTGATAACTTTAGAAGATGTAGTATCATCCTCTTATGATAACTCAAACCAGAAAAAACTAAATAAACAACATTTCCCATTATAGTTCATCATCCTGATAAGAGGAAAATATATATGAGTGATATCATGATATAATATCACGGATATCAACAAAGTAGGGAACTATTATGATCTATTTTGATGAGATAGATACATTATTTTATTATCAAATTATATTCTTGTAGAATTGTGATGAATGTGTGATAAGTTCTTTTTAATATTTAGTTCATTTAATATAATAATTAATTTAATGTACAAACTAGTTTGTTCTAGGAAACTAATTCTAACAAAGTGATCATCAAAAAATTTATTCATTTCATACAATATATCATGAATGAAGTTCTATATAAGGAATGGTTTTGGTCCTATAAATAAAATATTGATATTTATTTCATCATTAATAACAAAAAATATGGGAATACTTTGAAATTAATGACATTTTTTCTTCATATGTTCTGATGTATTAAACATCACATTGTTTCAACTCCATGAGTTTTAATTCCATTTTATTGTAACAATTTTAAAAAATATCCAGTCAATAATATTTTCATAAACGCCTCACAATACATAGAGTCAATTTATTCCATTTTCCTCATTTTTTTAATGAGATTCAACCATTTTTCAACTTCACCAACTAAATTATAAAATAATAAATCATCATTTTCATGTTCTCACCATAAGGGAGCAATATAAGTATTTTCAATAATATTGATCCATTGTTTGAAAACTAGTGGATCTGAATTCCCACTAAAGGAGGGAGTGTATTTAAATATAATGGACTTAGTGGAGAGTTTTACCTTACATGTAATTTTATTTTTCAGTTCACCATGATTTATGTTATTTTTTATAACATAATATATTTGGTGAGTATATCCATGATATTTTACACACCATCTCACATTTTATTTTTTTTATTAGGAAAATTAATACAATGTCCATCACACTAGTTTCTAACATGGTTCATCCTAGCTCTATCCATTCTATTTAATACAATAGGTTTTGATATGAGTAATAAATGAATATATATTCTCATAGTCATTGTAAATAACAATATAAAATGACGATAACATGATATATTACTCTATGAAACCCTTATTTTAGAATACAATACTTTTAGTTCAACCTAGGATTATTTATGTTAGACTAATTATACTTCTTATCATAATCCCAAAAAATAAACAAACCCATATCTGATACTAGCTAGGAAAACCCAAGAATAATATGCATATATATTGTATAATTTCCATAATTTAAATATTACATATCACAAATAAATGCAGAATCCTAAAACCTAAAGGATAGTTTCTTTGGAGATTATTTACATAATATTTTTATTGTAAATTATTTCTTCAAAAACTCTTGTTAAATTCTAAAAAAATGTCTCTTTTGAAGGATTAATCAAATATATAATTCACTATGGAAATTAAAAACATAATGGGTGATCATAAACTCTCAGTGGGGGGGAAAACATATTAATGAGTCATAAAAGTGTTAGATCATAAAATGTGAGAAAACATGGACATGGGTGGAATATATGATTAAAAATTACATATAATCACAATAATTATGCATAGAGAATGAAATAAGGGTATGTAAACTCATGGTTTCAATCATATAACGTGGTGTTAAAATATATATATAATAGAAAATAATCACGTGCTATAGAGTATCACATCAGCACATTTTCTAACCTATAAATATGAAACATGTATAAGAATGGGATATCATAACATTGTGATCAAACCCAATAATTCCCAAAAATAAATTCTTGATAAAACCCAATAATTTTCCTTCATTTTTTCATGATCAAACTCAATTATTCGCATGCATAAAAGTGTGAGAAAACTTGATGATTGAAATTCATAAATTTGTTATCAAACCTGTTGATGACCATGTATAAAGTCACGAAAAAACCTAATAATGCAAACTTCATTTGTTATGAACAAACCACAATCTTGTCCATTAATAACAGAATTACCCCGTGATATATAAAATTTTACATAATGAATTAGATGGTTATATCAGAACCATAAATCAAACAATGATAAGTCATACATATTTGGTAATGTCTCGACTAAGTCTATCGTCAAACTAATAAATATATAGGTGTGTTACATGGACTTAAGTGCATCTTCCTATATGCTAGAGGCTACTGACAAGTAGTAAAGGTCTTAGAAGGTGATAGTGGGGAGACCATACCCTCTTATCAGAGATGCAAAAGATAATTATCATATAATTAACAATGAAAAATATTATAAGTGATATATAAACAAATAATAGAAAAAACAATTACAAATAATTGAAAAAACAGCAGAAGAAAATAATTAACAATTTAATAAAAGTTGATAACACCATATTATACAACATATGAATGTAGTTCATGGTGATGATGTGTAAATAAAATTTTTAAACCATACACTATGCCTTCCAACAGAGTATAATAATAAAGAAAGGATAGAAAATCCCCACAGGTGATCCTCATGAGGATCCCAAGATCTAGCTCAGTCATTTTCTCCTAACCCCCAGGTACAATCAATAAAACGTTCAACCTAGATCCGACCATTATAATGTATACTCTGGTACCAAGGGTACCTAAACAGGGTGTGAGATATAAATATCAGTAGGCCAACACCCATAGAATCTAGCCCATCCAAATAATTATATATAAATTAAGATTTGTTCCATATAAAATAAATGTAGAGTGATAATAATTAATAATAGAATCTTTTTCTGGGTTCCTAAATCGACACCTGTCCCATAACACCTACTATGGGCTAAGTCGAAAATTATAAATAAGTTAATTTTTAAAGCATAATATGTATACCAACTCTGAAAGTAATAAGGAAACACAAATTTTCACACCCCCAAGATTGTGCTTAGTCTTGGAGTCTAATTCCCTTGTTATAACATAAGTATGATAATAAGTAAGAGAGAAAATTCATAGGATCATGATATATATAAATAGAAACAGTTAGTATAGAACCAGTAATTAACCAATGAAACCAAACCATGAATATCAATCTGTCCATCAATCTTGTAGTGGAGTATGATCGTTTCCCTGATGTATCACAACGGTAAATCCATTCAAAATATAAAATTCCATTGAGCATTTCCAAGGAGATTCTTTAAAATATCCAAGTATCTCTTGTGGTATGGTAATCATGATTCTTTCCCAAGTATCACACATAAGGGACCAAGTATCACTTAAGGCTTGAGTTATCCATCTTGCCAACTATTTTTTCTGTGTTTTCCCCTTATGTAACTAGTATCACTTGATAGTATAACAAAATTATTAGGGGAGACCATTCCTAGTGATCTTAATACATCACTTCCTCAGTGTGTCATAGTATAACCACTCGAGCACGGGAGTCCATCCATGAGTCCTTAATATGAAACACAAGCTTTCCCTTGGCCTGTTTCAAAATATTCATATCCAGAAAGGCATATATCACAAGTAAATGCGTTTATAATATTTCAAACCACTAAAACAAACATCTCATGCCATCAAATTAACATAAATAATTTAGCACAAAATCAATCATGTGACAATTACATCCCATTATTTTCATTTTAATATTTCAAGATAACAAGCAAAGGATATATATATATATCCACTAAAATAGGGCATAAGCCTTAGGAACATGCATAAGTAGTGGAATATGAACAAAATTACATGGCATAAACATGCCTCAAACTATAGGTCATCAATGAAAATAAATAAAATAGGCTAATAAACTTTTCCATGAGAAGCATTAAATAAATGGGTTTCCCATGCCACCCTTCACATTTCATTCCACTTCAACAACTTGATGTAGGGTAGGAAATTCATAATTAATAGATCATTTAATCAATAAAATATCATTAAATTCAACAAAGAATATAAATTCATTTTATTCTAACAAGTTTTTCTCAATTTAAACACTAAAGTAAAGGATTTCCACCATGACAAGCCATTCCCTCCAAATCATACTATTTAATTTATCAGAACAAGGTAATTATAATTAATGTGAAAATAAATCAATTGGAATGTCCAATGGACAAGAGGGAAGTTATTTACTTTGGTAATTCGATATACAAATAAAGTCAGACACTTAGGAGGTGTTTGGTTACAATAGTAAATTTAACAATTTCCCTTGAGAAATTTCAATTTTTCCATGAATTTCACAATGAATAATCTACTCTATTTATTGCATTGCAACATATTAAACTTTATAATGGTATCTTAACCATTTACATAATTCACTGCATGATTTATTACTTCTCATGTTCCATGTTAACCGTTGTTTAGCTCCGTTTAAGTCATTTAATTTAAAATAACATATAAGTACCATTTATAAGATCAAAGGGGGACACTTAGTGGTGACTTGGTCATTAAAACACTTTCATACATGGGAAATTCCATCTTAAAAGACTAACGGCACTTAAAGGGTGATTTGGTACAAACAAACTTTTTTAATAAAAAGTGGGAAACCCCCATCAATGATATCAAAATAAAAAAGTATTATGTGTTCTTTATGACTAAAAACAACATCAAGTATAAGGAAAACATAAACTCAACAATGTCCAGAAATCTAAATAAGCATAAACTACCACTTTGAGTTTTCATAGATAGAGAACCTCCATTGGAGGGGTTTTATTATGAAACCTTGACTTGTTTATAAAACAAAACAATTAACCAAACAATTACTCAATAAAAGAACATCAAAAAAAGAATAATTAAGAAGGAATCTAAATGTAATATAAATCATTCCAAAATTAAAAAATCTAGGAGAGGGCCCTCACCCCAAAAGAACCAATTTAATACTATTTTGGTACTTGATAGATTGGTTGTGAGCACATGTAACTACTCTAAATATTCACAAACATACCCCCCCATAAATATATATATATCCCTTATCATAATGCACATTTTCCACACACTATGATGGAATACGTACCATGAAGATATATATATATATATATATATATACCTAATTACATGTGTTCGCATCCTCAAAGTTGGCCAAAACTAACTAAAACATCAATAGTAACTCAAAATTAAATAGGAAAGGACCAACACACCACAAATTAATTACTAAGAACTCATAAAGTACTAAAACCCCAATTATAAAATAATCGGTATCGAATAATGAAATAAAAACTCACTTTAACCATTGGAGGCGAACCAAATTGAGCCAAACTGATTCTATTTTGGTAGTAGTCACCAGAAAATGCATGAACACGTCACATGAGACCATTATCATGACATAAAACTAGAGAATAAACCAAAAATCTAGTGAGTCCTAACCGTAGGATTTGGACGAACCTCATCGGGTAATGAATATACCGAAAACTGTTAGACATTGGGAGGAGTAGTATAGAACCATACCTTGAAGGAAAAAATAAGATTCATGAAGGAAACAGGGTGGAATCACATAATGGGGAGGGAGACGGGACCATTGCACACTATCAGTGGGGGTCCATGTAGGGGTGTGTCATGCCTAAGGGAGAGGAAGAACACTCTTTGGTTTATCTAAAACCTAAAACTAAATAATTGTATTTATAATATTAGTAACACTTATTATTATTATTATTATTATTTGAACAATCCCACTTTTATTTTATTTCTATTTAAATTTTAATTAATTTAATTCAATTTATTTTTAAGACACATTCCAGTTTCAACTTTGGAAAAAAAATGTTTGGACACTCGATTTAAAAAATAGACCATTTAATAAATGAAAGATTAAAAATTCACTTAGAAATTTTCAACCTAGTCAAAATGTGGGATGTTACAACCTTCCCACCATAAAACATATCATTCCTGAGAATCCTTTAGGAACAAGAAAAACATCACCCATCCAATAGGGTTCATGATGTCTCATCCGAACGTTCACATTGCATGTCTGAAAACCCAACACACCATTCAACACTTCTTAAACATAGGACACTTAATTTGTCAACTCCCAGGGCAATGCTCATTTTCCAACTAAAACACTGAGATGTCACTTACCTGAGCCCGTTTAGATAGAGACATAATCACTTATTTTTATCACTAAACATCATCTCAAAGGAACTTCACACATTAGGATTTAACATTAGAATGGGGAAAATTCATTTCCATGGAACCTTCCATCATCAGTATTTTTTACAAGACACACCCATCAGCATTCTGGAAACGCTTCTTTCTTGATTTCTGGAATAGTTGAAAAAATTGATTCCCCATCGAACTCAAAGACCATGTCAAGCTAGTGTTTCTTAAAAAACCATGGCTGAAACAAACCACACTCATCACATATGACGACATGCTTAAAACGGTCCTTCAATGGTCACTCCATTCGAAAGGAGAGACAACTTGTCGAGGCACTTTGGCTGACTATTAAAGAGGACGCTCGCCTTAGACTCCATCATTTTATAAACTGAACTTTGATGTATTCTTCAAAATAATCTTCCATTCCACATGAACACATCCAAAAATGTACATACCCAACCTTCAATGTTGTTCCTCACCAAACCAAGAAGGAAGCTACGAATACTGCATGAAACACTAAAATAGAACCACCCAAAAAGCTCAACAACTTTTAAATATTAAGTGTGGTATAATACCAATGCTCTCTTAGTTCATCTAGGATGATATCCATATAGGGTACATGATCATCACAAATTAAAATACAATAAGAGGGTTATGTAGATTATAATTAAGAACATAGTCAAACCAATATGGTGGTATTCTTTAAAGAAACTCAACTTCTACAGACGTTATACCACCATTGACCAATCACAATCCCTTTACCAACTGAGAAATTATGCAATCGTTCAATATTAAGACCTAAAGGCCTCCATGGACAATGGAGTTTATCGTGCATTGTGTACATATCCAAACTCATCGATGTTGTGATATAGAGAAAGAACCTATATGATTTAAATTTCTCAGGACCCACGATATTTAAGTCAGCCCGACCACTCGCTAATGGTTCTCTTTAGCTATGTTCCTTATTCCCAGAAGCACACATCTTTAACAAAACTAACATGACACTCACCACCATAGGAATTTTCTAATCATTAAAAGAAGAGATAGACTAGACACTCAAAATCACATTAAGTCAGAACATCTATAAATGAAAATGTTTAAACAATTGGCATGAAAAAAAACCAAACTGGCCGGTGCGTCAAAACACTCGAGTCTCTGGAAGTCATCCTGATCTTTGTAAAGAACTTAATTTGATTACGCCTAGGTCACTCTACTACATAGATGACCTGAAACATCACTCAATAGTACAAGGCACACCAATTCTAACAAACTCAACTAGTTCATCAAAAAATTAATCACTCGACAGTTACCATGTATTCTGATGCATACTACCATGAGATTTCATGAGAAACTAGCACATCCTAATTACTATCCATAGGGTATCTACAATATTCATTCAGGTATTAGATGGTCAATACAAGATATTTAACCCATCTTCATATTTCCTCATACGACCAATAACTTGGATGACGTCTTATCAATTCATCCATCACTAATGAAAATAAAGTGTCAAACGACCTAGAAAGAGGTCGACGATGCCCGAGGCATGGCTAACTAGCTAAAACCGGGAATCACTCTGTGCTCATGTCCATATTAAAGCACAAAAAGAACATGACCACCCATCCAAACAGGGGTGGAATTTTTTTTAAGGTGGTTTGAATAGGTATATAGGCAAGTGAACAACACTAAAAGGCAAGAACTCATGACATTAGAAAGGATTTTATATTCTGAGAGAGCTACCTATCATAGTCTATCATTTTACGAAGAAAAAGAATCATCCCTAACACTGAGTTTCACTAAAATAATTCACTAGGATCAAAATATGACTATCTAATCCATTGCTAAATAGAAGAGTACCTATAGAAAATGTTCGTGTAACAGCCCAAGATTTTATGAAAAATATTCTTTTTAATTTCACTAATGTCTTGTGTTGTACGCTACACCAAAAGGAGCTTTCACAAAACGAATCCTTGACTTGCCTTGTATTACACACAATCATGACCTTCCTCGATAGCGTGTATAGTACGCAATAACGAGTTTCACTAAACAACGATATGCTATTAAAATATTATTAAAACTAGCAGTTATGAATAGTAATAACCACTTTTTGAAATTTTGTAAATTTTATTTTTCAAAATGGATTTCATTTTTGGATTCGGAATATCGAAATTAGCTTAGGGTGAAATTTTGGTAATTTTCGGATAACTTTCATATTTTGATGAATAGTGAAAATTACTAAATTTTAGATAAAAACAACTTTTTCAATCGAAATAATTAATAGTGATAAATAATTAATTTTAGTGGTTTTAAAGTATATTTAGAATATATTTTTACAATTTAATACAATGTTGTCCATTGGATGTAATTTCACATTTAAACCAGACATAAACAAGTGTCAATCGTTTGATAGTTATTGTTTCTTAAAAACACGCTATTTGTTTTAACAGCGGGATTTAATTATAAAATTAATTAATGCAACTTCTATGATATGAATTTGGTAAAATAGACTTCATTTTTGAATTCGGAATATGAAATATTGCTTAGGATGAAATTTTGGCATTGTTCTGAAAAGCATCAATTTTTGATGAATAGTGAAACTACTAAGTGGTAGTTAAAAAAAATTAATTTCTTCATAAATCATAATTTTACCGCTTCTGTGAATGGAATTTCAAAAATCCGAGTGACACGGTTGATGTCAGTAAGTAAAATGTGGTTCAATGAGATGAAAATAATTTTTGGTGAATAGTAACTTTTTACTTTTTTTACCGCGGTTAATAGTAAATAGGGTAACTAAGGGTAAAAATGATATTACTATTACCCTAACACCTGTCCTAATTCTATTGGATAAGTTTAATTCGACCAAAAACAAACTTAGGAATAAAATATGACCATTTAGGCCCACTTGGGTTAGATTAGTACATTTATTATTAATTTATTTAAAGAAGGGTTAAAATATTTAAAATCAAAGTTTAATAAGTAAATCATTTTTAATATGGGGTTATACATAAGATAAATTCGACTATAAATATTCATTAGAAAGATAAAAAGATTTCCTACATAATGATATTTTATTTATAATTTTTAGACTTTAAATAAATTAATTTATTTATGACACAACGATGACGCAATAATTACCCATTTAAGAAAATATTAACATAATTGATGTTATAAATGCTCAAATGAATGTAATTTGAGACTTTTTAGGAATTACACTAATTTTCTAGGTTACTATGATATATTCTTGTTGATTTAATCAACTTGGTTCGAACATATAATTCTGTTATGACTTTCACAAAAATCATATATCAAATAGTGTCAAAATTGACACAAAATAGTTTTTAAATCAAATATTATATTATTAATTGTTATTTTATTCCTAAAAATCTAAGGTTCGGCCAAATGACTTAGATAAGGATATATATATTAATTATAAACAATTTGGGGTTCGTTTGGTATGTTATAGTAAGTGTATTAACCATATAGTGCAAGAAAACAAAAAGACACGGTAAAAGTTAAATTATTTAACTTAGAGTTAAATCTAATTGATAAGGTTAAAATAATACCCTAAACTTGTCCAAATCTTATTGGTTGATAGGATTTCGACCCATCCCCACTTTACCTTCGAAATAAGACCCTTTGGAACCATTATAAACCGATTTTTACTTTAATATAAAATAATATTTTGAGATATTCTTAAGGTGCCCCTCTCCTCCCTTATAAAAGGACACCTCCTCCCCCTCCTCCTCACACCAATTTGAGCACTCAAGCTCGGCCAAAACCTGCCAAAATCTCTTCTCCACTTCCCTAGAAACATCCTAGAGGTTCTGGTCTTCCTCAAAGACCAATTTTAGTGCCCTAAGAGGAGTTCTCAAAGAGGCGCTTCAAAGAAGAGGTAATTACCGTTACCAATTCTTTCATCTTTATTTCTTCTTCCACTTCTTCTTCTTAGGTTGTTTCATTAAGAAGTAATAACATCAGTATCCCTCATATACTGATATGTTATTATAAGTATGAAACAACCCTATTTCACCATTTATCCATCCTACGGAAAAAGAAATCACTGCGCGTGCGTACGTACGGAATACCGTCTCCACGCCGTGGTGTAATCTATTTTCCACCACCACCTTACATGGATGGGTATAATGGTGTAAAGAATAACTATACATAGTTATTAAAACATCATATTGATTCTGATATATTGTATAATCCACTCCAATTCAATTCAATATTTATGGAAATGATATCATCGCTCGTGCGTACGTACGGACTACCGTCTCCACGACGCGATGAGATTCATTCTCCATGATAACCATTTAAGAATGATTATAAAGTATATATAAGAAATAATAATGAAATATATGACATTATAAAGCTACTGGATTTATGTATATATATATATATATGTATGTCATCTACTTACTTCCATTCAAGACAATAAGGAAAGGAAAACAGCGTTCATGCGTACGTACGGACTACCGTCTCCATGAACGGTGTTTTTCATTTCATTTATCTATCTATTATATATATATATATACTGAATATATATGATATATAAATCTTATTTTATATTTTGGAAGTAAGTAAATCATGATATAAGTAATAATAATGTCAATAACAACAAGTCAAAACACCTACGATAAATGAAACGATTTTACCCAAAACGCTTCTTTAACATGGAATTTACAAAAGAACGGGTAATATAATGTCATAAGTGAACCATATATGATATCATAACAATGAATATGATTCTGTAATAAGTCAATGACATTATTTAAATAATTATACAGGAGGTTCGGACACATACGAAGCAAATCGGACCTAAGGAAAGGGAAATATCACAATCTCATTTTTATCCGAGATTGTTTATTCGTAAGTATTTACTGGGGTGTATTTTATCATCCACATCCATGTTTCATCCATATGTAATATTATTTCCATCCACCTACAATTGTTTAAACCCATTTTTACCCTTTGGTGAGTTTTTAGTAAAATAAATGAAAGGAATCTTTTGTCGTTTTTCGTATGAGGTACTTTTTGACTTTTCCGACAAAAGTTCGAAGAATGTTTTTTTAACTTATACGACATGAATAGATTTTTAAAACATTATTTCCAAGAAGAATCCTTTACAAGTTTTAAAGTTTATTTTTAATCAACTTCTTTTAGTTTAAAGGTGCATGACATTTTAAGAAAGGAAAAATGTTTTTGAAGAAGAAAGGATATTTTCCTCAAGAATGGAGTTCAAGTGTTTTTTTCAAAATTATTTTCCATCTAAGATAATAAAGGGTTCTGTTTTTATCCCTATTATTACATTGATTTGATTATGTTGTGAGGGAATTATTTTTATGAAGTCATTTACCTTATATGGTTTGTTTTATGATGTCATGATGTTTCAAGAATCCCATTTTTGTTACATGTGTTATGCGATGATGTATGATTTATGATTATGTGGCACACATAAGAAAGGATTCATTATAAGATGGGTGGGACCTATATCTCCCTCCAATGCATTGGGTAAAGATTTTATATCTCATTAGATAGAAAGGCCTGGAACGGTATGTTATACCGGTTCAGTGAAACAGGACTGAAACGAGGGTTACTCGATTCAGAAAGGGACTTTGTCCACTAAGATAGTCTTGGCAATGAGTCTTGACTAACAAGAAATGATTCTCTATGATTATGTGTGAATTCCACAAAGTTTCATGTTTTAAGTTATGATTATTGTGATTACATTTCACTGCCATGATTTACCCCATGTTATAAAATTATGATCTCTTTTGCAGGTTAAGATTTCCAAAAGTTATGTGCTTATGTATAATATGTGACTGATATTTCTTTTGTTTACCCTTACTGAGAATTTGAGCTCACCCTTTTATGTTTTCTTTTCCCCAGGATATAAAGAAATGTTTTAGGTAAAAAAAGGAAGATCTTTATGGGAGATTTTGAAGATCTTTCACCACGATTAGAAGATTATATTCCGAGTTTCCAAAGACACTAAACTATTATGATCCTTGTGTGTGTGTTTTTTTCTATGTACTAAGTATTCCGAAAATGTAATTTAATGTCCATGTACGTTAAGCTTCGGGTCTCTACAGTTGGTATCAGAGGAAAGGTTTAGTCAACCTTTGGAAACTAGGATGCGAAAATGTTAGTGAGATCCCTAGAGATATTTCTACGGTATGTCTAGGGATGTCCCTAAGGTTAAGTATAGGTATAGGTTATAGTACTAGAATTACGCTAATGATCATAGAATTAAACCTAAGATGTTAGATATTGAAGTTACTCCCCCTTTATTATGATTTTTGCCTCTCACACTATTCTTTTTGGGTTTTAGAAAATGGCTGGAAACAAGATGATTCACGATAATGGAGAATATGATGGACAATGGAATGATATTCTTCATAATGAAATGAGATTTGGAAGTACAAACATCATTATTATGCCGAATCAGCAATCTCATAATATGATCAATAAAGTAAAATTTGGTAAGTTTCCTGACTCGGCTAATAAGAGAAAGATGGAGTTTCATGATGATCATAGAAGAAAGAAAGTTCAATTACCCCTATGTAAATCATGTGGGAAGAGGCATCAAGGAGAATGTTTCAAGGGAACTGGAAGATGCTTTGGGTGTGGAAAAGAAGGACACAAAGCAAGTAAGTGCAAAGGAAAAGGGTCGGTTAACACCATGTATGAGGATAATGGTATTGCTACGACATCAAAAATTGTTAAGTGTTTTAAATGTGGAATGTATGGGCATTATGCAAACAAATTCCCCAAGGGAAAGACTCATGAAGAGAATCAGTATGGTCATATGGGTAGTATTTATGTGGATGATGATGAAGAGACTACAAATGATATGTGAGATGAAAGAATTTTTGAAGCCCGGTCAATCGTTTAAGAATGTAGTGGAATGATTACATGTTTATCATGTGTAATTTTGTATAAGTAATCTCATGCTACTATGGAATAAAGAGACATCTATGGATTGTTACACTGTTGTCTTTCCTTGAGTTTTGAAAGTGTATGATTAATGTTACCAGTATCCATGAAAGGTTATTCAGATATTTTTGGAATGTAGATGATATGTGCATAATGAAGGGATAAGGAGAAAATTAAATGTTTGATAGTATTCATGAGCTCATGACTGATATAAGGAGAAGGTTATATCATGGTTTGAGTATATAGAATTTTTGGATTTTCATATGTGGAAAGTGTTAACTTTTAACTGCATTCATGCTTTCATTAAGGTTCAATGGGTATTCAAGAGAATACATGATTAAGGACTTTGAATGTTTGGAATGTGACCAACAAAACATATCTTATGATATATGGGGATCGACGATGGTGTTAAATCTCTGGTAATCGTTTTCACTATGTTATGAGAGTGGACTGCAGTATTATGGATAATCCTAAAGATTGAAATGGATTATGTTGGAAATAAGTGAGTATTGTTTAAGGATAGAAGTTTTTTTTCGATATTATTGATGGGATGTTATAGTAATGTAGTTTTAGAAAAAGGACAACCTGTAGGACGGGCGACAACCCATCGCTTCGGACAAGGCTTTGGGAATCGAACCCACAACTGAAGTGCGACTGGCCTTTATCGCCTACCACTAGCCTACAGGAAGTCCATGTTTAGTAGAAACTAGTTTTATTATATTAAGCAGTATGATATATGCAGTATAAGTCCATTTTAGGAACCATATGTGATTAATCTCACTATAGATCGACTTATGTATATAATTTTTGCTAACCTTTTGTTTGAGACAGATGGAATGACCCGTCATTCTATCACATGATCTGCTAACACTTCACGAATAACAAATTCAACTTCATTTATTTAAGAGTTGAAGTGGAAATTGTTCAAGGCATGAACAACAGTGAGATTGTACCAAAATAAAGAAAGTATTTATTCTAATTCAAATTTTCAACTTTAGGGAAATTATCTTGAAAACCAAAAATGTTCTCCTAGTGATCTTATACCTGATGAATCAGATGGTACCTTAGATCATCACAAATTTATGGATTTGTGATTACTGGATTTTCCATAGCCATGTTCTCTACCACTCTCCATCAGAACATGATGGTTAGATTTCTCTTCCATATCCATATTTTCACCTATGTGGAAACCCAATGATTAGTTTATTTGGGTAATCATTACATTTCATACTTTAGTTTTTAAAGCCAAGTTTTGGTATTTCTTTTTACGATGTGGGTTCTATTAAAGAAACATTCGAATAGTAAACCATTTATAACCCCGACGAATTTCGAGGGCGAAATTCATTTTAAGGGGGGTAGAATGTAACAGCCCAAGATTTTATGAAAAATATTTTTTTAATTTCACTAATGTCTTGTGTTGTACGCTACACCAAAAGGAGCTTGCACAACACGCATCCTTGACTTGCCTTGTATTACACGCAATCGTGACCTTCCTCGATAGCGTGTATAGTACGCAATAACGAGTTTCACTAAACAGTGATATGCTATTAAAATATTATTAAAACTAGCAGTTATGAATAGTAATAACCACTTTTTGAAATTTTGTAAATTTTATTTTTCAAAATGGATTTCATTTTTGGATTCGGAATATCGAAATTAGCTTAGGGTGAAATTTTGGTAATTTTCGGATAACTTTCATATTTTGATGAATAGTGAAAATTACTAAATTTTAGATAAAAACAACTTTTTCAATCGAAATAATTAATAGTGATAAATAATTAATTTTAGTGGTTTTAAAGTATATTTAGAATATATTTTTACAATTTAATACAATGTTGGTCATTGGATGTAATTTCACATTTAAACCAGACATAAACAAGTGTCATTCTTTTGATAGTTATTGTTTCTTAAAAACACGCTATTTGTTTTAACAGCGGGATTTAATTATAAAATTAATTAATGCAACTTCTATGATATGAATTTGGTAAAATAGACTTCATTTTTGAATTCGGAATATGAAATATAGCTTAGGATGAAATTTTGGCATTGTTCTGAAAAACATCAATTTTTGATGAATAGTGAAACTACTAAGTGGTAGTTAAAAAAATTAATTTCTTCATAAATCTTAATTTTACGGCTTCTGTGAATGGAATTTCAAAAATACGAGAGACACGGTTGATGTTAGTAAGTAAAATGTGGTTCAATGAGATGAAAATAATTTTTGGTAAATAGTAACTTTTTACTTTTTTTACCGCGGTTAATAGTAAATAGGGTAACTAAGGGTAAAAATGATATTACTATTACCCTAACACATGTCATAATTCTATTGGATAAGTTTAATTCGACCAAAAACAAACTTAGGAATAAAATATGACCATTTAGGCCCACTTGGGTTAGATTAGGACATTTATTATTAATTTATTTAAAGAATGGTTAAAATAGTTAAAATCAAAGTTTAATAAGTAAATCATTTTTAATATGGGGTTATACATAAGATAAATTCGACTCTAAATATTTATTAGAAATCTAAAAAGATTTCCTACATAATGATATTTTATTTATAATTTTTAGACTTTAAATAAATTAATTTATTTATGACACAACGATGACGAAGTAATTACCCTTTTAAGAAAATATTAACATAATTGAGGTTATAAATGCTCAAATGAATGTAATTTGAGACTTTTTATGAATTCCACTAATTTTCTAGGTTACTATGATATATTGGTGTTGATTTAATCAACTTGTTTCGAACATATAATTCTGTTATGACTTTCACAAAAATCATATATCAAATAGTGTCAAAATTGACACAAAATAGTTTTTAAATCAAATATTATATTATTAATTGTTATTTTATTCCTAAAAATCTAAGGTTCGCCCAAATGACATAGATAAGGATATATATATTAATAATAGACAATTTGGGGTTCTTTTGGCATGTTATAGTATGTTTATTAACCATATAGTGAAAGAAAACAAAAAGACACGGTAAAAGTTAAATTATTTAACTTAGAGTTAAATCTAATTGATAAGGTTAAAATAATACCCTAAACTTGTCTAAATCCTATTGGTTGATAGGTTTCGACCCATCCCCACTTTACCTTCGAAATAAGACCCTTTGGAACCATTATAAACCGATTTTCACTTTAATATAAAATAATATTTTGAGATATTCTTAAGGTGCCCCTCTCCTCCATTATAAAAGGACACCTCCTCCCCCTCCTCCTCACATCAATTTGAGCACTCAAGATCGGCCAACCCCTGCCAAAATCTCTTCTCCACTTCCCTAGAAACATCCTAGAGGTTCTGGTCTTCCCCAAATACCAATTTTAGTTCCCTAATAGGAGGTCTCAAAGAGGCGCTTCAAAGAAGAGGTAATTACCGTTACCAATTCTTTCATCATTATTTCTTCTTCCACTTCTTCTTCTTAGGTTGTTTCATTAAGAAGTAATATCATCAGTATCAATCATATACTGATATGTAATTATAAGTATGAAACAACCCTATTTCACCATTTATCCATCCTACGGAAAAAGAAATCACCGCGCGTGCGTACGTACGGAATACCGTCTCCACGCCGTGGTGTAATCTATTTTCCACCACCACCTTACATGGATGGGTATAATGGTGTAAAGAATAACTATACATAGTTATTACAACATCATATTGATTATGATATATTGTATAATCCACTCCAATTCAATTCAATATTTATGGAAATGATATCATCGCTCGTGCGTACGTACGGACTACCGTCTCCACGACGCGATGAGATTCATTCTCCATGTTAACCATTTAAGAATGATTATAAAGTATATATAAGAAACAATAATGAAATATATGACATTATAAAGCTACTGGATTTATGTATATATATATATATATATGTATGTCATCTACTTACTTCCATTCAAGACAATAAGGAAAGGAAAACAGCGTTCATGCGTACGTACGGACTACCGTCTCCATGAACGGTGTTTTTCATTTCATTTATCTATCTATTATATATATATATATACTGAATATATATGATATATAAATCATATTTTATATTCTGGTAGTAATTAAATCATGATATAAGTAATAATAATGTCAAGAACAACAAGTCAAAACACCTACGATAAATGAAACGATTTTACCCAAAACGCTTCTTTAACATGGAATTTACAAAAGAACGGGTAATATAATGTCATAAGTGAACCATATATGATATCATAACAATGAATATGATTCTTTAATAAGTCAATGACATTATTTAAATCATTATACAGGAGGTTCGGACACATACGAAGCAAATCGGACCTAAGGTAAGGGAAATATCACAATCTCATTTTTATCCGAGATTGTTTATTTGTAAGTATTTACTGGGGTGTATTTTATCATCCACATCAATGTTTCATCAATATGTAATATTATTTCCATCCACCTACAATTTTTTAAATCCATTTTTACCCTTTGGTGAGTTTTTAGTAAAATAAATGAAAGGAATCTTTTGTCGTTTTTCGTATGAGGTACTTTTTGACTTTTCCGACAAAAGTACGAAGAATGTTTTTTTAAATTATACGACATGAATGGATTTTTAAAACATTATTTCCAAGAAGAATCCTTTACAAGTGTTCATGTTTATTTTTAATCAACTTCTTTTAGTTTAAAGTTGAATGACATTTTAAGAAAGGAAAAATGTTTTTGAAGAAGAAAGGATATTTTCCTCAAGAATGGAGTTCAAGTGTTTTTTCTCAAAATTATTTTCCATCTATGATAATAAAGGGTTCTGTTTTTATCCCTATTATTACATTGATTTGATTATGTTGTGAGGGAATTATTTTTATGAAGTCATTTACCTTATATGGTTTGTTTTATGATGTCATGATGTTTCAAGAATCCCATTTTTGTTACATGTGTTATGCGATGATGTATGATTTATGATTATCTGGCACACATAAGAAAGGATTCATTATAAGATGGGTGGGACCTATATCTCTCTCCAATGCATTGGGTAAAGATTTTATATCTCATGAGATAGACAGGGCTGGAACGGTAGGTTATACCGGTTCAGTGAAACCGGACTGAAACGAGGGTTACTCGATTCAGAAAGGGACTTTGTCCACTAAGATAGTCTTGGCAATGAGTCTTGACTAACAAGAAATGATTCTCTATGATTATGTCTGAATGCCACAAAGTTTCATGTTTTAAGTTATTATTATTGTGATTACATTTCACTGCCATGATTTACCCCATGTTATAAATTTATGATCTCTTTTGCAGGTTAAGATTTCCAAAAGTTATGTGCTTATGTATATGATGTGATTGATATTTCTTTTGTTTACCCTTACTGAGCATTTGAGCTCACCCTTTTATGTTTTCTTTTGCCCAGGATATAAAGAAATGTTTTAGGTAAAAAAAAGGATGATCTTTATGGGAGATTTCGAAGATCTTTCACCACGATTAGAAGATTATATTCCGAGTTTCCAAAGACACTAAACTATTACGATCCTTGTGTGTGTGTTTTTTGTTATGTACTAAGTATTCCGCAAATGTAATGTAATGTCCATGTACGTTAAGCTTCGGGTCTCTACAGTTCGCGCTTTCGTTCCATGCCAACTCAAAGAAGCTTTGTAGACACATAAACGAGGTTCTTAAATAGAGAACACCACTACAAGTTCTATTTCCAAGCCCTTAAAATTTAAAACCATTTTATAATACAACATGCATATGTTCAATAGTCTTGTCATATGGGTGGACATCTACCAATTCATAAAGAGCTTATACACTTAACAAGTGGAATTTGGATCCCACTTAATCGCAACCAATCCATTTAGCTCAGGAAATAAATTACATAAAAACAAAACTACCATGTCATCAATAGAAGATAACACATTGAAGAGGTTCTATAGGCACAAAATAATGACATATTAAAACCTAAATAGATTATACAAAAATAAATGCTATTAAACATAACAACATGTCTTGGCATTCAAGGGACTCAATAATATCAACAAGAAACTTATGAATGAATCTACAAGGCATGGCATATTCTTGAAATATGAATCTGTATATGCCTATTATGATGAATGCAATACTTCATCCTTTACTGAACATGACAAGGGTAAAATACCTTATACTCAATAAATCCATACACAGTGGAAATTACACCAATCACCCGATGTGAAATCATATCAACTATTACATCAAAAATCATGAACATCAATTCCTAGCCCTGGCCACTTGGTCATTTCCCATACATTGGGTGATCAGTCCCAAGAACGACTATTAACCAAGGCCAAAAAAATCCTAGTCTCATGTCTACCAACCCAAAACAATAATATAATGGAAAATAAAACCCTTCGATACCACTTTGTAACATCTTGATTCCGCTTACAATCAAACTGGTAGCCAGACTAGTGGGTCACATGGCCTCAAGCACATGTCCCTATATTCCAGAGGCTACTGACTAGTACTACGGGTCTTGGGAGGTGATAGTCGGGATACAATACCCTCTTTTTAAATATACACTGTGGTATTATCAGATAATTAACAATATAAATTAGCAGAAGTAGTATATAAACAGATAACAGTAGAAATAGTGACAGAAATTTGACAAATAAGTATAAGAAAATAATTAAAAAATTAATAAAAGTTGCCAATTCAATATTATAAAACTGATGAATGCATTTCAGGTTGATGATTCCTAACTTAAATAAGTAGAAAATAAATTATTCTTTATAACACAGTACAATAATAAATAAAGGATAGAAATACCAACAAGTGATCTTCAATATCATCCCAAGATCTAGCTCAGTCCTTTGCTCCTAAATCCCAGGTACAAGAAACACAATGGTCAACCTAGTTCTTGTAAATATAAGGTATACTCGGGTACCAAGGTGACCCGAGCAGGGTGTAAGATATAAATATCATTTGGTTAGAACCCATAGTGTTTATACCAATCAAAATAATGAAATATAAATTAAGAATTATTCCATATAAAATAAATCCAGAGTGATAAAAATTAATAACAGTAACTTTCTTTGGGTTCTTAAATGGACACCCGTCCTATACCACCTGCTTCGGGATAAGCCAAAAATTATAAAGGAGGTTCTTGTGCTAGAATAATATGTGTACGAGGGAAAAAAAGTAACAAGTATACTGAAATAAGGAACCCCCCATACTTGTGCTTAAGCATGGGTTCTAATTCCCATGTCGTAACGTATGTATGATAATAAGCAATAGAGAAAAATCACAAGTCCATGAACTAATATAAATAGTAGAAACATGTATGGAACATCCAATTAACGAATGTTATTCATTCAATACTTCAATCCAGTAATAGATTCTGAGCCTATACCTAAGGTATGGTTGTGGAACATGCATTCAAAATACTCAATGCCATCGAGCTTGTCCAAGTAAATCCTTTCAAAGATCCAAGTATCGCTCGTGGTATGGTAACCATGAGTCCATCCCACGTATCACACGTAAAGGACTTAGTATCAACTGATTATTAGCATATCCATATTCCCAATAGGTCCACCTTCAGTTTCCCCTTTCAGAACCAGTATCACCAAATAGTATAATAGATAGCCCATGTGTTCCCTTTCATGGAGATCCTAAAACAACACTTCTCCAGCGCATTGTGGTATAACCACGTGAGTAAGGTAATCCAACCATGAGTCCTTAAAATGGAACCCATTTTTTCTCTCAGCCCATTTCAAAAGAGTCATATCAATAAAGGAATATATAATAAGGCAAAACATTTATAATAATGCATTATTCTAAAATAAACATTTCATGCCATAAAAATAGCATAACAAATTTATCAAAAAAGAATGAATTTAACAATTACAAGCCATTATTGATATTTTAATATCTCAAACTAACAATCATATAATATATATATATATATACACTAAAACATGGAATAAGATGTATTCACATTTACAAGAAGTGAAATATAATCAAAATCACATGGAATCAACATGCCTCAAACCATAAGTCATCAATGAAAATAAATAAAACAATATAATAAGATTTTTTATTCAAATCATTAAATAAAAGGGTTTCTCATGCCACCATAAACATTTCATTCTCTTAAACCACTTAGGTTAGGGAAATCAATTCATAATTAATAAATCATTTAATCAAAGACGTGTCATTAAATTCAACTAAGCAGGAAAATTTATTTTATTCTAAAACGGTATTATAAATTTAAACACTCAAGGAAAGTATTTCCACCATGACAAGTCATTCTATCCAAATCATACTTTTTACTTTATCTAAACAAGGTGATGGGATTTAAAGTGGTAACAAATAACTAGGAATTTGACACATTCGGGAGGGAAATAATCTATTTGGGTAATCTCATATACCAAGAAAGTCAAACACTTCGGAAGTGTTTGGTTATAATTGGAAATTTACCAGTTTCCCTTATCAAATTTGAAATGTGGAGTACAATTGACAAAGAATAATCTAGTCTATCTGTTTCATTTCATCCAATTAAACTTTCTAAAGGAAGATTAAGCATTTACATAATTCACTATGTGAGGAATTACCTTTCATGTGCCAAGTTAAATGCCGTTCGGCTCCATTTAACTCATTCAATTTATTACAACATGGAAATCCCATTTATAATATCAAAGGGGGTCACATAGTGGTGAATTGGTTGTTATATAACTTTCTTGATTAGGAAATTCCATCTTAAAATCCCAATGGCACTTAAAGGATTCTTTGGTTCATACAATAATTTTAATAAAACTGGGAAAACTCCTTCATAGATATCAAAAGGCCCAAGTACAATGTGTCATTTACGACTAAAAATGACATCTAGTATAAGGAAAACATCAACGAAATAACATTATTAAAGATAAATGAATATAAACTTCCACATTTGGTTTTTCTAGACAGAACACCTTCTTTGGAGGGGTTTTATTAAAAATCCATGACTTCTTTATCAAACTAAATAATTATCATAACTAAAACCATATTTAATAAAATAAATTAAAAAAATATATAGAATTATGATGGCATAAAAATTAAATTTAAATCATTCTTGGTTTAATGAAAATAAGAGAGAGACCCTACCTCAAAGTAACCAATTCAATACAATTTGAAAACTCGGTAGATTGGTTTAGACCACATGGAACTCCTTGAAATATTCATGAACATACCCCCATATATATATCCCTTAACCCAATGCACATATTACCCATTCTGTGTGGGAATATGTACATGGAATATATATATATATATAAATACCCAAGTACATATGTACATGTCCACAAGGTTTTCCAAAACTCAGTAAAATATCAATAGGAACTGAAAATTAAATCAAAAAGGACCAACACACCTCAAATTAATTTCTGAGAAATCATAAATTACAAAAACCCCAATTATAAACTAAGTGGAATTGGGGAATGAAAGAAAAAATCAACTTAAACCATTGGAGGTGAACCAAATCGAGTCAACCTGCTTTGCCTTTGGCGATAGTTGTCGGATCATGCATGAACACAACCCAAGAGACCATTCACATTCCCTAAAACAAAAGAAGAAACCAAAAATCTCGTTAACCCAAACCCTAGGGGTCGATCGAACCTCACTGAGCGACGAATAGACTGAAAAACATCTAGAAACTGGGAAAAGAATGTCATGAGCAGAACCAATAGGGCCCGAACCCCAACTACATAGGCCCGTCTCCAATAGAATAGGGGATGGTGACTATCACTAAGTAGGCATATCACTAACATGGGAGGAATTTCTTATGTACATGTATGCATGAAAACATCTACAAGCTCATAAAATGATGAAATATAAAAACCAAAAGTATCCAATGAATGCATAAATCTATATCCCACAACCAGAGTGCAAAACAATTTCGTAAAGAAAAAGAAGGTAAAGACAATGCCCACCAAAAATAACTATAAAAGCTTCCAACCTGCTCAGAAGTATGGGATCACTCTCAAATGTAGCTGCTGGAAAGCTCCTCATCCAAGAAATGGTAAACACATAAGTCTGTCTAGGTCACTAAGATTGGAATGCCTTAGTTCCTTCGTGGACTCTGTTAAAAGGTATGTGGCTCACATAAGACACAAAACATGTTTGGTAAAATCCCTTGTATGGGTGATTGTAATAATACATAGTAGGAACACAAAAACCCCAAAAGAGAAAGGGACCAACTGAAAGGAAATAGTCCTATTGTTCTAGAAATAGGGAAACCCAATCAAGAGAAAAACTCTAACTCAGACCATCATCAGTTGTATAGGAAAAGTCAAGTTAGTATACCTGGGGTGTCAAACCTAACATGTGACAACACCACAAGGACTCCCAGAAATCACCCATACATACTTTTCGGCTCACACTAAGTCTCATGAGGTTCTAACATCATATCTAGCAATATGATTTTATTCATTGGATCTAATGATAACATAAAACTAGGAGAACATGATCCATTAGCATATCCATCCCAGATGAAACCCATCCTAGAGATGCACTCCATTGGGAACAACTTTACCATTCAAAATGGTACAACTGAGATAACTTAATCCATCCGTAAAATATTACTAGATCTCGATCTAGTTCCTACCACCAAAGGTCCTTTCATCGCTACATCACACCAAGTTTAATCTAAAGAATGCAAAGTTAAGAGTCCCTACCATCACCACTGTACATAGTTGATGCAACGTAGCTCCAAACTATGCACTGTATGCATCCTCTATAACAAGAGAGAACAGAGGGACTCACGCCTTTCCATTTCCCCATATTCAAGGGATTACTACTAATAAAAAACCTGGGAAACCTCTATTTATAATTTATGGAGTGTCCCGCACCTCATTCTGTCAATGGATCACTGACCCATTTCTAGGTATCATTCATATCAAGTGAATGGGCCTACTCCTCAAAAAATTTTCCCATAGTCAATGGAGATTCAACTCCAATGGAGGAACCGCTCCCAGCAGCTACTCAGAGATGGGGGAGTACTACTCTGAATGTGAGGACCGAACCCTAATCCAACATGTGATTACTACTTATGAAGGACCTGAACCCTGACATGATATGAGAGTATAAATTCATAGATTTAGGACCCAAACCCTAACCTATTTGGGGAGTACCAATCAGTGGCTTGAATACCCACACCCTAGAATGACAAGGGAGTACCGACTATGCTCACTCATTCACTATGGGAGACTCAAACCATGACATTTCATGGGAGTACTGACCCCAAGCTTGAGGACCCACTCCCTAACACGGAAAAGGAGTATAGACTCTGCTGAAAAAACATGTATGGAGGACTCATTACCTAGAACGACAGGGGAGTACGACTTCTATAATAGAGAACCTGCACCGAACCTAGAAGGGGAGTTCCCACTCTATTAATACATCATATATGGAGGACCCCTATTCCACTTGGGGAGTAATGACTCCAAAGATATAGGACCTTCTCATTGGTCCAACAATGTAGTACCTAATCTAACCTCTTAAACATCATGCGAAAACTCACACCCTAGTCCATTTGGGTAGAAACAACCTTGGAGGAAAATACACAAAGGTAACAAACCGACACCCATGATGTGGGGATTCCTATATCTACCTAAGTCAAAAGGTAAGAAAAACATGTTCCCTAGTCCATCAAGGTAGTAACAGTCCTAACATAACTCTACTCAAAAAACATCGATCTAAAACATCAGCTCAGTACCTCTCCATAATAATCTTGCTCAATTTACACCACCTCATATCTTCTAATCTATAACGGAAGTTACCAATGTGTTAAAAGTAAAAAAATGATCCATATATACTACTCACAATCCTAAATCCAAGTCCCATGGAAGGATAAATGGAAGGCAGATGACTCCGAAAGGATCTCCAAGTAGTACATGACGTGCATAGGGGCACACACGGTGTGTGACCCCACCCGGGCACTTGATCGTGTGTCTGGTACACAAGGGTTCCAACACATGTAGGGGTACCTAGTTTGTAGAGGAATTATATTTTATCTCCCTCATCAATCATCCTCTAGACATGTTCCACTTTTACACAGACCATCCAACCATGTCCCTCACACACCGTGTATCCCATAAAACATGGAACGTTCGAATAAATGTCCTCCTTCCCATGTAGTTTGCATGTGTCTATATAACTTGGCCATCCGTTAGTACACTTCTATGTATTTTCACATAGTTACCCAAGACATGTCCCACGATCACACATTTTAGGGCTTTACATGGCATTTAACACCCATACATGGCATTTAGTATCAAATGTCCATCTTCCCTGAATAGAAAGAGTTTCATAGAGTGTTTCATTGAACTACACATCATATAGATGGTAATTCCATTTTGGAATTTCCTCATTTCATGGATTGGACAATGGTTTTGTCATTGCCAAAGGGAATGAGAGGAAAGGGGGAGGATTTTATCCTCCCATTTTCTTTGTGTTCCATTATGAGGGGAGGGGATGGGTTTAGATTAGTTTTTAATTAATTATTTAATTAATTTAATCCACCTCTTAATGTCGCATTACCAAAACACCTTTGATGAAAACACCTATTGGAAGAGAATTTAGGTCACACCTAGGGTAATCACAATGTTCTAAACTCAACCATGGTCAAATAAATCCAATCTGAGGCTCTGAACAAGATTAATTTATGTTTCAAGTGAAATTGCTTGCGCATGAAAAAATATATTTAGTATTTTTAATATCTCCACAATGACGCACCTCAGATCTTTGCTTCCCATGCTAGGTTAGTGCCTGGCTCTAAGAATATTTTCAAAAATATTCCAAATCCTTAATGTTCAAAACCCAAGTCATTAAATTTCTCCACACCTTAAGTCTTTTCATCCCCAAAAAGTGAAGGTCTTAGAAAAAGGGAAGAAACTGAGCTACCCACTGGACACCCATGCTAGAGAGCTCGTCAACAGTTTAAGTGCTCCTTAAAAGAACTCACATAGAGGAACACCTAAGATCAACCCACTATAATTTTCAGATTCCACTAGGAAAATATCATGAAAAAACTATCTCATGTCTCCACAATTGTGACAGCTGGGAAAATACCATGCACTATGGTACAACTGTAGTCATGGGGTCTACTGGTAGACCACCTTTCTAACCTAATGATGACACTCATGGAACCCTATAGTTCACATCCACCCCTGTATGGATTGTACAATATATTCCTCACATTTGTTTCATCCATGTCCAATGTTGAACACATAAGGGTATTCACAAAAAAATAGGGCTTCCCAAGAGTAAACATTTGGTCATACTAGGCCCTTCATCAACAAACCTCTAAATCTAACACAACTCACCAAAATAAAAATTCTACTATAACCCCTAGTGTTATCCTATATATGAATGGATGGATGGAAAAAAATCCATACTATGAAAACATCGTAGGGTATAACCTTACCACTACAGAACAATTCTATGTAATCCTCTCTCTCCCCCAAGGCCTTTAAACTAAAAGGGGTAGAGTAGGAAAACTATGCTGGCATGACCATGACTTACTCTAAAACATCATCACATAATCTATCCCTTAAAACATATGTATAAGTAACTCATCAACCATTCCATGATATTGTACTCTTTGGGTGATACTGACTCATCTGCACTATTCTAATTGCTTCACAAAATACATCTCAGTGGGGAAAGTGTCCCCCATGCTAATGAGTTCAAAGCTATGTCAAACTGAACCACATCCTCCTCAAGTTTGTTGCGTAGAAAGATGGTTCCAAAAACCTAAGGGTTATAATAAAATCCCAACGGATTCCTAAACACACATTGGGGATTACTGTGCCCTATTTTTCAACTACCAAAATGGGGTTCTAACAACGCTCTCTGTTACCCTAGTTAATCCTCAAGCATGAGCAGAAAGAAAAGAGTACCAAAAATACTGTCTGAAATTTTATATGGAAAAAATTATAATGTCAAAAAGGGGTACATATATTCATCATTGGAGCTTCTGGATCAAAGGCCTCCACGACCTATAGTTGTTCCCACCCATTTCCTCCAACTCCCTGGGCTTGTCGCAGATCACATGGGGGAGGTGGTGGAAAAACCCTAAAGTTACGACCACCTCTAGCAGCAATTCATGATCCTACACATCATCTTTCACCACGCATAACTCCATGCTCCAAGTATCATATATACCAAAATGTATCTTTAGCTATCTCTCTCTCAACAACAAGGTCGGTCGGATAATCACTAGTGCAGAAAATGTTTTTTACGTCACCATTTTTTACGTCGGTTATATAAAACCGACGTCATAATATGTAAAACGAGGTTTTTTACGTCGGTTATTTAATAACCGACGTAAAAACCTGTGTTTAGTACACCTTTAACGTCGGTTATTTTTATAACCGACGTTATTAATCGCACGGCTTCGTTTTTTACGTCGGTTATACATTAACCGCCGTAAAAAACAGAAGTGGGGGGCGTTTGTTACCTCGGTTATTCAATAACCGACGTAAAAAAGGCGGTTTTTGAAGGCCTTTTTACGTCGGTTATTTTATAACTGACGTAAAAAAAGACTCCGCAGATGTTTTTGACGTCGGTTATGGAATAACCGACGTAATAAAACGCTGATTTTGAGCCCTTTATAACGTCGGTTATAAAATAACCGACGTAAAAAAAGAATCGGAGGAAGGTTTTTACGTCGGTTATTGAATAACCGACGTTATAAATGTTTTTAAAAAAATTATAACGTCGGTTATTGAATAACCGACGTGATAACTCATTTAAAAATTTACCCAGACCCGTGGATTGTCATTCACGAGTTTACCTTCGACAGTCGCGACTCGTCTCTCTCGCGCGTAAACCCGAATCGGCTCGTCCATTTCGTGGGTTTAGATTCGTTTTGCGATCATAGTTTCTCATATTTAATCTCCTCGGATCAATCATCTAAACTCGCAGCACTCAGGTAATCCTCCCACTCGTTCGTTTTTTTTCGCGGATAGTATATATATATGTGTTGTGATTTTTTTGTTGAAACTAGCTAAGATTCTTCGATTGCGAACCCTTTTAACTCGTTTTGGCACCATAATCTTATTTATCATCCCTAGATCTATTAGTTCGAATTGCAATATTGACTAATTTTATGATTTCACTAATTTTTCATCGTTTTCTATAAATCCCCGAGAGGGTTGGGGCGTGTCCATTTGGATGGGTTTCCCTTTTACAGTTGTTACTACTTTATTCACACACAACCATTGCATATGTGCATGGATTTGGGATCACATCCCCATTTTCACCCCCTGCAAACAAAGTTTCACGAGGAGGACTCGCCAGATTTCCCCTCGGCAAGTTAAAAATTTTAGATACCCTCTTTTTAGCAAGTAAAAAATTAACTAGTTTTTTCTTCACTACTTATCCTAAACAAATAAAACCACCATTCTTTCTATAACCTCTACTAGATCCATTGCATCCATCAACATACATATTTGGATCTGAAAGCATCCCTTAAGCCTTATGTTCGATGCTAACATCCATTACTGATCTATAGAAAATATGATGGTCTGCTAAGCTCTCCATTTAAAAGTCAAACCCCACCAATTATTCATCCTCATCATGGGAAAATGGCACAACATTTGAATTTCTGATTAAATCTCTTGGGTCACTGAACAAACATTAACTCCTTCAAATCCACAACTGGAATAGACAACCTAATGTCGAGTTCCTTCTCTATCTATTGAAACTCAGTTCTTCCTCCACACCTAAAAACATTCTTTGAATGGCCCAACTTCTTGTTATGGTAAATTTTCAGTGATTCCAGGGGGGTGGGAGGGCTATCAAGAGGGTTGGGGGGTGTCCAGGGGGGTGTCCAAGGGGGTAGGGTGTGGGGGGTGGTGTCCAGGAGGGGTGGGGGGCTATCCAGAGGGGTCGGGGGGTGTCCAGGGGGGTTTACAAGGGGGTGGGTGGGTGTGGGGGGCTGTCCAAGGGTGTGGGTGGGTGTTGGGGGGTGTCCAGGTGGGTGTCCAAGGGGGGTAGGGGGTGGGGTGGTGTTTAAGAGGGGTGGGGGGGGGGGTTGTCCAGATGGTTGGTGGGTGTCCAGGGGGGTGTCCAAGCAGGTCGGGGGTGGGGGGTTGTGTCCAGGAGGGGTGGGGTACTTTCTAGAGGGGTCGGGGGCTGTCCAGAGGGGTCGGGGGGTGTCCAGGGTGGTGTCCAAGGAGATGGGTGGGTGTGGGGGGCTGTCCAAGGGGGTGGCGGCCTGTCCAGAGGGGTCGGTGGGGTGTCCAGGGGGGTGTCCAAGGGGTTGGATGGGTGTGGGGGGGCTGTACAAGTGGGTGGCGGCCTCTCCAGAGGGTATTTGGGGTTGTCCGGGTGGGTGGGGGGGATGTCCAGAGGGTTGGGGGATGTCTAGGGGGGTGTCCTAGGGGGTAGGGGGTGGGGGGTGGTGTCCAGGAGGGGCGGGGGGCTGTCCAGAGGGGTCGGGGGGTGTCCAGGGGGGTTTACAAGGGGGTGGGTGGGTGTGGGGGGCTGTCCAAGGGTGTGGGTGGGTGTCCAGGGGGGTGTCCAAGGGGGGTAGGGGGTGGGGGTGGTGTTTAGGAGGGGTGGGGGGCTGTCCAGAGGGTTGGGGGTGTTCAGGGGGGTGTCCAAGCAGGTCGGGGGTGGGGGGTTGTGTTCAGGAGGGGTGGGGGTGCTTTCTAGAGGGGTCAGGGGCTGTCCAGAGGGGTCGGGGGGTGTCCAGGGTGGTGTCCAAGGGGATGGGTGGGTGTGGAGGGCTGTCCAAGGGGGTGGCGGCCTGTCCAGAGGGGGCGGTGGGGTGTCTTGGGGGGTGTCGAAGGGGTTGGATGGGTGTGGGGGGCTGTCCAAGTGGGTGGAGGCCTCTCCAGATGGTATTTGGGGTTGTCCGGGTGGGTGGGGGGGCTGTCCATAGGGTTGGGGGATGTCCAGGGGGTGTCCAAGGGGGTAGGGGGTGGGGGGTGGTGTCCAGGAGGGGCGGGGGGCTGTCCAGAGGGGTCGGGGGTGTCCAGAGGGATTTACAAGGGGGTGGGTGGGTGTGGGGGGCTATCCAAGGGTGTGGGTGGGTGTTGGGGGGTGTCCAGGGGGTGTCCAAGGGGGTAGGGGGTGGGGGTGGGGTCCAGGGGGGGGTGTTATAACTTACTATATTTTGTTTAAAAAATAATATTCAAGCATATTTTTTTAAATACACATCGATTTGTTTTATATTTCAAAATTGTTTACATTCAAATTATGATTTTTTTCATATAAACATATATTTGTCTTATCTAAAAAATATATATATTTTTGCTATTTGTTATAGGTAATAATGAGTCGAAGTTGGATTACGGCACATCGAATGAGCAATGAATATGAGGAAGGTGTTCATGCCTTTTTGGAATTTGCTAAACGAAATGTTCCAAGTAGTGACATTTTTTTCTGTCCATGCCTGAAATGTCTGAATATGAAGAAGTTGAAAAGTAGAGAGATAAAAGATCATCTGATTTGTCATGGTTTCAATCCGAGTTACAACCCTTGGATTTGGCATGGCGAAACTGGACAGAATGTCACTGATGATAATGAATCGCAAGATGGTAACTCCGATGGAATTGAAGAAATGATTCGCGATATTGTAGCAGAACAAATTGA
Source organism: Viscum album (assembly GCA_963277665.1). Taxonomy (NCBI): domain Eukaryota; kingdom Viridiplantae; phylum Streptophyta; class Magnoliopsida; order Santalales; family Viscaceae; genus Viscum; species Viscum album. The sequence goes on along the minus strand of OY728160.1, from coordinate 565,804,373 downwards.
GATAGAACCGACAGTTGCACGTCTATATGGTGATGCCGAAAAACCATTATATCCTGGTTGTACAGATTTTACGGTTTTGTCGGTGGTGTTAAGATTGATTAACCTGAAGGAGAAACATGGATGGAGTGACAGAAGTTTTACAGAGCTGCTACAATTGATGAAAGACATTCTTCTAAAAGATAACGATCTTCCAGATTCACATTATAAGGCCAAAAAAATATTATGACCGATGGGATTGGGATACAGGAAAATACAAGCTTGTTCGAATTACTGCATTATATATACGAAGGAATATGAATTTCTGAAAGAGTGTCCTAAATGTGGGACATCACGGTATAAGGTGAAAGAAAAATCACAAGCTGATGTAGAGATTACAAAGCTCCCTTCAAAGGTATTTTGGTATCTTTCTATAATTCCTCGTTTCAAACGTTTATTTGCTAATTCACATGATGCAAAAAGGTTAAGATGGCATGCTGATGAGCGGGTATGTGATGGAAAAATACGTCATCCAGCTGATTGTCCACAATGGAAGAAAATTGATGCCCAGTACCCTACATTTGGAAATGAAATTAGAAATCTGAGACTAGGCTTGTGCACAGATGGAATGAATCCATACCGAACCCTCTGTAGCACACATAGTTCATGGCCTGTTTTATTGGTAATTTACAACCTCTCTCTTGAAGTTTGTATGAAGCAAAAATATGTCTTGTTGAGTATCATGATCTCTGGTACAAAGCAACCCGGCAATGATATTGATGTATACTTGTCACTGCTGATTGATGATTTGAAACTGTTATGGGCAGATGGTATTAGGGTGTATGATTCTTATAAAATGGAATATTTTCAACTGCATGCAGTGCTTCTATTCACTATAAATGACTTCCCAGCATATGGAAATTTGTCTGGATACAGTGTTAAAGGGCATAAAGCATGTCCAATTTGCGAACAACAGACGTCATATTGTCAATTGCATCATGGGAGGAAAACAGTGTACATGGGTCATCGAAAGTTTTTGCCTATGGATCACCCTTATAGAAGACTAAAAAAGGAATTCAATGGCTCACAAGAATTTGATACTGCTCCAAAACCTTTATCCCCAGATTTGTATTTTGAGAGGGTGAAAAACCTTGATGTGACATTGGGAAAGACACATAAATCTGGTAATGATAGACATATTTGGAAGAAAAGGTCAATATTTTTTGAGCTACCATATTGGAGGTATCATGAAGTCAAACATAATATTGATGTCACGCACGTGGAGAAGAATATATGTGATTCTTTGATCGGAACATTGCTAGATATTAAAGGAAAGACAAAAGATGGGTTGAATGCAAGGTTAGACCTACTATCAATGGGAATACGTTTGGAGTTAGCTCCCACTCCTAAAGGAAGACGAACATTTCTTCCCCCGGCTTGTCATACATTATCGAAAAGGGAGAAAAGTAGCTTCTGTCAGTGTCTTCATGATATCAAAGTGCCTCAAGGTTATTCTTCAAATGTAAAAAATTTTGTCTCATTGAAAGACTTGAATTTGATAGGTATGAAATCACATGATTGTCACGTCATGATGCAACAAATTCTACCAGTTGCACTGCGTGGAATATTGCCCATCCGTGTCAGAAAGACTATAATGAGGTTGTGTTATTTTTTCAATTCAATTTGTATCAAGGCGATTGATGTGAATGCTTTGAACATTTTGGAAAAGGATGCAATTTTTATACTTTGTCATTTGGAAATGTATTTTCCTCCAACTTTTTTTGATATTATGGTGCATTTAATGATTCATCTGGTTCAAGAAATAATGCTTTGTGGACCTGTATATCTTCGTTGGATGTATCCTTTTGAAAAGTATATGAAAATATTAAAGGGATATGTTAAAAATCCATATCGACCTGAAGCCTCCATTATTGAAAAGTATATTTCTGAGGAGGTAGCAGAGTTTTGTACAAGCTACTTGGCTACGACGCAACACATAGGTTTGCCTCCATCTCGCCATGAACGGGTTAATAATGAGGGAAAGGGGATTCGTGGCTTGAAAGTCAAATCACTGTCAGCTGAACATATGAAGAAGGTAGAATCATACATCTTGAATAACATAGCTGATGTTCAACCGTATATCACATTTCATATTAATGAGTTGAAACAATGTCATCCAAAGAAGAAAGAAATGTGTATTTTGAATGAGCACAACAAAACATTTTTTCCATGGTTTAAAAAGACCTTGCTTGGTAGATCAGATGTATCAGAGACATTAAAATGGATAGTGGGTGGTCCATCTTTAAATGTGATAACATGGTCCGCTTATGACATTAATGGCTATACATTTCATATGAAAGCTCAGGACAATAGATGTGCAGTTCAGAATAGTGGTGTATTGGTGTTTGCAGAAGCAATGCATTTTTCGAGTGCTAAGGATAGAAACCCAATTTCGGCATCAAGTGAATATTATGGAGTGATTGAAGACATATGGGAGGCTGATTACATTAAAATTAAAGTTCCTGTTTTTAACTGTAAATGGTTTATCGGTAACAACAGTGTCATACACGATGAATTTGGAATGACACTTGTTAATCTGAATAGATTGGAAGACACAGCTGATTCTTTTATAATGGCAACACATGCCAAACAAATTTTCTATGTAGTAGATCAATCAGATATGCAGTGGGCTGTTGTTTTACAAGGGAAAAAACAATATGTTGGTGAGGATGAATTTGATGAAGATGCTGATTTATGTGAGATCCCTACTTCCATGGAAAGATTAACAGAACATAATGATGAGTATGTTGAAGACATGGTTTGTGCCATAAGGAACGATCACGACGAAGGAATTTGGGAAAACAATCCAACTGTACATTCCTAAAATTACAGGTAACACATGTTTATTTCTTTTTTACATTTAGTTTTTTCATATAATGTTAGATATTGTAAATTTTTTACTTATTAAAACATGTATCAAACCAAAACGATAAAACAATAAAAACCGTAAAGAGGAGAAGTCCTGGGCGCACCGGCTGGCCGGTGGTGGATAACTGGTTGGCCGGTGGTCCAGACAGCAAAGCTCTGTCTGGTCCACCGGCCGGCCGGGGGTGATCCAGCGGCCGGCCGGTGGTCCAGACAGAGGAAGGCTCTCTGTCTGGTCCACCGGCCGGCCGGTGGTGATCCAGCGGCCGGCCGGTGGTCCAGACAGAGGAAGGCTGTCTGGTCCACCGGCCAGCCTGTGGTGAGCCAGCGGCCGGCCGATGGCACTAGGCAGTGGGCAAGTCTACTGCCTGGGTCCTCCGGCTGGCCGGTGAGCTCACACCGGCTGACCGGTGGACTCAGTGAGTCCACTTTTCAGCTTTCTTGGGCCAACTCCTTGGCAACCTTTTCCCTATCAACAAAAACACTTGAAAACAAGTTAGAACATAATAAGAGTGATTGTGATCATTAAAATCCAAGAGAGAGGGGTACAACAGACTATGTTTACCATGTTTATCATTGTTTAACATGCTTACCATATTACCAATGTTTACTATTATGTAATTTAGTACACTTTTCTATTTTCTGATTAAGTAGTATTACAATATTTGAATTTGTATATTTTTGAACTAATGTTTGTTTTTTTGATTTGAAGGAAAATGACAGATCAATCAGTTGATCAGCCACATGATTCTGGAGATGAGAATATTGGTCATACATCTGTGGAGGAACATTCACATGCTCCTATTAGGAAAAAGAGTTCAAAGGTTGGTAAGCGTGGGTGCACACGTTTACCAAAATTATCACTTGCCCGTACGAAGGAGGAGAGGATAGTCGTGGAGTTTGATGATGATGATCTTCCTAGAGGTCCAAATGCTAAAGATTTTAAGGGTTTTGTAGCAACTCAGGCTAAGAGGAAAGTAAGCATTATCTATGATGATTGGAGAAGTGTGGATAAGGAGATAATTTCTCAGCTATGGGAGACCATTTTGGTAAGATATTTTTCTATTTTTTGACTGTTCTTTAAATGTTTCTAGTATATATAATATTTTTAACCTCTTTTTTATCAGATGACATTTGATATTCCTGACACTGGAGGAGTCAGGAAGAAATTCTTATCGTTGGCTGCTAGGAGATGGAGGGATTTCAAATCAACCCTCTCATCTGATTTCATTTATGGTCATAGGAGTCGTGAGAATCCATGCCGTATATATCCTTTTACAGATGAAGACACATGGAGACAATTTTTTGAAAGTAGAAGAAAAGAATCATTTTTGGTAAGGGAAATGTAAACTTTTATAAGATTTCTTATATAAATGATCTTATTATTGTTTTGATAATGATTACTTATTCTTAATTTACAGCAAACAAGGAAAGCTCATCAAGAGATCCAATATAAAAATGTATACCCTCATAGTTTATCTCGGGGAGGGTATGCATTATTGGAAGAACAAATGATGGCAGAAAAATTTCAACAACTAAGAGTTGAGTCTTCAAGCTCTGGAGAGGTGGCCCCTCCATCCCCTCCATCTAGACATGAGAAATGGAAAAGAGCTCGGAAGGGAAAAAAAGGACAATATCTTTCGGAAGAATCGAGACTCGTAGTTGAGAGGATTGTAAGATATCTATTTTATTTATTTAAGTTTACTATTTTCGTCATATATTTCCAATCATTATAGAAATGTTCAATTAATTATTACAGGACTCTCTTGAGGAGTAGAGTTCACAGGGGACATTTACACCATCTGGGAGGGAAGATATTTTATCTGTGGCATTGGGAAATCCCGAACATCCTGGCCGTGTAAGAGGATATCCGGCAGGTGTATCGGTAAGAAAAGTGTTGCCACGTTCCTCAACTTCTAACGTTGAGGGAGTTTATAAAAAAAATAGAATCCTTGGAGGCTGAAGTCCATAATATTAATGTGACAATGGAGGACAATATTAGAGAATCGGTGCAGTTTATGTTTGCAGACTTGCAAAGACAATTTCAGGGTGCAGCTCCCACTCCACCTCTCCCAGTAGCTCCCACTCCCCCACCTCAGCCTGCGGATCCCATTTTTGATCCTCCTCCTCCGCCGCAGCTACCTACTTATTGTGAGTTGTATGTTGATGATCCTCAACATCATATAGTTGAATATGGGATGGTATATTTTATAGGAGATACAGTTCATCATCAATAGTTAGAGGTAGAGAATCAGAGGGTCACTGTACAGGATATTATAGATAGATCATCTCAGATACCATTACCTACAGATGAGGTGACGACAGTTGGACATAGTATCGGCCATTTTTTACTTTGGCCATCCAGACTTCTTCGACTCATTACCATAGAGGTATGGATGTTATATCTTTTATTTTATATTTTTATTAATGTTTTATCATTTGAAAACTAATATATTTTTCAATTTATTTTTACAGGAATACTTCAAAGGTAAAGAAATACTGTATAGACAACAACAAAGACAGATAGCTATGACATCAGATGCAGATACTAGCAGTCTTGACAAGTTGTCAAGATATTCAAATTTGTTGGCGGATCATTATGACTTTACAATGGAAGCTCATGTCTGTGGACGTGAACTAAGTGTGGGGATTATAAAAACTGATATCATGGAGTTTGTCACTGGAGATAAGTTGGGCATCAACGTGGTGCAAATTTTTATCATGTAAGTCTTAACACCTTTTCCTTGCGTTATATTTATTAAAAATGTATACTTATGTCTGCTTTGTATTAGGTATCTGTATAAAATTTGTGAGAGGAATGAGCTGACAGATGTATATGGATTTGTGGCCCCACAATTGATTTCCCCTGAAGCATGTGCATTGGATGAGGAACAAAGAATGCTTTATATTGCTGATAGATTTGAAAAGAATGTAATCACACAGTGTTGGATGATGCCTTTTTGTGAGAGGTATGAAACACATCCCTCTCAAAGAGTTAATTATCTTTTAACATAAAAAACCACTAACGTTAAATTTCCTTTTATCAGGGATCATTGGATGTTAGGGGTTTTTTGCCCTAGGGAGAAAACACTTTATTGGATATGCTCTCTCCATGATGATGTGCGAGAAAGTTTTAAGAATATATTGGAAACGTAAGTTTAAATTTCACAATAGTTTTATATATTATAATGAATTTTAAATTTACCCCATTCGTATTATTTTCTAACAGGGCATGGGTCCACATTCGAAAAAGCGCAAAGAAAAGGAATTTCAAGATCAAATATGTACATGCGAAGGTAAATATCCATTTATAATTTGTACATTTTGATTTATTACATAAAAATAATATATTGAATTTACACTCATTCAAACAGAAATTTCATGAGCAACAAGGCATCATCGAATGCGGATATTACATGTTATGATTTATGTATGAAATAATAACAACTGGGACAGTTCTGAGTTTTGACCTGGTAAGATTTCCTCTTTCTCATAATATTTCAATTTGATTTATTCATTATACACGTTGACTACTATGCTTTTCCTTTGTATCTTTTTGATGACCCTCAACCCTTTACTGCTGAAGATATCAAACACTTACAAGTGGAGTGGTCAAATTATTTTACAGGTTTGATTGACTTTTAGTTGTTTGTAATGTAAAATGTAATTTTGAATATTGTCAATGTAATTGTGTATTTCTTAGTCGTTTAGGTTGGATTTAGTTTTTTTTTGAAGTTGACAGTGTAAGTTTTGAATGTTATATAAGTGAATGTTTAATTTTTCTCTACTTCTTGTTTTGGTCTACTGTTGATGGTTTTTCTAGTCTGGATTTTGGTATGGGGGGAGAGGTTCCAAGGGGGTGGGTGGGTGTTTGGGGGGTGTCCAAGGGATATGGGAGGGGTGTCCAAGGTGTGTTTGGGGCTGTCCTAGGGGTCGGGGGGTGTAAATGAGGGTGGGGGTGTCCAAGGGGTGGGGGTGTCCAAGGGATATGGGAGGGGTGTCCAAGGTGGGTTTGGGGCTGTCCAAGGAGTCGGTTGGGTGTAAATGAGGGTGGGGGGGGGGGGGGGGGGGGTTGTCCAAGGGGTGGGGGGGTGTCCAAGTGGTGGGGGGTGTCCAAGGGATATAGGAGGGGTGTCCAAGGGGTGTTTGGGGCTGTCCAAGGGGATGGGGGGGGGGGTTTCCAAGGGGTAGGAGGGGTTTCCAAGGGATCGGGGGGGGGGGGTGTCCAGGGGGTGGGGGGGGGGGATGTCCAAGGGGTGGGGAGGTGTCCAAGGGGTGGGGGGGGGGTGTCTAAGGGATATGGGAGGGGTGTCCAAGGGGTGTTTGGGGCTGTCCTAGTGTTCGGGGGGTGTAAATGAGGCTGGGGGGGCTGTCGAAGGGGTGGGGGGGTGTCCAAGGGGTGGGGGTGTCCAAGGGATATGGGAGTGGTGTCCAAGGTGTCTGGGAGTTCTGTCCAAGGGGCCGGTTGGGTGTAAATGAGGGTTGGGGGGTGTCCAAGGGGTGGGGGGTGTCCAAGGGATATGGGAGGGGTGTCCAAGGTGTGTTTGGGGCTGTCCAAGGAGTCGGTTGGGTGTAAATGAGGGTGGGGGGGGGGGGGCTGTCCAAGGGGTGGGGGTGTCCAAGTGGTGGGGGGTGTCCAAGGGATATAGGAGGGGTGTCCAAGGGGTGTTTGGGGTTGTCCAAGGGGATGGGGGGGGGGGGGGTTTCCAAGGGGTAGGGGGTTTCCAAGGGGTCGGGGGGGTGTCCAGGGGGTGGGTGGGCTGTCCAAGGGGTGGGGGTGTCCAAGGGGTGGGGGGTGTCCAAGGATATGGGAGGGGTGTCCAAGGGGTGTTTGGGGCTGTCCTAGTGTTCGGGGGGTGTAAATGAGGGTGGGGGGCTGTCGAAGGGGTGGGGGTGTCCAAGGGGTGGGGGGGTGTCCAAGGGATATGGGAGTGGTGTCCAAGGTGTCTGGGAGTTCTGTCCAAGGGGCCGGTTGGGTGTAAATGAGGGTGGTGGGGCTGTCCAAGGGGTGGGGGGTGTCCAAGGGGTGGGGGGGGGGGGGGTGTCCAAGGAATATGCGAGGGGTGTCCAAGGTGTGTTTGGGGCTGTCCTAGGGGTCGGGGGGTGTAAATGAGGGTGGGGGTGTCCAAGGGGTGGGGGGTGTCCAAGGGATATGGGAGGGGTGTCCAAGGTGTGTTTGGGGCTGTCTAAGGAGTCAGTTGGGTGTAAATGAGGGGGGGGGGCTGTCCAAGGGGTGGGGGGTGTCCAAGTGGTGGGGGGGTGTCCAAGGGATATAGGAGGGGTGTCCAAGGGGTGTTTGGGGCTGTCCAAGGGGATGGGGGGTTTCCAAGGGGTAGGGTGGTTTCCAAGGGGTCGGGGGGGTGTCCAGGGGGTGGGGGGATTTCCAAGGGGTGGGGGGGTGTCCAAGGGGTGGGGGTGTCCAAGGGATATGGGAGAGGTGTCTAAGGGGTGTTTGGGGCTGTCCTAGTGTTCGGGGGGTGTAAATGAGGGTGGGGGGGCTGTCGAAGGGGTGGGGGTGTCCAAGGGGTGGGGGTGTCCAAGGGATATGGGAGTGGTGTCCAAGGTGTCTGGGAGTTCTGTCCAAGGGGCCGATTGGGTGTAAATGAGGGTGGGTGGGCTGTCCAAGGGGTGGGGGGTGTCCAAGGGGTGGGGGGATGTCCAAGGGATATGGGAGGGGTGTCCAAGGGGTGTTTGGGGCTGTCCAAGGGCTCGGGGGGTGTCCAAGGGGTCTGGGAGGGCTGTCAAGGTGTGGGGGGTGTCCAATGGGTGTTTGAGGCTGTACTAGGGGTCTTGGGGGTGTAAATGAGGGTGGGGGGGGGGGCTGTCCAAGGGGTGGGGGTGTCCAAGGGGTGGGGGTGTCCAAGGGATATGGGAGGGGTGTCCAATGGGTGTTTGAGGCTGTACTAGGGGTCGTGGGGGTGTAAATGAGGGTGGGGGGGCTGTCCAAGGGGTGGGGGGGTGTCCAAGGGTTGTGGTGGGGCTCCAATGTGGTGGGGGAGGGCTGGCATGGTTGTTAGGTGGGTATAGATGAGGGTGGGGTTCAGTTGGGGCTTGGGGGAGGGCTGGCATGGTTATTTTTGTTGTTTGGTTTCTGGTTGCTTTTTGGTGAGAGCAGTGCAATTATTTTAAAAAAAAATATCGCTTTCACATCGGTTATTTTATAACCGACGTGGTAAATAAATCATTAGGGGTTTATCACGTCGGTTTTTTCGAGAACCGACGTGATAAACCGTTCCCGGGCCTTTTATCACGTCGGTTCTTAATATAACGGACGTGCTAAAAGGCCTGGGAATCGATTTACCACGTCGGTTATTGGATAACCGACGTGCTAAAACGTTTCCCAGGCCTTTTTCTCACGTCGGTTATTTAAGAAACCGACATGATAATAGGCCCGGGGAAGGGTTAGTCACGTCGGTTATGCCATAACCGACAATATAAACGATATCCCAGGCGTTTTATCACGTCGGTTTAGAAAATAACCGACATGATAACCCCCCCCCCCCCCCCGCGCATATTTATCACGTCGGTTATTAATGAACCGACGTGATAAACACCGTGATGTTAGGGATGTTACGTCGGGTTTTAAATAACCGACGTAAAAAACGTTATTTATAACGTCGTCCGTATTAACGTCGCCTAAAAACCGACGTAAATAATGAAAAATAACCGACGTAAAAAATGTTTTCTGCACTAGTGAATCTCTAGTGAGATGTCCTCATCCGCCGCAAATGTAACACTTCCCATACTATGGTTATCTAGATCCTTAATGCAACTCTGAAACTACAAACCCACCCATCTATGTTTAGGCATGAGTATAAAAATTACGTTGTGATCTTGTTACCTGTTTTAGGCTGGATCCTGTAGACGCCTCATCCTTTGACCACTAATGTGGGTCACATCTTACTGTTTCTATTCCTGGAAAATTTATACCACCAGAGATCACTCCAGCACTCCAGTGTAAGTGGTAATGCATTGAGAAATCAAAGACACCATGATATCCCAAATAAATACCTTCTTGAAGGTATGTTCTCTAAAGAAACGACCTTGAACCATATTCAAGGAGTATCATGACAAGTCTATGAACCACCCGAAAAACTCTACCACTGTCATGCTACCTTTATGAAGCATTAGAAGCTCCTAGATACACATTGATATCAATGTGGTTGGGTAAAAGTATTCCTTGAAGATTCTATTGAACTACTACCAAGTGAGTGTCACCTTGTCAGGATTATGTATCAGCATACTCCACCATCTCCGAACTAAACCCAGCAGAAGGATCTCTGCTAATACCACCATCTGATCATGATGTTTCCTCACTAAGTGGAAATCTCACATGACTGAATTGATTCATTCATCTACTATATAGGGGTATAGATCACCCATGTACATCATAGGTCACATCCTCTAAAACTCATACACTTCACTTATCCTTCACACACCCTCATCCTAAACAATAGGTAAATCTAGATTCTCAACAGGAGGTGGCACTTTCAGTGTACCCGTTGGAGGTAATGCCTCAAATAAGTTCCCTACACTAAAGCCTCATCACAGGGTGGGTTTTCATCAAAATCACGTTGTAGAATTTTCTCTAGTTGTATTCACATAGGCGTCTTGAATTACAATCAATATGTACCATGGTCAAAGATTATATCTGGGGAGCTGACTTAAGAAAGGCAAGAAAAACCCTTGTACTATATGATTCATGTCACATTTATTTCCCAACAACCTATATCTTAATTTACTAAATAGAAAAGAAGGTTATCAGAGTCCTAGTGAATGGATATGTCATCTAGTGAACCAATACTAGAATCTATGGCTTGAGAGATGAACTTGAAACATTATTACACTATCACTATAGAAACCAATCCATGCTCACGACACTATGGACCTAACAGAGAATCAACAACCTCTGATACCACTCTGTAGTGACACAAACCGATGGGGTCCAGGATGGAACTCCCCAAGATCGTATCCAATAGGTCTGGGGATAGCTACTAGCCCTGATTAGGAATATCACTAACATGAGGGGCATTACCTATGTCACTATATTAACACAAACATCTACAATCTCACAAAATGTTGTAATGTAAAAACCATAATTAACCAATGAATTCATACATCTATATCCTACAACCATAGTACAACAGATGTATTGAAACAAAAAGAAGGGGAAAGAAAAAACCACCCATGAAAACTATAAAATCATCCAGCCTGATCAAATGGAGGGGATCAATGTCAAATTCAACTGGTAGAAATCTCATCATCCAAGCTCTGGTAAAAACATAGTTATATCTAGATCAATAAACTCCTCCTACCTTGGGTCCTCCATGGACTCTGTCGAATGAAATATAGTCTGTACAAGATAAAAAACATGTGCGGGAAAATCCCATTCATGGGTGACTATAAAAATACTCAGTAGGTGCCCACAAAATCATCAAAAGAAAAAAAAGGGAGAAACTAAAAGGAAACAATCTGATCGACCAAGCCATAGGGAAACCAAATCGAGAGAGAAACTCTCTCTCGATCCATCATCGGTTTTTCCTAGATAGTCAGCTTGGTCTACTTGGGGTGTCAACCCAGACATGTGACGACACCACAAGGACTCCTAGAAATCACCCATACATACTCATCCCTAAAACTGAGACTCATGGTGTACCAGCCTCATATAAAACAACATGATTCTCTTCATAGGCTCTAACCATAACATAAAACAAGGATAACACAATCCATGAGATCAACCATCCAAGATGGAACCCATTAGAGAGATGCACTCCATCGGGAACAACACTACTATTCCAAATGATATGTCCAAGAGAATGTTATCTATTGGGAACATCTTACTAGGTCCTGCTCTAGGGCCTAAAAACATATTCCTTGTCATTGCTACCTTGAACCCAATGCAAGCTAAATAAACCCATGTGAAGACGCCCTCCCCCCATCACTACTGGAAACAATTGAGGGATGACTACTCTAGAATATGTACTATGTGCATCCTCTATAACAAGAAAGAATATAGGGACTCACGCCTCACTATTTTCATGTTGTCGAGGGAGTAATACTCTAAAATAACCCATGAAACCTCTTTAAATATTGTAAGGAGTATACTGCACCTCTATACGTCGAGGTAGAACTAATTTCTATCTAGGTATCATTTATATCAAGTAGAGGAGCCCAATCCTTGTAATTGTATGCCATAGTTGAGGTAGTTTCAACTCCAATAGAGGACCCCCTCCCTGATGCTACTCATAGATGATCGAGTACTACTCCATATCTGAGGAAGCACATCCTGATTTAATAGAGGATTAATACTCATGAAATATCCACACCCTAACATTATCGGGGAGTACCACATTGTAGATCAAGGACCCACACCCTAACTAGGTAGGGGAGTATGACTCAGTGGTAAGAGGACCCGCACCCTAGAATGATAGGTCAGTACCAACTTTTCCAACTCATTCACTATGGGAGACCCAAACCAAGAAACAGAAGTGGAGTACTGACCCCAGGCTTGAGGACCCACTCCCTGACATGATAGGGGATTATAGACTTTGCTGGAACAACATGTGTGGAGAAATTGTTCCCCGGAACGATAGGGGGTACCGACTCCTATAATAGAGGAACCACACCCTACCAAGTATGAGAGTGACCACTCTATTTATTTTTCGCATATAGAGGGCCTTCATCCTAGACCAATAGGGGAGTACAAACTCCATGTACACAGGACCCGCTCCTTATTCCAATAGGGGAGTACCAACTCTACCTTCACGAACATCACGGGGAAACCCACACCCTAATCTATTAGAGGAGTAAAACCCCTAGAGGAAACTACCTAAAGGTAAAGAACCCATTCCCATGATGTGGGGGTTATAATCTCTGCCAAAAAATATAGGTAAGAAAAACGCACAACCTAGTTTATCAGGGGAGTAACATTTCTAGCGTCTCCTTATACGAACAACAACGATCTACAAATTCGGCTCAGTACTGACCTACAAGCATCTTATTCGATTTACACCACCTAGTATTTTGTCAGCTTTAATGGAGCCAACCATAGCATCATACGTGGATTAACACTTATGATTGACTACTCACAATCCAGAATCCATGTCCCAGAGAATGAGATATGGAAGGTGGAAGTTTCCCAGAGGATCTCCAAGTAGTACACAATGTGCACTAGGGAACATACAACATGTGTGCCCACTTGAGCACTTATCCGTGTATCTAGTACACATAGGCTCCAACCCATATAGGGGTACACTACATGTAGAGTGGGTAGACATTGTTTCCCTCATCACTCGGCCCTTATCCGTGTTCCTCTTCAACATGGACCATCCAACTTTGTCCCTCACATGCTATGTATCTCATAATACACGGTTTGTTTGGATAAATGTCCTCCTACCTATGTATGTGTACCGAACCCACTGTCTGTGTCCCTTGGCCTTGTGTAAGTACATGACCATGTATTTACATATGGATAACCTAATCTATTTCCCATGGTCACATGGTTTAGGGAAATAAATGGTGTGTAACACCCATACATGACGTGTAGTCCCAAATGTTCATCTTCCTCAAATAGGAAGAGCTACATAGCGTGTGTTAATGAAATATATGTCATGAAGATGGTAAATCCAGTTAGGAATTACCAGAAAAATACCTTTATTCAATCTGTTCTTTCCCTAAACTCATAGATCTATATAGAAATGATCAAATAGAAATTGAATTTGGGCTCTAGAACTATGAAATAGTTCATAATGAATGGAATTTGGACCAAACTCAAATTTTTCTACCTCATTGGTAAAACTATGATGATTTGCATCATGAATGATGCCCCAATAATTCTTTTTCTCAATATAATGATGATCTACTTCAGAAATGGAGATCAAGGACACCTCATTGAGTGGATTCAACATTGGTTTTGTCATCGCCAAAGGGAAGGCGAGGAGAGGAGGAGTATTCTCTCCTCTGTTGTGTCATGTGCACCATGATGAGTAGAGGGGATGGGTTTATGTTAGTTTTTAATAAATTATTTAATTAATTACAGCCAACTCATAATGACCCCTCACTAAAATGCCTTCGATGAAAACACTTGACATATACAACTTTAGGTCGCACCTGGAGTAGATATGACGTTTCAAACTCACCCGTGGTCTCATAAATATAATCTGAAAATCCAAAAAGAAGTTATTTAAGTTTCAATATAAATAATTTGTATGCGAAAAAGTATATTTAGTATTTTTAATATCACTCCACTAAGACACCCCAGGGCTTGGATTCACATGCTGACTTAGCACCTGGCTCTAGGAATATTTTCCAAAATATTCTAAAGACTTACGAGTCAACACTCAAGTAATTACAAGAGATGTAACTCCCCAAGATTTCACAGTACGTTATCTCATTAAAGTAATTCAATAACTTGCGCTACACGCAACACCGAGTTTGAGCGCACCTAAACTTACCAAACTAGTCGTTCAAAAAGCGGTTATGAATTGTATTAATAGCATTTTGAATCTTATATACTCTATAATATTTTAACACCCATATTATGTGTTTATTATACATTATATGAGAACAAATTCATTTTTTTAGATAAAAGAAGTATTTTTCAAAAAAGTGCAAGTTAAACACCTTTTAATGGTGAACCCTTTTTAAAACCGATATTTGACACTTTTATATATTCAATTTAATTAAATTATATTCTTCCTTATAATCGGTACATAAAAATTTAGTTTGGATAATTTTTTGGTACTTTTCTGATAACTTTCTTATTTTGATGAATAGTGGAAAATACAAAATTTTAATTGAAAACAACTTTTTTAATAGAAATAATTTATAGTGATAAATTATGAATTTGAATGGTTTGTAAGTATAATGAGATTATATTTTTATCATTTAATACAATTAGGTCATTATAAGTAATTTCACATTTAAATTTGACATAAACACATGCGAATCTTTGGATAGTTTTTACTCTTTAAAAACATGCTTTTTGGTTTTGACAACACGAATTAATTTTAAATTAATTCATGAAAATTATAGGTTTTTAATTTGGTAAAATAGAATTTATTTTTTAATTCGTAATATAAAAATTAGCTTAGGTTGAATTTTTGGTATTTTTCTGAAAACATTCAATTTTTGATGAATAGTGAAAAACACTGCGTTATTGTTTAAAACCGACATTTTATTTAAATAATTATTTATTTTATTTGAATTTATTTTAAGAAAAAATAGATATATAATACCTATATAAGTTCAATTTAATTCATTGGATTCATTTTATAATAAAATTATATGTATAAATTTTTATTGAACCTTTTATCGTCTTTGAACCACCTTCTAGGAGCATTTGAAAATTATCATAAAACATAATTTTACCGCTTCTGTGAGTTGAATTTAAAAAAATCAAGATACATGGTTGAAATCATTAATATATATTTGTTTCAATAAGATGAAATTAATTTTTGATGAATGGTAACTTTTGACTTTCATTAACCACATTTAAAATTAAATAGGGTAATTAAGGGTAAAAATGATATTCTAATTACCCTAACATATGTCTTAATTCTATTATACAAGTGTAATTAGACCAAAAAACCTTAGGAATAAAATATTATCCTCTTTGGTTCATGTGGATTAGATTAGGACATTTATTAATATTTTATTTAAAGAAGGGTTAAAAGTGTTAAATTCAATGTTTAATAACTAAACCACTTTTAATATAGGGTAATACATGAGATAAATTCGACTATAAATATTCATTAGAAGGAAAAAAATATTTTATACATCATGGTATTTTATTTATATTTTTTATATATTAAATAGTTAAATTTATCTACGACACAATGATGATGTAGTAATTACCTTTTTAAGGAAAGAATCAAATAAATGGTATTGTAAATAATAAATAAATATAATTTCAATGTTTTTATGACATAAAAAACATTTATAGGTTAATATGACATGTTATGGTTGAATAAATGTATATTTTATAATTTAATAAAGATTTTATGAATTTCACAAAAACCAAATACTAAATAGTGTCAAAATTGACATAAATGAGTTTTTAAAACAAATATTATATTATTAAATTATAAAATATTCCTAAAAATCGAAGGATCGTCCAAAGGGATTAAATAATATTATATATGTCATTAATGAACCACTTTGGGTTCTTTTAGAATTTTAGATTAATTTTATTAACTATATAGTTTAAGAATACAAGAAGACACGGTAAAAGTTAAACTATTTAACTAATAGTTAAATCTAGAAGATAAGGTCAAAATGGTAACCAAAACCTATCTAAAATCTATTTTATGAGATTATATCGACCCATAACCACCTCAGGGTTTAAATATATTCATTTTGATCCATTATTAAATTAATATTATTGTATCATAAATTATTATTTAAATATTTATCTAAAGTGACCCCAACCAATCTAATAAAAGGGAACTTCCCTTTCTATAAATCTCACACCTCCAAATCCATTTGGCTCTACCAACCCCTGAAACAATATCCTCACAACATCCCTCATATAAATCTAGATTCCTTAATTTGATCAGAAAGCCAACCTAAGGATCCATTTTGATCTACTCAAAAGGAAACACCCGAAGAAGAGGTAATAATGCCACCACCCTCTTTCATGTTCTTGTCATATTTCATTTCCTCTATCTTTGTTGTTTTCATAAAAAAATAATAACTCTAGTAATTCATACATAATTTTATGTTGTTATAAATATGTTACAACCATATTCGTTATTCTATCCATCTTATAAATGACAAAGTCATCATACATGCATACGTAGGACTTACCGTCTCCACGTCGTGGTGTAATTTGTTATTCACACACTTCATTATTCGGATCGGTATAATAATGAGTATAAATGATGTAAATAAAAAAAATATAACATGTTAATTATTCTTTATATATTATATAAAATCCAATTACATATTATTTCACCATCAATATAATGATATTTCCCCTCGTACGTACATACAGATTACCCTCTCCACGACGCGATGAGATTCATTTCCACATTCACAATTCAATGATGATTATAAAAATATATATTATTAATAATTATGTAATATATGACCTAATAATTCTATATAATATATATATGTATGTATGTATGTATGTATGTACTTACATATATCTTATTCACATACTTCCATTCAATACGATATGAAAACTGAAACAGTGTTTATGCGTACGTACGGCCTACCATCTACATAAATGTTGTTTTCCATTTCATATATCTATATATTATACATATTTGTATTCTAAATATATATGATATATAAATAATGTGTTATATTCTGGAAGTATTTAAATCATGATCTAAATGATACGATCAAGAATAACAAGTTAAAACATGTACGATAAAGAAAGCAGTTATTACCAGAAATGTAAATTTTACATGGAAATCGTTATTAAATGGGTAGTACAAAGTCATAAATGAGTCATGTATTATATAATAAATATGAATATGGTTCTGGTATAATTTAATTACATACTATGGTCACTATACAGGAGGTTAAACATACCCTCAACCAAAGGAAAGTGCAAAGTAAGGGTTAACTTCACAATATCTTTATTATCCGAGGATGTTTTTGATTTTGTATCTACTGGGACGTATTTATTATCTGTTTCCATTTTTCAAAAAAGAGTTTCAAATGGATTATTTTTAATGGACTATTTTACTAAAACAACATTTAAAATGTTTTCAATATTTATTCTTCTAATCCTTTCTCAATAATTTCCATGTTTTTAAAATAGATTTAAGTATTTATTTACACGGACATGAATATTTTAAAATTAAAATTACTTTTAAAAGTTTCAAAGTGTATAGGGACACATTGATTCAAAACAATCATTCAAATAACTTACTTTATAAATTATGTGACTTTTAAATGATTTTATAAAAAAGGTATATTTCTCTCAAAGATTTTTACTAATCATTTTCAAATATGTCAACTTCGTTTACAGGATATTATTCTTGATCGAGGATGATTTATTATAAAATATTCATTATCGTATTGAATGCATAATGATATGTTTTACTGTGGATGTGCTATTTTTATACCATTCGTGGTTTATTGTTAAATTTCGTATGATATTTTTAACACAAATGTTTGTGTTATGATTCAAGCTTTTCATATAAGGAATATATTGGACATAGTAAGTGATGGGTGGAGCCCTCTATAGCTCCTCGGTGCATCGGTAGGTCTCATCAGGCAATTAGGCTTGGAATTTGCTAAGGCCTTTCCCTATTTGATATATGGTTTTGGCTGAGGCCTTTATCATTTTTAGATGTCTTGGCTGAGTCCATGAAAAAATGTTTCAGAATTTACGACATTATACATTCCCTCATTATGAATATAATTTTTATGGTTCATGTCGTTATTCGACTAGTAGAATACCCAAGACTAGGTTTTATTATGGCATCATTTACTCAACTCATATTCCTACAATAATGTTTTCATGTTTATTATCTGTAAATGAATGTGTTTTCAATTATTCACTAGGACAAAAGTTTACATTATCTTTTGTTGTATTGCTTACCCTTACTGAGCATTTGAGCACACACCTTTCTTATATTTCATTTTCCCAGGATTCCAAGAATTGTATTATGATTGATAAGTAGGGATAAGATAGGGGATTAATGGCATTATCAAAGGATCATTTATGTTGTGCTTTATTTTATAATGTGTAATGTAATGTTAGTGTTTGTAATCTATTTTCCAACACTGCTAAACCGATCAGTCTTTCGGGACATGATTTCATGTAATCATGCCAATGTATTAAAATAATGCACCGACTTTGGGTAACTGGGGTCAGGTCGTTACAGTTGGTATCAGAGGGAGTTTAGAAACAACCTTGGAAATATATTTAGATAAACATTGATTAGAGAACATTACCCTAAGATAATCTTTGAGGATTATTATATAATAACTTCCTAGAATTTTGGTAATGTAGAGATTTTGTGTATTTTCCAAGAAATACATCCCTGTCTTGATACGAGTAGGTAGAGGAGGATCTGGCACAGATGTACCTTGGATTGAAAACTCTGATAAGTATTTTCAGGATTGTCCTAGGGTATCCTGGTACAAGAAAATTTCCCTTGCTGCACTCTTGTTTACAACACTCCCAAGGGATATTCATAGGATAATTCACCTTTTAATTATAATCCATTAGGTTGGATTTAGGAGTAAATACTTCCTCAAAGAAAACATTTTATTATTATAGATTATATGCATAATATTTTCAATTTACATTAGGTATTTTACAAGTTTGTAATTATTCATTGTGATTTAAAAATTATCCTAGTGTATACCATTGTTTAGAAATGGTGCATAGTAAAAGGAATGAGAATTCCAACAATATGCATGATCGAAAGATTAATAGGGATCATATCTTTCAAGGTATTAATCTTACATTTAAAAAGGGAAATAGTCTCCCATGCATTCTCATCGTATAAATAAATAATATCATGTGTTAATAAGATAAGTAAAGAAATCACTGAGTCATATGGCTTTGAAGGGAAGCAAGAGAAGAAAAGGATGGAAGAGGGAAATATTGATAAAGGGAATAGGGGAAAGAAGGATTCTACCATATGTGATAATTGTGGAAAGAATCACCTTGGTAAATTCTTGAAAAGAATGAGAGTTTTTTATAAGTGTAGAGAAAAAGACACCAAGTATGTGATAGAAAGGGTAAGAAAAAGGTGTCAAAGGTACAATTCTTCATCTGCAAGGAGTTGTGACACTATGCAAATCAATGTCCAAATCATCAGAGTATGCCCCAAATGATGATATTGGATAATAATAATGTTATGATACAACCACAGAGGAAGTGGAATGACTAGTGTTCTTATGTTGTTATTAAAGAATTATTTAATTTGAGTGTTGTATCAATGATGTACTGGTTATATGAATTATAGAACTAAATAAGGATTGTATTGCAGTACTATTTCATTGAGGATTTGAAATTATATGGTCTAAGAAAAGTTACTCAATAGTAGGTTAAATTTTTGTAAAATATATGCTTAAAGGAAAGATTTACTTTAATATGGTTCTAATATAGAGGTAGTGGTTTTTGAATAAGATATGATTGAATTGGATAAATTATATTGGATATTCTAGATTAAATTGAAATTAATTAATTGTTTGTTTATTCCATTATTTTTGGAGTTTACTATATTTTTGGATATAAGAAGTATATCCAGTATTCTATAATAAATAAGGACGTACATACCTATTCAAAAATGGTTTTTTGGTAATTCAGTTTTTTACCATGTCTTATGAGAATAAATAATAAAGGTATTCAGATTTATGTTATGTGACCTTCCTTATTAATTTTGGACTGTGAGTTTGGACATTAGTATTTTGGATAAGTCTAAAGGTTGGAATGGATCAATTTAAACAATACATACTATTTTATGGTTAAATCATTTCTTGAGATTATTTTTATATATTCATAAAAAGGACAACCTGAAGGTCAGACAATAACCCGTCGCGTCCGGAAAGGCCACAAGACATGAACCAACAACTGAAGGGTGACAAGGGTGGATCACCTACCACTGGAACACATGATGCCCTGGTTTTTAGAATGTTGTTTTTTAAATATTCTGAATTCTATTATCATTTGGAGTGAAAGTTGAGTTTGTGGTAGGAATTAGTTGAAGGATGAAACTGTACATATCAAGTATATTTTTTCCCTCTTATTCTATGAATAAATTAATTTAAAACATTAGGGATGGGATCCTAAAAAGAAAAATTGTGTTATCCTAATACATTATGTTTTTTGAACCGGTGATATTTTAAATCACAATAGATTGATGGATTTGAGGCCCTCAATTTTACACTTATTTGTGATTGATGACCTGAATAACTCCCTATAAATATTTACATTTTCCCTCAAATTATGTGTCCTTAATTTCCACCCATGTTCTTCTAGTCGAGATCATAATTTGGTGGTGACTTTTTTATTTCCCTTTCCCTCTTATTAAGACAAAATTTTATTAACCCAATTTCCGATGTGGGTTTTCCACAAATTTTTTTTTCTATATATTTATTTTCAAAAAAATTTTCAAATTTCAAGGACATAATTTATTTAAGGAGGGGAGAATGTAACACCGCAATATTTCATAGTACGTTATCTCATTAAAGTAATTCAATAACTTGTGCTACATGCAACACTGAGTTCGAGAACAACACTTCTTACCAAACAAGCCATTCAAAAAAAAAATTATTAATAGTATTAAATGTATTTTGAATCTTATATACTCTATATAATTTTAATACACATATTATGTCTTTCTTATACATAATATGAGAACAAATTCATTTTTCAGATAAAAGAAGTGTTTTTAAAAGAATGCAATTTGACCACCATTTAATGGAGAACTCTTTTTAAACAAATATTTCACACTTTTATATATTCAATTTAATGAAATTAGTTTTTCTAGTATCAGTACATAAAAACTTATTTTGTATAAATGTTTGGTACTTTTCTGATAACTTTCATATTTTGATGAATAGGGAAAAATTTTAAATTTTAATTGAAAACAACTTTTTTAATCAAAATAATTTACAGTGTTAAATTATGATTTTGAATGGTTTTGATGTATAATTAGATTTTATTTTTATCCCTTAATACAATGTAGGTTATTATAAGTAATTTCACTTTTAAATTTGACATAAACACATGCCAATCTTTTGAAGGGTTTTTACTTTTTAAAAACCCGCTTTTTTGTTTTGACAACGAGAATTAATTTTAAATTAATTAATGCAAATTCTATATTTTTAATTTGAAAAAATATAATTCATTTTTTAATTTGGAATATCAAAACTATTTTAGGTTGAATTTTTTTTATTTTTTTGAAAATAATCAATTTTTTGATGAATAGTAAAAAACGCAGCGTTATTGTTTAAATCCGACTTTTTATTTAAATAATGATTTATTTATTTAAATTTATTTTATTTAAAAATATATATAATACCTGTATGAGTTCAATTTAATTCATTAGAGTCATTTTAAAATAAAATTAGATGTATAAATTTTTATTGAACTTTTTACCGTCTTTTAACCAACTTCTAGGAGCACTTGCAAATTTGCATAAAACTTATTTTTACCACTTCTGAGGGTTGAATTTTAAAAATATGAGAGACATGGTTTGACATCTGTAAAAAAATTTGGTTCAATAAGATGAAATAATTTTTGGTGAATAGTAACTTTTGACATTTATTTACCACAGTCAAAAGTAAATAAGGTAATTAAGGGTAAAAATGATATTCGAATTACCCTAACACATTTTCAAATTATATTACATAATTTTAATTAGACCAAAAAAAACCTTAGGAATAAAATATGAGCCTCTTTAGACCACATGTATTAGAATATGACATTTATTATTATTTTATTTAAAGAAGGGTTAAAAGTGTTGAATTAAAAGGTTAACAACTAAACCATTTTTAATATAATGTAATACATATGATGAATTAGGCTATAAATATTCATTAGAAAAATAAACAAAATTACTACATCATGGTATATTATTTAAAATTTTTAGATATTAAATAATTAAATTTTTCCATGACACAATGATGATGGAGTAATTACCTTATTAATGAAAGAATCAAATAAGTGGTATTATAAATGATAAAATATATATACTTTCAGAGTTTCTATAACATCCACGAATTTTAGAGGTTAATATGATTTGTTATGGTTGATTAAATATATCTATTTAAAATTAATCATGTTGTGATGAGATTTACAAAAACTAAATACTAAATAGTGTCAAAATTCACATAAATAAGTTATTAAAACAAATATTATATTATTAAATTATCAAATTTTTCAAAAAATATAAGGTTCTTCCAAAGGGCATACATAATAATATATATGTCTCTAATGTACCACTTGAGGTTCTATATGAATATTAGAGTAATTTTATTAACCAAATAGTGTAAGAATACAAGAAGACATGGTAAAAGTTAAACTACCTAACTAATGCTTAAATATAAAAGATATGGCTAAAATCATAACCTAAACATTTATAAAACCTATTGGTTGAAATTATTTCGACCCATAACCACCTAAGTCTCGAAATAAATTCTTTTGGAGCCTCTATAAACTGAATATTATTGTACAATAAATTAATATTTTAATCTCTTCCTAAAGTGACCGTCACCCTTATTATAAAAGAGAAATTCCTATTCCCTCAAAATCACACCTCCAAATACATTTGTCTCATTATATGTACGTACGTACAGCTTACTATCTCCACCTCGTGGAGTAGTTTGTTATTCAAACACTTAATTATTTGGATGTGTATAATAATGAGTAGAACTGATGTATATAATAAATATAACATGTTAATTATTCTTCATATATGATATAACATCAAATTACATACGATTTCACTATCAATATAATGATATTGTCGCTCGTGAGTACGTACGGATTACCGTCTCCACGATGCGGTGAGATTCATTTCCACATTCACCATCCAATGATGATTATAAAAATATATATTATTAATAAGTATGTAATATATGAAATAATAATTCTAATTAATATATATATATTTATGTACTTACATATATCTTATTCAGTTACATCCATTCAATACGATATGAAAACGGAAACAATGTTTATGCGTACGTACGGCCTACCTCTCCATAAATGATGTTTTCCATTTCATATATCTATCTATTATAAATATTTATTTTCTAAATATATATGAAATTTACATCATGTGTTATATTCTCGAAGTATTTAAATTATTTTCGAAATGATACAATCAATAATAACAAGTTAAAACATATACCATAAAGAAAGTGATTATTACCCAAAATGTTAATTTAATATGGAAATAATTATTAAATTGGTATTATAAAGACATAAATGAATAATGTATGATACAATATATATGATTATGGTTATGGTATAATTACCTACTATGGTCATTATACAAGAGGATAAACATACCCTCAACCAAAGTAAAGTTCAAGGTAAGGGTAAATTTCACAATCTCTTTATTATCTGAGGTTGTTTCTACATAAGTATCTAATGGGACATATTTAATATCCACGTCCATGTTTCATAAAATATTTCTCAAAGGGATTATTTTTAAGGGAATATTTTACTAAAACATCAATTTAAATGTTTTATGGATTTATTCTTCTAAACCATTCTCATTAATTTCCATGTTTTCCAAATAGTTATAAGGATTTATTTATATAGACTTGAATGTTTTGAAATTAAAAATCCTTTTAAAAGTTTTAAAGTGGAATTGGAATTGTGGATTCAAAACTATCTTTTAAATGACTTCATTTATAAATTATGTAACTTTGAAATGATTTCATTAAAAATGGATATTTCTCTTAATGATTTTTTCTAATCATTTTCAACTAGGTCAACATACTTTATGGGCTATTATTCTTTATAGAGGTTGATTTATTATTAAATATTTCATATTTTATTGAATGAGTAATGATATGTTTTACAATGGATGTTCTATTTTTATACCATTCCTGGTTTATTATTAAATTATTAACATTTTTGTATGCTAGTTTTAATTCGAATTTTTATGTTATGTTTCATCCTTTTCTTATTATGAATGTATTAGACTTAGTAAGTGATGGGTGGAGCTCTCTATAGATCCTCGGTGCATCAGTAGCTCTCATGAGACAATTAGATGTAGAATTGGTTGCGGCCATTCCCAATTTGATATATGGTTTTGTCCTAAGCCTTAATCATTTTTAGACGTCTTGGAAGAGGCCTTTAAAAATGTTTCAGAATGTCTGGAATTATACATTCCCTCATTACAAAAATAATATTGATGGTTCATGTGGTTATTCAACTAGTAGAATACCCATTACAATGTTTTATTGTGGCATTATTTACTCAGCTCATATTCCATCCATAATGATTCCATGTTTATTGTTGGTAAAGGTATGTGTTTTCAATTATTCACCTTGCCTAATATTTGTGTTATCTTTTGTTGTATTGCTTACCCTTACTGAGCGTTTGAGGTCACCCATTTGTTATGTTTCGTTTTCCTAGGATTCCAAGAAGGGAATTAAGATTGATAAGCTGGGTTAAGCAAGGGGATTAATGGATTTTTTCAAAGGATCATTTATGTTGAGATTTATTTTCTAAAGTGTAATGTAATGTTCATATATGTAATATATTTTCCAAGACTTTTAATCTTATCGGTCATTCAGGACATGATTCCTTATAATCATTCCAATGTATTAAAATAATGCCACAACATCGGTTGAACTAGGGTGAGGTCGTTACAGGAGAAGGAGTTGATAACCATACCTTAATGATCAAAGAATAGCCACAAATGAAATAGGGTGGAATTTCCGAACAATGAGGGAATCAGGAGAGGGAGTCCTCGCCCTCTGTAGGGGGTCTGGTCAGGGGTACATTGACCCTAAGGGAGAGGTATAACCCTCTTTAGGTTCTCTAAAACCAAAAAATAAATATTCTTTTTCATTTTTTATTTTTATTATATTATTATTAAAATAACACTCCCTATTTTAATTTATCTTTATTTAAATTTTAATTAATTTAATTCAATTTCTTTAAAACCAGAATTGTAGTTTTAATGATTGAAAAAAAGGTTTCGACCCTCAGTTGTAAAAATAGTCCATGGAATAAATGAAAGATTAAAAATTCTCGTATAATTTTTCATCTGGTTCCAAATTCAAGACGTTATATATTTGTTCTGCATAAACTCAATCATTCATCATCTCATGAAAACCTCATAGAATGAAGATGGGAAAGCTAAAATTTAAAAATGGTAACATATAAAAAGTCAATAAGAATTAAATTGGTTGAAACCAAAAACTAAATCACCCAAAATAAGTATATCATATGTGAATTTAGAGGGGGTCATGAAAATTACCCATAAAATAAATATCAATTTGAGAGAGAGAATTAAATTTCAGTAAAATCAAAAAAATATTTTTCATTGAACATTTATAAAAATTTTGTAAAAAGATGTAGGTATAAGTCAAATCATAAATAATTTGCATGAATGTGATAAATAATTTTAAAATATTATTTAAAATGAATCCATAATAATTTTAAATTGAATAAAATAAAGGTTACTTGAATAAATGTGTTTCCTAAGATTCAAAATATATCAAAGTTAAAAGAAATGATTTTTAGGTTTTTTTCAAATTTTGATGAAAACCCATTTCAATGAAAAGGTGTTAAAAATTCATTTAAAAGGATATACAGTGAAATTTTATGAGTAAAAAAGATAAAAATATAGGTATTTCATAACTATAATTAGAGAAATATATAGTAAGAAATAATATGGATATTGAGGAGAAATGGCCAATAGTTGGGATGCGACATATTCTTAATATTGTGTTTTTAGAAAGAAAAAAATACATCAATGAAAAATATTTTGATATGAAAATTTAATTTACCTAGATATAAACATAAAATATGATAATAAATATAAGAATAAAATAATATAATGAAAATCGAATATCATAGTCAAAGAAAAAATATTATAACCCAATGAAATGTAAATTCAATTAACAAAATCCATTACAATTTTTTTAAATTTTTATTTCAAATGTAAATAATTTATAATATAATGATAATTGATAATACATTGGAAAATGATGAATTTATTGAGATTATGATTCTTAGATAAAACTAATATTTATGTTGTGGGCATAATATCATTTATAAAGTGTAAAAAATGATCATAAATCAATTAAATGTAATTGAGTTAATAAAAAACCCATTGTGGATTCAGTAACATGTGAATAAAAAGAACATAGAACTTAGAATATGGAATGAAATTTAAAATATCATGGATAAATAAATTTTTACTATAAATTAGGATATTAAGGTATTTAATGAACCATATAAAACAAATCATAGTGCACAATATGAATCTTATCTCAATGGAAATTGAGACAAACAACTCTCATCTAGGATTCCCACTAGGTCCAGTGGTCTCTAAATTACTATATAATCACTGGGGGATTATTTTTAATAGATATAATATTAATATGTATATTTATTTTACATCATAATGATAATTTATAAAATCATATTTCCCATTCATTCATTACTTTTAGTTAAAAATAATTTTTATGTGTGATTTTTCCAATTTTTTCTATACTAGATTCGGTATGGCAGCTCCAATTGTTGATCCTTGATTATATGTTCATCACATAAAAAATTTCTATTGTGGTACCATATTTTTTTGATATATTTCTCAATTCTAATGGTTAATTTATGGAAGGTATGGTAACCGTTTTTTAAGAGTTATTATATACCTATTTTTTTATAATATATTTTAAATAAAAAATTATGATTTTTATTAATGGATATAATTATATATATTACCATAAAAACATATAAATACATATTATATTTACTATAATTTTATTATATATCCATTATCAAATAATTAATAATCATTCATGACATAAATATTAAACATTTTTCATGATAGTGGAAAAAATAACCCAATCAGGAACACATTATAACAAATGAACAAAAACGAACATGTAATTTTATAGTCATAATATTAGCTTTACAGATAAATAATGGTTTCAAAATTATTTTATTAATTTGATAAATAAAATATGAGAATAACTGTATGTAAAATAAATAAAATAATTTATTTTTTATTGGATAATGTTAACATGGTAGACTTGAATCTTCTATTAGTGATCCTCTAGGAAATGATGGATTTAGGGCTCCTTGTGACATAAATTTAAAAAACATGAGATAGAGTTGTTATGTAGTTAATATGGGAATTAATTCAAAATGATAATAAAGGAAATGTGTGATTTGATGTGGCTATAGGATGGTAACTTTTTTTGGTGATCTTGAGTTTCCTTTTTTCATATACCCATTCCTTAAATAATAATGAAAATAATTTCTCATAGAAGTGAATAAAAACTTAAATAATATGAGATATGGAAAATTTTGTGGTTGATAATTTTTTATACCACTCATTTATAGATAATTGTTTATGGAATTTTAGTACTTTACCCCCATGTATTAACCCCTTTACCTTTACCATTACTGCTCAATGTTTTTCTTAGTAAATTATTTTTATGCAAAATAAAAGAAGATGAACATGTTATATAGTTTCAGAAATATTATTATAAATATGAAATACATATTATTTGATTAAAATTCTAAACATTATAAAAATTTATTATGATATAACCACAAATATCAAGAAAACATATTTTTTAGAAAACATTATATTTTTAAAAATAAAATTATTTCATTCTTATTCCATTCTTTGTAATAAAAATTAACTGAAGGTTAAATTATTTTTATATATATAATTAATAAATTAAATTTATATTATTATTTTTAATTTATTAAATTAATTAATTATATGAAAATATAATATACATAAAATTAATTCATTATAAAATAATTCTTTTCACAATAAATTCTCTATTTCATAAATATTTAAATTTACTTACATATTTATTATGAATTATTTGTATTTTATCAGTGATTTTTTATTGAAATAACATATCATAATAGGTTCATTTTTAAAATAAAAAAATTATATAAATTATTAATGTATAGAAATACTCAAAATAATGAAAATATATTATCATTTATGATAATAAGAATTATGTGATTATATCATCGTGATTTAAACTTAAAAATTCATTAAGACCTTTGTATAAAACATAAGGGTAAGATAAGAAATGATAGTATTCATCAGTGTTCATTAGCTGGCATGGGTCTCATAATGATTTCCACATTCCTAAACTTCTCCCATAGACAACTTCCCTCAGGTTATACTTGTTGAAGTTTATCTTAGGATTGGTACAGGAAAATCCCTTCTGATGTTACCTCATTTCCTAGTTTTCAAAAATGACACTCTTAAAAAATGATTATATTACTTGATGTCCTTTATCCATTTTCTATATATATATATTTCTTAATGCAGTTATTTATAGTTATAATAGCCTATTAAATAACTATGTTATAATAGTAAAAGTTTAATATAATAATTTTTATAATTTATCTCATAAATTATTCCTATGTCTAAAAATGGTAATAATAAAAATATATAAAAACTAGCATATAATCCCAATTTCCATTGAATCCCAAGGACCATGTAAGACCAATAGTCATATAATCCCAACGATCATATTAAATTTCTATATAACACCACACACATAAAAAAATAATTTTTCATGTTATCTAATATCTATTCAATAATATTATTTTTCATATTTATATCTTTTTTTATTAATTTTATAGTTATAATAAGTTATAATATAATTAAAATAATCCATATTTATTTTTATTTCATGTTGGTGGTTTTTTATTTACTTTTTGTTTTATTTTTCTTTTAATTTTTCTATTTTTGTTTCAATTAAACTTATTATAATGTATTTAATTTTTTATCTTAATATAGTAACTAAGTAATTCATTGGTAATTTTTATTTTCATATAAAATTTAGAACAATTAATCATACCTTTAATGTTAAATTTATCATTATAAGTTTTATATGTTACATTCTACCCCCTTAAAGGAATTTCAACACCAAATTGTTTTCACTCCGATGAAAACAAATTAGGATAATTTTATGACATTTTATTTTCATTTCCTTTCATAGATTAGTCAAATGTATGGTTTCACCATAGAACGTTGACTAAGTGAGTGGTATTGTTTCACTTCACATTGCCTCTTTGATATTACATCTATATTGATTATTACTCACAATCGAGAAAAGGTTCCAATTATATAGGTTCTCAGTTTGGTGCATCTGATAGATTATGTATGTACTTTCTCAAAATCAATACATGAAACAAATTAATCACATGTAATTTTAATAAATAGACTATTAGATGATATTTTATAGTACCAAAATGATCAATAATTAAAAAGTGAGTGATAAATCTCAGGATTAGATTTCCCTTCTTCTCTAATCTCATCACCCTCTTCCATAGAGATATTCAAAGGAGTTATTTAGTACTAAATTCAGTATCTATATCACATAGATGACTATTATCATAATTATTTTTCCAATATTGTGATACATGGATATGTTATTGAATGGTTTGAACTATTTCTCTCATTACATGAACAATATAGGGTCCTAATAAATTCCTCTCTAAAACATCATCTGAACATGATGGTGATCTGGATATATTCTCGTATAGTACTTTAGATGTTTTCATTTGGAGACTAGAGTGGAACTTATTATTATACAAGAAAATTCTATAAATGACAACATTATCTGCCTGTGTTTGAATAGTCCTTTAAGATTAACCATCAGTATGAGAACTGTAAGTCACTCTAAATCTCATATTTATATCCAATCCCTGTCAAAGACTCCTCCATAATTTTTATGCAAACCTTCAATCTAAATTGGAAAATTTTTAAGTTTTCCTTCATGTATCCATATCAATTCCTTAATATATTACATTGATAATAGATCATGTGATAAATCCTATCAAATTACAATGAAGTATTCCAACATCAAAATTCAATCAACCACTATCCATATAAAATTGTTTCCATTAGAATTCTTAGGGATATTTATCATTAAATATATGGTGATGTTATCCCATTCCTATACTATTATAATTAATGGTAGTATCATTCCCTTAAATTTTATACATTCATTCACTACATACTTGTACCCTAATAATCATGATATATTCTTTTAAATATCCATCATTATGTTTTCTAGAATGAATTTATTTTTATGATCACTATTCTTCTTTGTGAAACCTAGTTTAATATAGAAGTATGAGTTTTTTTATTATCCAAAGTCTCATAATTTTATTCTAGTTTATATGGGATTCATATAAATGTTCAAAATATTATTACTCCATATATTTCAATGTCAAACTTTGGAATATTCTCTACCAATTTTTGTAGCTCCAAGTCATCTTTTCAAAACTTCTTGATCATCACATAGATAAGTGATAAATAAATCATTTAGGAAATTTATGATTTCATAAATCTATTTATGATTACTATCTAAATTATTTTAATATCCATGAGTATTTTATATCTTTCAATCTCATCATTGATAAGAATGGATGTCCCTTATTTAACATATCCTTATCCACCTTTATTCACTTTTGAAAAATATATATGTCATAGATTTCACCATAGAGATAATGAAACCAAATTCTTAATGAAAACCAATTGTTGTTTATATCATTATATCATGTGTTTGAAAATTTATATCATTTTATTTTAATTGAAAATGGTCATAATTTTCCACCATGTAATTTTTCACAAATAAACAGCACAACTCATTCATAAAAAAGACACTATATGACATGACCTCATCTCTACTATAGATTAATATAAGTATTGGTGTTATGGAAAACCCCTTCCTAAACTCATATATTGTAACACCCCGAGATTTTATGAGATATATTCTTTTTAATTTTTTTGATGTCTTCTAGTGTACACTAAACCAAGATTAGATTGTACTATACGCAACACCGTATTAGCTTGCAGTATACGCAACACTATTCTTGGCTCGTGTTACACACAATTTCAAGTTCGTTTTGTAGAAATTATTCTACGAAACATTAAGTATAGATATTTTTTAATGTATA
Organism: Viscum album; assembly: GCA_963277665.1. Taxonomy (NCBI): domain Eukaryota; kingdom Viridiplantae; phylum Streptophyta; class Magnoliopsida; order Santalales; family Viscaceae; genus Viscum; species Viscum album. Next base: position 565,772,860 of record OY728160.1, on the reverse strand, counting down.
AATGAAATAAGTTTTGATTATGTTATATGCCACACCAAAGGGAGCTTGCACTACACGCAGCCCTGACTTGGATTGCATTACACGCAATCGCGACCCTCCTCGATAGCGTGTGTAGTATGCAATACCGTGTTTCACTAAAAAATGATATATTGTTATAATATTATTATGGAATAGCTATTATGAATATTATTAACTACATTTTGAATTTTAATACAATATTATTCATCTTACAAATTTTCTAGAACATGTTATGAGAACTAAATAAATGTTTCGGGTAAAATAAGTATTTTTAAAAAAATGCAGTTTTGGCGCCTTTTGATGGCGCACCCACATTGATTCTAGTTTTTTAAATTTTTATAAGTTAAATTTGACAAAATAAAATTCTTCTATGTAATCAGGATATAAAAATTTAATTTGGATAAATTTTTCATAATATTCTGATAACTTTCATATTTTAATGAATAGTAAAAGCACGCTCTATTTTAATTAAAAACCACATTTTTAATCGCAAATAATTATATGCTTATATTGTCTTTTTAATTGGTTTTAAAGTTTTATTAGAATATATTTTTACCATTTAATCTAATGTTGGTCATCGGAATTAATTTCACTTTGAATTTGGACATAAATAAGTGTCAATCTTTTGATAGTTATTGTTTCTTAAAAACACGCTATTTGTTTTGATAACGGGAATTAATTTTAAAATTAATTAATTCCACTTCTATGTTTTGAATTTGGAAAAATAGACATCATTTTTGAATCCAGAATTTCAAATATAGGTAAGGATGAATGTTTTGTATTTTTTCTGAAAAACTTCAATTTTTGATGAACAGTGAAACCACTTAGTGTTAGTAAAAAAACTGACTCTTCCATTTAAATGAAATTTTACCAATTCTATGAATTTAATTTAAAAAATACTACTTAAATGGTTTTTATCAAGAATTAAAATTTGGTTCAATAAGATGAAAATAATTTTTGGTGAATAGTAACTTTCGACTTTTATTTATTGTTGTTAGAGGTAAATAGGGTAATTCAAGGTTAAAAGAAAATTATAATAATTCAAAATTACCTTAATACTTGTCCTAACCTTATTGGATGAGTATTAGAGGACCATTTTCATCCTTGGGTCGATTTTGGGACCCCATTGATCCACTTGGTAGGGATAATGACAATTTGGATTAATTAATTTAATGTAAAGACAAAATTGACATTATCAAAATGATTTTATTAATTAATTTTTATAATGGGTTATATAATTTATCTTTTCAAGTATAAATATTAATTTGAAATCTAAAAATATTTCATACATGGTGGTGTTCTTTTTATAATTTTTAGACATCAAATAAATTAAAATATTTATGGCACAATAATGATGCAGTATTTACCTCATTAATAAATGATTTAAATAAATAAGATTATAATGATTAAAATATTATCCAAAACAAGTCCAATTCTGATTGGATGATTTTATTTCGACCATGAGTCATATTATATTCATCATTAATGATTTTTTGACCTTTTGAAACCTAATATAAGTTTATAATAAAATAATATTTTCACACTTTCCAATGGTGCACCTCTCCTCCCTTAAAAAAGGGTACCTCCTCCCTCTTCTCTTCACACCCTTTTGAGCCTTGAAGCTCGGCCAACCCCTTCCAATTACTCTTATCAACCTTTCTAGTTATATTATAGAGGTTTTGCTCTTCTCAAAAGACCAACTCTAGTGCCCTAAGAAGGAGTTTAAAGGAGGTGCGTCGAGGAAGAGGTAATCTCTTCTACCGATTCTTTCACGTTTCATTCTTCTTATACATTCTCTTCTTTAGTTGTTTCATTATAAAGTAATAACATCAGTATTAATTAATAATATATGTTATTATAAATATTAAACAACACTATTTCACCTTCTATCCATCCTACGGAAAACAAAATCACCGCGCGTGCATACGTACGGAATACCGTATCCACACAGTGGTGTAATCAGTTTTTCCACCACCACCGTATTTGGATGGATATATTGGTGTAATTAATAACTATATAAGGTTATTATAACATCATAATGATTCTAAGATATTATATCATCCACACCAATTCTATTAAATAATTATGGGAATGATATCATTTCTCGTGCGTACGTACGGACTACCGTCTCCACAAATACGATGAGATTCATTTTCTATGATTAACCATTCAAGTATGATTATAAAATATATATATATATAATAAATAATAATTAAATATATTAAATAATAATGATACTTTATTTATGTACATATATTTTTCATTTACTTAATTCCATTTAATTCAATAAGGAAATGAAAACTGCGTTCATGCGTACATACGGTCTACCGTCTCCATGAATGGTGTATTTCATTCCATTTATCGGTCCATCATATATATATATATATTTATATACTGAATATATATTATATATAAATAATGTTTTAAATTATTTATGTAATTAAATCATGATATGAGTAATAATATCCTAAACAACAAGTCCAAACACGTACGATAAATAAAACGATTTTACCCAAAACGTTGCTTTAACATGGAATTTAAAAAAGAACGGGTAATATAAAGTCATAAGTGAACCATATATGATATAATAACAATGAATATGATTCTTTAATAAGTAAATGAAATTATTTAAATCATTATACAGTAGGTTCGGATAAGTATGAAGCATATCGGACCTAAGGTAAGGGATACCTTTTCCAATCTCGTTTTTATCGGAGCTTGTGTATTCATAAGTATTCACTGGGGTTATATTTATCATCTGTGTACCTATTTTATAAAAATGTATTCATGTATGTTTAAATTCCTTTTTACCCATTTTTTACTTTTACTATATGGTATGAAAGGAATCTTTCTTCTGTTTACAATACGAGGAACTTTTTTACTTTTCCGACAAAAGTACGAGGAGAATTTTTTTTATCATATACGGCATGAACGGATTTTTATGGTATCATAACGCCTTTTCTTAATAAATATTACTCTACAATATTTCGTGACTATTTTCAAAAAAATACTTTTCTTTTAAAATTTCTTGGAATTTTGATAAAAGAAAATGATTTTCAAGAAGAAAGGATATTTTCCTCAACAATTCATTTCAAGTGTTTTATCAAAACTATTTTCCATCTAAGATGACATTATTCAGTATGTTTGTGTTTCAAGTATATTGTCTCTATTATTGAAATGGTTTTATTATCATTATGATGAAAATATATCCATTTGTTTTATATGGATTATGTTATCATGGGATGATGTTTATGAAACCCATTTTATTCTTTGGGTTATGATGAATGATTTATGATTATTTTGTGGCAGATGTAAGAATGATTTAATTATGAGATGGGTGAGACCCATATCTTCCTCTAATGCATTGGGTAAAGATTTATATCTCATGATATAGACTGGTCGGGAATGGTAAGTTAATCTGGATCAGGGATACAGGACTCGAACGAGAAGTGAAATCGATTCGGAAAGGGACTTTGTCCACTAAGATGGTCTTGGCAGCAATGCCTTGGATAATATGGAAATCTTATCATGGGTTTAATGGTTTTTCGAAATTAAATTCTTTATTCCCATGATATTATATCATGATTTATGTTCCTTTATGATATATTCCTTACCTACATCCAAGATTTATGTCTTTCTCACGATTTTGATATTTAGATTTTATGTTCAAGTTTTTGCATTCAAATGTTTATGGATTGTTTTATGTTCTCTATGTTTACCCTTAATGAGAATTTGAGCTCATATTTTTTATGTTTTCTTTTCCCCAGGATATAAAGAAAGGTTTTAGGTAAGAAAAAAAGGGGAAGATCTTTATGGGAGATGTTGAAGATCTTTAACCATGATTAGAAGATTATTTCTCCAAGTTTCCAAAGACACTAAACTATTACAGTCCTTGTGTGTTTGTTTTTTTATGTATTAAGTATTCTGAAAAAGTAATTTAATGTCCATGTACGTCAATCTTGGGTCTCTACATATATTCTTCCAATAAATTATACTATCTAAATAAACTTGACTCACTTTTACATTAACTCGGTAAATAGATTTAGAAATCATTGAGTATTTATCACATAACTCAAATTTTCTAGATAATATAAGAGAACTATAGATCTTTGTCATATTTATTTGTATAGACTATTCATCAATCACCTTATTAATTTATGGATTAATATATATACCCTACCTTGTGAATACATGGAGGATAATTTATGTAACTAAAATTCACACTTGAAAAACATGGCATAAAATTTTTCATTTCATATGTTCTTTATCACAGTCCTGAAATTCTCCACATGTTCATACGTTATCTTGGAATATATGAGTATATAATCATTAAATACTACCACAAATTTATCATGATAATTATTCAGGACTATATTCATTTTCTCTATGAATATTTTAAGGTATTTTATAAGTTTTTAAGGAATTACTATGAATTCATAGTGTCAATGTATTGTATAGAAGGATGTATTAAGTATATATTATTTATTTATACTTAATTCATGGTATCCAGATTGAATATCCACATTAAAAAAGTATTTATACCCAATAAATTGATAAAAAAAACATTAATTCAAGGTATATGACACTTATTTTGGGTCACAATTTTGTTAAGATCACAAAAATCGATGAATAGACGCATTAATGCATGAATCTTACTAATAAATAGGTTCAATGCACCCATGGGTGAATCAATTATGTGTATATAATCCTTTAAAATATTATATTATTGTTTCTCCGTCATTTATTCCAATTAAATATGGGTCATTCTATTAGTACTCTTAGATATGTATATAAATTGAGGTATTAGTTTGATTGAAACCCCAACATTATTATTTAGTGAAAAATACTTAAATATAATTTAGTATAATTATAATTGCTTCAATCCTAATTTATTTCCTAGGTATTTAATCATATTATCCCTTATTACTTGGAAGTAATACTCATATTAATTATTTTTTCCAAATTTAATACATAATCATATTTTCATTGATATTTTTTCATGGCCTAATTTAGGATATGAATTGGGATATCCTTTTCCAAAAATTTGATTTGATATCTATATAAGAGAGAAAATTAATTCCTTATTTCACATGTAATTATGTCAAGTAAAGAATAAATAGATCCATAGATATTAATTCTAATAAATTTTTATTGTCGGACATTTATATAAATTGGATTCAATCACTACGCCACTCGATATTTTCATTGGTTATTCAATATACAATGTCTAATGGGGAAATTTGACACTATTAGATGACATGAATTAAATGAATCGATGTGAATTACTATATTCAAATAATAAATTCAAAATTCTTGACTGGATAATGAGTGTACATTTTACCACTTATTTTTCATGACCCACTTTTTTTGTTTTGACTACATTTTATATTCTTAATATTTAAAGTCTTATAGGTTTCAAATGCCTATTATCCTATTTAACTATTATATTGGGGCACTGGTTCTCATAATTTACAAACTCTGTGAATTAGATTCATTTTAGTATGGGTAGTTAATTATTTTGAACCTTCTAATCAATCGTTTTTTTAGTTCTCCTCTTCACATTGCATTGATAGTTGTGTGGATCGCATGTTAGGTTATATATCTGAATCATTTTCCTAATCCTTTAACTTAATTTCTTGGGTGATTCCTCGAAAATTTATTTTATGTAGGAAATTGATGTTTACCACCTCTATGTTAGTAATCTTTAATCATTTTCTTATATATAATTCAATGGTAGTAATTTATCTTGTACACATTTAAACCTTATGTTCTCATAAAATAATTTTTCAATACCAAACAAATAATTTTATAGTTAATTACATTAAAATACATTGTTGAAGGGAACTAAGTAAAAGATCAATCCTATATTCATGGTTTAGAATAACCCTAGATTCATAACATGAGTGTCCCATGAAGTTTTATTTATAGGTATCAATGGATTATTCCTTAATTATTTTATCTCTATGAATTCTATCTCTATTTTAGTGTAGTGAGTTCATGGAAAACCATTATTAGATAATATTTTCTGAAAATAGTCCCATTATATAGAGTCAAATTTCACTTTCTAACTTTATTCCATATGTTTGTCCATGCTTAGTTATATTTACCTTCATATTGATAAAAATATAAAACAATTTTTTTCATTTGATCGTTATAGAATGAAAAATATCTTCTCCATTATTCTAGTCCATTTTTTGAGATATAAGTGGATTATGAGACCCATTGAAAGAGGGGTAATGTTTTTTTATAATGGACTCAGTGGATAGTTATTGATTCCATGGTCTTTTTTGGTTTTTTGGAATTAGTTGTGGTATTTTTTATAACATGGGAGTTTTGAGTGAGTATATCAACAAGATTTTATACTCTATCTCCTATTATATTATATTTCTCATTGGGAAAATCAACACATTATCCATGAAACTCATTGTAAAATCCTTTACACATGGATAAAGCTATTTTCATAAAACCAAAATGGTTAAAGTGATTAATAAAAAAATATCATAAGATAGTCAAAGTAAATAACCATATGAAAAGTAAACCTCGTTATGTATTATTATGTGACACCTTTATTTTAACCATTGATATTTTCAATTCAAGAAAGGTTTCTATATATTGGTTTCTCTAATACTTCCAAACATAATCCTCAAAAATAATTAAACCTTACACTTATATGAACTAAAATGATCCAATCATGAATCAAATTTATTTTACAATAAGGGAATATTTTTAAAATATCTCAAATAGAAACATAACCACAATGCCCAAATTTATAGTGTATTTGGAAATTAGATACATAAATTTATTATTTTAAGCTATTTTTTTAATATCTCCCACAAAATTCTCCCCACATAACATCATTCTAATTCTAAAAAATTATATAATTCTTTGTGAAAATGTGAAATATAAGAAAAAGAGTTCTCAAAAAAGGAATTGGTTGTTTATAAGGGATCAGAACCACCTCCATAGTGATGTTCCATCAATGAGTCATGGGTCCTTTATAACAGATATTATGGGGTTATGCTGACATATTAGAATTAGGGACACATTGACTCTTAGAGATAAATATAGGTTTATCATCCTTATCTGGATGTGAAGACTTATATATTCCTCTCTCTCTCTCTTTAATTTAGTTACTTCTATCATTATATTTGTGAATGGGGTTTCATTATCCCCACTATATCTTGTGGGTTGAGATAAATATTGATTTATATTGTTTCCCATTAGTTTTAGTATCTTCATCTCGATGTGTATATCCTCACCCATACATGAGATTTACCTACACATATCATGTCTTATACAGACAATCGATCGTTTTTTTATTATCCTTCGAAATTATGATTTTAATGAAGTTTAGAAGTACCAGGTGATGGTGTGTTCATGTTATCTTTGTATTAGGAGTTTATGCATGGGAATATTCCTCCTCATCCATTGTTTTGTTGGGGATCCATTAAATTCTAGTTAGGTATGAATTTTTACACATCAAACATTCATTTATTTATATTTTTACACTATAAATATTCATAGAGGTTATTATAAGAATTAATTTACTCTAAGGTTAGTAAATATTATCTCCCATGTATGGTTGGGATATACTAGTTGATGTGAATGTGAATATATTTATTAATATGAGGCCTCCCATTAATATTGTATACCTTCTCAAAGATAGTCACTTGCCACAGAAATATTGGAGGTGTTTATTTAATGTCACATTCAAATTATCATGGATCCAGGTGGGGGCCCAGTGGCTCAGGTACTGAATGAGTAGTATTAGAGTGTATTTTCTTAGATACAGTGTTCATATACATATTTTTTTGAGGATTTTTTTGAATCTTATGACAATGGTGTTAAGGTGTTTCAAGTTCAACAGATAGTCTATGGAATCAAGTGATGATGTGACAACTAACATATATATACCCCAAGACTCTGATAACCTACTTATCCACAAGGCATGACGAGACTCTAGTTACATCAAAATAAATGGTACATTAATCATATAGGAATAGATCATTTAATTCCATTTCCTTATTGAGTTATATCCTTAGATATGTTCATCTAAACCTGATGTGTCTAATTAAATTCATGGATGCCTACATGATGAAAATTTTCTAGGGTTCCAAGATAGTTTTGTGATTATGACTAGTTGCATAATGAGGTTTTAATGAATGGGATTTCTTATGAGGTGTTCAGACCAAGTGATAAAAGAGAATTTCTTCTACCTATTCACTCGTGATTGAACCTACCTCCAACATTTCTAGCTGACTTTTTTCATTGGGTAGTGTGCCCAAATGTTCAATAATTAAATCATGAAGACACGTACAAGAATACCACGATTTATGAGTTTTGGTGGTGGGGATCCCATAACAGTCATAATCAATCTTCTTCATGAATTCGTAAGGCTCGAGTGGGGTCGGGTCACCTAGATCCATAATGAGATAGCACCTTTATTAGAAGATATCGAGCAATTGATCTGTGATGTGTACTATTTTTTATCTTGAGCTATGTGTGGATTTATTATCTTATAGAGATACAAATGGGTGATATGTAATTTTTAGAGTATTCATCGACGTTCCCTGAACTCACATGATACGTTCATATAATAGTGTGAGATTCAAACATTTAATAACCGAAGTATGAGTATGACCTCCCTAGGAAAATATTATATATCATGGTAAACCAATGGATTCCCACTTATACTGGTCTGCTAGAGTGTGTTGTTTGATAGATATAATCCAGATAGAATAGATTTGGGTTACTAGAGTTGGAAGAGGGCATTATGGATTAGGGTATTCAACTTAAACTAGTTGATGATAGACTATAAGTACATCGAATAATAGGTCTTTTCATAGGAATGCTCAATCATTGAGATCAACAATATATGGATCATATAGAATTCAAATTTATCCAAAACACGAGAAGGGATACACTTGTGATGGGTGGGGTCACAAATCTCATGATTTCTTCACCCAACATGCTTGAGAGAGTTAAAAAAAGGACTAACATTTGATGGAAATATCCTGATCAATGATCTCAAAAGAATTCTCAGGGTGGACCATATGGGTGTAGAGAAGATGTAGGGGAGGGAGAAACCAAATTAGGGGAGATATATATATGGATGATGATCCTATAAACGACTTCCACCACTATTCATTGGTGATCTATGCTTGTCTATGAGGGATATTGGTCAAGGGAATTATTATCTACTATCAATAGAGTTATATGATCAGGTTATGCATGATATGACTTGAGGTATGATATTTTCCTTCCCTATATTTCACTATTATTTGTTGACATTGATTCATGTCATTATTTAATTTCACCATCCCTTATTTGAGTGACTAATATTTATATGTTGCCTTTATCCCATCACCTATGGTCAGAGATTCCAATGGGAAGTGATTCGACTATTTCACACATCTACTGATAATACAAGTTAATAATTGGGGGTAGATATTCACATGGAACCCCTTGATAGTTTTGATGAAGCTTTGTGACTCTATTATAGGAATGAACTATCTACCATGGTAAAATATCAGATTTATTTTCTTCATAGGAGAGTTAGGTTCCTACAAATGGATGAGATGATATTATCTTTAACTAGTGAGAATCGTTGACTAGAAAAATGGGTGGGTATTAGAAGAAAGAGGTTTTAAACTATCTCCATTATATTAATACATTTTTACCTTGTTTTAGTGGCCTCTTAAGATACCTATATTTTAGTAGTACATGATTAACAAATGAATGTCTACCCCAAAGATATTCTAGGACAACCTGCCCGTTGTTAGATTGAATTTTGTATTGAATTACACCCCAAGACCTCCATTATAAATTATAAGTTATTTAATATAGACCTTGATGATATTTAATACTTGAGGGATCAATTGGATGAACTTTAGGTGAATGGATTTATCAGACATAGTGTGTCCCCTTAGGTGTCTTCAGTATTGTTTTCTAAGAAGTATAATGATATCCTGAGGAAGTGTGTTCATTATTTTCACATAAATTAGGTCATTATCAATAATTATTAAATATTTTTAATTATTTATGACCTATTATACTAGATGAAGGGTGTGATGTGGTTCTTCATGATTGATGTTCGGTTGGGCTCCCAACAATTAATGTTTTATGATGAATATATTCTGATGATGGAATTATATTGTTGCTATATGAATTATTAGTTCATAGTGATGCAATTTTATCTAATTAACTATCCCACTATCTTTATGGGAATTATGAATTGGATATTTTACCATTTATTATACCAACCAGATTTTATCTTTATCAATTATATAATCATTTAATGTATATTAAAATAGGATAATAAAGAAAACTTGATGGTGGTTCTGGAATTTCCCTAAGATACCCAATAATATGTAAATCCAAAAAATTGATAGTTTTGGACTAAAGAGGATACTCTCGAATGAAATTTAATTTAATAATATGGAAATTTTGTGGAAAATATAATGATATATACAGTTCTAACTAATAATAAACCCAAGAATATATCTAATAAACATAATTCTCTTGGTTTTGATGGATACTATCAGATGTTTGTGGAAAAAATTTAAAGGATTTTGGCCACTTTGACTAAATTGAAATGAAAAGGGAATTTGTTCACCTAGAATGACCAATTATAGAAATTACTTTAGGATTTGAGGTTGATATTGACTAGTGCCCTTATTTTGAGACATCTAGAGTAGGGTGTTTAGTATGTGGTGTTTTTTGATGTCTCTAGGGTTGGGACTAAATGTGTGTCAATGTAAATGAAATAAGTTATTTTATATGGGCCTAGGAAGTTGAGAATCCATAAGAAGAACTAAGCTACCCATGAACTATATTTGGATGCATCATTCTTCTACTTAATGATGTTGTGGCATTAACTTATGTGTGAGTGATTTATAGTTTACTTGAATCTTCAATGATTTGGGTATATTTTTTCCAAGATAAACCAAAACATGGGATAAAGTTGTTTGATTGAACTTATATTGTTATAGGACCTTAAGATTAGTTATACCCTTGTAAAAGGGGAACATCATAACAGATTACCTTAGAAATAAAATTCTATTTACCCTTGTTGGAGGATGCATCAGATTAGTTTTCCACACTCCAAATAAACCAGATTGGGGATAAATTGAAATTTTATCTCCAATAGATATGAGTGTATCCACTGCTTCTCTAGAATGTGATAGAGGATCAATCGGGAAATCAATTTTTTGAAGTTATGTAGAACCAAATACCCTAAATAGATTCACTAGATGGATTTTCTAACTTTGGGGATATCAACATCATTATCTAAAGAAATAATAAATATATTGGATGAATTATGTTAGGAGGTGTTGAGTTTTTTTCAAACCTCCACATAGGAAATAAATATTTGATTGGAAAATGTATACTATTCCTTTCTATAATTGTTTTGTTTGTTTGAGTGGAGTGTTTTTTATTTTCTTTTATCGATGCCTCACCTACCCATGGGTGTAGGTGAAGCCTTAGGTTCTGGTAGGTTTGATTTAACTTCTTTATATCTCTATGTAGAAGTGGGAAAAGTATTAATGGTTTTTTTTGACTTCCATGGATAGCGAAAGACCATGATTATATCTAGGTGATTATAGATTGACTTTTCAATTCATATGATATTATTTAAATCTTATAATAGATACTGGTGGAGATTTTGGGATTTTTTTATGTAAGAAAGATCATACAACTTCATGGGGTAACCACAAAAATTATATTCGATCATGATGCTTGGTTCATTTCATGATTGTGGAAGGCTTTTCAAGAATCATTCATGACCTAATTACGGATGATCATGAAATTACACTAATATACAGATATCCAGATAGAATGAACCATTCATGTTCCAAGAGACAATGTATTTTACTTCATTAAAAGCTTGGAGGATCACTTACCATTAGCATACTCCATATAATATAACATTTAATACCCCACTATTGGTATGAATCCATTAAAGGATTTTTACGGGAGACCCTATAGGTCACCCCTGTACTAGAAAAATATATGATATTCATCGCATATGGGACCAGAGCAATTTTCTGTGGTGATAGAAAAACGTCAGGTGATCTAGGAGTGAATTAAGACCTCTTAGAGTTGTTAAAAATATTAGGTGGACTGAATTCATAGATACATGGAGCTCATGAAAGGATATCATGGGTTTCCAAGAGTCTTGCCATAATGGGCTATACTAAGGTTTGGTCATGTAGTAAGTTGTCCTTGAAGATCATCTAGTCATTCGATATCTTATATAGTGCTAATAAGATTCCTTACCATTTATATTTTCCCCCATAATTGGAAAAAGTGCATGAAATATTCTACTTATTATAAATGAAGAGGTATGTGCATGACCCATTATATGCAATTGACCAAATTGAGCATGATGTCCAAGACGGTGCCAAAATTTTGGAGTACTCAGTGGTCATCAAATATTTTCAATAGAGGATACATCATGGGAAATTCATTCTAATCATGTGAGTTCTATGGAAGCATGTGAATCTCTATGAGATCTCATAAGAGCATGAGATCTGAATAAGGGCTCATTACCCTCAATATTTAGAGTAGGTTTTTTATTTGGGGGGAAAATATTGAAGATGGAGAGTATATAATGACATTAATTTTCATGTTTGGACCCTATGGATACTTAAATATATTATTTTTGGTCTTATTTGGAGTTTCTAATGGTGTTAAATTTTCTACAAGACCCTATATTTTACATATTTAAAATAATAAATATATTAAACCACATGGGCATATATTTTCAGAAATAATGTATTTTCTCTTGAATGGAGTCTCAAATTGTGAAATAGAGAGAATAATTAGATCTATAACATATTTTTTACCCTAGGAATTATGTAAGGATCACTGTCATTGTATTATGCAGTAGTTCTCCATCATTATAGGATTTTAAGAGAATTATATAAGATAATTGATTAATTAATTAATCAAACAATTAAATTCCTAAAAACTAATTCTCCCCTATATTTAATCCCTATAAGAGAAATTTTACACTTTTGTCCAATAAATCTAGAGATTTAGAAATCCACTATATTAATACTTCATTAAGGGAACTTGGAAATTTCTGGATTGGTGATTAGTTTCAATTGTACTCATCATCAACATCGATGTTGAACCATTCTTCACCATTTATCGATCCAATAATTTGTTAGTGTTTTTTATTTGGTGATTCCTTCCATGTTATTTTACTATTATTTTTGAATTGAAAATATAGTTTTAATACTTTCTTACACACATTTACCACTTGGAAATCTTAATTCATAGTTTTTTTATACTGGAATTTATTCATTCTAATGAATTCTACATCTTATTTATCTTTCCATTATTTTTAAAAATGTCATTAGTTTTTAATGACTATCAATGAAATATGTTTTTAATTGTGTAAATTTTCCATAATTTAATGTGTTTTCATCATTGTCCCATGATAAGATGACTTTTACACAATCAATCAAGTTCAAGATATGATCAAACCCCATATTCACATTTGTTTGTATGATTAATGATAGAGATGGGAATTTTTTGTATTATTAAAGAATGCTTGACGATTACAGATGGAAGTATAGAGGCTTGAATCCTCTAATTAAAACATAAGGCATGGTGGAATTATTATGGGGTTACAAGAATATAGATTACTACACACCAAAGATTTTCCTTCATTATCTACCATTGAAGGTTTATTCAGGATAGATTAGTGGTGAGATCAGTGGAGTGGATGACATATCATATATATTTTTGGAATAATTTTATTAAATTAAATTTCAAACTACATTTCATGTGTTTTGAAAAAAAAATACACCATGTATTCTATATTCTATAATGATGTGGGTTACATGTCAATTTAAATATCCAATTGTCTTATGGTAGTCCCACAAGGTGTGTGAACCTACCAGGACAACTATGATTGTACATTGAGTATATGTATGAGACCTTGAGTGGTTTTATATTCCCTATAAAATAACTAAATTTCATATCACCCTACATGGTCAAATAATCCATATACATGGAGAACATACTGAGGACCTTTGTTGGTCTCACACGTCCTGTTTCTTTGTTCAAATGACACGTAAATTGTATTTTCACATGGAATATGGATATTCCTGATAGATAAAGATTTAAAATTGGTTGTACACCCCCATGTGCCACAAAGGACACACACAGTAATTTTATTAGAATATTCAACATCTAAAACTCCTTCTTATGGCTCAAAATTTGACATGTTGGTAGTACATATAGAATTGAATTTAGAAAATTAAGTGAGGGTGGCCGTTGTTTTGAATTTATAGATAGTACATGAGGTTGAATTATCAAATAACTCCTTCTAGAATCTTTGGATAATATTGAAACTCATGTGTGTTCTATAGAGATACATTGGGGTCAATACCCCGTAACAGTATGGATATGAAAGGGATTGGACCCTTAGTTCCTTGGAATATATTGGGTTAGTATCCCACCACCCAGCCCTTGTACCAACTCGACGTTGGGGTATTCTATCTTGGTTGTTGGATCCTCCTTGTTTATAAGATCATATTACGCATGGTTCTCTAATAGGGGTTGTTACCCCCTTGACTGAGACATGCTATTAGTGAGCCATGGGTCACCAATGATGGATTTAGTGAGGTTATGTTGGGATAATAGTAATAGGACAATATTGACTCTTAGAGTTATAGAGAGGCTCATTAACCTTTGTTGGATATGAAAATAAAGAGCACCCTCTCTCTCTCTCTCTTCAATTTATTTAATTCTATAAGTATATATTTTTTGGGTCACTATTTCTCCCTTATATCTTATGGGTTGATCTAACTACTTATTTATACTATTTCATCTTGTCTTTGATGAGTCCTGTTGGATATGTATATCGTAACCCCATCATGAGATTTTCCTAAAAATTTTCCATCTTATATAGATGCCTAGAAATCATATGGTGACCTTTGAGGTCCTGTTGTTGTTGGAGATTAGCGTTTTCATGTGATGGTGTACTCAATATGTGGTTGGATTAAGTTTTAGTGAGAAAGTCCCTTCCTTTTTATATTCTATTAGTTTCATACTTTGTTTATTTCTATTTGGGAATGTATTTTCTGATCCATACATTTGTTTACTTATATTACTATAGATTAATTATTTGAAGAGTTTGTCACATGGTTTTGTTTCCTCCATGCTTAGTGGAGTTTATCCATCATATATAGTTTTCAAGTACTTGAGTGTGTGTGTGTGTACAATTTCATTAGGATAAGTCCCCACATTTAGGCGGTATACCTATTCGGTTCTTGTAACCAACCCCTGACATATTGGAGGTGGGTTTGGTGTCACAATCTACTTACTGCTGATACATGTGGGGTCTCAGTTGGTCTATCCATGACACTAGTATTATAGTAGTGTTAGAAAAGTCCCATCGAAAAAATATTCAATTGAAAATATTATTCCTTTATTAGTATCATCTATATTGATAATAAAATATAATTAAAATTAAAAAATGGGATACTTCTCAATTAGAAAATTAGTAAAAGTAGAATATTTTAAAATCATTATAGAATATAATTGATGATAAAATAAACATAGTGTCTTATTTTGACAAATAAAAACATTATTGATCCCTACTATGGCCACCAAATCCTATAATACAATTCTTTTTATTTCTCTACATAACTATCAGATACATTATTGATTATCAATCTAGTAAGAACTTCAACATATTATGAGGAAATGAACTTGTAATGAATCCAATTTCACTTTCATATTTCTCTAGGGTCAAATAGTATTGTCGAGACCTCAGAGATGATATAAAGGAATTTTTTAATCATTATTAGTTGATGGAAATTACTTTTTAAAATTCTCATAAGATTAAGTGTTTAGGGTTAATTATTAGAAATTAACTATATTGGGCCATAAATTATAGAATGAGTCCTTCCTGTTGTCAACATGAGAGGAAAATTTGTAAATCCTTACTAAAACCAGAACCCATAGGTTGATTACTCTTCCCTATACCAACTACACTATTATAATTAATTTTTTTATGACTCCCCATTATATAACTCATATATCATAAATATATTGCTGTAGAGCCACATGACTAGGAACCCATCCAAATTATGCATTGAATCTACTTTATTTATGATGTAAAACCTATTCATGATATAAAAAAATCATTAAGTTAGGTCTAGTATATTCTCATAGTTCCTCGATATAATGAATAATGAACCTATGAACAACTTTAGATATGGGATTGACTCTTTTGACCTTAAAAACATATATATCCATGCATCGAAGTTGATATCAATTCTTATGTGGGGAACATTGTTCATACCCTATTCTAACTCATTTAATAATATCTATACCAAGTGAAGGGTCCCATACTTATCAGACAAAGTAATCATTAGATGAACGAAATCATCGTAATTATCCCCCTAGATGGATAACCCACTGATCCTATTAAATTCTTAGAGTATGATATCAATTTTGTACAAATATACTTAATACACTATTATTATACTAATTAATTTCTTAATTTACATCAAGGGAATAAGATCTAGTGAATGTTATGGACCTACCATTGATCCATGATAAAAATAAGCTATGTGATCAATTGTTTATGTAAGGATATATGTTTTGAAATAAATATATAAATTTTATTTTTTTGTGCCACATGAAGTAATACACTTTGAATAATTCCTCCTTCATGAATTTACTTTATAATTGGATTCTGAACCTCTTAATATATGTCATGTGGGAGGAACCTAAGGTTGGTGAGATATGGAATAGTGGCGGGATCAATACAAAAGCCAATAGAATAAATAAATATCAAAAAAAATTTGGATAAAGGAAAACTCCATCAGGTATATGATTTAATAGATAGTAGAATTTGATTCTGAGGTTTTTGAAATTGAAATTGGATGAATTCAATAAATTGGGCCATAGATTACCATAATTTAGTAGCTATATTTATACAAATAAAATATAATTTATGGGATGATATTTATATAGAAAACAAAAGAATAAATGTGGGTAAAATCAAGGAAAATTGGGAAAAATATTTGAATTATATATAATGGACTAATATAGTAGAAGCTAAAATAATAATTAAATTTAAAAACAATCCATTAATACCATTCAAAAAGTTGAAATTAATATAGTTTAAAACAAAAATCAATGTTTTTTAAGTTACAAAAAGTAACTTATGTAAATCATTCACACACTATGGTTAGAATTTATTTAAAATATTATGATAAACACAAAGACAATATTTATTTCATATAATCTGATAATTTTCATCCGGAATCAATGTAATTCTAAGAGGGAATGGCTTTCATGTGCTCAAATATTGATGAATACATTAGCACAAAGTATAAGAATAAATTTGGAAAAATTTAACTTCTTGGTGAAATTAACTAATCTCTTCAAGGTTGAATTCAAAAAATATTTCATGAATATGTATCAAATTAAAAAGGGTTTCATAGACTATTCTTGTAACACAATTCTGACCATGGGGGTGAATCAATGTGTTTCACAACTAATGTTTTTTTTTTCACATGATAAAATTTTATTTGGATTGTGATCCCATGTTTCCCAAAAAGTTTTTGATCTATTACTCAATTACATTCCTATACTATATCACTAAATCTTCAAAAGAATGGTGAATTGTAAAAAAGATGTATATATGTATTTTAATTTTTTCACCCACACTAGGATACATCCAGGGAGTGTACAATTGGAATTGTGACAATTTTAAAAAATTACATATAATCTCACTTCATTGGTGGATATTAGAATTAGGTGAAGACACTCTTCACAAAGGATCACTGCTTACACAATATAAATGAAGTCACATATCACAAAGGATCACTACCTATATAAAGGTTTAGAAAAATATCACTCCCTCATAAGGGTTAAACTTTTGACCTATCACTTAAACTAATATAGTTTTTATTAGTTTATAAATATGTATGTATCATACCACTTTATTAAAATGGACTTAAATCTCTGATCAACAAGTATAAAAGATATATATTTCATTAAAATTTGAATATATTTATCCAATATAGTCCATGTGATTCTTTTAAATTTAAAATATTGATATAATGAATTACTTTTCAGAATAGTAGAATCTTTCATATCTAAAAAACCTCAATGTATGAAAAATATCATTCAAGATATATATAACTATAAAATTTTACCATCTTTAATAATAATTATATTTACATCCTACAAATTTAAATATCAATAAAATTTCATTAGGATATTCCCCCATCTTTAAAAACCTGATATATCAATGATAATTTATCATGTATTATTCATCATTACTATAATTATTATAAAAATATTTCTTAATTTTTTATTCAATAATTCCACTTTATAAATCTTATAAACATGATAACTTTAATTAGAAAAAACTAAATCCTATTTAGTTCAGATATTCAATGAATCCCCTATTTCTGACCACCTTCCTTCTTCTTATTCCATTATTTTTTCTAGTTTTTTCCTTTTATACATTTTCTATGTTCATTGTTCTGTTAGTAACATCCCTCTTTCTATAATTTCATCCTTCTCACTCCATTTTCTATCAAGAGGTTTTAGATTAAAATTAAAATTAAACACATTAACTAACTGGAACATTATATAATTCAAATTCAACCCTGAGATCTTATTAAATAATATCACAACCATTAAACTCTATTTTTTCAAATTATGTTTGTTCTATAATCATAAAATAGTTAAAGGAGTTCCAAATCATCAAATATGGTAAAAACTGTGAGTTTTAAAAAATTTAAATCATTTACACTACACAAAATAATTTGTTTGGGATCCACATCTATCTGGCCAAGTAATTTTTACTAATCCATAATAATATAGTTTTTTCTCATAAAAAACCCTTAAACAATTATTCCATTATTTTCTATCCATTTTTTCATCAAATACAAGAAAAATTGATACTAAAAACATATTCTTCTATGGAATGATCCTTCTATTAGCTCCTATTTCTTCCAAACATGTATGAACTCCCCACAGCAATGATGGTTCTTATATATCAATTAGTTAATCTCATTTGAGTCTTGATAATTATTATATGAGGTCTAAAGTATATTTTTTCTCATCTATTTCTTTTTATAATATTTTAATGGGTGATTTATCATCAAAAATTTCATGTTCCATGATGTGTCATGAATCAACTCCACATTTGAGCTAACATTATGAATATTGTGATTAAAAAAATATGTTGTAAAATTTCTTGAATGCCATTAAACGTTATCCAGGTATTTAAATTGACTCCCTACTTCAACCACTCTAAAATGTTGTTTACTGTAGTTTTTTCATCATATATATTTTAAAACAAAATTCTCCTTTATAGAAATTAATTGAAAAATTCCCACAACATCTCCATACATTTTATTTTATAATCAACCATGACATAGTTAGTCTGACCATGGTGTGAGGTGTTCTTCCTTCACTATACTTATTCCATTCGATTTTAGCTAAATATTTAGAATATATAAATAATTATAGATCCATAATATGCATGAATAAGAAAATTAAACATCATATAATATATATTTGATCTATTTTCAAATTCCAACTCAATATTAATATTTTTATTTCATTATATTGTTATATAGATATATCAAGGAGTCACATTGAATCTCTATGAATGTACTATAATGTGATCCACTTATCTGGATCTTCCATGAATATCTAGAAACATAAATATAATATATGTCAATGTTAATCATTATTATGTCATAGTCACCATTTTTTACTCCCTTAGATGTTAAATTTAATCACGTCATTATATCTTCAAAAAAAATTAAATCTTTTGTGATTTTGAAAAAACATTCTCAAAATTCCTTCAAAACACAAAGATTTTAAAATTGTCAATCATTATCAACATTTAAGGATTATCATAAAATCCACCACACAACCTCATAGTTTCCAAAGTATTCCCCTTTTTATATTATTGAAATTATTACCATAAAATCCATGTGTCATAATTTGATGTAGAAAATGACCCCACTTTCACTTTCAAATGATGAACCATAAAAAATATAGATTTTATAGTCTTATTTCATCTCATTTTGTTAGAAAAATGGAAGTGGTTCAACTTCATATGATTCTTCATTCCATATTTCACTTTAATTAATAAAAGGTACCAAGGTATCATCATTAGCTTCAATATTCACTTTTTATTATTAACATTGCCCAAGATTTACGAGAGGTAACCATAAGTTAATTACTCTAGGAACCACAAGATTTAATGAAACTACATATCCACATGATTTCACATTCAATGATCCACTCCCTAATTTTAAAAAATTAATATAACATCTAGTCATAGAGAGTTATAACTCTCTGTTTTTGTAATCCATTCCTTCATATATGTCATTCACTTGATTCCTACTTCAAAACAATAGGTTATTTCAATAATTTATCTATTAACAACAACAAAATTGATCTCCCTTACACTATTCATTATTTTAATTTTATATTTAACCCCCTTAACTTATAGAAAGAGTATTCTCATTGAATTGGAATGATTTAATTTACCACTTGGAAATGTCCAATCAATATATCCTTTAATATTATTGAATGATAAATATATATGAAACAATAGTTTAATTTAATAACTTCAATACAGTCTATATAACACTCTTATATCAATAATATTAGGAAATATAAGAAATTAAATTACATCGAAATCAAATTTCTTAGGGTCTCATCACACTTACATATTATTGTCTACAAAATAAGTAATGGTGCACAATATTTGTTAGTATACCATATATTGAACTAATTGATACAACCTTTTCATGATAAAATTGTGATTACATTTGATATTCAAGATCGTAAATTCTTTATAGGGATTATCTATTTGTGTGTGAGGCTAGACATCCTTTGAATTCTCATCACCAACACCCCTTATTTTATTCATCTCTTAAAAAAATAGATAATCCTACATGTGGGAATATAACTTTATTAATAAAACCACCTTATAAGAAGCATTTAGTATCCTATAAACCAAATAGATTATACCAAATTTTAAATTTACAAACAAATAGAACACTTATTCATTAATGAATTAAGATTATCCAATATCAAGATATCCATGTTCTTATTCAGGGTCTAAAACCACATGATAAAGATCTTACAACTTTTTAAAATATTATATGTGGTTTTGGAACCTGTTTATAATCAAATCAATCTCTATAACAGAAATTTAATTATTTAATAACTTATTATATATCAATATTTACCAAGGTTTTCATTTAAATCTCTCTCACAATACCCATTTTTTTTATATTTTTATTTTTACATCCATTATGCAATTTCTAAAACCACTTATTAAATTTTATCTTCTCTCAATACAATCAATCAACCTCAATTAATGAAAAAATTTGCTAAATTTCATCATATTTAAATATATACACCATATAGATCATATCTACACCATAGTTTGTTATCACTCTAATTTTAACATATAATGACAAAGTAAATGAGAGAGGGGAACCAACAAGACATTCTAAAGTTGTGGAGTTTATATGGTCTTAGTGTACCAACTATTTTATTACAACTTGATTCTATGTCATTGTACTGTTTTTACATTGATAAGTCACACTAATAAAAAATTATTCTACATAATTACGTTAATATTACTCTTTACATGCTTCAAATTCATCTCTATTGTGACTATAATCCCACTTATACATGTTTATTTGATTAATATAATGTCATTAAATCATTTAACATCCTTCCTATCATATAAGAGGGATATTTCTCTAGCCTTATCTATTTACTTATTGTAAAATCAATTAATCCAATTAATAATTCCATGATTTTCTTCTCTAATGTCAATTGATACGAATCCATACTTCTTTCATCCTTGGTATTCCCTTTATGTTTCAACTCATTTAATTTTATTCAATTGAGTTATCATAGTTCTATAACTTCAATATTTTCTTTTTTGTGTCATTATCTCAATATAATGAAGCATTTCCTCTTGAAACTCCCATCATTAAACTTTATCACTATATTTGATCAACCCGATGGACCTATTCTTAAAAATAATAAATTTTTATTCCACACATACTTGTCAACCCCATGACATGAGGTTAGGTGATTTATTTATAAGATACTATTTATTTTGCATGATACAATATCATTCTATATGACCATGATTAGAACAAATTTAAAAACTATTGAAAAAATAATACTTTTTTGTAGTCTTACCCCAATTAATAATTTTTAAGAATATTTTATTATTTTTAGATCTGTTGAATCAAATAAAAAATACATAGAATTTATAATGAAACCACAAAAGTAACACTTGATATTTTACCTTTAGAGGCTTTTCATCAAGATTCAGCAATAATATTTCACTTAATCACTGACTCTAGATTTCCACATTTGTGGAATACATATCTATATTCTAACATAAGTAGGTTTTTTTTGTTTAATTAATGGTTTTCAAACTCTCTTCAAATCTAGGACCATATCATCATTATACCTTAACAAGGAATATATTTTCTTCAACATCATTATATCAAAATTTCTAGATTTCATCTTAACATAATGTACTTTTTTCGTGGGATAATTCTAAAATTTAATATCTTATAACGTGACAAATTTTTTATCATATATCATGTGCAAGTTCTCTAAGTAGATGATTTTAATTTTCATTATTTCACCCACTTTCATAATGTATTCATTCAATTCCACCGCCAAATGGATCAATACGCTATTATCCATGTTCAAATAATTTATGAATGATTACTCCACTTCAAGGATGATTCCAAGATTGTCCAAATTTTCAAGTAAATCTTTGATCATGTGTTGGATACTACATGAAAATTATTTTTATTGAAAACATTATGTATTTTCCACTACATTCATTGGATCACCATCCAATTCATTCTTCATAGAGAAATTTTGAATTTATAGATAGAATTTTATCTTCCAGAACAATATCAACATAAGATAAAGCAATAAACTTTGTAATAATTACTTATGGAGGATTCTTCACTTTTGAAAAGTATTTCTACCACTTATTTTTAATCTTATTGTCTTTATACACTAGTAAAATTTATTTAAAAATTCATGTTCCCTATTTGTGATGATTTCAAGATTAAAATATTTTGAAACAATTTACCCTCTATAAGAATCATATAACTACATCAGAATATTCTTCAAAGTCTTATAGTGATATATATTTAGGAATACATTCTCTTCTAAATATTTCTTGAAGGTATTAATAGAAAAATAACATATCTCCAGAGTTATTTAGTCTATAAAAATATAATTCATTTTTATATTTCAAAAATACAATAAATATTTTATGAATGAATCCAAAATATACCACTATGTTTGATATAAACTAATTATTCCATTTTAAAAATCAACTTCTATCAAATATATTATCCTTAATTATTTAATTTATATCTTATATAAATATGAAATAATATCATGATGGATGTGTCTGATTGAGCCCAAGATTGAACTTGTAGTCTCTAATACCCCTTATTATCACTGAATATATGCCATAAGGGAGTTCGTGGGAATGTATTTAGATGCTATATAACATACATTTAAATTTAAACCAATCATATCATTGTTATATCTTGTTCCTTTATTAGTAAGACCTACTGTTCAACCTAGTGATCAATTACTTTCTCATAAAATCTCCCCAAATCTCAAGGAATGAATAAAAAATGTAAAACAAAAAATATGTAGAGGATTAGTTAGCTTACATGTATTATCCTACATCCATGGAGTATACACTTGATATTATTATGGTGTACCAAAAATCTACATTAAATTCATTGTTTTGGATGATATAATATTTATTTTAAGTCACTCCTCTCTAATAATAACTTCCAGTAAAATTTAGGGGAATTCACTCCTCAAAAAATCCCACTTATTATACTATGGATTAGGGAATATATTAATAATTCCCAAGTGTAACTCATAATCCCCGTTTTTTCACTTCTAAAGAAGATTTCAGTTTTCTAACATATATTTCTCTTTTCATTTTATTAGCAAGAAGGTCACTCCTATTTAAAATGTACACAATATGTAAAGTATTTCATAATTCTAGTTTTTATTCTCAAGTATAAGGCATGTGATACTCTCTAATTTTTAATCTAGATATAATGAAATACTTTTGAGAAGATTTGAATCATTCACCACAAAATAAACTACACAAAAATACTAAACTATTACAAAAAATAATAACTCTGCAATATGAGTTGTATTCAATAATATTATTCTTCACCTATTATAACCTGATATATCACAGATACATTATCATTATATGTCCTAAAAAATTAAACACGATAGAAAATTGGTAATCTATCATATATTCTTCTTCCAAATTATCCTTATTATAATTTCATATCTTGTTATGTTATATAGTAATTTTGTTTTATAAATATGTTCTTTAAGAAAAAATTGATCAATAATTACTCAATCCTAATTATTTTTTATATTCAAAAATCCCATATTTTTAACAAATTTTTTATTCTTCGTTATTCATTTTTGAAAGAATCTATTATTTTCTATAATTTCCATATTCTTTATTATATTAATAACTTTAAAATTTTATAATTATATCCTCATGCCTCAATTTTATATCAACAGATTTAAAATTCAAAATATTAAATATCATGAACATAGAATACTTAAAATTGATCACATGGGTCATATTTAATTATATCTAACCATAAGACTCCATATAGACAGACAATGTTCATTCCAAAACAACCAAATAATTTAAAATTTTCTAAATCATTTAATATAGTTGTATCCTTTAGTTTTTAAAACTCTTGCACAAATCCTTTGATTGAAATACCCATTTTGGGATCCAAACTTGTATAAACAAGGAATAATAATTCAACTACCATGGTATGGTGCTTCTCCAAACAAAAAACATTCAAAATATATTACACTATTATTTTAATACCATTTTCAGTTCAAATCTAGAATTCTTGATTCTCAAATCATCTTACTCCATGGAGTATTAGTTCTCTAAGAACCTAGTTAAAATAAGTTTATGTGATTCCTTGAAAACATAAAAATTACTATATATATACTTATTATTCTCATGTGAGGCTTAATCATTTTTATATGAACCCGAAAACGAATTCTAATATGGCTGTTTTTTACCCTATTTTACATAGGGGGTTTTCATAGAAAAAGGCCTTGTTCTATGACATTATTTATATAAAATATGAATTTTGGTTAATATTTAAAACATTATGATCACTAAAAATCCGAGTAAAACAAATTTCATGTCATTATAAGTTCTCTAATTCCTTCATGATACTCACCATTTCAGCTTTAATAAAACATCATCTACAACAATTTTTCCAGCATGGACATTTCTAACCAAGATGACTCCTAAGAGAAATCAAATCGAAAATTCCCAAAACAACTCTATAATTTTAAATTACCAATACCCAACAATATATCCAAAATCACTATTTTTTATGTGTTCTACCTTTACAAAACTTATTTCATTCATCTAAAGATAATTCCACGTAATATCAAACTCTTCACCAAGATAAAATATTCTTGCAAAAGAACATTGAACATCATCAAACATCCATTTAATCTAAATTTCACCCTACACCTCAATTTTAATATTTCAATTTCATGTTATTAATATATATAGATATCATGGTGACTATATTCATCTCTCCACTTGTGGGTCCACATTAAACTCTTCTCCCGATATTCCATGAATACCCTAAAACAAAAATCTTATATATGTTAATATTGAGAAATGTTATATCACCATCTCCATGAATAATTACCCTATATTTTTAACTTTATCACATTACCATGGCTTTAAAAATAAAACCCTTGGTGGTAAAAAAGTTTTTGTTACAACCTTTTAGGAACAAAAAATCTTTGCATCTAACGATTATCATCATTATTCAGTTATCTTTAAAAAAAATAAACACAATACCTCATAGTTACAATAAAAGTATTTATATTCTTATATTATTATATGTAATATATTATCATCTCTAAATAACTACTCACATTTTTTTTCATTTAAGGATAAACTCTCATTTCTGGAAAAGGCCTCTTTCTGTGGGGAGGATTTAAATCTTTTATTTATACTAAACATGAAATCTTCTTCTATCTTTGTGAGACTCAGATATTAGCCTCATTAGATGACTTGTAAGGGTCATGAAATAATTAATGGATACCACATGGAAGGTCTTTTAGTCCAATTTAATAATCATCAGTGATTAATTGATGTTTTCTCAAACAATATCCCCATCGATGTCACCCAAGTTGATCAAACCCTAGCTTGGTTCCCTAATACCAGACTACAGGTCCTACCATCACTCCATAGAAGATGTTTTCCTCTCTATATCACTACCTCAAATTTTTTTCCCCAATGTATAAATTATTATATTTATAAAATGAGTTTTAAATAGCATATAATTCCCATATTATATTTTTACTACACATTAAATCCTTCCCTCTCCCCACATGGGACTCATAAATTAGCCTCACAACATTTCTTATTAAGGACATAATGTGATTCCTAGTAGCTATATGAAATGATGGCTACTCCCACGTCACAAAACATGTGGCATGATGAACTATGTATCAATTAACTAGATAATAATACACTCTTTATAATAAGTAAGCCTCATATTCTATCCATTTTGAAATTTACATCCCTAAAAACATATTCTTCTAATGGGGGTGAGGGAAAATACTTTAGGAATAGTAATTTCAATAAATATGAAACTCTAACTACTCTAAAAAATATTTTTAAAGTCAACATAAATTTCTATAATTTATTTTTTCCCCATCCAAACCAACTCAAGATATCATAATGAGAAACATTAATTAATACATGTTATCCCTCCTCAAACTACATCTTCCTTCATCCCTAATCCATATAGGACTTGTAAAAAAACTATTTTTATCCTAATATAAGTATGACTCATTTTTATATTATCCATGGTCTACAACACCAAATCCATCATTACAATCATAATCTCTAAAAAAAATTTACCCAAAAATTGAGAACATATAGGGTTTTTCATTTTGAGATTCAAATGGTTCCATCACTATGGTTGAGTGGTAGTTATTAACACATGTAGACCCAACTAGCTGTAAATAATTAACCCAAATTCACCAAAAAAATCAGTATGTGATCTCAAATTATTTACACCTGAACCAAAATTATGTTATTTATGTTATATGTATTAATGGGACGAGACTAATTAATCAATCAAAATTGAGTCATAAATTATTAATTCAATAACCTCTAAAATTAGTATATAAATTAGTCTCTCAATTTGAATTAATATTCATGGAAAATCCCCCATAGTTTACTATTTCCAATATAAATAGATACCCTAAGTTCTATATGGGGACCTTCTACTTAGTTGTAAAAAATAGATAGACTTCTTCAACTAATTGATAATCAACCAAAAAGCATGACGACACATCATTGATCATGTAATATCAATAATAACATACATTGATATATCTTAACACATATATAAAAATACATCTTTTGTTTATTTTAATCCTATTAGAAACTAGACCTCATCAATCACCTATAGATTGGTGAGGTACCAAGATAAAAATTCCAAAAATTCATCTATATACATAGACACCATTATTGTGATTTGAGGATCTAATAAAAATTTGTGACAACCAGGTGTAATATATACGAAAATTATTGAGATCTATTAATTTTTAACTATAAATTATGGATAATAACACCATCTAACACTAAAATATAAAGTTATTCTCCCCGTTATACGAAAATCCATTAGTTTCATCACAATGGAATATAAGATCATGCCAAAACATACAGTAAATAATTATAATCTATGAAACCTTCATTTAGTAAAGTTTTTCTTCCATCCATGTAAAAAGAATACATAATTTTGATATTTATTAATCTATTATAATGTTATATTGAATTTTGAGATTTGAGGGTTTAAAATTTAAATGTTTCAGGGAAAACAGTTCAGAAACACAATGAGTATACTGTTGTAGTAACCATGATATATGGATATATTTTTTATAATGATGATTTTTATGGTTTTATCATATTTTATATATCTATGTGACATACCAAGGAAAAATATGTGACTGTTTATGATTGGGTAAAAAATTTATCCCGTGGCTTTATAATGGTTTTTGATAAGGTTTTACTATTTCTAAAAAACCATGTAACATAGTTTACAAGGAACAATGGCTACCGCATGGTTAGAAAATAGTTTTTAAAACCATGTGGCATAACCATGAGATCATATTTGAACCTATTAAAATGAAAAAATACCCCAATTCCCTTGATCATTTTAGATCCAATCCCCTCATAATTCCTCATTATCTTGAGCCAATTCCTCTACAATGATCTATAGGATTATCCCTTTCATTCCACGGTGAGGTTTGATTGTTTGGGTGGATCTATTCATGGTGTGTTCAGTTTTTCTTATAGATTATAATATTTTTCCTAGATTTAGGATTGCTATCTCTTTACCTTGATCCATTGTAATCATATTACAAAAATTTATCTGATCAATGGTTGTATATGGATAATGCATGATGTTAAATGTATATCTAGGATTATGAGGAATCAATCTCTTTTTTCCCATCATCAGAATTGAATGAATTGATATTGACTCCATTTTTGATACAGGTGTCTCCATCATATGGTATGTCCATTAGAAACCCTTATGTTCTTATGCATCCATTTAGTTAAAATATATGAAATTAATGATTTAAAATCCTTTCAATGTGAATTTTTTAGGGATATGGAAATGTATTCTAAAAATGGTAATGGTGGAAACCATTTTGAGACACAAAGTTTGTTTGATTAATTGCCTTAAAGATGATTTTGAAATGAAAATAGTTCTCTGAGAAATAAAGTGGCATGATATTCTTATAGATAATGATCTATAAAAAATTATTTTGGAAATAAAAGTGTCTTTTCTTTAGAAAATTTTTTTAAACCAAGAATTCTGTTTCTTGAATGAAATGATATCAGTTTATAACATTAGGAAAACCTTGGAGTATATGGGAAAACTAGAAATATGTGATCCCTAGTGGAGTTAGTTATCACTAATGGAGGTTCCCATGATGCCATGGTTTTATGTGGGTATCATTTTCATTGGATCATGGATGCCATAATTTAGAGTAAACTTATTCCTTCTAATTTTTACCATTATCTTAGATGTGTAGCCCATTATGTTGTGAATGTACCTTTTATTCGTGGAGGATACATTACATAAAAATATATTTATAATACAATTTTAGAAATTGAAATGAATATTGATGATTTAAACCTCTTCTAAACATCTTCTTATACCTCATTGATAACCTTTATGTGATATTTATTTGTATATTTGAATATGGAATGTTTTTCGAAAAGAAATCCAAAGGATGAATTTTTATGGGACAATTATTTTTTTGGAAATTTTTTATAAATTTTTTTTAATAACTAATGGATATGTATTAATAGAAAATTATATATATTATTGGAATAACCATACTATAATTTAGTGCTCACACCTATTTTTTTTACTTTAGGAATTTGTAGCCACTGTTTTACATAATGAAGGTAAAGGGAAGAGTTTTATATAAAGGATTACCCTTATTATTCATATTTAATTCTAGTGTTCTGGGATGGAGGTGATATTTATCCTGGAGGATATATAAACATTGGTTGTTTGACAATATATTTTTTTGTTTTTTTATTTATTCCATGTTATCTAGATTTTTGGATTTACCTTTATTGTTTGTTTTTTTATCATATTATGTATCTTTTTATACTATTTTTCATAATTTCATTATTTATATCTTATCCTATGTTTCTTGAGGGTGTAATAATTCCGTTAATATTTTTATGATACATAGGTTCCTATCACCAAACCATGGTGATGAAGAAAATTATTTAGGCCTTGTGGTGAGCCAATTTAGTTGACATCATTGTTCAACATGGGTTGTTTTATTAGAAAATCGTATTAGAGAATCACATTATCATAGAATCATGTTCTCATGCTTGTGTATAAACCTATTATGTTGGGGGGTTGTTGATATATTTTAGGTCTGACTATAAAAACTCAATAGATCTTGTGAGAGTGTTCCACACCAACTCACTTTCATGATAAGCCTTGGGTTTCAAGGAGATGTTTGAGGTTTTATAGTATCATCATTTATAGTTTTGTTATTTTTTTCATTAGTTTTATAAATTAAAATTATGATAAATGAGTCAATTTATATTCTAAATGGTTTGGATCCGCTTATTTTTTCAGAATATGAAAATTTTGAGAATATTTCATCTTAATTCTACGTGAAGCTGTAGTGGAAGCTTCATAGGTGAAACCTCCATTTGACATTTTGTTGGTTTGAATGAGAGTCAAAATGATCTATTCCATGGGCCAAATATCCAATATTAAACCAATATAGATGGTTGAATATGATTTATACATCACAAAGCATCATCCACAGAGAAGTCACTGTAAAACGTTACCCTGAGAATCAGAGGAATGGATTGGGAGGATTAAGAGTAATTTTCAAATTTTGAAAACACTATAAGTCTTTAAGGTTTATTTTATAACATATATACTAAAATGATTGGGAAGGAACTATTGGGATGATATTGTGAATGATATGTTTCATTGTAATAACACATCAAACTCTCTCAATAAATCCTCCCATCAATGGTTCTATCCTATGATATTCCGAGTGTAAAAGTTATGAAAGCTTGTTTATTTTGAGCAGGGAGATCATTATTTCATGGAGTATACTAGTCAGTTTTTTTATTTGAATAACATATCCTAAGAGCATGTTTCTAATGGATATATCATGTCATGTTGGTTCAAGATGTGTTTTTGGCCACATATTTTGTAAATGTAGAGTAAAATATGCCTACCCACCTTTACTGAGGTCATGGATAATGTATTTATTCATAAGTTGGATATATCTAGAAAAACGGGACTCTATAGAGAATCAATGATAGTAGAAGGTTACCAAAGTTTATATTTCATCTAGAAGAGGAAGAGGGGTGTCCATTATAGTGGTAGTGGTAGGAGTGTGCTAAAAACATCAAGAAGATTTAGGGTGTTCCATTACTTAGGTGGGAAAAAGGGACACATTATACCTAACTTTATGGAAGCACATTTATTATGTCACACATGTGGTCTATCTATTCATCTTTATTATTTTTCCAAGATATTGTCCCAATGTAGTAGAGTTGGATCCACATTTACCTGGGGGGTATAAGTTTATATATTATGTAGAAAATGTTTTTGGATATCAACCGCATTCTATGGGTGAAACATGGGTTTTAATGAAATCACAATATGAGAATGGATATATCTATGTCGCAGAGCCAGCACCATAAGAATTGTATATGGACTGACTATCCTAAGAGGTATGATATTTATTAAATAATATATGGTTTTTGATTTATTTTATGCCGGTACAACCCATTCCTTTGTACCGACCAACCCTATCAATGTATTATTCATGTGATGAAATATTATTCCTTTCATGATGAATCCTTTCAATCCTTTATAAAACAAATTTAGTAGAGATTCAGATGTCCCAAATTTTTAGGGATGATTTTGGAACATGAATCTCTATGGGAATTTTTATATTTATTTTGATATATTTTATATCATCATTTCTATGGGATGGATTATTATCTATAATGCGAAGATCAAATATTTTCATTTTCAGGTATAGTTATTTTATCTGGTGGTGTCACTCATGTATTTCAGGGTGAGTGGGATCTTAGATCTTGGAGGGTAGGTCTAGTTTCCCCTAGTGTTACTATAATAACATTATAGTTATTGTAAATGATTCTTGATATTGTTGATTGATGTCTTAGTGTCCCTCTACCTGTGGTGGTGAGTGAGTATCCCAGAGTTTTTTCAGATGATTTCTTTGGGCTACTTCCCAAGAGATAAGTCACTTATACTATATAATTTATTCTTGGGAAGATCCTTATCTAATTAACATCATATTATGTGGCACCCACGGAATTAAAATAATTAATGTTTTACCTTCATGACCGTATGCATAAGGGACTTATTCGTATTAGTGTATCACATTTGGAATCACCATTTCAATTTCTAAAGAATATGAAAAATAGTCTCTAGATTTGTGTTGATTTCATAAAAATCAATCAAGTGATATTTAAGAACATATATCCATTTCCACGGATTGATATTATTTTTACAAGCTCAAAAAATTTAATTGGTTTTTAAATATAAATATATTTTCTTGGTACCATCATTTAAAGTTATGAGAATAAACTATTACTAATATTGTGTATAGTAGTTTGTATTGGAAATATTAGTATCTAACCATGTCCTTTGGAATTACTAATACTCCTGTTGTGTTAATGGATTTAATGAATCCAATATCTTTTCAGTTTTTAGGTTCTTTCGTGGTTGTTTTTAATATGATATATTTTTTATTCCATATGGGATATAGAACCTATTGATAATTTAAATGTTGAACTTGGGAACGTTAAATGAAATTGTTTATATAGAAGTATATCTTAATTTTAGGCCTAGATTCAAAAGTAGAACTTTTGGGCTACAAGATTTTTCAGAATGATGTCTTAATGGATCCTAAAAAATATTTGGTTAGTGATTTGTTGGGAAAGTTATACAATTGTGATTAATATTTTCGGTTTTTTGGTGTTAAATATTAATTATATTAACTTTCTATAGAATATCCCAAAATTTTCATCTCCTATAATAGATTTAACCTGTATGGGTATGAATTTTTTTGTATTAATTAGTGAGAGATATCTATCTAAGGAGTTTAATGTGAGATTGACTTTAGCTCCAACATTGGTTATTTTAGAGACATGTTTTGTTCAAGACATATTTAGTGATTCCTCAGGTTTAGTAATGGGATATCTTTAAATTCTGAGGAGACATGTGGTAGATTCTGGATCTCATTAGTTACACCCTCATAAGAAGAACTATCCCATTAGTGGTATTGAGTTAATAGAAGTGATGCATTATTTTTAGAAAAAGATGTCAGGTTAAATACCCTTTGTCCTTGGATTTTGATGTACATTCACCCATGAAAAATTCATGGTGGGCATAGATGCTTTGAGTAGAATGTTTAGGAAATAGGTAGTGAAGGAATCAGTGGACGAGTGTGCATGATGGACATATCTATTGTGATGTATTTGGATGAAGAGAGAGATGCAGGATAGGCCTCCTACCCTTTTTGTTGTGTCAGATCACTTATGGTTGATTATATTTGACTTAGATAGGTAAAGGATGTGAAATTTTAGTGATTTAGCACAAATCCTTACGGTTAATAGAACTCAAGTAACTGGAATTGGTCTTCTGATAGTGTTTTTATATTTCTTGTAAGGTTAAATAAAATAATTTATATGATTAAATAAAAGTTAGATGATAAGAATTGATCTAATTTTCCAATGCACCATGGACCTACCAAGATGTATCATGAGGTAAAACATCAATAATGGTGGCTAATAATGAGACAATTAATCATTGATTTCATGTCTTATTTCCTTACATGATTGATTATTAGGGAAGAATATCATAGGCTGACAGGTTCATTGGGAAATTTACCCATTCTAGTATAGAAATGGGATGAGATAATCATGGAATACTGGGATGCCTCAAATTCTGGTTAGAATGGTTGTGATATGGGTGATTATTGATAGAATCACAAAATAAGAAAATTTCCTACCTATATGAAAGGTTATGTGGGTAGAGGATTTGGGTTAATAGTTTGTGTGGGAGATTTTCAAACATCATGGTTCACCATATACAATCATTTTAAATAGATACCCTCACTTCACATCCCATTTTTGGGGAGTGTTGAAGGAAGTGGCAAGTTGTAAGTTGAATTTGAGCATTGGGTATCTCCCTAAGATAGATGAATAGACTGGGAATACCTTCTAGATTCCTAAATAAATTCTTTGGGTATTAATTATTTACCTTAGTTATTCTTGTAGGGAACATATACTATTTGTGTAATTACCTTAAATCTTGATTTTTTGATAATTTAAAGTTGGGTAGAAATGATTTCTTGTCTCCTCCTTCTGGCTAGCTGTTAGATCATATTTCCAGAATTTTATGACCTGCTCTAGATGGATTGTGAAGAGGAACTCCAACCTTATGTTTTGGATTGATAATTGGACAGGTGATATTCTCTCTTATGGTTTTCATCCCGCTTCACTAGGCTCTAGTGAGCAGGTATCTATTAATGATTTTTTGCAGGATCCCCCAAAAACATTTCTAGGTAACCTTCATGATCTGATTGAAAATTATAGTTTTGTCTCTTGCCCTGATTTTTTTCTTAGGATCCATCTAAAAATGGTATTCTGACTATAAAATTATATTATACTCATTCCACCAAGGGTATTAATAATGATTATAAATGGTTGCCTTTTTTCAATAAAGCATGGATTGGGCCTTTACTCATAACACTTATCTGGAGGCTGGTTTACAACATATTACCCATAAATGAGGTTATCTAGATGTTTGGTTTACAGAAATTTTTTAGGTGTGTTATATTTCATTAGCATTGGGAGGATATGGAGCATCTCTTCCTCTCTTGTGCAACCGCCTAGACCATATGGATGTAGGTATTGGATGCCTTTGATCTAGACGAGCACAGATTTTCAGGACTATAGGCCCTTCTCTGTTATTGCTCTGTTCTTCTACTCTCACCTGAGGTTCAGACTATCCTATCCATGGCTATTTATGAAGTGTTTCATAGAGTTTAGAGGCGTTTAAATTCTTCTATTTATAATAAGAGAAGCTACTGCATGAAGCGTGTCCGAATGTAGGTTTTCGCGACTATAAGGGACAAGTTTGATATTTTATTGGGTCAATGTTACAAAAATATTAATGACATTATGATTCTAAAAAATATGGGTGTTAAAGGGAATTTCAGACCTTCTTCAGGAACTATTGAGGTGTTTCGGATCCCTCCTTTCCATTTTTGGATTAAGGATAACACTTATGGCACTTCTAAAGGAAATCATGGACCTTTGGGTTGTGTTGTGGTCTTTAGGGCTCGTGATGACTCTATTAAAAGATGTTTCTATGGTTCTTCTATCATGACAAATTCTCTTGAGGATGAGATGCATTGGATCATACACACAGCCTAATTTGTGAAAATGAAATGTTAGACTAATATCTGACTATAGAGTGACTCTTCTACCATTGTACAGGCCATCAGAAATAGTGAAAATCTTATCTCTTGGAGGCTCGCAGCAAAGTAGATGCAATTCATGGAGACTCTTTCGACTCTCAACTTCATCATCATGCATGTCTATTGAAAGGAAAACTTGGTTGCATATGGTCTTGTGGACATTGGGTTAGGTGAAGCTTGACCAATAATATTGATCTTGTTGGATCATCTAGGATATATTGGGGTTGGAAACCATGGCCACACTAGGGAATGGGTCCCCATATTCCTATTTTCCTAATACATGGTACTCCATGAAGAACTAGGACATAGGTTGTATATTTTCTAAGTGGTGCACCCTTGATGAACCGTGGTGTTGATTCTATACCTAAAAAGTGACACACCTTATCATACTAGGGTTTTGTACCTCCATTCATTGAGTGGAACCCCTATCACACCAGGGTGAAGGTCTTAATTTTATCTATCTACTAATTAGTACTCCCACATCACACCTAGAAATAGGCCATATACCTTTTTATTGAAACCCCCTTATCATAATAAGGCATAGATACTCTATTATAGATTGTGTCCCCTGGGGATGTGGATTAGTAGTGAGGTGTTGTTCCCCACATGGCTTTCTCAGACAGACACATGAGATGATGGGAATCGGTGATGATCCTTTGGAGATGTAGGAAATCAAATCATCTTGGGAGGGGCTATGAGATGGAGATCTCCTATATATCTCTTCTATTTTTCTTTACGATCATATATAATTTGGGTTTTCATTATCCCTATTATTATGGGTTGAGTGTACCTTTTTTATTTTCTCAATTACTCCATTTTTTGTTTTTTTGAAATCTTATGAGGTATGTATATACTCATCCATGTTTGGTATTTTCCCATGCCTTTCATGTATTATGTTGATTATGGATAGTTAAATGGTTATAGTATTTGATAATAGTGATAACTGTGTATATAAACTACATATAGTTGTTGGACTTGGATATTATGAGCGAAGAACTCTCAGTTTTCCATTATTCAATATTTTTTTGGTTGGGACTTCAGTTTTGGTTGGGAATTTTTTTGTTCCCATTTACAATTTTCGTTTTCTATCTATGTTTTCTCCCTCTATTTCCTTATAAATACATGATAAAATATTGTTAAACACATGTTTGGTGGACTAGAGGTGGATAAATCTTATTATTGTTGAGTGCATTTGTAATTCTTCCATTTTTTCTCTTCAACCAGGAGAGTGGAGGTTGTGGTTAGGAATAAGTGTAAGTGAAAATAACCATTATTTATCCTTAAATAGTCTATTCATCTACTATGTTCTTAGGATCCTAATTCCACCAAAAAAAATTTTAACATATTATTAATTCGGTTGAAGTATTGTTGACATGGTGTATAAAGTTTCTGACATATGTGGGTTTAGATTATTAAATTAGGGTTTCGTGTATTATAAACTTGGTAGAGTTTTGTTTGGTTTATTAAGTTATCATATATTCAAAATATTTCCACCTAGATAAGGGATTCACTCCACCAATTCAGATAAGGAGTGAAGGTATTACTATGATCTTTTTTGTGTATCTTTTGATGAAATTCTAAACAACAAGAAAGGGGTATGATGGGTAACTAGTAATGAGTCTACAAGCTATTATGGAATGAGATAAAACCCAAAGATATATGTGATAGAGTAATGTTGGGTTATCATTATGAATTTCTAATCAATAATTTTTCTTTTTCTTATATTATTTCTTCTTTTTATGTTTTTACCTTTATTTCCTTTTGTCTTTCCATTTTAAAATCCCCACCCTTTTATGTTATCTTTATTTATTACAAAATATAATACTACATGAAAAATCTTATTATATAGAAGGAATGAACCTTAACTCTTACTAAGAGAAAACCAAAGTTTACCACTAGGTTGTATCCTTGAGATTAAAAATATACTTATTAGGAGTTCATGATAAACTAATGCATTAATTTGGTTTCACAATAGGGAGTTTTTATTTTATTTTTAGTTTAATTTTTATCCTAATTGTTAACACCTTATATTTTTATTATTTATTTATTTTTGTATTTCAATTATTTCGCTTCTTTCATTTATTTTAACTGATATAAGTATACATGGGATTACATTCATCTATAATAAACCAAAATATATATTATTTGTAAAATAAACTATATGATCTAACTACCAAGGATAAAGAATCATTCATATCCAGATATTATTATTCTTATTGAGTCTAGAACCACATTGATCTAGAAATAAACCACTGAAATATTAAACTATATAAAAGTATCTAGAATATAAATGAATCAAATAAACCCATTAATTTGTTGTATCCAAAATGAGAATTCAAAACCACACCCTAACCATGTACTATCACATTTTTTCACATAGTGAAGAAAGATGAAACTACCAAAGTAAACACACAAGTGGAACTATTTGTAAAAAGGAATGAAAAAAAGAAATTTATATGTTTTTATATTAATCCATAATCATCAATAAAAAATTATTTATTCCTTTTTCCCCCAGAATAAAAATATTAGAATTGTGGGTTTCACTGCACTTATAGTCACCCATTTTGATCTCACGCTTATACAAGTGGTCCCACCACACCATTTTATCATGGGGAATAGCTTGTTAACCAGTTCCACTACCTTCTAAAAATCTCAGATGTCCCAAAATTGGTCATTTCCACCACAAATTTCACATAGGTCATCCTACCTCAACTGATGTCTTCTGATAAACAATGTGATTTCCATAAGTAATTTATTAATACACCAAAAACCATTTTATTTGTATTTTAAAATAGTCACTTTTTGGGTAAGTGGGAACAATAAAAAAAGGACAGTTGCTACCACATACCCAAAATTCACATAACACACTACACAAAACATAAAAAATTCAAATTTTCATAATTTAAATTTTAAAAAGAAAAATTCAGAAAACATCAATAATTCCCCACGAGCCAAGAGTTATCCCAGCGAAATCCACAAAGCATAAACCATTATGAGGAAATATTGAACCAGGACTCTGGTCACATCATTGTCGTCCACCATAATAACATCATCATCATAGCCCTCACTACCGGAGAAGATATCTGGAAACTTTCAACGACTTCCACGTCAACAAGATCCAACACCACAAACACGAAGACTCTAAAATTCAACATCATAATTGTCTCTGACTGACGGGAAATCACGCTACCAGCATGAAAAAAATAATCAGAATCCATCACAAATAGGAATAAATAAATCCAAAAACCAGAGATGACTAATGATTTTCTGGAAACATTGAGAAAGAAAAACTGAACAAAAACCATAAAACAATAAACAATATTCATTTTTATAGCCATATCCACCACTGAAAAACAACATCGGTAAAGAGAGAGATAACTAAATCCATCAACATAGAAGAAAAATATAAGGACAAAGAATATGGAGAAATACACCACCATTTTCACCACCCATAAACTCATACCTCTCCCCAAAAACATCCAAACCCCCCCCCCCCCTTAAAATCCATATCACCCAATAGACTTAGATGGACGAAAAGGAATGGGATACTAAGGCAAGAAGTAGTGGTGAAGAAGGGACAGGGTGAAACAAAGTCGTCTAGGGACATGAAGGAGGAACACTGGGACTGAAAATATAAGGAAAACTGGAACATAGATATGGTAGAAGAACCAATGAAAGTGACACCGAGAAGTGAAAAAATGGGGACCGGGGTACAAACCCTAGAAGAATGAACTGAATAATATGGAACTAAGAATAATGAAGAAGCACTGTTGTGAGTATCCACAAACACCTCCCAATCAATCTTTCATACAATCATGCTAGACTAATGGGGTCAATCATGAGAGGTAAGATCAGAAAAGAAGCGGAAGAATCCCACAATAGAAATTAAAAATAAAAGAGAATTAAAGTGGAAGTTGCAACAATGAAAATAATAACCGAAGAAACAGTAGTGGGCGACCGAATCTTTGACTCTAGGATGAAGAAACCCTAGGAGGAGTGGCACTCCAAAGAGAGAAGATCGGGAGAGTGTGGAGGCATATTCTCATTCATTTATTAATAGAATTTTAAACAAAACTATTAATAATATGCAACAAAGTATAATATCCATTGAAAAAATGAATTTTTACATCAATATCTATATAGGAACACTTTCCCACGAAGTTCTAGAACATCACATTTTAGACTATCCCACATCCATTTCTTTTTTTCTTCCATAAACATCTACCATGATCTAAAATCCATATTCTAAAGTCATTATTTCATAATACAAGGCAATGAAATATGAAATTATATTTTTAAGAACACAATATTCTCCCACTAGAGGAATTCTTTTTTATATTCAATGAAACTACCAAAAAATTGGAAAATTTGAAATAACTCAACATTAACTTCAGTGATCAAGGAATTTATTCCTCATTATGATCATCTAAAGTAAAAATAAATATGTACCTATAATGGATTTTATATTCTAAAATAGAAGGATATGTATTCCAAACCATTAAGATATTAGAGTATCCCCTGCATATATTTTTTTCTCCTTTCCTAGATTGTCTATGTACCGATTGGAAACTTCTACTACCTGTGAAATGTTCACCATTATGAAAAACATTTACCATATAATTCTTTAAACCAATTATGAAAATAAAACATAAACCATATAATTAGACTAATCTTTAATTTTTAGTTTTGTCTCTTGAGATTACATGATGTATCCATCCAATGGGATTAATAATGGTTTACATCCAAATATCCTTTATTCTTTTATTTTTAAATCTATATACCTAAAATAATTTTTCATTTCCCATAGATCTTTAATCTAGAACCTTATAGATAAATCATCTTTTTCCTCTTAAATATGTTTCATATCAGGTACTATCGAGATAATATTATATATATATATATAATAATTTTGTTAAATTATCAACCCATAAATATCTTCAGGTAAAAAAAGGGCTAATTTTTTTTATATATATACACTTTCCCATCCATAATGGATTTGAACATTTGGTTCCATTCCTATATAAATTTCATCATAACATAAGATATCTATTTTATCATTCACATAAATCCCTAATATTTTTTTCTATCAAACCATCTAGTTACTTTATATTTATTTACTCCTCCAAATCACCATGATTTAATTCTATCCTGATATCTATTTTTTTAGATATATACTTTTTAATGATATCATATTTAACACTTTTTGAATGGTAGTATGTTATACAATAAGAGAATTTATTTTAGAGAAACATATTCTGTCATTATTTCAATTCCCATTCATGTAAAACTTATCCTTGTAACTCCCACTCCCAAATTTTTGTTCCTTCAATAAGGAAACTCATTTATTCTATATATCTTTCTTCACATGTGGAATTCACATTATCATCCATTTTAATTTCCATGAAACAAATTTATTTCATGTCATATAGGTACCTTCCACTATCAAAAATTTATAAGACCAACCTCTTCTTTTAGGATATCTTCATCTCATTAAACTATAAGGGGAAGTACTATAACTCAATTATAAACCGTTGAAATAGTTGTATGTTCCTAGTATACCCCCAAAAATATAACCCATGGTTTAATATTTCAAAAACCAATACTTCTAAAATTTCATGTCTGGGATCTCTACCTTGAGATTCTATATTTCTATAGTTGTATGGAACTTATTTCTATCTTAATATCTCATAGAACATTCAATTTTTTCTGAATATTCTTCTTTTTTTAGAACATTGATACATCCCAACATGAATATGTTTTATTTTTTCTTTAATATCAACTATATCTTCATTGAGATTCAAGAATTCCATAAAACCTTTACATTTAAGAAAAAATTTACTCAACTAATAATGTTCTTAATATTATTTCCCCAAAAGTGAATCCTAAAATTTTTATCTTTGTACCCAAAAAAGAAACAATATTATAACATTTATTTGAGTTTTTATTTATCCTTTTCATAAACTTGGGAATAGGTGAGACATATGGAAACTTTTATGTGGGAAAATTATGCTTGTTTTCTAGACCATTACTATTCTATAATATTCTAATATGATAATTTTAAAGAAATCTTTTTTATAAGATATCGTACACAATTTATCGCTTCTACCCAAAACTCCTTTGGAATTATTGAATGCAGTCACCTACTTTAGGCCTTATTATTTTGTACCTAATTCCTTCACTCCACTACAACATTATATTCATGTGAAACTATAATATTTTTCTCATAATTGATTCTATTTTTACAAAACCCCCTTCAAAATTATCAATTACCATATTTCCCATCATTATCAGACCTTAATTTCTTAATCTTATTTCTAACCACTTTATCCACCATGGTTCATCAATAAACTCAGACATAAGACACCTTAAATGTGTTATTATAGAATTAAACCCATACATTACATCTAGAATCCACAATGAATGTCAAAAAGTATAGTTAACCACCATGAGAATAGACAAGATTATAACCCCAAACATATATATATGCAATATTTAAATTTTTAGACTTGGGTGACCATGTTGTTATGATAAATAATAACTTTATATGGATTCCAAGTATAAAACTCTCCCATGTTTTAAATCCTATTTAACTAAGATTTATTATGTTTTTTCTAGTGATAATCACAC
Source organism: Viscum album (assembly GCA_963277665.1). Classification (NCBI taxonomy): domain Eukaryota; kingdom Viridiplantae; phylum Streptophyta; class Magnoliopsida; order Santalales; family Viscaceae; genus Viscum; species Viscum album. The sequence continues at coordinate 565,731,010 of OY728160.1, read as the reverse complement.
ATTCTTCTCACACAAGTTCCCAAAATTACAATTCCATTAAATTGTGCATCCTAAAGTTTTAATTTAAAAAACATTTCATCCAAAAAATATTCATGTTAGATACAACATACCTTATATGAAAGCTATAGGCCCGACCATAGAACTACATGTAATATTACATACTCCTCATATTAATCCTATTATGAAACCTATTTTATCCCACTAATCAATGTGAATTTAATTGTTTTAAAAACCTATTTTTTTTCAAACTCCCAAGGAACCTTCTATATTAATTTTATACTTCCTCATCAACATTACCATATTATATAAAGATCTTTAGTATCAAAAAGGTAGATCATGATGATTCAATTAGACATATAATTCACCATGAATCCCTTCTTGGTGATAGATTTGACTAAATAACTTAAATTAATGATTCATTATTCTAATGGAATATTAACACATTAGAGTAAACTAATATAAAAATCAAAGATAGTATTTGTGGAACTAGAACTCACATAAGAAATCATTCTACAATTCACCTCACAGTCCATAAAAACTATCTTTAAATTCCAATTTATTCCTTAATGCCAACACATGGATCCAAACTCAAACAAGTTACCTTGACTACTCTCTATTGATCTATATTAAAAACATTTAATGCCTTTACTTCCAAGGGAACTTTCTATAACTTTTTCATTTAGCATGGATCTCATAGGTTCAAGGAATTCATTATATATGATCTCTTCATTCATAATAAGATTATACATTTCCTTAAAAATATATATTATAGTATTTTCATAGAAATTTCTTATGAAATTAAATATTTATTGTTTTTTCAGGAGTAATGAAATATATAACAAATATTAAAAATCGTTATTGAATTTGTATTTAATGAATTTTATCTGAATTTGAATCATATTAATTTCACTGACATAAGTAGTATATTGTAACAAACCAAAATTTTATCAATGAAAAGTCCCATTGATCTAAATAAATGTCTTATTTTGTAAAATCGTAATATAAAATATGAAATTTCTTGGTTTTATGTTTTCAGAATTTAAAATAACGTTAAGAATTGTTACTGTTTCAAATATAGTCATTGAACAATGATAAGTTGATTAGTATAAATATAGGGATTCAACAAATCCAATTAACTCAGACAAAGTAAGTGATGATCTCATCCTATAGAATTGCTTCGTACAAATCCCATTTGTTAGAAATCAGAAAGGAGGTAGTGTCACTGGGCTTCTCTCTTGACCGCCACCAATCCGAGCTTTAATACATTAATCTTGAGCAAAACCGCCTATGGGAGAAGTGGAAGTTAATAGAGATTACCACTTGATTGATGTTATATGAGCCTTCCCATGAGTATATCACCATCACACACCTTACCCTTTGGTCATATGAAGGTGTTATTAGGGGTTATGTAACAAGACCCTAACACTATGATTTTGTGCATTATTTTTTTTGTATGGAATAACGAATATACATTTATTTTATTACTATTACCTTGTAAATAGTTTTTAAAGAAAAAATAATATTTTTAGTTAATATTTAATTAAAAAGTATATTTTGATGAATTAATGGATTTTTTGAATTAAATAATATTTTAATGAAATATTATAACTAAATTAATTTTTATTAAATATAAAGGATTGTACAATTTTTATGAATATAATTTTGATTTTTATTAAAGTTCCAAAGTTGTTTTTGACAAAACCCATGAATTTTTTATAAATTTTATTTTTTATTTTAAAAGTAAAAATTCACATATTTAGAAAATTATTTAGATAAAAATTAGTATTAATTTTATAATCAGGACTTGGAAATTTTCCAACGGTGATTTTCTCATAATTTTCTGAGACAGTCAAATTTTTGGGTAAAAATTAAATATTATTTAAATATATAATGAATTTTATGACATTATAATGAACCAATAATGATGAAATAAAATAATATAAACAACATGTTCGGCCAATATATGTTTTACATTTAAAATAATTTTATTTTATATTTTTTTGATTTATTTTACAAAGCTTTAGTGGACCATCCAAGACTTATAAAACATTTTATCTTTTTAAAATAATTTCCCTAAGAGTGTGACTCACCTCTACAAAAGAAAGCAAAATATTTTAATAATTTCGTCCATTGGTCATATAAAATAATTTTCTCTACTCCCTGTTGGTAAAAACCATGGGTTGGTTTCTGGTTTTGATTAGTTAAATTTGTAGTGTCCAAAACCTAAATAATAAATAATTCCCTCTCTTTTCCTATATAATCCACCCCAAACAACCACTTCTCATCACACAAAACCTTTAGATATCAACAAACCCCTTACCTCTTGTCTCTATAATCCTACCAAGGCACTCAAATCTCATAATAAGTCTCTCTCAAGACCCTCCCAAGCCTTTGGAATCACACTTCCAAGTTAAGGATTTCTTCTTCTCTCAATTTTTTTTCAAGTTTCCTTATGTTTCTATAACCTTTTATTTTCGATTAAAAATGTTTTTGTATTATTTCACACCTCCACCAAACTTCCCCACATATTTTTTAATGATGATATACCCTTTTATATCACATTAATTCCTCTCATGTACACCTGTTACCATGCTGAAATTCCGTAAGGGATTTATCTCTCCTCATTTACATTCAATAATTTCTTTTGTATTTTGAGTTTAAATTCCATTAAATATATTGGGACATGTATCTATATGACCCATGTAATTTCCATTTCATGTATATATTATGAGACAACCCTTCCACTATCATAAATCATCTTTAATAATTCTTATGTCACCTCTTTATGCTGCCGAAATTGCACTGCGATTTTCCAAGCCAAAGACATTGTGTAGTGAATACCATGTCCATTTCTCTATAATGGGTATTCACCATTATAAAAATTTACATATTTATTATAGAGATACATGTATTAATTCAAAATTTCTTTATATTGGAATAAATGATTATTTTTAATGAATCCATGTTTTTTGATCTGTGTTGCACATTTATTCGTGAAATGAAATGATTAAGAAGCGTGTACCCTTATAGAACTCCAATGCATTGGGTAAAGATTAGTATCATGATACGTCAAGTGAAATGAGGTTTTACTAATTCTAATTAATGTGAAATAAGTGTTTACTAATTTAAGAAGTTCAATGATCCTTGTCTAATGCTAATATCATGTTAAATGTTGTTTCCACATTTCCAAGTAATGTTAATCATGCTATATCATGCCTTTATGTTCTTGTTTCCCTTCCGCTACATTGATATGCCTATTTTATAACACTTATTATATTCTTTATTCAATTCCTTTCTTACTCCCTCACTAATATTTATATCTGACCCTGTTCTTATGCATTTCTTTAGGTTATCCCATGCAATGTTATGTACAAAGGAATGTGTGTGGTCATGTCAAAGAGGTTTTCAATAAAGATGTGTATTTCATGTTTTAACTTGTTTTGTAATGTTTCTAATACCCAAAGAAAATATACCTATAGATATTCCATTGTGTATCAAGTGAATATTTTTTGTAATAAATTATGTTTGAGTTTCAAATAAAGAGAAGGGCTGTTATAGTTGGTATCAGAGGATATGTTTAGTTATTTTTATAATTAGGATTAGAAAACCCTAGTGAAAGCCTTAGGGATAATAATAAGTATAATAAAAACATCTGTAAATTATTTTTGAGTATTTATTATGTTTTTTATAAAGAAAATACATCTCTGTCTAGATACGATCAGGTAGATACAGCTTTAGCATGTATGTATCTAGGAGAAAAACTGGAACACACAACTTCAAGATAGACTCGAACATGAACTGGTTCTTTAAAATGTGCCTTAATTCAATCCTGGTTACGACACTTCTATGTGATATGCTTTTCTAAATTCATAATCATAGTACATACCATTATTATGGGAATAAAAAATTCCCCTAAGAATACATGTGGGGAAGTAGATCATGGATAACACAGATTGAAGCCTATAAATTCAAAAGTTAAGGAAAGAAAAGTAACTTATAATTCATCTATTTTCGTCTTTGGAATACCCTTTATGTGTTAACCTTAACTTTCTTTGTATTCCATCCAATGGCTAGTAATAGGAGAACTCAGGATAACAACTAATGTGAAGATCAATGTGATGACTGTTCTAATGAGATGCCCAATCCGATGGGAGCGGGAATCGCGAACTTTACCACAATACTATCTTATATAACTCATGTTTCAAATATAAACATGTGTCAAGAAGAAAAATTGTCCCCCTAAGAAAGAAAAATTCACAATCAAGAGCTTCAGGAGACAAAGGCCTCCTACTTTTAATGGATCATCTGATCCCTTAATCACCGAACAATGGATCAACTCCATTGAGAAGATCTTATACATCCTTAAATGTTATGAACAATAGAATGTACTTATAGATTCCTATCGTATGGAGGGTGATGCTGATCAATGGTAGACATTGATCAAAAATAAAAATCCTGAGATGAAGATCGAGGCATTGGAATGGAAGTATTCCAAGAAAAAAAATAGAAAAATATTTTCCTTGCACCCTCTGACTTTATATGTAAAGGAACTTCATCCCTCAAGAAAAAAAGACAAAGATTCCACCAGAGCATATGAGGAAAACATCACAAGGCTTGATCGATATGTCATTGGATTTGTCGTTACCCCCGAATTCAAGGTTGACCGCTTCTTTAGGGGGGTAAAACCTAGCTTATAGAAATCCCCAGTGATCTGTGACTTAAATAGATATGGGGAAATTGTCTTATATGCCTTCAAATTCGAAATGGAGATCAGAGAATCTCAGGGGTATAATGGGGATAATAAGAGTATGATGGAAATTAATTCTGGTGGTCTGATGGAGAAATCCAATGGTGCTAAAAAAATTCATCACCCCACTTGCCAAAGGTGCAGAAAGAAACACCCTAAATATTTCTTGAAGGCTACAAGGAAATTATTTAGGGGTGGAAGAGAAGGGAACCTGGCCATTAGTTGCCGACAAGAAAAAATCATGGTTGCGATCGAGGAGAGAAACCTTATTTTAAACCCTTAATGCATTTTTGTTTGATTCAACAAAAAATAACCAGGGCACTTCTCAAAACAGTGCCCTAATCCAAATGTTTTCAGAGGCTACCAACAACTTCCAAGGCCTCAAGGGAAATATTTTTCAATCACTACAGCCAATGTGAACCCTGAAAACGAAGTGTTGATAGGTACGCTAGTTATTCATTCAAGAATAGTGAATATAATTTTTTATTCTAGTTCTACGCATTATTTTATATCACAAAAGATTATTAGAACAATCCCAACACCACCAGAAATCATGGGAGTAAAGATGTTGGTGAGAACACAAAATGGGGAAATCATTACAAACCATGAATATAACTCCTCCTCTGTCACAATTTGTGGAATAAAATTCATAGTGAACCTTTTCATACTCCCACTAGTGTAATTTTATTCAATTCTTTGCATAGATTGTCTTTCTTTATATATATCCAACATAAAATTTCATAAGAGGAAAATCACTCTTCATATGGAGAATCGACCCGTGATTCTGTAAAATTTCAAGGAGGAGGATGAATATTTTTTAGCACCATCATCTCAAGTGCAGATATTACATCCCTATGAGAATGTGTGCCTTGGTCAGATGATTGAGTCTAAGGAAGAAACTATCCTTTAAGATGTGCCTATTGTGAAAAAATTTACTGAAGTGTTTCCTGAGAAATTTCTTGTTCTTCCTCCAAGAAGAAATGTTGAATTATAAATTTATCACATACCTGGGTCATTTACAATATCCAAGACTCCGTATATAATGGATGTAGTGGAGCTTGATGAGATTAAGAAACAACTACAGGTGAATTTGGAGAAAGGGTTTATATTCCCAAGTGATTCACCATGGGGTGCACCAGTCCTCTTCCTAAAGAAGAAGGATGGGTCAATATGCCTTTGCATTGATTATCGTTAGCTCAAGAAAATCATGATAAAGAACAATTATCCTCAGCCTTGAATTCATGACTTTGTTCAATCAGATATGTAGAGCACAATACTTTTCCAAGGTGGATCTAGAGTCGGTATACTATCAAGTAAGGGTGAAGAAGGAGGATATCCCTGAGAATTATTTTCGTACAAGATACGAGCACTAGGAATTCATAGTAATACCTTTAGAACTTACTAATGCTCCATAAATATTTATGGACCTGATGAGTATATTCTTTGAATATTACCTCGAAAATTTTTTGGTAGTCTTTATAAATGATATTATAATATTGTTCAAAACCATGGAGAAGCATGAGGAGAATCCAAGCACTATAATAGATGCCTTTCAAAAAGAGATGCTCTATGAAAAGTATAGCAAGTATGCTTTCTGGTTGAAAGAGGTCTCATTCTTGGGTCACAAAATCATAAGAAATAGGATATCTATGGATTCATCCATGATATCTACAATTGAGGGATGGCCGAGGCCAACATCAGTAACCGATATCCATAGCTTTCTGGGGTTATCTGCATATTATCACCGATTTGTGAAAAATTTCTCACTATTGACCAACCCTCTTAAAAAAGTAACTCATAATGGAGTCATGTTTTCTTTTAGTGATGAATTTTAGGATAAGTTCAATGAGTTGAAAATGAGTCTTGTCACTGCATCCATGCTCACATTACCCAAAAGTGGATAAATTTTTGTGGTATTTAGTGATGCTTTGAAGAAGGAAGTAGGTTGTGTGTTGATGAAAAATGAAAAATTCATTTTCTATTCTTCAAAGAAATTGAATTTTTATGTGAAAAAATATCCATAAAATGATCTGGAGTTGGAAGTAGTAATATTCATGTTAAAAATTGGGTGGCATTAGCTCTTTGGAGAGAAGTGTGAAATATATAAGGACCACAAAATCCAAAAGTATTTATTTCCACAGAAAGAGTTGAACATTTCCTAATGAATATTCTTAGAGATAATAAAATACTATGATGGATCAATCCATTACCACCTTTGGAAAGAAACCAATTTGGTAGACGCTCTATGTAGAATGGAACCAACAATTCTATCATGGATTAAAATTGAAAGGGATCAAATATTCTATGATTTTATGAATATGACAATGAGAATACTAAAGAAGGGAACATCATCAATCATTTCACAAATTATTTCTCAACTATCTCTTTTGGAAAGGATAATGGATGCTCAAAAGGATGATCTGGGAATTCAGAAGAAACTGGAAACTATCAGAAAATTTAAATCCTCAGAGTTGAATGTTAATGAAGAATGGATTTTTGGATTTGGTACCGGAATTTGTGTTCTATCAAATCAATAGTTAAAGAATGAACTTTTTTATGATTCACATAGTTCGAATTTCTCCATTAACCCAGGAAACACAAAGATGTATTGATATCCCTAAGGGCATTATTGGCAGGACAACATGAAGAAGGAGATCACTGAGTATAAATCAATGTACATGGTATGTCAGTAAGTGAAGGCTGAGAGGTAGAAGTATAAGGGGATGATGCAACCATTACCCATACCAGCATGGAAATGGGAGAACATAAACATGGTATTTGTCACCAGACTTCCAAATACATTCAAATGAAATAATACTATATGGGATGTTGTGGAGCCTCATTCAAATACCGCACACTTCATTACAATTTAGGATGATTTCTAATTTGATCAACTAGCATGGATGTGCATCTAAGATGTGGTAAGGATGCATGAAGTACCACTATTGATTGTATCTGATCAAGATCCAAGATTCACCAATAAGCTCTGGAAGAGTCTCCAAAATGCTCTGAATGCTGAGATGAACTTCAGTGTGTCTTATTATCCTCAAATTGATGGCCAATCTGAGTAGACTGTCCAAAAACTTGAGGACATGCTGAGAGCATTCTCAATAGACTTCAAAGGAGGATGGGATCATCATATTCCTCTGGTTGAGTTCTCTTACAATAAAAGGTTCTACTCGAGCATCTAAATGGATCATTATGAAGCCCTATATGGAAAGAGGTGGAGAACACCAGCAAGTTGGGATGATGTTGGCGAGAAAAAACTCCTAGGTCCAAAAATGGTCGAAGAAATGGTGGTGAATGTTAAGACCATACAGTAGCACATTAAAGCTACTCATAGTCGAAAAAAGAGTTATGCTGATAATTGTCGATGAGACCTCGAGTTTGATGTCAGTTTCATGGAATTCCTCTATATACCTCTATGGAAGAGGGTTATGAGATTTGGGAAGAATGTAAAACTTATTCCAAGTTACATCTTCTCTTTTGAGATCCTTGATTACATTGGAGAAATGGCTTATCGACTAGCACTCCCACCGAACATATCTCAAGTAAATAATGTATTTTATGTATTACTCTTGAGGAGGTACATACCTGACCCATTGTATGTACTCAATCCTGAGGTGGTACCATTATAGAATGTCCTCTCCTATGAAGAGAAGTCGGTGAAGATCTGAGATCATAGGGAAAAATTTCTATGAAATAAAACAATTCCCCTCATCAAGTTGTTTTGCAAAAACCACAAGTTTGAAGAGCCAATGAGGGAATCAAAGGAAGTGATGAAACAAGGTTACCTGCATCTATTTTAGTGTGGGAAATGGAAATTTCGAGGCTGAAATTTCATATGGAGGGAAGATTGTAACGACCCAAAAATTAATCAATAAAAATTCCACTTGATCTAATTAAATGTATTATTATGTAAAATAGTTATATAAAATATGCACTTCATTGGTTTTGTGATTTTGGATTTCAAATTACCATTAATAATTGTTATTGTTCTGTATAGATCAATTGATTAGTATAAATATAAGGCTTTAACAAATACAATTTACTCAGAAAAAGGAAGTGATAGCCTCATTTGGTAGAATTGCTCTGTATGAAGCTCATTTGTCGAAGCTCATAACGGAGGTAGCATCACTGGGATTCACTCTTGACCAAGACCAAGCTGAGCTTCAACATGTTATGGTTGTGCGGAACTACCTATGGGAGATGTTGATGTTAATAGAAATTACCACTTGAGTGATCTTATCTGAGTCTCCCCAAGAGTCTTTCAGTATCACACACCTTACACTTCAGCCTTATGTATGTGTTATAAAAGTTTATGTAACAAGACCCTATCACAATGATTATGTGCACTATTTTTTTGTATAAAATAAATAATATAAATTCATTTTGTTATTGTTACCTTGTAAATTGTTTTTAAAGAACAAATAGTATTTTTAGTTAATATTCAATTAAAAATATATTTTGATAAATTAATGGATTTTTTAAATAATTAATATTTTAATAAAATATTATTACTAAATTACTTTTTATTAAATATAGATTGTAATATAATTTTTATGAATACAATTGTGATTTTTATTATAGTTTGAAAGCCATTTTCTGTCAAGCCACATAAATTTCCAATAAATGTTAGTTTTTATTTTTAAAGTAAAAATTCATATATTTAAACAATTATTTTGATAAAATTAATATTATTTTTGGAATCAGGATTATGAAATTATCCAACTATTAATTTTTCATATTTTCTGAGATAATCGAATTTGTGGGTAAAAAATAAATACTATTTAAATATATAATGTGTTTTATGACATCATAATAACCCAATAGTGATGTAATAAAATACTATAAATATTATTTTCGTCCAATATATGTTTTACCTTTAAAATTATGTGATTTTAGATTTTATTTATTTATTTTACAAATCCTTATTAGACCCTCCCAAACTTATAAAACATTTTATCTTTTTAATATGATTTCCCTGAGAGTGTAACTCATATCAACATAAGAAGGCATAATATTTAAATAATTTCGGCCATTGGAATTATAAAATAATGTTTTCCACTCCCATTTGGAAAAAACCATGGGAAAAACCATGGGTTGGTTTTTGGTTTTGATTATTTTAATGTGTACTGTCCAAAACCTAAATAATAAAGAATTCCCCCTATTTTCTTATATAAACCCACACAAGATCCCACTTCTCTTAACTAAAAATTATTTTAGATCAAGAAAAACCTGCCCTACCCTCTCTAGAATCCTCCAAAGGCTCCCTAATATCCCAATAAGTCTCTCTTAGGCCCTTCCCAAGCCTTTGGGATCACACTTCCAAGTAATGGAATTCTTTATCTCTCATTGTTTTTTGTCCAAGTTTCTTAATGTTGTACACCATTATCTTTTCATTTACAAATATTGAGGAGTTATTTCAAACCTCCCCCACACTCAACTGTTTATGTTTTAATGATGAGATAAAACTTTTATATTTCATTAATTCCTCCCATGTACACCCGTTTCCATGCCTAAATTCCGAAAGGAATTTTTCTCTCCTCATTTACATTAAATAAATTATTTTGTTTTATGAATCCAAATTACATTAAATATGTTGGGACATGTATCTATATGACCCACATTACCTTCCATTTAATGTACATATTATGATACACCCCTTCCACTCTCATCAACCATTTTTATGAATTCTTATGTCATGTCGTTATGCTGCCGAAATTGCACCACAATTTTACATGGTAAAGTCATTCTATAGTGAATATCATGCCCATTTATCTATCAAGGGTATTCCCATTTATAGAAATTTTCATATTTATTATATAGTTTTAGGTATTAATTCCACATTCCGTTATCATGGAATAAATTATTATGTTTAATGAATCCATATTGTATGATCTATGTGGCACATTTATGCATGAAATGAAATGAATGAGAAGGGTGTTCCCAGATAATCCTCCAATGCCCTGGGTAAAGATTAGTATCATCATACATCAATTTCAATGACTTTTTACTCATTCTAATTCAATTGAAATGAGGTTTTACTCATGGTCCAAGTGCAATGATCCTTAGCACATGCTAATATCATGTTAAATGTTGTTTCAACATTCCCAAATTATGTTAATCCTGATATATCATGACTTTATGTTTATGTTTCTATTTCCCTCCATTTATATGAATTTTTCATAATATATACTATTTTCTTTGTCCTATTCCTTGCTTACTCCATTACTGGGCTTTATATATTACCCTTTTCTTATACATGTCCTCAGGTTATCCCATGTAATGGTAAGTACGAAGAAATGTGTGTGTTCATGTAAAATAAGTTTTCAATAATAATGTTTATTTCATGTTTTAAGTTGTTATGTAATGTTCCTAATCCCAAAAAAAACTATACCTCTAGATCTTCCATTTTGTATCAAGTGAATATTTTATGTAATAAATTATGTTTAAGTGTGAAATAAATAGTAGGGTTGGTATATAAATGGTCTCTTTCAAATTTCTTATACTGAATAGATTCCACAACATGAATATTTTATGCATTATTTTTGTCTCCTCATGCATATTCAAAATGTGCATAATTACCTACAATATGGTATTAAACTCCTTGATATTTTATGAATCATTATTCACTGATGAAATCAACATCACTCCAAGTCCCTTCAAATCAATACATTCTCATACCTTTTTATCTATTAGTTATATTTTTATCCTTTTAATAGATCATCAAAATCATTATACAAATAATATGAATCCATATATGTCCTCTAAAAAATAAAACAATCAAATAAAACATGTCGATATAGACCATTCTTAATCCTAACTCAATTAATTTCGAAATAGTTTACTCCCACTTAAATGAAAAGGAATAGGGAAAAGATAGTTACCTGAAGAATCTATTATTGAGTTTGTGTAAAATTGATATACAAAAAACTCAGATACTACTTATTATTTATGAAACCACCCTAATATAGAAGTAAACCACGAGAAACTTAAACAATTTAACAAGGCACTAGAACATCCAAAAATAGAAAATAAACTATGATATTGGTGAATCTATACTTAGAATACAAAACTACACTCCATCTATACATTGAAACAATACCCTCACACACTTAAGAATAACACAACTCCAAAAAAGTCACATAAGAAAAAACATCAACAACTAGAAACAAATACATGTGATAAAAAATTGATATACTATAGTATTATAATATTATAAGAACATTATTTTATTTCTTATAATCCTATAAGAAAATAATTATTTCTAGTATTTTTAATATATTAACATTTACCACTTTTTGATCAAACACCCATACAAGTGGTCCCACACCCACCTATCTAGAATTTGGCTCATCAATTCAATTATTTAAAAAACCTTATGAGATCCATGGAGGTCCTACCATTAGTCTTAGAGACCTTTTTTACACTTAGTTTACCCTACCTCAACAACTATCTTATGATGACTGTTAGTTCTTCCATAAGTTATTCACATAAATATTTTAGAAAACCACTGATTACTCTGATGCAAAAAAAACACATCCTACTGGAATTATTCTTTTTAAAATAAATATCTAAACACAACCACATTCCTACCTAGTTCTGGAACATCAACTTTTGGACTATACTAACTCCACTGGGATTCTTCTTCCATAGGCCTCCCCCAAAATCCATAACCCATTTTCCAATGTCATTTATTCTAGACACATAAAAAAATATTATTAAAAGAGTCTTTATAATCTTTAAAAATACTAACCAATTTCTATACCCATATAATCCTTATGAGAAATAATTTTTTGGGGTGTATGAAATACAAAAAAAATATCAAGTTTATTATAATTTATGGGTGGATATATTATTATATAAAATTGACCCTGATAAACATTAACATCCCATTCCCACACACCATGATGTTTATGAAGTTATATACACCTTAGAACGTCTTTAGGATGAATACAAAAAAATATAAGGACCATAAGGAGGGAAACAGAATGATGATCAAGTTTACCACCACACTCATTATTTTTATTGAACCAATATCAAACAAATAAGAGGAAGAAGAATAAATTCCAATGATATATTTATATAAAAGATATTGAGGAGGTGGAATTAAAAAATATTTCTCTACCAATCATGACTATTATGCTTCCATAGGAAATAATTGAAGAGAAAGAGATTTTGGACAAACCATAAATGGTAGAAGATATCTCTTTGAGTTTATTAAAATTTAATTATCCATTAATAAAACTATATACTAACTCTCTTTAGGTTTATATTATAGAATTTACAAACTATTCATGGTTATTGATTTATATAATGATAATTTTTAATGATATACCAAGTAGATGATGCAAATATAGTTTGATAAATAACCACTGGGGAGGTTGTGATTCGTGATGAAAAACAAATTGAGGAGCCAATAGTAAATAATATACCTTTTAAAAAATAGAACATCACATGGAGGAAAAAAATATACACGGGACCGTTAAATATTATCTCTCCACCTCTATAATTTTATTTATATAGTAGAGTGATAGTGGGGTGTGTTTAACTATTTTCAGGGAGCACCAAACTTAGTATCTTCCCATGGACATTAGGAAAAAAATGGAAGTTATAATTAAGTAAAATTCACCCACCATAATATTTGGGATTAAAATCGACAACGCCTAGATATGGGAAGTAAAAAACATAGCCCCACTTGAGGTATTCCAAAATAATTATTTCATATGCCCCATATATTTTAAATTTTGTAGGTTCTTAATTTTTAATAAAATTCTTATATGTTTTTATTTTGTTTGTATATCTGTAGTAAACTATTGGTAGGGAGATTCACTAATGAAGCCCTCAAATAATACCAAGTTGTATTTATAATTTTTTACTTTTTTGTTTACATCAATATATATAATTTTCATTAATTTCTATAAATTAATATATTTATGAGTTTGATTAAAGATTATGTAATCAATGATTTTATGGGGAGAAAAAAACTTGCAATTTAATAATTACATATTTTATATAATTTTTTTACCTTTAAATTATTTTTATAGTACATTTTAGATAAAATGAATATCCATAATTACTTTTAATAATTGCGTTATTTTGTTTAATATTAAATGATTTTTAGAAATATAGTTATATGATTATTTTTTATTTATTTTCAAAAAATTTATATTTATTCATTTTTAAGAGTTTAAATAGTTTTGGAATTTTATAACCATGATAAATAACCAAAATTCATTCCTCATTAAAGATTTTTCTACACATTTTTGAAATATACATCCTAAAAACATAACATTGAATGAAACAAAATTGGGATTTATGTACAAAATTGACCCTTCGATTGTTATTTTATAATTTTATTGGTATTATATTAAATATTTTCAAAATGATTAATTAAATTCATTAGTTATCCCACATTTTCTACATGGACGAAATTTTTTAACAAACCCTAATTCTCACTTAGAAAAAATTATTACATATTTGGTTTATTCCAAATTTCAATATAATGTTTCCTTACTTAATCCGAACTCAGAATATTTTTCATGATTAATTAATGGTTGAGTATGGGTGATATCCTTCATGTGTATCTTTTGAGAGAATTTAATTTTTATGGGTTATATGTGGGTAATGTGATCATTATTGGCATTAAAAAGAAATTTTAATGTGTCAAATTAATTATATGAATTTATCAACCCATTCTCTTAGAAAAAAATATAAATGAATAAATTGATTATATAAAGAATTGAGAAAATGTGTACATAGGGGGGAAAATAAATAAAAAAATAATAGAATGGGGATAAAATCATTAATTTTACTTATTTTAATGACTCAGGACCCACATCAAAAACCATAGGGATTGAGATAGGATATTATTGTAAAATAAATTGAGTGATTTCTACTTCATTTAGTTTACTTGATTTATCATTCATTGTATTTAAAAATAAAACACTCCTCATAATATTCTTTAATTTTAAAATTAATACCTTACAATATTATGATATATAATATATTCTTCAAATAACTCATTATTGATATAATTTTTTTATTTTCCAATTATATAAACAATTAATAAATTTATAAGCCTATAGGTTTCCTGAATTTCCCATGTATGAGAAAAACATTATATACAATTTACATTGATTTAAGAGTGGCATGAATTTCCATTCATGAGTGGTTTCAATTGGGTTATAAACAGATGATTTATAATGAAAAACATTAAATTTGATAAGATAAAAGTAAGGAGAAATTTTTTCGTAAAAGAGAAATTAAAATTTTCATTTTGGAAAATAATTACAAATTTTTTCACTTTTGATTATTATGAGGACTAGAATTTGGATATTGGTTTTTTCTAGAGTATAAAAAGGAAAATGTGGGGAAATAATGAGAGTAATAGTTTAATAATATTTTATTTAATTTCATTATATAAAATAAATAGATGATAAATATTATTTTGGAATTAATTATATTTTAATTCATTTAGAGAATAATTTTAATTAGATTATAAATCATTTAATTTTTTTGTCATTATTTTTGTATTAAGTTTGAATTCATATAAATAAAAAAATATTTTGATTTTAGTTGGTTTTCATGTTGTGTAAGTGTTGTGTAATAATAAAATTAATACTATATATGTTTTGAAATATTATGATAGTGATTATGTGGTATTAATATGAAAAAATTGGCATATGGACATTCTATGTAAGATAAAATTGGTTCAAAAGAAAACTATGAATAAAATATGGAATTTTATATTGAATAGGAGCACCATAACTAACTAAAAAAATATTAACCTGATGATTTTAAAGGTCACATGTTGTTAGTTATTAAATTTAAAAGGATATGTATGAATAAATTTTTTATATTATATGATTTAATAGAATATTTTTCATTTTATGAAAGATTAAAAATAAATCCATATAATAATGATAACAAAATTCATGTTCTATATATGTGTAACTATCTAGACACACCAGCACTACATCATGAGAAAATTCAACCTAAATATCAACTAAAATTTCAAATCAAGTGTTAGGATTACTCCAAATAAACCAATAAAATTTTAGAACATCAATAAAGTTCATGATATAAAACTAAATACTACATGGATTCAATGTATGAAATCCTTGGAAAAAATCATATATCATTCCACATGTCTAAAGAAATTAGGGATTACCCAAATGAATCTTTAATGTTCCTTTTATCTATGAAAATGGTCTAAAAAATATCATGGTATTTTTTATAAGGTGATTCAATTCCCAATAGAATATTGTTGTATCTTTGGATGTGCTTTCATCCAAGGATATAAATATCATCATTTAGAGTTTTTTGTATAATTAAAAAACTCCAACTACTTCTATATTAATCCCTTAATCACATTATTTCTAATTGATTATGAACATATCATATCATCCATTTAATTTAATTATAGTATATTTTTAGATTATGATTAACGTTTTAATTAATTTTACATTTTAGATTTTTTCTTATTTCATTATTATTCCTATAGTTCTATTTAGTTATATGGTTAGGTATGGCTAAACCTTTTTTGGGTTGACCCTAGGATGCAATCCCTGATATATATATTTAGTAATTCTTTAATGCATCCATTATATTTTATTTTTAACCTATGGAGAGAAGGTTTTTCTTGGAAATATGGGTAGGTCACAATGGGGTTTATTTCTACCTAATTCTTCTATTAAATTTCATGGTACTTATAAGTCAATGATCCCCCCACCACCGTAATGAATTTATCCAACATATGGTGGGGTTTAATGGGTGATTGTTGGTATTGTTTTTATTGTTTTTGTGATGCATGAGTTTGGATTATTCTTATATATTTACATGGATTATAAACTCGATTGAGGTAGAGTTTGGTGATTAGGAAATGATAGGTTCAAGATACGACCAACAGATTTGTAAATGCACTCCTAAAATTCTCCATAGGAGAGTTACGATTTTGTATGATCATGGTTGGGTATTTTTTAAATCCTAATAAAAATAAATGTTTTTTGAAGTATGAATGGTATTTAAATTTCACACTCATAGGAAATGAGTTAAATATAATGATGATAGTGATATATTAATCTTGGGTAATCCATATCAGTACATTTGACAATTCTTTACTAATATATGTTTTTTCTTTATTTTTTTTTTACTTTTTTCGCTTTATTAAATAATTAATCTCTTATACTACATTTTTTAAATATTTAAAAATATTGAATATAATAATATGTTATATCACCTAAAATGTAAAACTACTAAACCTCAACTCCCTCTGATACAGAACCTGGAACGTCAACTATGATTTACCATTGGGACTAAAAAATTGATCTAGAGTTCAGAAAAACTCAATTATCTCATAAAAAGGTTTAAATCACAAAAAACACACCTTAAATGGTCAATTAATTTCTATTTTCACAATTTTATTCATGTTAATATTCATATATATTAAAAATATAGGAAATTTTTTTTTTGATGTTATCAGTAAGATTTCTCGGATATGAATTTTAGTCTTTGAAGAACATCATAGTTGAAAAATATAGTGGAATAAAACCACATAAACCAAGATATATTTATGTGAAATGAAATAAATCTATAAATGTAAAAAATTAAAAAGGTGTACCTCACTAACGACGATATTCTTCTATAAAATTTAGATTTATAGATATTATTTTGAATTTATCAATAGCCTAATATAAACTATTGTTTCCAAATTCATACGTAATCACTAAACTATTTTCCATGGCCTCCTAAAACTCTAATGAAATTCTAGAATCACCCATGGGTTAAAATTAGTATATGAATAGAGATAGTTTCCCTATTCTTATATAACTAACTTCTTAGAAAATTGAGGCAAGGAACATTTCATATATATTTTTTCTTTATTAATTGAAAAAAAACTGAATCATTTAATTTTTTTACAACCTTTATATTGTTTTTGAATTATAACCCTTTATAATTTTTTACTCAATTATATAAGTGATCATTGACATTTTTAATGAAAAAATTACCATAAGTACATAATAATGTGATACTTTCTATCTGTAATGGTATTAATATGATTTATGAAATGATTATAATTTTATATGTTATAGAGTTATATCCCATATAAATAATTGATAATTGATAATTAATTCAATACATCTCTTACTTTATTTTAGATCATAACACAATATATAAATAACCGTCTAGGGAGTACTCAAGCCCATTGATGGGGGTGCCACTAAATATTATGAATGATCAATCAATCAAGAGAGTAACTGACCCCGAATATAATATGAGTTACCTAAGACCTATCAATGATAATGTTTTTTAGGGAAGTACCTCACTCCATTTATAATATACATAACACATTCTCTACCCAAAAAGTGACCAATCAGGATATTTCTTGACCACATATCTCAACCTTAGTACCGGATCAGGGCCATCATGTCCCCCAGCCTTGTATTAGGGTTTTTATAAGAAGAATATCTTGGTGGTGTTCTACTATATCTTTAATTATCAAATAATAAGAAAAATATTATGTTAATCACTTTTCATCCCATCCATAGTGTTATCTATAAGAAGTTCAATCGAAATTTTTGTAACAACCCAAGATTTAGAGTCCTTTAAAATACAAACTATGTTCAATGACATTTGTCAGACAGTACACCAAATGTAAAAATCCACAAAATAATAAATAATAACTCTATAAAAAGGGCTAAATTTTTTGAAATTTACATATTCAGAAGGTAAATAATTAATAGGTGTTAATATTGAAAAAATTTATTTTTAAAAATTCCATTTTATTATAAATATATATTTTTGTTTAGAATATAAATTTATAAAATTCTGAATTTAAATTTTATAAAATAAAATTTATTTTTTGTTCCTAACATAAAAATTTACTTGGTATTACTTTTTGTGTTTTTTCTGAAAAGGTTGATTTTCAGTCAAAGAATGATATTTTTGAAAAAGTTATACTTTTATGATTTTATCATTATGTATTCTTATTATACAAAAATAATAACCAAATTTTTTGTAATAATATATTTATTTCAGTAATAAAATTTTAAATTTTAAATTATTATATGAACTTATAAATATATGTCCAAAATTTTTAATAACTAAATTAAAATGTTAATTTAATAAAAAAACTCTTGTCGACATTTTTCCTCTAATTAATTATTTAGATGGTGAAATTTTATTTTTTATTTCATTTAAAGCGATATTACTTTTAGTAATTTTATAAAAATTAAATTTATTTCATTAAAATAATAACCTAAGATAATTATATCTTATAAATAGATTTGAATCTTGAAGGAATAATTTTTATAAAAACTACTTTTACGTAATTAAGTGTGTTTTTTTTAAATTATATTTCCACTCATTTAGAAATTATATGTGTTGAAATTATTTAAAAACTTGATTTTTCAAATTAGTTAAAAGGATTCAATGTTAATTTTTTCATTAAATTTAATTAATACGGTTAAAAATTAAAAACCATGGTAAAAGGTAATTTGGGTAAAATGTAAAAATTAAACAAATATGACTGGAATAACTAATACCATGTCTCAAAATGAAAATATGAGTGTATTTTATACATTATATTTCCCTAATCCAGTAATTTTGTTTGAGTCTTTCACCCCTGAATAGTGTCACGAAATTATTGAAAAATGATGAGTAATTATAAAAGATTCCCTTTCCCCTCTTATAAAATGGTAGCACTTCCACCATTCAAGGATTAACATTAAATTAGATTTAATATATTTAAATCTTCCCTTTCAGTATACCTATAACCATATCCCTAAAAAATAATCCCTCTTCCACTCATTTTTAGCATTTTAAAATTAATATCAAGAGAAAATCAAAGTAAAGATCAAGTCTTCAACGTAAGTCATACTTCCTTCTTAGGTTTTTCTTATTAATAATACTCTTAAAAAATATTATAACCATGATAATATGATGAACTAAGTTACATTATTGTAAACATTTTTTTATATTAATGGTAAAAAACATAGTTATTCAATTAAATCCACTTATAAAAACCACATAACATTGATAGTGCCTTTCATGGACTACCACCTCCATAACAAGAATTGAGAAATGGGTTTGCTAAACATTCATACGTGACGACTCATGCCCCCATGATTGAAGAATTTCCTTTTTATATATATTTTTTAATTAATTTTATAAAAATAATAAAATATGATTCCCCATTTCAGATAAATAAATATAATATCATTATAATTTTATTATTTTCATATTATTTAAAAATATTCTCTTTTTTAATCAAACTCTCCAATTTAGTTAATGTGTGTCAATTTATTGGTTAATTTAACCCCAATGCAAACAATGATTTAAAATGAAATTATAGATAACTATGGAAACTTGTAAAATAATTTAATTATAATACATTAATAAAATAATTATTATTATGTGATTATTGAAATGTTATATTTATTATTTAACTTATTATTAAAGTAAAAAAAATCACTAAGATTACAAAAATAAGTCGACACTGATTCAATTTTCACACAAACATAAAGATGAATTATTAATAAATAAATATAATATGATAATAAATGGTTTATATTTAGTTAAATATATATGTATATGTTTTCTAATAATGTTTCTAATAAACTTATTTTTTTTATTCCTGAGGTTAATCACATGTATAGAATGATTATAAAACAAGGTAAAAGATTTCATATTAATTTCCATCATTGAAAAATAGTTTTTAATTATGCACCAATTATTATTTAAATTGTTTATATAATATTAAATTAACATAAAAATTCATAAAATAAGTTTTATTCATAATATTTTAAGTTTAATTTATTTATCTCCCTTTTGGAGTTTATAATTTGTTTTTTACTCATGTTTTAAGGGATTTCGTCTCAATTTCCTATAATTGAGATATAGTTCATATTTGTTCACCAAATATTAATTATTTGGTGTGTATAATCAATAATTGATATAAATTTTAAGAAATTATCTTTAATTCATGTGATTTTAATTTAAGTTTCATGGTCTCACTTTTATGGTGTTTTATTGAATTTTTACCCATATTGAAATGGGTTCATCTCAAAAAAACTCTTTAGGACACATTTTCCATTATACACCTAATTTAATTGATGTGGGGAATATAATTCATATTTTAGATATTAATTCATGAATAAAAATTTATTAATTATAAATTTATTTCAATTTTAATCACCCTCTTCCATGTAGATTTTATTTAAATATTTATCAAGTTGTAAGAGGTTTTCATGACTAGTATCTATTCTTTGGGTCAAAATCACTATTCCTGGACTGTTATCATGGATTATTGGTATATTATAACATAAGATTATTTCATGTTTTATTTTCACCTTATTTTATATTTAATTAATGTACCACTTAAAACTATTCTCCCGTGATGATTCTATGGTTTCATGAAGATGAATTTTTGTTAAGAATAATATCTATTTCTTTTAATTTATTTTTCATCTTTATCCATTATTTTTTACATCCCATTAACGTTCTTCATTCCCATATAAATACTCAAAATATTTTTCTCTATAATGGCATTTCATAAATCTCTTTAATTATTTAAAAATAAAATTTTCAACATCATTTTAATGATATGGTTTTTCAATAAGGATATTTTAAAATTGTCAAAATAATTTTTCATCATTTCCAAATAAATTTTTTTATCATTCAATACAAAATTTCTTTTGATAGTTTTTATTTTTTTTATAGGTTTGGTTATTAAATATTATATTTATAAATAAAAATTTCCAAATTATTTTAAATTATATTATTGAAAAATTTATGGTTTTTATCATAATTCCATTATTAAATATACATTTTAAATATCAATGTTTTCAATGTATTTTGAATTATAAACATTGTGTCTTTTTCAATTCTCCATCATTAAATAAATTTTTAAAATTAAATGTTTTGAAATTATTTACACACCTATTTTTTTTAAACATTATTTAACTTTTAATGATATATTATTGGGAACTATTTATAATAAGATTTTACAAAGTCTATTATTTCCCTTTAAAAAATTGTTTTCTTAACATAACATTTACTTTAATGTTGTACAAGTTTTTTTTTGAAAACTTTTTTATTTTAACTTGTATTTGAACTCCAAGGTTTTCCCTTTATAAATTGATGTTTTTATCACCCTCAATATGTTTTTATGATATTATTTAATTTTGAAAATTAGAGTTTTGATATTCTATTATTTCATTTTTTTATGATATATGATTATTTCTGTTGATCAATTTTTTAATTTCAAATGATTTATTTTGTGATTTTAATTTATAAAATTCAGATATTTTGTAAAATAATTTTTATTTTTGTGGAGTCTTTATAAACTATGAATGATTTCTATTTATATTTTTTAGAAATCCATTATTTTTATGTGGGTTCATGTATATGTTTTTGAGGTTGATTTTATTTATGGAATATGTATGTATGGATTGTGATGGGTCTGGTCTTATATCTTCATCTAATTCAATGGATTAATTTTAGGTTTTTTGAGATAAAAAAGGAATAAGGTTTGATTTATCCTAAGCCAGTGGGTACCTGAGATGATTTTTCCCAAGATAAAAGGAACATAAGAGAATCTTTAACAAGCTAATAAGGTTAACTAGAGGATTTATCCCAAGAAAATGTGATGCATAGGGGAATTTATACCATGCCAAGGGGTATATTTGTGGATTTATCCCAATCTAAAGGGTATATCGAGGGATTTATCTTTAAGTGAAGAGGGTACATGGGAGGTTTTATTCTATTCCTAAGGGAATACATGAGGATTATCAAAAGTTCAGGAAGGCATATATATTTGTTTTTTTATAATTTTTCTATTCTTATGGGAGTAACCTATTTAATAGTTTTTAACTAAATTATGAAAATTTTAATGATTCATATTATTTCTACAAAAATCTATGTTTTTGGTATCATGCTTTATTTTTCATATATTAATCACTTTTCTATCATACTCGCATTATATATGATTATTAAAATGTTTTTTAACAATTTTATATCTTTTATTATTCCATAATGACATTTTATGATCCAATGCTACTCTAAAATGTATTCATATAATCATATAAGTAATTTTTATCTTTTAATATGAAATTTATGTCTTCCTCGTGAAATCCCCAATTTTAGGATCTATTAATCTATGGTGTGATTTTCCTTTACAGAGCATTTCAGTTCACCTATTTCTTTTATCTATAATCACTAGTATATGAAGATGATTATTTCACACGCTATAACATGAAAATGTTTTATAAGAGCACAATTAAGGATAAGTTTTTGCAATTATAGAAAATGAATATGTTTATGAAACTAATCTTCAAGATAAAAAACCATCATGTCCTAGAGTTGTGCAATTATTTGTAGCATGTACTAATTAAATATTGGTATTATTGTATAATTAATATAAGTTTATATGGGTATCTATAGAAGTAAATAAAGTTAAAGTTTATTTATCTTTTTATTTTATTTTAATTTCTTTTAGATAGTAGTTCAGAAAACAATAGTGAAAACGAGAGTAAAATGACTAAGGAATGCGTCTCAGTATAAGATTATATCCCAAAATATTTGTGAAGGCTTGGTTAAAAGGTTTTCTTTAGTAATAAGTACCTATTTGGATACTAAAAGTGTATGTGGGATTTGGAAAAAAATTACCTTGGGGTAATAAACCCAAATATGGTACTTTTGGTGTTAATTAAATCTTTACATGGTGGATGAAAAAGAGTCTTTATAGTAAACTTGGTTTGACAATCCTAGGGGATATTCTGTGATTAATTACAATGTCTTTAAAATCAATTAACAATGATTTATTATATTAAGGATTCAGTATTCTAGGACTGGGAGAAGAAAACCTAAATAAATATATATTGAACCAAGAGTTATTTATGTTAAACTAATATATATTGTTATTATTTCAAACATTAACACATTTTGTGGATGATCATTGAACAATTACCTTATTTTGTAAAAATTGATCGATCATGATGAACTCTGTTTGATTGAGAAATGTATGCTGAAATTATGAACAAAGTTAATAATTTATATGATCGACAATATAGTAATAAGAAAACAAGTATATAGAAGTTGGTGTTGAAAATATTATAGTTATTCTTATACAACTTTCTTGAGTTATTTATAATAAAATAAATCGTTCGAAATATTTGAACTCTCTAAAAAATATAGGTATGGAGTTTCATAGAATATTATGATTAAAATATGACGATGGAATAAAATTAAGCTTCTTACATGTAAAAAACATTAGAAGAAGAACCCAAGGGAATGTTTTATTAGAAGAATGAATTGTTTCAAGAATGGAAGGATTGTACAAAGAGGTCATTATTATTGAGATAGAATAAATAACGGAATCAATGAAATAGATTTGAAGTACTTATAATTCATAAAATTACTAGATATTGGAAATTATGAAAAATTATTCCCTATACCAATAGCTAACAGGATAATAAACATCATCAACCTCATAAAATAAAGCATGGTGAGAAATCCTACACAATCTTTACAACTGAAAGTTGGTCATGAGAAAAAAGTTTAAAAGGTGTACTCACCCTCCATTATATATCTATCAATATCTAATTGTAATATACATGTATCCATCCTCATAGTCCTAGGATGTTTTCTAATATCATAAAATCAACACCCTAATTATTTGATATTATATTATACAATTTTTGTTTCTATGTATTATTTCTATAGGAATATTATTCTTTTGGATCTTATTAATTCTTCCTTTGGGGTATTTTAAAGAAAGTTTTTTAGCTCGATAACTCTATTTACATGGATTTCTCATAAATGGTATAATAAAGAACTCAAAATTACTATTTCAAATAAAATTATGATCATTTATCATTACATTGATGACTATAAACCATATTGAAGAACTGATTCTATTATAAGAGTTGTGATACCTATTCATGAAGGATGTTTAGCTCAAATAGTTAGAATGAAACTCAATATTTGGATAGGAATCTTAGGAAGGAATATATGGGTTTCATAATCTCACATAAATTAGTAAAGATGTTTCAAATTGTATATTTACTCTCTATTTATGTAAATATTATGGATTCAATTTACTATCTTAGGTAGTATGTGATGATTAAAATGATGAGGTAGTGATTTATTTATGCGGGGAATGTGATGACACTAGACTTCTTATCCTTCAAAATCCATACTATGTTATATAAATTGTTCCACATGTTAAACCCAACATGAGAAAACATAACATGATAATATAAATTTATTAATAAATATATAATAAACACTATGATGATATACTATTAAATATTCATAAGGAGAATAATTAATAGGAATTAATATTGAAAAAGGATATTTCCAATAAAATAATTTTTCTTTTTATTGTGTATTTTATTTTAAAAGATAAATTTTAAAATTTTAGAAATATAATTTTATATAAATAAAATTCATTTTTAATTCCTCATATAATAATTTACATAGTACAAATTTTGAGTTTTTTTTATAAAATTTTGATTTTATGTCTAAGAAGAAGTTTTTTATGAAAATTATGCTTTTTCTAACTTCATAATTATATAATCTTAAACAAGAAAAATAAAAAAAAATCTTTTAAGTAATAAAATATTAATTTATGAAATAACCTTTTAAATTTTAGAATATTGTTTGAACTTATAATTCTATGTCACATATTTTTTAAACCTGAATTAAAATACTAATTTAAATAAAAAAACAATTTTCAATAATTTCCTCAAATTAAATATTTTGATGGTGAAATTTGGTTTTATATTTCCTTGAATTATACCAACATTTTATTTGTTATAATAAAAAAATTTATATTGTTAAAATCAATATCAATAAAAAATTTATCTTATCTTTATATTTTATTCGTGAAAACATTATTTTTTTGAATTTTTTTTACATGATTAGTTGTATTTATTTTAAAAATAAATTTCTTATTCAATGAGAAATTTTTGTATTAAAATGATTTTCAAATTTCAATCAGAAAGATCAAATTGGGTAAAATGATCAAATATTATTTTGTGTCTTTAATTTTAATTACTAAGGATAAAAAATAATTACCAAGGAAGAAGTTAATTTGTATAAATGGATAATGTTAAAAACAAAATCCTTTAATCACTTTTACCTTCTCTCAAAATGAATATATGATAATAGTTTATGCCTTCTCCTTCCCCACATACCCTCTTATAAAATGGTACAACTTTCACCCTTCAAATATTAACTAAACATTTGATTTCTTCCTTGAAGCTCCACTATTTTATTCTCACTAGAACCCTTTCCCACAAACATAATCCCTTGTTCAATCATATTTATCATAAGCCTAAAAATTTCAAGGGGTATTCCAAGGAAATATCAAGTCTCCAACATAAGTATTATTTCCTTCTTATGTTTTTCTACATAGTATTACCCGTTAAAATACCTTATAACCATGCTAATAATTTGAATTATATATAATTATTATACTAATTTGATATTTTATTAATAGTACAACCCTTATTTATTCATTTACATCAACTTATAAAACATAGTGTAATACGTGGACTACCACCTCCATGAAGTGACCTCATTTTTTTTAATTACCACCCTGCATGGTTAATCATGCTAGAAGTAACGATGAATAAATATGATATTACTCATTTAATCATAAATTTTAGATTTCAATTTAACATCCACATCAATCCCCTCTCAAGCATGTTTAAATGATAATTATAAACATGTATACGTGAGGGCTCCCGTCTCCACAATAAAAAAAAAATTCATCAAGATTTAATTTTATTATATAAAAATATTCAAATATGATTCAACATGATAAATAAAAAAAATAATGTTTTTATAATTATTTTATAATTTTTTATGGAAAAAAATGTCATTATTAACCATACTCGCCAATCGAGTTAGAACGTGTTCAATTTTGGGTTGATTTAAACACCAATGTGTACAATGTTTTAAAATATGATTATGGATGATTATTGAAATATTAAAGATAATTTTTTATGATATATTAATAAAATCATAATTATCATATGTTTTTGAAAATATTATATTATGTATTTAAATTATTATTAAAGTAACATGTTTGTTCGATCTGATTACACAAATAAGCTGACACTAATTAAATTTTCATGCAAGCATAAGGAGGATCTATATCAAAAAATATATAATATGGTAATATTTGGTCTATATTAAATTAAATACATAAGGATAGCATTATTAGTAATTTTTCTAATAATCTTAATTTCTTTATTATGGAAGTTATCCATGTGAGTAGAATGAATCAAGAACAAGTTAGGGGGTTTCGTCTTAATTTCCCTATATAGATTCAAAGCTCATATTTATTCACTAATTCTTATTTTAGTAGTTTTTAGACTAACTAATTATTATAAAATTTTAAGACATATATTTTATTCATTATTTTTTATGTTTATTTCCCTGATCTTATTTTTATGGGTTTTCGGATTGAATGTCTTCCCAAGTGGTAAGGGATTTCTTCTCAATCTCCCATTATCTAGCCATACATTATATTTATACACCAATTATTATTTAATGGGTGTGTTAACAAACTAATTGATAATAAATTTCAGGAACTATATTTGATTCATGGTATTTTAACTTTAATTCTATGTTCTATATTTTATGTTATTTTTTTAAATTTTACCCAGCCCATAAGGGTTTCCTCTCAAATTTCATTTATCTGAGAAACATTTAATTTTATACACCTAATTAAATTAAATTTATATATATTCTACCTATTTGAAATATTATAACAGTAATTATAATTTATTCTTTATAAAAATATGTTTAATTTTAATCACCCTCCTTCATGATAATTTTTTTAAATGATCCTCAAATTATAAGAGGATTTCATGATACAAATCTCATCCATGTTCCTTAATCAATAATCATGGAATATTATCCTTCAATATTGATCTAATACAAACTATTGTGATGATTTGGGTAATCATCACCATATTTTCTAGGAATATAATTTCTCACATCAAAATACTATTCATTGATGATTCTATGGTTTCGAGAAAATTAAATTTTTTTAAGAATAATATTAATTACTTTTATAATAATTAAAATATATATCCATTTTTTACTTACCAATAATATTATCCTTTCCCTATTATAAACTCAAAAAAAATTATAAAATGATTCTTTTTCATTCCTTGAATCATTTTTAAATAAAATTTTCATCATCCTTTTCATTATGTTCTTTCAACAAGATTATTTAAAAATGTTAAAAAGTTTTTTTTCGTCCTTTCTATATATTTTTTTAACATCTAATCCTTTTTTTTATAATTTTATTCAATTTTTCTAGGTTCTAATATTAAATATTATTTATAAATTAAAAAATATTTTTAATTTCTATTGAAAATTTTATGTTTTTTTCAAGTTTCCATTGTTAAGGATTATTTTTAAATGTAAATTCTTTCAATGTCATTTCACATCCAATTCTTAAAACATTTTTTTCTTTTAAATTATTCAATATTAAAGATTCATTTAAAATTAAACGTCTTTAAAAGTATTTTCACTTTATTCTTTAAATCCTTTAGGTATTTTCAATGATATTATATTATTAACTCTTTAGATTAATATTTGAACAAGAATTTTCTTTCCCTTCACAAAATTGTTTTAAATATAAATTTTATATCATTTTCTAAATGAATTTTTTCAAAAAAAATCTTCCATTTACACTACATGATTTATCTTTTATAAAGTGCTATTTTAATCGCTCACAATATGTTATTATGATATGATCTATTTGGTAAAGTGAGAGTTTTTATATACTATAATTTATTTAGTTCATGTTACTTGATTGTTTTGGATGATAAACGTTTTGATTTCAACAAAGTAATTAATTATTTTATTTTATACCATTTGGATGTTTTGTAAAACCATTTTATTTTCATGGGTTCTTTTATGGAACATGAATTATTTCAATTTTGATGTTTAGGTAACCCCTTATTTTTTCCATGGGTTTATCAAGATATGTTTATGATTTTTTTTGGGGACACGAATATATGGGTGATGACTAGTGAGTTCTTATATCACCCTTCTATTTATTATTTTAGTTTTATGTTTCATATGCTCAGAAGGGTATGTATGAAGATTTATCCCAAGTCAAAGGGAATATAATTGGATTTATCCCAAGTCAAAATGTACTTGAGAAAATTTACCCCCATGCCAATGAGGTGCATAAGAGGATTTATTCCAAGCCAAGGAAGTACGTTGGAGTATTTATCCCAAGCTAAAGGTTACATGGGAGGATTTATCCAAATCTAATATGTACATGGGAGGATTTATCCCCCCATCCAAAGGGGTATAACATGGTTTTATCACAATCCAAAGGGTATAATGGAGGATTATCCAAAATCCAAGACGGATCCTCAATTTTGTTTTTTATAATTTACTTATAATTATGGTTATTCCACATTTCCATATATTTCATAAAATTGTGTTAAACATTCAAGATGCATTTTATTTTTATGAAATGTAATGTTTTCATTATTATTTCTTTTTTTAAAAGTATTTTTCTATTTTATGTCATGATCACATGTTATATGTGTCTAAAGATGGGTTTGATCCATGTCATTTCTTTTGTTCTTCCTTAATGATGTTTTTATGATCTTATATTAATATAACATGTTATATTATTTTTATATAATATCTTTTGATATTTTATTATGTAATTTTTGCCTTCCCTGTGTTCTACAGCAATTTTATTATCTATTACTCTATGAGAAGGTTTTCCCTTTCTAGGAATTATAAGTCACCTCTTTCTTATTTATATAACCCCAAAGTAATGCAGTTTATTTTTTCATGCGATATATCTAGAAAAATTTATATAAGACAACAATTATGGAGAAATTTTCACTATTTAATTAAGATAATGTATTTAAGTTTCAAATATCCCAGACACTAAGCCTATAAGTCCCTGAGTTTTGAAACTATTTGTAGGACATAATAATTAAATCATTATAAAAATGTATTATTTATGTATGTTTGTTTGGGTAACTATAAATTTTATTATCATCCATTTACAATAACCTAGTTAATATAAAGACTCATTTATAGTTGAAACCTCTAGGTAGAAAATCAATTATAATTTCAACTTTAGCCATAAAGATAATCTATTGCACAATGTAACATCAACATCATCATTCTAAGTGATTTAACTAATCACGATGACTCCCCTAATCATCAAAATTGATTATCATAATTATATATTGAATAGTTCTCATCCAAAATTTATTTATCCGTTCATAGCCTGATAGGGGGACAATAAAATTTATTTTCCTTTCTTAAACCCATATTATGTGTACATTACTGAGATATAGTAAATTATAGATGAAACAAGATAATTATTTACCCATATTTTACATTCTATCACAATATTAAGTAAATAATATCTCAATGAACATATCATAGTTCATAAAAATTTTTAAATAATAATTTCAATAATCTCCCTCAAATATATCCTAAAAAATATTTAAGATGAATTACTGATCATAATATTCCACCATCTTTTTACTCAAAATACAAGGCTCTAATAAGAGTTCCTAAATGATAAATTTATTTCAGTCATTTGTAGACTTTAATCACATGTTTTTATGTCAAAATATTTTACATACTAAAATTATCCATTAAGTATCATCAAATAACTAAAAAATTGTCTCCATAATGTTTTAATAAATAAAATTAATATTATGGTACCCAAAATATTTTACCTAATTAGAAGACACATCATTTATTTTTAATTGCAATTAAACTGATTTTTTTACAATACCTTGTGGTAGGTGTCACGACCCGTCCTCGGAGCCTGTGTCGTGACTACCCCAAGCCCGCCTTCCATAGGCCAGGGGCTGGCAACTAGTACCAAGGCATAATTCCCGGTAAAAAGTGAAGGCATTGCCTTTTTAAAGTAAACAAACACCACAGAGTAAGCAAGCAAAAGTAAACACTACGTAAAAACTGGGTACAATAGAAAGTGCGGTAAAGTAAGTGGGCCAGAATACAAACCCAAACGGAAAGTAAAGTACAACTAAAAGAGAGCACAGAAAATGAAAAGTAAAGCCGCAGTGTCGAGCCATCTACTAGTAGTCCCACATGAAGGGTGGGTACAGATAGCCTCCACATCTCCTCAGGTCGAGCCGTCCGCTCCGAGTACATCCCGCCCAGTGGTCAACCTCCAGGTACCATCCTGCTCCGCAAGCCTCAACCACGATCAGCGTTGTCCGTCCTCTGCAACCAACACAACATAGTTTAGGCATTGCACATGCAGGGGTGTGTATAAGATACTCAGTAGGGACACCGAGACCCTCGAAGGTCTCCCTGAATCCACAAAGGATAATCCAAAAAGGAAAGATACAATCACGAAGTAACATCCGACACTGCTTAGGTATATGCCCATACATATACCTAAGTCACCAATTCCAGTTCGGATCCAACATCCAAGCCAAGTTCGATCACATCCACATAGGATAGCACAACACAATCCACATAGGAAATTAAGTCAAGATTCAGTTCACATAGGTATACTTCTTTGTAAGATGATAGAGATGATCATATGTAGTGACTGATTCATCTAATCCATCGGACCCACACAAGATCGATAGGTACTAACCCCCGCAATAACCCACAAAGGATCGATAGGTAACAATCCCCCGCAATGACCCACAAAGGATCGATAGGTAACTAACCCCAGCAATGACGCACAAAGGATCGATAGGTAACTAAACCCTGAAATGACCCACAAAAGATCGATAGGTAACTAACCCCTGCAATGACCAACACAGGATCGGACCCACACAGGATCTGTACGCACTGGCCTACACAAGAACGCTGAGCACTGACCCACACAGGATCTGACCCACACAGGATTGGTATCCCTGATCCACATAGGATCGCTGACTGCTGTAGTCGTCACCATCGAATCCACTGAGGATTTATGTACAGTAGTCATCGTCGTCGCAGTCACAGCCAGCTCTAGGGTTCTCGCACATAGCAAGCTCGTTCGGGAGGGTCTACTCCATGAGCCGAAGGGCTGATACATCAACTGACACAATGTCCGGAGTTGATGTATCCAAAAGTTCTGTATCATCAAAAGGAACTCAACATCACAGACGGCGCGTCAATCAGACGCCCAGTCTAAGAGTTTTTGGCTTTTTCATCCTAGGGGCCCGGTTGGTTTTTAAGTCAAAATAAACCCGACCATACTCCAACTGTGTCCAAACCTTGAGCAGAGTAATACAAAAGGTCCGTCTCACTTAGAGGAATCCATCAAAGTCTATGGCACATCAATCGAATGTCGGGAGCTCAAGTTATAAGTGTTTCCGCTCCGAGGGCCCGTCTGGTTCCAAGGATCGTATCGCCGCTGACGGTGCATCCATCAAAGGTCTGCAACCCAAGATACGTTCAAAATACCGAAAAAGATCCGGAAGTGGGGCATTCGGGCCCAGACCGACCCAGCCTGAGACCCCCTAGGTCGGCCCGAACCGGGTCGACCCAACCTGGGTCCGGTTCCGGCCCGCTTGGGTGCGACACGGCCCGGCTGGCGCAGCCCGGCTCGGCGGCCCGGCGCGCTGGCCAGGTGGCTCGGCCAAACGGCCGAGACGTTTGGGATACAGGGGCGGGGGGGGGGGGGGGGGGCTGCCCCCCGCTTGTTGTAACCATGAACCCATAATGGGGGCCGCTCACGTCCGGTCAGCCGGGGGTTTCGAACCCCTGGCTCTTCCACTGTCCGGCCGGCCAGCTCCGGCAGGCCAGCGGCTGCCGACTCGGGACCGGCAAGGGCCGGTCCCCCTGCTCCGATGCCGGCAGCCCGGAACCTGCCGCCGATTCCCCTGCACCGCCGCGGCCTTGGACCATCCGGCGTGGCTCGACGTCGCCGCACATACCTTGCTGCATGACCCCACGCGGTGCAATGGCACCGCGCCATCCTCGTTCCATTCCACCACAAGGAATACAAGATAAAGGGGAGGAGGGTCAGTCGTGTTTTTGCAATCCGGCCCCCTCTTGTTAACTGGTAACAGGTGCTCCAAAAGTACGATGAATGATGACGGATGAAAACATGAATATCATCAACAATAAAATAATTCCCTACCTCGAGCGTAGCTTTAACAGAGGTTCGTTGCGGAAATAACCTTCATGGAAGGAGGCATCGCGAAAGGATAATCTTCGTGGAAGAAGGCGTCGTTGGCGTCGTGGTACACGGCACCGCGTAGTCTATCTCCGAGGATTCGGCATTCTTCGTTTGAGATCGGTGCGTTCTTCGTGTTCTTCACGTTCTTCATGTTCTTCAATGAAGAATATGATGATCTTCAAGACTCCCTTATATTTTCTCCCAAACTTCTCAAGAAACAAGTCCCCAACCAAAATAAAATTAGTACCTCACTTATTTTATTAACATAAGTTAAGTTTGAAATTCAAAAATTGAATTAATCCACTCAATTAATTAACTAAAGTTTTCAAATTAAATTAAGGGTTATGGAAGGTTAGGGAAGATTAAGGGTTGGGGTTCGTGTGGGCCCCACCACCCTCATAACCTCCCATGGTAAGTTGGGTGGTTTCCCCCAACTTCCACCCAAATCTTTAAACCACTTAGTGAAAAATAAAATTGATGCTCAATTTTATTTTACCTACCACAAATTTTTAACAGCTTCTCTCATGTAAACTCAACTCCGGAAAAGGTGTTCCTAAGCAATTACCGGTGTTGTGAATCCATTGGTTCCCTTAAAATTCGATTCCGAGCACCGGTTCAAAAGTTAGAAAAAAACCTGCTCGTTCGTTCACTGAACGTACCCGAGCTAAACTTCGGATAGAAATTACGGGCACACTGGGCCTCGGAATCAAGTGCCGTCAAAAACCGCGTTCTTGTAAAATCCCAAAGAAAATTAAGAAAAAATTTCCCTTGAATTTTATGGGTCTTAACATTACTCCCTCCTCAGGGCTTTAAGTCCCCGTAAAGAAAAATCAAAAACTAGGGGAACAAAAGTGGGTACTGTGCACGTATCTGAGCCTCCCACTCCCAAGTGATCTCCTAGAGGTTCCCGTGCTGCCATCTGATGTGCACTAGAGGAATCGACCATCCACATAGGACCCGCTCCTGTCGATCCTCGATCTCCACTAGATCCTCCGCAAAAGTCGCCCCATCATCTATTTCCAACTCCCCACGGTCAATGATATGCGTCGGGTCGTGCACGTATCTCCTAAGCTGAGATACGTGAAAGACGTCGTGCACCTGCTACAACTGAGGTGTTAGAGCCAGGCGATAAGCCACCTCGCCAATCCTACTGAGGACCTGGAATGGTCTGATGAAGCGTGGACACAACTTGCCGCCTCGGCCAAATCTCTGTAATCCACGTTGAGGTGAGACTCGCAAGAATACGTGGTCTCCATCCTCTAACTATAGTGGCATCCGCCTCTTGTCAGCATAAGACTTCTGCCGGCTCTGAGATGTCCTCATCTGCTCCTAGATAATCTGGACCTTCTCTGTCGTGGCTTGGACCATCTCTGGTCCCACAAGTGCTGACTCCCAAGGGTCTGTCCAGCACAGAGGAGATCTGCAAGTTCGGTCGTACAAAGCCTCGTATGGTGCCATTCTGATGGTGGAGTGGTAGCTGTTGTTGTACGCGAACTCCACCAAGGGTAGGTGGTCCTCCTAGTTGCGACCAATGTCGAGGACACATGCGCGGAGCATGTTCTCGAGAGTCTGAATAGTCCTCTCCATCTGACCATCTGTCTGAGGGTGAAAGGCGGTGCTCAGACGTAGCTGCGTCCCGAAAGCCTCCTGCAACCCCTTCCAAAGCTGGGAAGTAAAGCGAGCATATCGATCAGAGACGATAGACAATGGCACACCATGAAGCCGTCCAATATCCTAAATGTAAAGACGTCCCAAGCTCTCCATTGAGCCCTGCTCTGTGATGGGTAAGAAGTGTGCCGACTTGGTGAGTCGGTCGAAAATCACCCAAATGGAGTCGTGACCTCTGGAAGTGCATGGAAATCCAGTCACGAAGTCCATATATATTCCGTCCCACTTCCACTCCAGGACCTCCAAGGGCTGCACAAAGCCTGCTGGTACCTGGTGCTCTGCCTTCACCTACTGGCAGGTGAGGCATCGAGAAACGAACTATGCCACATCCTTCTTCATGCATGGACACTAGTGTTGTCGTCTGAGATCCTGGTACATCTTTGCCACTACAGGATGTACCATCAAAGGGGAAGTGTGAAACTCTCTCAGCACCTCCTCTCGTAATGAAACTGGTACCAAGGTAGGTCCTCTGAAAAGGAAATTGTGCTCTCCTCCCACAGAGAATCCATCAGGTGACAGTCCTGAGGATATTTGTGCACGCCGCGTCTCATAGTTGGTGTCCCCACACTATGCCTCTCTGACCCACTGCAGTAGTGGAAGATTGACTGTGAGTGACTGCAGAAAGGCTGATCCATCTCTATCCATGAAGGATATCTTCAATGCGGCTAGCTGCTCTGTCGCCTTCCCAAGTAGCTGAATGCCCGTCCTCCTACTGAGTGCATCAGATACTACGTTCCCCTTTCCAGGATTATAGACTATATCAAAGTAATAGTCCTGGAGGAACTCGAGTCATCTCTGCTGTCTCAACTCCAGGTCCTTCTGTGACAAGATGTACCTGAGACTCTGGTGGTTAGAATAGAATGTAAAGTGCTCTCCCATCAAATATTGTCGCCACATCTTCAGAGCGAAGACCACTGCTGCTAACTCCAGGTCATGGGTAGCGTATTTCTTTTCATGCTACCTCAACTGACATGATCCTTAGGAGATCACTTCCCGCCCCTACATCAGGACACATCTGGGTTTGGTCCCTGATGCATCGTAGAAAACTACATACTCAACTCCCTCCTCCGGTAGACTCAAGATAGGTGCGCTGGTCAATCTCTGTCTTAGCTCCTTGAAGCTCTGCTGACATCTGTCTGACCACACAAATGGTTTCCCCTTCTTTTTCAAGGCCGAGAGTGGTGCCGCAACTCAGGAGAAGTCTGGCACAAATCTCTGGTAGTATCCTGCTAGTCCCAAGAAACTCCTCACCTATGTCACGCTCCTGGGTGGATCCCAAGCTAGCACTGCCTTGGTCTTCGCAGGATCAACCGCAACTCCCGCCTCAGAGATGATGTGTCCCAATATGTGGACCTCACGTATCCAGAACTGACATTTAGAGAGCTTTCCATAAAGCTGGTTCTCTTGGAGTGTATCTAGTACAACCCGCAAGTGGTCGGCGTGCTCCTCCTCATTGGTCGAGTATATCAAAATTTCGTTGATGAAGATCACAAAAAATCGATCGAGGTATGGATGAAAGATCATGTTCATGAGGGCCATGAACACTGCTGGAGCATTGTTTATGCCGAATGGCATAACCAAGAACTCATAGTGGCCATACCGACATCTGAAGGCCATCTTCTGCACATCCTTGTCCCGAACTCTGAGCTGATGATAGCTTGACCTGATGTCTATCTTAGAGAACCACCGTGCTCCCTTGAGCTGATCGAAGAGGTCATCAATACTTGGTAGTGGATACTTGTTCCTCACAGTCACTTGGTTTAGGTGACGATAGTCGAAACAAAGTCGCTAGCTCCCGTCCGCCTTCTTGGCGAACAATATCGGGGAAGCCTAGGGTGAAACACTGGGTCAGATGAATCCCTTGCCCTGCACGTGCTCCAACTATACCCGTAGCTCTCGAAGCTCATTGGGGGCCATGCGATATGATGGAGTGGATATCGGGGCTGTCCCAGGGTACAGGTCAATATAAAAGTCTACCTCTCTACGATGAGGTAGTACTGGAACGTCGTCAGGGAAAACGTCCGCATACTGATCCACCACTGCAGGAAAACCAGGACTTTGCACGTCAACTGCTCCTAGGATGAGGATATCCAACTGATGAGTAATGGGTTGTCCTCTCCTCTACGAGAGTCGATCCTGTGCTGTGAATGCTACCTTCTTGCCAGTGAAGGTGAACCTTCCCCCTTCACTACGTAAACACCGCACCTTGCGCCTAATATAGTCAATCTGAGCATTAACTATAGATAACCAATCCATGCCCAAGATGACGTCGTAAGGCCTCGACGCCGCTATAAGAAGATCCCAGTCGAAGCTCTCACCACCTAGAGTAAGCTCACACTTCTGAAACCCGTGTTTAATCGTCGAGTCTGCTCCCATAGGAGTCTCTAGCCGTAAGGATCGAGCCAACGACTCCGTCGGAATATCTGAGCTCCGAAAAAGGGCAGTGGGTATGAAATAATGACTCGCTCTTCTGTCTATAAGTACTGCAGAAAGGGTGGAATCGACACAGATAGTACCTCAAATCATCTCTGGCGTGCCGTGGTCGTAGGTCTCCGCTGCCTGAAGTTGTGCCTGTCTCTGCCCTCTAACACCCTGTGGTCGGGGTGGACCTCCTGGTGGTGGTGGTGGTAGAGCCTCAAAGCGTCGTCCACCACCTGCTACTTGGCCAGCTCCTCTGCCTCATCCTCCTGCTCCCTGCAGACTGCCACGGTCGAGCCTCTGCCTCTTCCTGGGTGGTCCCTCAACCGTCTGCTACTCCTCTGCATGGCAGGTCGGGCAGTCACGAGCCATGTGGCCCTGCCCTCCGCATGCATAGCACTGTCTGTCTCTCGAAAGACTAGATCCGCGTTGTGTGCCCCGCACTGCTGAGCCAGTGTCCTGAGGTCGTCTTCCTGAGGGTCTGGTCTGCCTAGACCCATGAGTCATTCGTCGACTGCCAGCTACAGAAGAAACTTCTACGTGTCTCCCTATGGTAGGTCTCGCCTCTGATGTTGTCTCAGCAAGGAAGCTCTCGATCATAAGGGCTCGCTCCAGTACCCCTGCCTGTGTCGGAATGCTGAGGGAGATCAGCGATGGCCTGATCTCATGCCTCAATCCCTGCTCAAAGGTCCGGGCCCGGAAGAAGGGGTCTCGTACCATATTTGTTGAGTAACGCGAGATATCGGTAAATCTCGCCGAGTACTGGGTGACCGTCAAGCTACCCTGCCGCAGCTGTAGAATCTCTTAGATGCACACCACACGGAGGGTGGCTGGGACGAACTCTGAGCAGAAGAGGCTCTCAAAGTCCGTCCAGAGGAGAGATTCCTCGTCGTGCACCTGGAGCATCAAGCTCCAACATCTGCCTGCTGCCACCTACAGAAGGCTCACTGCGAGGATCACCATGAGGTCTGCGGGTGTCCTCACTAACCTGAAAACCCGTACAAATGCCTCTAGCCAATCCTCGGCTGCCTGAGGGTCCGTCTCCCCGCGGAACCTGGGTGGTCGCTGATGATGAAACTCGTGCAGTGCACTAAGGCGACGTGCATCGTCAGTGGCAGGGGCTGGTAGCATCGGTGACTCGGCGGGTAGAGGTATCGCCAGTTCCTCTACTATCAAAGGGCCATGTACCGAGGCCTCGTCGCTCGGTGGGCTGTCTTCACGCACAACTCTCGGAACCCTAGCTGGTTGTCGTCGTGGGGCCATCCTGAAAAGAGACAGGTGTGCCACAGTTAGAACAGTATACCTGGTGAGCTGAAACAAAGTAATCAAAAAGAAAACTTGAAACACACATGCAATCAATGTTTTTGTGTATTAAGTCGAAAATCAGATGTCAGGGTCCTGGTGTACAGATATGTCGGTTGCCGCACTAAAACTGGACTCCCTGGACTGATATCTACACTCAACACTATTAACACTATTGCTTCACATAGAAAAAGATCAGAGTCCTGAGTTATGCAGTAGAACCGAACTCCTCTGATACCAATTTGTCACAACCTATCCTCGGGGCCCGTGCCGTGACAACCCCAAGCCTACCTTCCATAGGCCAGGGGCTGGCGACTAGCACAAAGGCGTAATTCCCTGCAAAAATGGAAGGAATTGCCTTTGTAAAGTAAACAAACACCACAGAGCAAGCAAGTAGAAGTAAACACTAAGTAAAAACTGGGTACAATAGAAAGTGCGGTAAAGTAAGTGGGCCAGAATACAAACCCAAACTGAAAGTAAAGTACAACTGAAAGAGAGTATAGAAACTGAAAAGTAAGCCACAGCGTCCAGCCGTCCACTGGTAGTCCCACCTGAAGGGTGGGTACAGATAGCCTCCACAGCTCCTCAGGTCCATCCGTCTGCTCCGAGTACGTCCCGCCCAGTGGTCCACCTCCAGGTACCATCCTGCTCCGCAAGCCTCAACCATGATCAGTGTTGTCCGTGGTCTGCAACCAACACAACGTAGTTCAGGCATAACCCATGAAGGGGTGAGTACAAGCTACTCAGTAGGGATCCTAAGACCCCCGAAGGTCTCTCGGAATCCACAAAGGATAATCCACCGAGGAAATATACAATCATGAAGTAACATCCAACACTACTTAGGTATATGACCATACGTATGCCTAAGTCACCAATTCCAGTTCGGCTCCAACATCCGAGCCCAAGTTCGATCACATCCACATAGGATAGCACAAAAAAATCCACATAGGAAAGCTGGTTAAGATTCATCTCACACAGGTATACTTCTTCGTAAGACGATAGAGATGATTAGATGTAGTCACTGATTCATCTAAGCCGTCGGACCCACATAGGATCGATAGGTACTAACCCCCGCAATGACCCAAAAAGGATCGATAGGTAACTAACCCCCGCAATGACCCACAAAGTATCGATAGGTAACTAACCCACGCAATGACCCACAAAGGATCGATAGGTAACTAACCCCCGCAATGACCCACAAAGGATCGATTGGTAACTAACCCCCGCAATGACCCACACAGGATCGGACCCACACAAGATCTGTAGGTGCTGGCCCACACAAGACAGCTGAGCGCTGACCCAAATAGGATCGGTAGCACTGATCCACGTAGGATCGCTAAGTGATGTAGTCGTCGCCGTCGAATCCAAGAAGGATTTCTGTACAGTAGTCATCGTTGTCGCAGTCGCAGCCAGCTCTAGGGTTCCTACACACAGTAAGCTCATTCGGGAGGGTCATCTCCACGATCCAAAGGGCTGATACATCAACTGAGACAATTTCTGGAGTTGATGTACCCAAAAGTTCCTTATCGTCAACAAGAACTCAACGTCACAGACGGCACGTCAATCGGACGCCCGGTCTGAGAGTTATTGGCTTTTTCGTCCCAGGGGCCCGGTTTGTTTTTAAGTCAAAACTAACCCGACCATACTCCAACTGCGTCCAAACCTCGATCGGAGTAAGAAAAAAGGTCCGTATCACTTAGAAGAATCCAACAAAGTCCACGGCACGTCAATCGGACGTCCGGAGCTCATGTTATAAGTGTTTCCGCTCCGAGTGCCCGGTTGGTTTCGTGTACGAACCAACCTGGCTGAACCCAAAGTACTCTGAAACCTTGAGTTTAATATACCGAAAATACAGTCTCGTTCTAAGGATCGCATCGCCGCGAACGGTGCGTCGATCGGAGGTCCGCAACCCAAGATATGGGAAAAAGACCGAAAGAGGTCCGGAAGTGGGGGTTTCGGGCCCAGACCGACCCGGCCCGAGACCCCCTGGGCCGGCCCGAACCGGGTCAACCCGACCTAGGTCCGGGTCTGGCCCTCTTGGGCGCGGCCCGAACCGGCGCGCTGGCGGTCCGGTGCGCTGGACAGGTGGCTCGGCAGAACGGCCGAGCCGTTCTGGATGCGGGGGGGGGGGGGGGGGGGGGGGCGCTGCCCCCCGCTTGTTGTAACCGCGACCCCATAATGGGGGCCACTCACATCCGGCCAGCCGGGGGTTTCGAACCCCCGGCTCTTCCACTGTTCGGCCGGCCCGCTCCGGTCGGCCGGCTGCTGCCGACTCGGGACCGGCAAGGGCCGGTCCCCCTACTCTGACGCTGGCGGCCCGAAACCGGCCACCGGTTCCCCCGCTCCGCCGCGGCCCCGCTCCGGCCGCGTTGTTTTTTCGGGTTCTCCGGCGCAGCGCGACGGCGCCGCGTTCTTGTTCAATTCAAAGGTGCGGCGCAACGATGCCCCACATTCCTTGCCTCATGA
The DNA here is from genome assembly GCA_963277665.1 of Viscum album. Lineage (NCBI taxonomy): Eukaryota > Viridiplantae > Streptophyta > Magnoliopsida > Santalales > Viscaceae > Viscum > Viscum album. Next base: position 565,690,241 of record OY728160.1, on the reverse strand, counting down.
CCCCGCGCGGTGAGATGGCACCGCGCCATCCTCATTCCATTCCACCACAAGGAAGACAAGATAAAAAGGGAGGAGGTTCGGCTGTGTTTGTGCGGTTTGGCCCCCTCCCGTTAACTGGTAACAGGTGGTCCAAAAGTATGAGGAATGATGACGGATGAAAACACGAATATCATCAACAATAAAAGAATTACTTTCCTCGAGCGTAGCTTGAACGGAGGTTCGTTGCGGAAATAACAATCGCGGAAGGAGGGGTCGCCAAATGAGAATCGTCGTGGATGAAGGCGTCGTTGGCGTTGCGGTACACGACGTCGCGTAGTCGATCTCCAAGGATTCGGCATTCTTCGTCGGAGATCGGTGGGTTCTTCGCCTTCTTCACGTTCTTCGTGTTATTCGATGAAGATGATGAATATCTTCAAGCCTCCCTTAGCTTTTCTCTCAAACCTCTCAAGCAACAAGTCTCCAACCAAAATAAAATAAGTACCTCACTTATTTTATTAACATAACTTAAGTTTGAAATTCAAAATTTGAATTAATCCACTCAATTAATTAACTCAAGTTTTCAAATTAAATGAAGGGTTATGGAAGGTTAGGGAAGATGAAGGGGTGGGGTTCGTGTGGGCCCCACCACCCTCATAACCTCCCATGGGAAGTTTGGTGGTTTCCCCCAACTTCCACCGAAAGCTTTAAACCACTTAGTGGAAAATAGAATTGATGCTCAATTTTATTTTACCTTCCAAAACTTTTTAACAACTTCTCTCGTTTAAACGCAACTCCGGAAAAGGTGTTCCTAAGCAATTACCAGCGTTGCGAATCAATCGGTCCCCTCGGAATTTGATTCTGAGCACCGGTTCAAAAGTAATAAAAAACCTGCTCATTCGTTCACTAAACGTACCAGAGCTAAACTTCAGATAGAAATTTCGAGCACACCAGGCCTCAGATTCAAGTGCCGTCAGAAACCGCGTTCATGTAAAATCCCAATGAAAATTAAGAAAAACTTTCCTTTGAATTTTACGGGTCTTTACAATAGGAGTGGAGACTACTTCTAGGTGGAGATAATTTCCACAAATGAGCACCATTAGTGTAACTTAGTCCAATGTGCTCACCCACATTAAATCACCTTGTCCTTCGAGAGATACTAGAGTCCATCATTACATATTTTCTATAAGAAAACCTAGAAATATTCACCCAAGTCTATTTGTAGTTCCTAGGATTCTACATCCCTATGTGCACTGTAACAACCTAAATATTTATAAATGAAACTCAATTTTTGTAGGAATAAATCCTTTTTTAATTAATGTTATTATAGAAATAATGTGCACTACTTTGTTTATTTTAAACAATTATAAAATATATCCTATTTGATTCAAAAGACCTCTAATCATTATAACCCTCGATAATATAGTTATTGTATAGTGACCAATAAGATTAGTATATTAATTTTTATGATAAATTCCATTAGACATATAATGGAGAAGTGATTACCTAGACTAGGGGGATAGTACCCTACGAAGACCATTTATCAGATATTCTTAGGGCGGAGGAATCACTAGGATTTTCCCCTGACCAAGATCAAACTGATATTCAACAACTAAATCTTTATTAAAAACCATTTATGGGGTAAGTTCATTCTTATCAAGATCACATCCCAAAAAAAATTCATCGACCCACCCCAAGAAAGAACCTCCATCACACACCTTACCTTTAGGGTGTATGCTAGTATAATAAAGGGTAATATATACCCTTGTTATATGAATATTTATATTTTCCTTTTAAAAAAATAATGATTATAATTATCTATTTTCATTAGTACATTATATATTCAATTATATATGATTTTTTGAAAATTATATTTTGTTACAAATAAACTAAAATTATATTTTTTATCGAAATATATGGTATTAATTAAAACATTTTTCAATAAATTCAAGAATTTTGAAATATATTTCAATTATATATGATATTATTATTATATAATATTTATTTATATAAAAATTATATTATAATTTAATTTAGTCTAATATAATCTCTATAAGGGACAAAAACGATTATTGTCATCAAAACCTATATTTCTCAAAAAATGAAAATTTTTATTTAAAATTGGAAATTCCTATATTTATACAATTATTTTGAGAAAATAAATTATTTTATTTAAAATTGGAATCTCTAAATGAGAAAATAGATAATGTTTTCATAATTTTATGAGATATTCAAATTTTTTGCTAGAAATTAAATTATGTATAAATATGTAGTATGTATTATGAAATCATAATATCCCAAAAATTATTCAATAAATAATAAAAATGGAATAAAAAATCCTAAATATATATTTTCCCGTTAAAATAATAGTTTTAAAATAATTTTATTAATTTTATATACCATTAAATTATCCTCTAAAAAAAATATTTTATTTTTAGGTTTTAAAATCAATTCTAATGAATATGAATCACATCCACATCAACAATGGTATAATTTTAATATTTTCGGTTCATGGACTTATAAAATATTTAAAAATACTCATATTTGATGGAAAATATATTAAAATCCATTGGAATGTTTCTGGTTTTGATTATATTTTTTAAAGAGTCCAAGACATATTTTATAAATTAATAAATAATTTCCCTCTCTTCTGCTATAAATACACACCAAAATCCCATTTCTCGTTAGTAAACTCCCATTGAGAATGAATCACTTCATCATATCCCTCTCTAAATCCTTTATAAGGTGTTTTTATGCTCTTAAGAATCTCCTACCAAGCCTTGAATCCCCTACCTATCCATCTCTAAATCCCTTATAAGGTGTTTCTTGGCTCTTAAGAAGCTCCTCCCATGATTTTAAAAGCACCCTCTCAAGGTAAGTGACTCTCTACTATTAATTTATTTCAAGTACTTTATTTGTACTAATCCCTTTTGATGTTTAATTTTCCATGTTTTAATATGTTTTTAGACATACCTTTTATTATCCTTATAACACCCATGTAATGAAATAACACCTTCCTTACTCATTAAACCCTTACATAAACCTTTATGTACACTCGTTATGTTACTGAAATTGTTCTGTGACTTTCCATGCTAAAATTTTATATTTTTAATAAATATACCCATTCCCATTCAACTGTACTAATCCAAATGGAACTATCCTAAATGTTTGGATATTTTAATTTATATAACCCACACTCATCAATAATGGTATTAAAATTTATGAAATATATTCTTATTTTATATTGACGATGTGACACACAAATGAATCTAAATTATATGACTTCTACGATTTGGCCCTGAATTATATAGACCTCCAAATCATTGCATAATATTTTTTTTAATGAGGTGTCATGAATGGTTCACAAAAGGTTCTCCTAAGAATAATAAGCTATGATGTCTCAACTGTTATCCTTGACTTATGTTTATGATGTATTGTTTTTTATTTATGCCACGTTCTTATATTTCCTTGACATTATAATCTTATATCATTCTTTGATGTTCATGTCAATGATTTTCACCACTTTTAGTTAACATTCATATGCCTATTGACTCACATGTATTACTTTCATAATGTAATGCTTTAATTATTCCCTTATTGGATTTATATCTCACTCATTTCTTTGTACATACCTAGGTTCCCCATGCATTATTAGAAGATCAATGAATTTTAATGGCATTTTATAGATATTTAAATAATTTCATTGAATTATTTCTTCATGTTATTTTATAATGTAAGTAATTACCCAAAAACATAATTCCTAGTGATCTATTTGGATTTTTTAATTTTTATCTCTATATAAAAAATAATGAAAAAAGGTTTATTAAAGATACAAGTTTTTATAGCTAGAATTAATAAAAGTAATAGTTGTTTTTGGTTATTAGAATTATAAAACATGGTGAAATCCTTAATGATAAGACTAAACATATGAAAATAGCCCTAAATTTTGGTAAACTATAGAGTACGTCATTTACAAGAAACACAATACCTTTCTAGATACTACATATAGATATAGAGATAACCCAATTTTACCTAGTTGTAATAACTCCAAAAAGGGTGCATCGGGTATTAACTTGATCATAAACTGGAGCATATAAAATAGGCATTGTTTCACATCTAGTTTGAAATTTCTTGAGGATATTATTTTTTAAATTCACAATCTCTTTATGAAACAATATGAAGGTAACAACCATTGCTGTATAATTTTATATTTTTAAATAATCCATGGATAACATAAATTAAAAGTAATAATTTTATAGGTTATGGAATGTATTTCATTCATGAATTATCAATACAACATTCATAGTTACCCTTTTATGTGTGTAATGTTTTTAAGCTTCTCATCCCTAATTTTCCATTTATTTTATTCGATGGTTGGAAATAGGAAGAACTAATTCAATAACCAATGTTATGTAATATTAATGATTTAAAAAATGATATTCTCAATATGATGGGAAAATTATTTTATAACTTTATGACCATAATTTCTCAATTTAGTCATATTTTGAATAGAAACTTGTTTCAGGGGGCAAACTCTACATCCCCGTAAGAAAGGAAAAGATAAAATTGAGACATTTATATAAAATATGCCTTCAACTTTAAGAACATATTGTAATCCATTAATCATAGAATAATATATCAACTCCATTCAAAATTTCTTCTGTATTCTTAAATTAACTAAGAAAGTGAAAAATATGCTAAATATTTATCATATAGAGGGACTATGTAATCAATTGTGGATGTTTTTCGATAAATGTGATTCCTGAGGATGAGATCGACATTATAGAGTGGAAATATTTCCAAAAAAATCAATAAATATTTTCCTCACACTATCTGAAATAAAATATTTACATATTTCCTTAGTCTCAAGTAAAAAAGAAGATGAATTCATGAGGGAGTTTGAGGCAAACTTACAAATATTTTAATGATATACCTCTAACTTTTTCACTAACCCTGAAATTAATTTCAACCTCTTCTTTAGTGGGATGAAGAAAAATATATGATAAGCTTTAGAAATTATATGCATTAAAATATACTAGAAAATTTTCTAGTGTTCCCTCACATTTTAAGTGGAGATCAAAGAATCTCAATATTCTAGAGATTGGAAACAGAGAATATAGTTTAATTTTTTGGGAATGATTGAGAAATATCATGGTGGAAATAAATTCTAACACCCCACTTTTCCAAAGTGTTGTAAAGAGTATCCCAAAAATTTAATGAAAGGGATAAATAAATTCTTTAGGTGTGGGAATAAAGATCACATAACATGTGAATAGAGATGAGAGAAACCCATCAGTATGAAGGAAGAAAAAAAATTTGATCAACAATCTAACTATTATACAATGTTTAAACTACAAGGAATAAGGAAACTATGTGAATAAATGTTCAAAGCCAAAGGGTTTTTATGATAATCGATAACGACAACTTTGAAAGACCAGATTGTAAGTGTGAGTATATTTTATCACAACAGCTAAGGTAAATTCTAAAAAGTACATGGGGATAATTTCACTAGTTATTTATTCAGGTATGGTGACCATAATATTTTTCTCTTGTTCCATGCATTCTTTCTTGTCCTGTATATTTAGGATAACTATTTAAAAACCACCTCAAAACGTGGAGGAAGTGTTATCCATGAAAATCAAAAATGGGGAAATTATTCCATCCCAAGTATATAACATCTCCTATCTTTGTATTTTCAAGATAAACATCCTAGTGATCCTTTTGATACTCATTTAAGGGTATTAAATTCAATTATGGGTATGGATTTTCCTTTCTTACATAGATCCAACATCAATTTTCAGTATAAGGAAATCACGTTCCATATCAAAAATTTCCATTCAATTTTATATAATTTAATTGAGGATATGAATATCCTTTGTAATCATTATCATATGTTGGTATATTATTTCCTTATGATAAAATGTATCTTTCTCAAGTGACTGAGTCTAAGGAAAATTTAATCCTTGTTAACATTCTTAATATTAGGGAATACATTGTTGTGTTTCCAAATGAATTGTATGGCCTTCCTTCTAACTGATAGGTTTTTTTCTTGATCAAACATATACTCAAAGATTTTCTAGTATCCAAGAATATATATATAATGACCATTGTTAAACTTTAAGAGATGGAGAAGAAACTAAATGAGAATCTGTATAAAGGGATTATATTCCCAATTTCCTCACCATGGTGTATACCATTCCTATTTATTAATATTATGGATTGTTAAATATGCCTCATACTTGATTACTGTGTTCTTAAAAATATCTTGATTAAGAATATATATCTTATATAGTGTATCGATAACTTATTTTATCAGTTAAATAGAGCTTGCTAGTTCTCCTAGGTGGATCAACGGTAGAGACATTATCAAAAAAAAGTGAATAAGGATGATATCTCTAAGGATAATTTTCAAACAAGTTATAGGAACTATGAGTTCATAATGATTCCATTTGTATTCACTAATTATCTAGTTATCTTCATGTAATTAATGAATATATTATTTTGATACTACCGTGGAATTTTTTTGGGTAGTCTTTATAGATGAGATTTTTATTTACTCCAAAAACAAGGAGGAATATGAGGATCATTTTAATTCTATAGAAAAACCTTGTTAAAGGAAAAATTGTATATAAAGTAAAATAAATGCATGTTTGTGATGAAGAAAATTAAATTAGTGTGGTATGTTATCACCATCAATGGGATGTTTTTTGATCCTTTGAAAATAGAGGCAATTGAACGATGGCCCCAAACAATATTTTTATGGATATCCATAGCTTTCAAAGGTTAACTTGGTACGATCTTTGATTTTTGAGAAAAATCTCATTATTTTTTGGACCACTAAAATGAGATAACTCAGAAGGTAGTGGAGTTTTTTCTTTAAGGATTAATGAAAGAAGATATTTAAAGATTTAAATAAGGTTTATGTAAATGCACATATGCTCACATTACCCACCAGTGGGGAAGGATTTGTAATCTATACTGATGAATCAAAATAATGATTGGGGTGAATACTCATGCAAGATGACAAAGTGATATTTTATACCTCTTACTAATTAAATATTCATGAGTGGAAATACCCAACCCTTGATCTGGAATTGGCTTCAATGAAATTCACATTAAATATTTACAGACAATATATCCATATTGAAAATGTGAAATATATAAGGATCATAAAATACTCAAATATATATTCAAAAAAAAATATAAATATGCAGCAATGAATATGGTTAGATAAAAACAATGATTATGATTGTTCAATCAATTACCATCATGGATGGGAGAAAAAATTGGTAGATACTTAGAATATAAAGGATCATGTAACTCTACACTTAATTAGGATTAATAGGGGTTTAATATTATTAGACATTAAAAGGAATGAAATTATAATAGTAAAAGAATATTAATCCAACCATGCTCAAATAAATACACAACTATCCATTTTTTAGAGAATCAAGGTGGTCCCAAAAGATGATGAGGACCTATATAGGATGATAGTGAGTATTATTGAGTTTCTTGTTTCAATAGATAGAGTTATATGGTTTGAAAACCCATAAAATCCAAATATGAAGAGGAAAATTATGGATGATGTGCATAGCCCAAACTTCTATATTCATATAGGAATCACTAAGACATAGATAGATTTGAAGAAAAAATACTAGTGGGATAATATGAAGAGGGAGATTACAGAATATTTATCTTGGGGCTTGTTATTCCAATAATTCATGGTTGAATGATAAAATTATAATGATATAATGAAACCATTTCCCATACCAGAATAGAAATGGGAAAACCTAGTCCTAGATTTCATTATAGGACTCCCTAAGACATATAAAGGTAGTGATGCCATCTAGGTGGTAGTCAATTATCTTAAAAAGATATTTCATTAATTTACTATCAAAGAATATTTCTCTATTGACCAATTTTTTAATATATAAATACGATAATCGGTTAGTCTTCATGGAGTACCACTATCTATTATATTTGATCGAGATCCAAGGTTCTCCTAAAGTTTTGGGAGAATCATTCGGTAATATTTGGATATAGATCTGAATTTTTGTATGTATTTTCACCCTCATATGGATGGTAATATTGTAATAACCATTAAAAATCTCGAGGATATATTAATATCTTATTAAATATATTTACATGTATGTTGGCATGAAGTAAGAGAGTGGAATCTTATGGGACTGAAACATATCCAAAAGATGGGATTGAAGGTACAAACCATTATATGGAATATAAAATCCACAAAAAGATGAAAAAATATTTATACATGAATCGTCGATGAAACCTATAGTTTGAGGATGAAGAAATTGTGTTCCTTTTTATATCACCATGGATGAAAGTCATGATAATTGGAAATAAGTGATGGTATATTTCAAGATATATTGGTCATTTGATATCCTTGATTGCATCCGAGTTATGGACAATTGATTAGAAATCCCACCAAACCGATCTCAAGAACCTAATGTGTTCCATGTATCCCTCTTGATAAAGTGCATAACATGCCCATCACATGTATTGAATTTTCCTTTCATAATTAATATATGTACTATTAATTAATATAGTTGTATAAAACACATAAACTACTTCGGTTATTTTGTACTGTTCTAAAATACACCCTATAAGACTCAAAATAACATTAAATATAATAAGTATTGATAATATATACATTTTACATTTACTACATAGATTATTTTATTAAGGGCTATGATAAAGTCCAATTGACAAAAAAAGAAAAAGTTATTGACCATACCAATAAGATCATACCATATAAATCCCATTAGTTTTAGATTTCGAGTGAGATGAAATTATTAGGTTTTTCCCTTGACCAAGTCCATTTAAAGATTCAAAAAGTATATCTAAAGGTAAACCATATATAGGATAATTTCAATCTTATCAAGATCAGGACCCAAACCATGTTATCCAAACCATCCCAAGAAAATACAACTGTCACAGACCATACCCTTAAGGCATATGATAATGTAGTAATGGGTTATGTATCTAGACCCTAGTAGTATGAATTTTTATACTTTTATTTTTTATAAAATAGTTATTATATTTATCTTCATTTATTATTACTTTATATATATAATTATATATGAGTTTATGAAAATTATATTTTGATACAATGAAAAAAAAATTATTTTTGTAAAATACATGGTTTTAATTAAAACACACTTTTTGATAAATTCAGTAGTTTTGAAATAAATTTTATTCTAATATAATATTATTATTAAATAATATTTAATCATATAAAAATGATAATATAATTTACTGAATTATAATATAATCATGATATGGGTCACAAAACTGTTACTGTCGTAAAAACTAGTATTTTTTAATTGAAGAGGATTTTAAATTTAAACTTTAAATTATTAGTTTCAGAGGATTAATTTGATAAAATAAATGTTAATTTTTAAATATACATATTTAAATTATCCAATGGTAAATTTTTCAAAATTTTCTAAGTGTCAAATTTTTTGGTAAAATTTGATTACGTTATAAATATATAATATGTTTTATGAAATTATAACAGCCCAATGGTGATATAATAAATACTATAAATTTAAATATTACCCAAAAAATATTTCCCCCTGAAAATAATTTATTTTCTATTTTATTAATTTTATAAACCTTTAAATAATCATCCAAAACCTATATTGTATTTTATTGTTTTAAAATCAATTATTTTTTAACATGACTTTATTCCACAACACCAATGGTTTTATTTTAATATGTTTATCTAAATGAATTAAAAAAATTTAAATCACTTATATTTGGTAGAAAACAATATAAAAATAATGGAATGGTTTGTGGTTTTACTTATTTTATTATATAGATTCCAAAATCTAAGTTTAGAGCATAATAAAGAATTCCCCTCTCTTTTTCTATAAATATCCAACCATCCTCTCATTCCCCTTAACTCAAACCCCGTTGAAAAAAAATTTCCTCTACTTATACCTCTCTAAATACCTCTCATGGTGTTACCCAGATCTTAATAAAATACTCTCATGCTTTTTGAATCACCCTGACAAGGTAAGGACTCGCTCTTCTTCCTTTGTTTTAGGAACTTTATTTATACTAAGACCTTTTGATTTCCATTGCTCATAATGTAATGTGTTTTTACACATCTATTATACTATCTTTATGATTATCATGTAATTAAATAACACATTTAACTATAATTAATCCCTTCTATAAATATTTATATATACCTGTTATGCTAAAGAAATTATCTCATAATTTTACATGCTAAACATTTGTATCATGAGTACCCACTCCCACTCATGGGTCTTCACCTATCTAGACCTATAAATTATTAATTGGTGTATTCCTTCTATGTAACCAAGAATCATAAATTGTGGGATTAAAATTGATGAAATATTTTCTTATTTTGTATGACCTATGTGGTACAGAAATTCATGTACATGATATGAATATGATGGGCGGGCCTAGAATTATATAAACATCCAATTAATTAGGTAATGTTTTTATCTTTTGAGATGACATGTATGGGGATTGTGAGTTTTCCCAAGAACATTATGTTATTATTTCATGGAGTTTACCCTTGAATAATTCTTATGATGTCAAGTTTTATGTTGTTTCTGTATTCCTATGTTTCATTGATATTATTATCTTATATCATGCCTAGATATTCAGGTTTAGTAATCTCACCCATTTTATGTCACCATGATTTGATTCAAGACTCACATGTATTTATTACATCATATTATTCATTAATTATTCCCTTAATGGGATTTATATCTCACCCCTTTCTTATATAGCTTCCCAGGTAATCCCATGCAGTATTAGAAGATCAATGGATTTTAAGGTATTGTTTTGGGGATTTTAATAATGTCATTATATTATTATTTCATGTTATTGTACTATATCACTAATTACCTAAATAAAATAGGCATGATGATCTTTTTATATTGACTTATTATTATATTTATGTAATAAATCATGAAAAAAGTTTATTAAATATATAGTTCTTTATCTACAAAACCCACTTGTGAAAAGTCTTTTCTTTCCCTCAATTCATGCACTTAAGTCATGAAAGTGGAAGAATGCTATTTGAGTAGAGTGTGGGAGTGATTTAATTTTTATAACTATGTGTTGGGATCTCCAAATATATAAATACACTTGATGAAACCCAATTTTGAAACATAGTGGAGAGGGAAGAGGAATTAAAACCCAAAAGAGACGAAGAGACCTAGACGATTTGAGCCACCTTTGAGTATAATTTGTTAACAATTTCTATTTAGAGAATATTATTAAGAAAAAACATAAAGGGGTGAACTAAAATTAAGGGTAACTTCATCATCCAAATTAGTTATCATAAAACCATCATCAGATATATCTTTCCCTTGAATCCTCAAGAATTAGGGATAAGTAACACAACGTGTGTTCTCCCCACTAGAGAAACAATTCATCTAATTTTAGTCAACAGGGTGACACTTATCTAGTGTATCCTTTTATGGAAACACATTTCCCTCTCCCCACCCCACCCAACTAGGGTCACACTTAGTCCTACACTCATACCAGGGAAATCCTTCTCCTAGAAACTCAATCAAGGAATCCATTCACTAAGTCGATCAATAAAATGGTACACATTTTTCTATAAAACTACATTCAAGTATTTCATTACTCAAGTCTCTTACCTAGGTTAAAATAAATCCCATATCTCTTACATATACTCTATCCTTACCTATGTCTCCTACCTCAGTGTTTATATACCTAGGCCATCTCAATGGCCTCCAAAATTACATGATCATATCATTCACACCAGAGTGAATCCTACTGATCATGTATTCCCTTGTTTTGGTTTTCCCATAAATTTTCATCCTTAATAGATTGATCTCTTATGGTGTTCATGATCTTGTACTCCCTTGAAAATGAAGGTTTCTATCATTTATTGAGTGGTAAAAGCTCCACCAACTCATGATTCTCATCATGTTTGAACCATATCCAACTTCTAGTCATCTCAAGACTCTAGTGGACCTATGTGTTCCACTTAATGAGATAGTAACACATAATAGGAATCATAATAGGTGTTATCTACAAAATATACCTTCACATTAGTCATGTACAATATAAGTAACCTTTGAACTATGTATGAATAAGACCCACACATATCATCATTATGTCTTAGCAAAATATGGGCCTCATAAAAGGTGAAACCCTCAACTATTCTATATGATGGTATCCTTTTTAGGTGTAATATCAAATCATTCTATCATTAATGATATCATCCCTATGATCCATTAGTAAACCTTAATCAATTTCAAGCCTCTAATATTGTGTGGTCCTAAACAAAATTATATAAAGGCCACCCGAGTGTAAGACCCAACCTATCCTCTTGGGGATTTATCCATCATGAAACCATCATCAAAGGACTATATTTCCTATGATATTCCTTCACTCAATGATCCATATTCTTTATGAGTATACATATTCCCTATATTTTTTAGTTTCCAACATATATGATGAATAAAATAATTTATTCGTATGGAATTCCCACATAAAACCATTTCACATAGTGGTATTACCATCATGACTTAAAAGTTTATAACATATGTACCTACCATATGATGTTAAACTACATAGGTCATTCCAATCACATGAACCTAAATGGTGTCACTCGAACAACATGGGATTTAATTCACGTTAACTAGGTTATGTAGTATTCCCCTTTGGGGATTAATACCAACACTTAATAGGTCTTATATGTATGAACTTAAAATTAATTTTACCAACTCATAGATGAAATAAATTAAAAACAACTATATTATACATTTTCCCAAGACATTATAAGGTATGGCATGAATTTTTTAGTGGAACATAATAATTTCGGGTTTTGATTCCCTTTATATAGATACATATACAGTCCCTCGAAAATTTTATATCCTGGCTCACCACACCTATTGTCAACCTAAAGGGTGATAAATTTTATATCTCCAAACTATGTTTCATTAAACCATAATATATCCACGAAATAAATAGAGATGTAGAACCTATGATATATTAATGTTGATGAAAGAGATTAATCACCTTAATTAAGGTATCTAATAGTAATAAAATTACTAAAAAAGGATTATGAATATGTCTTAAATCTATAAGTGAGTCCTAGAGTAAGAAATAACCCCCCCCCCCAGGGTGACACGAGATCAAACTCCCATTGAATTAATCAATGTGTGAACGAAAGTGTTTTGAGAAAATTCTCATTGACCGACTACCTTTTTAAATAATATCGATACATAATAAAACAATTAGGGGCATGATAATGGTCGTAAATATAATGGTCAACTCGAATTGAATCTTTTACCAGTGAAAGTGATCAATGGATCTTGATCTTATATATAATGCTACCCTAATGGGTTCCGTATTTAAGGATGTTTATTCCTTTTAGAACTCCCATAAACCATTTAAATGTTTAATTTGATCTAAATAAAAACAAAAATATGAATAATATATAATACGAGGATTAAAGAATAGATACAAATCAACTGTGTAGCTCTTTATTCTGCTACAACTCACCAGATAAGGTGCTCGATATATGCCTCATCTACAATAAGGTTTTTGGCCTTGTAAGCTCATGAGACATTGTTTTCCTTTCAATAACTCCAAAAAAATGTGAAGAATTTCCAAATATGGAAATAAAACATCATTGACTTCATTCTATCCTTAGATGTCTCCTAGGAAATCCTCTTTGTGGTGAAGCTTTTCCGACCATCCCACTAGTAGACGAACATGGAGAAGTCAGTCACACATGTAACTATATCCAATTATTTTCAGAGAAACTACCCAGAACATGAAATTTATTATCCCACATACCTGAATGAGGCGGAGGAGTTCATCAAACCATCCAACACTAAACAATGATTTCCTAGAAGGTCTCCTACAAGTCACCTCTACCTTCATCACCATTCTACCCCATCCCTTCAAAAAGACATTAAGGCTGCTGGATAGAATAACCCTCCCACAGTTTCACATACTGGTGCACCAAGAAGGACATATATTCTATTGAAAAAATATACAAGGTTAGGTAATGAACCATATCCCCATTCCCACAAAAATATTTTACTGACATATATTAGTGACGATAAGGGATAAATCCCATATTATTTCTCTAACAAATAAAACCCATTTTTTACAATTCTATGATGACTAATGCGTATTCTTCAATCCATGATCACACTATCCAGGAATAAAATATATCCTAAAAGTAAAATAGGGCACTTTTTGTCATATTATGATGGAAAAAAGTGGTAAAAAATATAATTATTCTAAAAAACAACAATGTATTTCATTAACATATATTGGTGGAATATCCCACGAAAGAATGAATACAAATGGTTTTATTATACCCTCATTACTACTATATCTTAAATATACTTCCCCTCACTAATGGATTATCTCTTATACCTACCCCCACAATATGATTTCACTATAATATCCTAATAATCACTCAAAAGTTGTCTCATAATATTTCTTCCATTATTGAAGTTTGATCACATATCTTGGTGATAACACAAGGGAAGGATCGTATTCATTATCTATATGAATAATCATATCATTATATTTTGTTGGTAAGAAAGAGATAGGACCCTATTCTCATCTAACCTCAGGTATCATAACAACATATTATAGTGGAAACATTAAAGTTTTTGATTAAGTCGTTCATTCACGATTTTTTTCTTATATAGTGTGTTTATCAAATTATTTTGGTGTTTCTGACCACAAATACCTAATTTATAACTATAGAATAAAATCTTGATGAAGTAAATATATATACCCAAATATGTCTCAAATCTCTCCCCTGATCAAGGTAAATATCCTTGAGGGCCTTCAATATCTTTCAACAGAGGCTGGATATTATAACATATCTTCATCAAATAAATGATATATTTATTATTTTGGTAGTCCAACCCATAGCCCCATGACCAATAATGATTGTATTTCTCCCTAGAGAACTTTCCATAGATGTTCTCCCCGTAAAGGTAAATGACCAGTCATGATGATGTTCACTATAATTATACCATAGAGGACTTCCCTATGATATTAAATTTGACTAGAATGATATACCTTGAATTACTAACCCATAAAATGTTTTTAACCATGTACTTCCTCCAAAAATAATCCCTGAAAATTACAATGGAGGTCTTCCCCTACAGTGATTATTATAAGGTCTTCCCAATAATGAAATCACTTCTCAAAAAAACTCCTTATGTCTAGTTCTCTATTAGATTTACCTATTCTAAAATGGAAATAAAAAAATAAATAATTTATACCCCATATTCCTCATCATTGATAGAGAATATTTCATATGAATTTGTGTTTAATCTAAGGTGATGGTCATCATATACACCTCAATCGGATCACATTCCCTATGATGGAACTTAATATATTATGATTTATTATACTCCCATTAACAAGGTTATCGGAAAGTGACCTCTATTTCTAGACTAGGTGGATGAATATATATCTTAAGAGGAATAAAATAAAATGTTCATGTTGAAATAATTGTCAAAAGATAGTATATCAATCATGTTAGGGTTCAGGGACACTATCAGTTATGTTCTACTAAAATCATTACAAGGGAAATGAATTCCTTAACAATACAAAAACATATGGGTGAACTGGTTCAATCTCAATATAATATGTTTATCTTATAAAGATTATGAAAATCACCTTGATATATTGTATAAAATATGTAATCATGTTTATTTCATCACCCTATAAATTTATAAAAACCATAAAATATAAAAGTAGTGTAATTGCCTTAAAAAACATTCCTAAATAGTTTAAAAGAACTATGATAGATAATTTTGAATGATCCACCTAAAAAATATATCAAGGTTCGAGGAGAGTATGGGGATTGACATTTCACCCCTCTCAAGAGCCAACCTAGATTATCAAGGAATAAAACTAGAAATGTTATTACTTTTGTACAAGTCTCATATATTTGGTCTGAATATATCAGTTAGTCTTTCAAATGGAATCATATTATCCCTATAAAAAATAAATAGGGTATTCAGTAAGAATTATCCCTTGATAGATTGTGGCACCACACAAGGATTCAAGTTGAACCAGCATCACATATGAGGAAAATAAATCCCATAACCACAGGGAAACTCTCAATAGTAAGAATATATTACCTAATAAGAGAACTACGTCCATTTCATTCCTAAATAAAATATTGGAAACATAATAAGGTTTAAATTTCAATCACCTCGGTAGCATTACTAATTCAATCCTAGTCTACTAGGTTAGCGTGATCTTTACAACCACCACCACACCTCAGATCATACAATCCATATAGAAAAAAATATATGATGTTGAAAGAGTTAATTCCCCCCCCCCCAAAAGGACTAGGGGCATTGTTACCTTCTCCTCATGCAAGGAATTTAGTGTTCTTTATATTGGGATAATCTTCACCAGAACCACTCTCAAGATTTCATACATTTCACAACCTACCACCTTTATTGGGATAATGTTTTGAGAAATAATCTAGATAATCCATAGAATCGCAATCCATAAAGGAATCATATTAACCCTCATAGAGCTCATGTTTCAACCAAATGTTTATTTGATTGATTTGATTTCAACTGTTGTTAAAGAGGTTTTTTGTGTTATAGGGACTTGCATAGTTTTTTTATGATTATATATGAAATTAATTTTCTGATATGATGTTTATAGAATGAGTTAGGGAGAAAAAATATAGAATTATATGGAATTTAATGGAAGATATATAAGGTATGCTATGGGGATTTAGGAATTTAAGATTATATTATATAGATGAGAGAATTTTATAAAAGTAATTATAGTATGTTCTGAAAGTTCCATTAAAATTATTAGAAGTTATGAGATGTCTAAAATTTTATGAATTTTAACTAGAGGAATATATAAATATGGGGTTATATAAATTGATTACATAAGAAATAGTAGCTGAATTTTAATATTTTATTTTTTTTCTTGTTCAGATGAAATATACATTACATTAAGTGAATATATTTTTATGATGAAATCATTAGTTTCAAAAAAACAATATAAATGTTAACCTATTTGCAATTAAATTTTATCATCATGATTGAATTTAAAAAAGTTAGGTATTTTTTTTATCATTATGGTTGTAATTTGAAAAGGTTACATAGGAGGTTGTTTGTGATGGACTATTCACAAAGTTGCATCATGGGATATATCTTTCATAAGAATTTAACAAATTTAAAGGGGTTATTAAAAATCTATGATTGTTTACATCCAATATCTGTTCACTTTTTTAAAATTTCTGAAGGAAGTATGTGGATGAGGTTTAAAAAAGGTTTGAACTATAATTTTGATGATTATAAGTATTTTCAGAGTATTTTTCCTATAAATCCAAAATTATCATTTCTTTAAAAATGAATTATAAGTAAGAGAATGTCTATAGATTAAATAGGAAAATGGAAGTGTGGATGTTTTCATAGTAAGATTAGTTTGTGAAGAAAACTATCTTTTTAATTGAAGGATACCATGAAGTGAATCAAGAAATTAAATAGGGTAGGTAGTATGGAGTAGTTTGGTGGTCAAGATAGGTGTGAGGCATAAATACATGACGAAGATCCCTGAAGTTAGAACATGAAGGGAAATTAGAAAAAAGTAGTTCAAAAATAATTACTAGAAATTTATTCATGATGGAAATTACACATACGATTTTTTTTGTGAATTTGTACGCAAGGTATTTCACAATGTGGTAGTTTAATGATGTAGTTCACGAAGGTGTTTTTCATGAAACAATTAATACGGAAGAGTTTCACAAATAAATTCAAAAAGAATTATTTTGTTATGAAATTTCATAAAAGCGGTCAGGAAAAATAGTTAGCATAAAGTATAGTATGGAAATTATAGTTAATATAGTAAAACATGAAAGTTAACATATAAAATATTAATGGGATTATTTATTTTTCATGGATGAAGAATTTTAGAATATATACAACATGGTTTTTCCTATACCTACCATAAGAACTTATGAAGTTTGAAATCACTATATAAGAAGAAGAAATTGGGGAGATTCATTGAGGATTCTACTAACACATATAGTTTATCATAAGGAAAAATTGACTTGATATAAGAAGAGGGAGTTACATCACTATACAGGTTGTATAGGTGGTCATAGTAGAATAGGAAAATTATAATGTTGAATTATAATCTAAAAAATAATTTCCACTATAATGATATTTTTTGGAATAATTATAATTAGCTATCTCATTATGTAGTTAAAATCCTTTGGATTTAAGGAAGGGAATAAAAAAAAGAAGAGTAAAAAATCATAAAATCAAGAGCTATTGTGAAGGTGATGTTTCATGTTGAACGATGAAAGACCATAATATCCCTAATATGTTTAAGACACCTTCAAATCAATAAATTGACTATACCTTCATCAAATAAAAGTTTGAAGGTGAATAAGAGGAACTTTCCCTTGTGTGAGGATTGAATTAACCCTAAATCTTATAATATTATTGGGATAAGCATTGAGTGGCCATGTAAAAAATGTTAAATCCACCAAAATTTTGAATCATAGTGGATTTTGGTACATTGAAACATCAATATTGTGTTCTCATTTTATGTAACCCACTGTGGGTGAACTAAATAGTCATTAAATTTTCTTTATGATTTACATTCCTACATATCTAGTCATTGTTAAATGTGTTTATGAGTATTATTAATTGTGAAATTGGGGGAACATAGTTCATTACAACGTGATAATAAAATACTAAATGAAATTGAAAATAGAAAGGTAAATGAAGAATTTTTTGAACACCCTGATCAACCCATCCCCCTCATAGGGTGTATATGGTTGTAAGATGAAATATTCCAAAAAATATCACTATAATAAAAAATATCTAGGAGGAGTGTCATTTATCATCAATTTAGAACTATTAATAGGAAGAAAACATTTCCTATAACTCTAGAAAGTATATTATTCCCACTATATGATTTGTATTATTTAATTTCATTAGTATAAACCATAATAATATTATGGATTAATACCTTTTTCTAAAAGTAAAAAATGAGTATTTTTCATTTTAAAATTTTATCCACACAGTTGTACAAGAAAAATGTTTTTATACCTAACATATAAGGAAATACTAAGACTAAGAAACTCTAAATATATATCAATCGTTGTCTTGGTGATACTTGACCAAAAATAAATGGAAATTCATGGATACATCCAATTCAACACCTGAGGAGGTTGATTTTCTCTCATCTAAAGAGAACTTGACAAGACAGGAAATTGATATAGAGGAGGTGTTGTGACTGAATATTTAATTACTCCAAGGAAATTTTTCCACTAAGTATAATTTATTATATGAGGCCAATGTATTTTCAATAATAAATCATCCCTATCTAAGAAAGAACAAGTCATCAATCAAGATATAAGTTTAGTCAGCCAACAAAAACAGAGCTCAGGCAACCAGTTTTTCTAAAATAAAAGATAGATGATTACCATAAATTCCTTTCACTATGGAAGTATCTATAGTTATTCAAACCAAGATATCTCAATCCGAATTGAATATAATATGAACAGACAATGAATAAAATGTGTCCATATCAAGATATGTTTGTAATCTTTTCTTGAGCATCATCATAGAAAATAAAACCATCAGATCACTATAAATATAGCGAGTTCCTTGTTACTTTAATAGAGAACATAGAGGGAAGTGAGAACCAATGTATCCAAAAATTAATACATACTCTTAGTGGGTGTATTGTATTCCTCATATACCCAACTTTTATAATACTACCATCCTAGTACTCAATGGAATGGGAGATCAATAATATAATATCATTCACTTTATGTCTTATTGGGTCCACTTATGACATAATTAAAAAAACAATAAGCAACAAAGCCCACATTATTCATCCAAACCATGTAGATACAATTATTTAATTTGTATAGAAACTAGTTGGATAGTTTTATTTTCAACTAGAATGAAAACTAAAATTACTCTAATAGTTGGGATCCATGTTAAGTAATATGAAAATCCTTTATATATAGAACTATATATATTTGGAAAATGAGTTAGTGTCATACTTTATAACTAGGTGGAAGGGACTTAGATAATACATTTATATACAATTTCTGCAATAAATATTGTTGGAGATCAATAAATAGAATCTCCCTCTAAAATTGAAATAAGTGCTAATATTATTTAATAGTAATAGTATTTTTAAAAAAATTTGGGTAGTTGAACAATAGTAAGAGGATTTCATCCAATAGTATGATGAGAAATATCATTTGACATTGATAGCTTATGGAGAGAATCAAGGTAGAGTGGAAACCATGACCATTATACTCAAGCCAACTCCAACATCATCCTTTTTACATAATCCCACAAAATATCACATAAACCCTACCCCTAAATAAATAAATTAGTATAAAATCCCTTATTATGATGGATGAAATGAGAAAATAATTCCACTATTAGAATATCATAAAATAAAAACTTTTATTTTTTAAAAGAGTAGTTCCCAATGTATTTTATCAATGCCATGGAAAATAACCTCCTAAAATGGAAAGAGATTAGATAACCTAATTAAATTGGTATAAATGACTATCCAAACTATTATTTTTCAATTATATGTTAGGGAATGATATCCAAAACTATTTTATCTTTTTGTATATATTCTTGAAAATCATTTACTCTAGGTAGGCCAGGATTGTAAAAACTTCAACGCATGTGGAATGTGTTTTTTCTTTTCCAAAAGAAGTGTATGAGGATGAGTAGAAAGTCCTAGGTATAAATTAAATGAATATTAATGACTCTATGACCAGAATTTAGTTTAAATGACAACCCATAATACATAGTTCTCAACTGAATTAACCATTTAAAACCCAAGTCCCCTCTGTAGTACCTGAGGTGACATCTTTACCATCACAGTCCTACAAAAATATGTGCAATAATAACCAATTAAACATAAAACAATTTTAATATCCATTTTTTATACTCATATATTTCTAAAATCTCTATGATTTTCTACCCCCATTACTAGTATGATGAGCATCATCCCACAAAACAAGGAAATGGTCATCGCCCTACCAAATGGGATCCTCATTGGATAAGGATTCATGGTATATATCTTTCAATTCCATAAAGAATTATATACCATTTCAATAACAAAGTAAATGTATATAAACATGAACTCTATATGTTTAATAGAGGTGGAGGTCGTAGAGTCTTAGGATGTCAAGGAAAATAAGGTTGAAATGAATCTCAAAATTCAGGAACTATTTTAGATGAGGCCATATATATTATTAATACCTACTAGTTATAAATTTAAGGCCCATAATAGGGAAATAAATATGATCAAAAATATTCTAGTAATCACTCATGTTTGATCTTAAATGAAGACCTTCTATTAGATATACAGTTATCTAGTCAACATTGAACTGTGTGAGGGGTAACTCATGCCAACCCATAGACTAAAATGATTTTAAAAAAATCAGGTTAAGTAGATTTTATTCTTTAAAAATTATCATAATTTCCTTATCTCAAACTAGTGAACAACCTCAAGACATTAAGCAAGGATTTTCTATTCAAAAGTTTGAAATCATGAATTAGATAGATCACATTTTAGATAAGATATGTATCCAATATTATCTTCAAATATCTAAATTTATTAGAGAATATCTCATTGAGTCCCTATTTAGCTCTCAATTGTTTAAGGAAAAATCTTCCATAGTTAAGGTATATCATGTGAAGACTCGTTTCACTAAATGGTACATGGACATTTTCTTCTCAAACGAATGTTGGGATACTAATCATGATCATATTATACCATTATACATATATAAAACATTAGATGATATTTATGTCTATTGATATTTAATTGATAATGTTTCTTTGATCAAAATCATCCTAATAAGATCCCTAAAACATCATGATTAAAGAGAAACCTACTTGATTCATTCATCCCTTACCATCTAGGGCTGTAATAAAAGTGAGTAAAGACACTCTGAAGGATCAAACTCAAATACCACTACCAAGATATTATTTTTAATTCCAAATTCATAGTCTTTCTCTGGGATATATCCTTTTATGACTTTCTAGGGAGGTTGTGGCTCCCCATTCATGATGTCGGGAATTCATCATACAACTAGTACCAAAAATACCCTATGAATGAGATTTTTAGGGCAGTTTATGGGGAAAAATATGCTTTTTAGTCCTATAAATCTCTGAAAATATATATTATATTTTAAAAATATAGGGGAATTAGGTGATGGTTAATGAACCCATATTGATCAATTCCCTCAATGACCTATAAGTTATACAAGTCAACACATGGATTGAACTTGGTGAAGACTACATTGTTTTCTATAAACTAAATTTAGTTGATAAATTCAGATCATGGAAGTAACAGGGTAATGAAATATACAATGTAAAATAATTGAAATAACCTAAAAAATTTCATTTCATATGTTTTAAGGTAAATGTCTCTAGTGATAAACCAACACGAAGGAAGGAAAAGGGCACTCGGTTCTTCATTTCTATCAACTTATGGCCCAAAAATATCTACCATTGTGTGTTCTTGAATTATCTTTAGTAAATAAAGCTAATACTCATTAAACAAGTGGGTATTAATTCCACTAGAAAAATTCATGGTATTTAGAAACATTCTCCCTCATCCTTATGGTAGTAGTTTCACTAGATGATCCTAGCTCAATAGAGGAAGGATGTTGTTCTAATAGATATGAAAATGACCTTATGTCATCTCCAATATTTCAAATTCCCCATACATATTTTGATAGTAGAAAATAAAAAGGAATAAGATTAGGAATAGTAAAACAATATCTCATTTATTCTCTGCATCATCCAAGTATGGTTTCACTTCCACTATCAATGAACTCTGGGGGTAAATTTAGGAAAATAAAAATACTCGCAACCTACAATGACCAGTATCTCCATGACCACTATAGAATATGTGACATATATCTACATCCAAAAATAGAATTGAGATTTATTCACCCATAACAATACTAAACAGCTGGATTGGATTTATAAATGGATACCCATTACTTATATTTATTTGGTGACAAACATTGTTATAAGAAGAAATCCAAGAGAATTCATCTAACCCTTTACATTATGGTAAAATTTGGGTTTGAAAAACTAACCAAAGAAGAATTCATCTTGAATGACCAATAACCAAAATGGTTTGATAATATCTTTCACATAATGACTAAGATTTGATATATATTTTTGTATCAAATTTAGGAATCTTAACTAGCTCTTTGAAATAGATGATTTCCCAATGCTGATCATGGAGTTACTAATCGATGTGATGGTATGTTTTCAAGACCTCTTCTTAATGGGTGGATATTTAGGATATAACTAGATTTATGTATCCCGTGATGATATGGAGGAAACTAACATTAGAGAAACCCAAGGGTTATATTTCTATTAGGAAACTCCCTTTATCATAATGAATATTGGTGTTACATATCAACATTCCATGAACTATATAATTTATTCCTTTATGGGGATATCCGTGGAATTATTTATAGGTGATTAGGTATGAAAATTTAATTAATTATATGATAATAATTTCAAAATATAGTGATTTTTTATCATATAATGATATCACATCTTAAATATAATTACTTTTAAATTTACTTTTTGTGTAACATAAAAAAATTCATATCCTTGAGATACACAATAAAAAAATAAAATATGATCACATAAAATCTAG
Organism: Viscum album; assembly: GCA_963277665.1. Taxonomy (NCBI): domain Eukaryota; kingdom Viridiplantae; phylum Streptophyta; class Magnoliopsida; order Santalales; family Viscaceae; genus Viscum; species Viscum album. Next base: position 565,666,529 of record OY728160.1, on the reverse strand, counting down.
TGAAAACCTTGATATACCTCCTCCTCTAAATTTAAATAATATTATAGGACTCCTGGGTTTTCAATTATATATCAAGATATTCATATATCACCTCTTATAAAATATATTCCCATCAAAATTTTCATAAAGAAGGGACTCACCTACAACTGGGATAAATATTTACAGAAATCTTATGATAGTCTCAAACTGATTATTATACACCAAAAAAAAATTATTATCATATATTAAAAGTAAAACCCACATAATTTATCTTGAGATACTAGAGTTATATCTCAATGAACTCCTTAATTATAATAATTTTTTAAGAAAATAAAATATCCTTTATTATATTTGTAGGTAAATATTGGATTATGAGACTTAATGATCATAAATCAAAAAAACATAATTGAAATTAACATTATTAGTATATCAGATAAGTAATTATCTAATATATTATGAAGTGAATCATGTTTCTATTATCAATTCTCTCGAGTACATGCTCAGCTAATAGTAATCTACTGGTTATCTAGTATGATGGATGGACATTAAATAATAGTTTTGCATCCAATTTTTATCTCAAAATGTATTCAAAGGGTATGTGTGGTAGATTTTTTCATAGAACACATTTTCTAAGAGAATAATCTTCTAAATAAAGAATTAAATGATGAAGAATCTATTTATATCCATCAAATCTCCCAATAATGGGAGGTGTAATTTAATTTATTTTTTATAAACCTAATAGGGAGAAGGATGAAAAATACAGAAAAATAACTTGGGAAGAATAGTGATTTTAATCATCTCCAGAATAATGTAAATTTTTTATATTATTTCATACCTATGGGATGTTTCACCAATAATGAAGTAGAGTAATAGGAAATCATTCTAGGAATGGAGTAAGTTGTGAAAATATTTAAATCCTACTTAAATATAATGGATAATTTATAGTTGATAATCAAGAAGGATGAATTGATTCCATTATTAGACTATGTATGAGTTTTTATGGGAAATATTAATGTTGTCTCATATCCTACTTTAATAGAAAACCCATGTGGGTGCATGGGATAATGCAACCACACACCTATAAGATCCATACCGTGAAGAAATAGTCGTTAACATTATATCCAAATGGGTAGTCTCACCATTCATCGGTATTGACATGGAGGAGATCAACAAAATAAATCCTTCCCCAAACCAAGATAATCCCATATCCTCTTTGATCAATTCCAAAAGTGTATGGATGTCACCTATAATGGAATATATCAAAAACTAGATTCTATAAATGCATCGAACTAGAAAGGAGTATATCATTGTGAATGTGGAAAGTTTTTCATTGATGATGACAGGAATTCCTTAAGTGTTCTCTACAAGAGATTAGTTGACGAAGTTGTCCTTAGGTGTGTTGAAGGATGAGAGACCCATGTGTCTATACAATAGTTTCATGCTAGTATATGAGGTACTCATTAGTTAAGACCCATACTCTCTCATAAAATACATATACATCGGTATTTTAATCAATTTATGAAACAAGATTGTATAGATTATACCAGAAATTTTTTTTCTTTTCAAATAAATTATAACTTCATCCATTAACCAATAGAGTTATTGGAAACCTCTGTATAATATTATCCCATTTTTATAGATTTTTTTCATGGGACTATAACCTCCAACCATTATTACGAAGATAAATTTTTTACATACAAAAACTAGATACTTCCTTAAATGGGATGAGGTAATACCCCCAAGGAAGTCAGAATAAAAGTTTTAATAATTTTTTTGAAATCAAATATCATTATTAGGTTTGGTATCCCTAACACAATTTTGAGAGACAGAAACACACATTCCTCTGATTTTTGATTGAATAGGTTATATCTAGAGTATATTATCCAATCCAATCATTATTCTCATTAACACATAGTGGTGAATGGATAAATAATTTCATTCTATAAAACCTTGTCTAATATCATTTCGAAGATGCTGGACAGAGATAAAAAGTATTATATAGATGAACCCTCACATTCATTATGGGATTGTTGCACCAGAACTCATACTTTCATATAGGTGACCCCATATTCTCTTAAATAATGTAATGAGGTAGTAATTACCATCGAGGTTTAACTTCTCTTGATTTTTATCAACATATTCAATCAGTTGTATGAAGATAAAGATTCCCACATATGAATTTATGAGATAGAATGAATCAATGATAAAGGATTAAACACACACACATAAAAACCATTATATTCATTAGAACTATGTTTTATGAGCATTAAAAAATTAGTTTCACGTCTGATAATTCCTCCACGGAGAATTAGTTCATGCTCAATTAACTCCCATGAAACCTGGGAAGAATCCTCTGAAGCTAGAACACTTATCGGAGGAACCCTATATCTTATATAATCTCTACTCAAACAGAGCTTATTCTTTTATTACCATAAATGAAGGGAATATCATTCCAACTAATAATGAAGTTTTCATTAATAAATAATTTTTAAAATTTATTTTGGAGTTCTTATAGTTCTAGTTGAAACACTATAAACAATATAGAAGGTAGGTTAATCTACATGACTCTAAATTGATATGAACTGATGCTCAATGTATGACATTAAAATATACGATGATTTTTCCCTAGAATAAAAATGTTAAACTTCATGAAAAACATCACCATCATGATATAAATTTCACACTATATGATCTCACAATTATCTGATCATGTTATCCCTTGTGACCCCAACCTATAAAATCTTTACTTATAGAAGATCTTGGTATACATGATCAAAATTAAATTCCCACATATGGAATATCTTACCACATTTGGGAGCTCTCTTTCTTAAAATATGTTATAAATAGGGTCACACTTTTCAATCTTGTTATCATGGTTCACCTACCTTATGACTAGAATTATTCCTTCATACATATACCAGAACTATGTGTTTATTAATTTTTATTACTTCATGATAGGTAGTGATGATTGGTTTTTATATTCTAGCCTCAACTGTAGATTTCATTTTCATACATGATTTTTACATAGTTATTATACATTTAACAATTAATTTTAGTTTCAATTATTTTTTTTCAATTAGGTACCCATTGATTTCACCCCACTTCTCCAAAAAATGAGCTAGATTAGTGGAGAGTTTTATTAAGAACTATGTGTGACTTGATTCATGTTCTCATGAGACACATTGTGAATCCTATATCCCATAACCTAGGACTAAATTTAAATCAGTACCAAATCAATCTTCTTTAACATAATAGTGTTTCTATTCTCTCCATTCACGTCAGATTTTCTCCAAATACCCCAATCATGAGACCATTTAAAAACCACATCTAGCAAGATTCCAACTATTTCAATTTTCATAGTCATGCCCATATTATCTATATTAGGAGTTTCCAAAATTACCAATGAAAATCACACTTTAATTTATCATCTAAACAATCACTCCCTCACACAGCACAAAGATAAGGTTATCTTATATTATATATGATTTGGATATATGTAAAGCATATTTTTAGGATTTATCATCATATAATGATAAATTGAATGAAATATGGTCCCTTATTACATTAAATTAATCATTATCATATATGGTGTATCCTATAAGACCATAAATTACATAGAAAGTTCCATTCCATATGTCCTAGTTTCCTTATATACAATCCTCATCTGCGTAAGAGTTCTTGGAATACAATTCTTCATTTACAAATCTATGAAATGATATATTAAACCCCTATTTTTAGGAATTTAAACATTTTATTTTGACCCTGTCATTTACAAAATATCTCTCCATGGATCTTTATTTGATCAGAACTACTTAATATCCTTATTTTATGATGTTAAACTATAAAACAAGAAGACCATCACATATGACTCTAATTTGTTCAGAGTGGTCAATTTGGCGTGACCTTAAAATTCTTATGAGGGACTATCTATGATCAAGATATATTACTATATATTTTCCCATTAAATAAATAATGTGTTGTGTAGATTTGTTTACACACAAAACTAATCTAAAATGAACAATCATGCATTTTTTTGGGAGAAAACATTACAATGTATTATAAAAATCAATATATTATGAGAATAAAATATGAAACATAATACATAAAATTAAAAAATAATGATACCTAAATTAAATTAAAAAAAATGAACATAAAATCTATAACCTTTTAATTTTTAATGAATATTACAAACCTAATTAAAACTATAAAAATAACGAGAATAATTATAAATACAATAGAGATATTAATAAAGAAATAAATGAATAAGATGAATGATTATAAGAATTTATGTAAGGTTATATATAGAAATAAGTTTTGAACATTTTATAAAGGCTCATTTTAAATATGATATTTTTACATATGTTTATTGGATATGCATATAGTTATATTGATTTTGGGTAATTGTTTTGTAAAAAAATTGAAAATAATATAATTCAAAATAATAAATAATTCTATAATGGAATTAGAAGGATATCGTTTAATAAAAATATATTATATTTTTATACATTAGATATTATTGTTGTTTTTGCTATTATTAAGGAATAATTTAACATATTTACAAAATTCAATGAAATAATATAATTCTTATGTATTGTCAAATTTTAATATTTAGAAGATGAATAATTAAATTTAAGAACATGTGAATAAAATCATTTAATATTAAAAATGGTGATGTTTTTAGAGGAATAGTTTTAATTTTTTTATCGTAATAAATTAAATTGATCACTTTTTAATGATGAATATAATGTAGTGATTCAATTAATAAAAAATAGATTAATTCATATTTAATTTGTAATCGATATGAAATAAGATTTGTAAAACTGAAAGTTTAAAAAGTAGTAGGTTTCTAAAAAAAAATTTATGTAAATTTTATATTTTAATTTAAAGATATATATATTTGATATATAATTTATTTTATATATTTTATTTCAAATTTAGTATCTTCATCATAAACTAGGTTAGAGAGTCAATTTCACTTTTTTGGGAAAAATAAGTTACTGGGGTAAATAGTACATCAAATTGAAAAAATATAAAAACTCTAAAATATATTATATGCTTCAAATTTTGTAAAAAAAAATTAAATAAAAATTAAATTTAATAATTGTGTGAATCTTAGTAAAAATGGATCTTCACTAGTGGTTCTACTTCCCATTTAAAATTGACCTTCCATTACCATTTAGACTTACTTATAAAAGTAATTCTCCACTACCCCATTAAAACTTATAAAACCATTAAATTCACTCTTTAATACCAACTAATTTTTCTTTCCTAAGTATTTCTTTGATTTGTGGTAGCTTATAGTTCCATTAAGGAAACTTAAATCCTTGATTCCGAAGAAACGCGTGTCGAGAAGGAGCGAATTTGTCAACGTATGCACCTAGTTTTCACACATTTTTAAATTACCAAATAATATATACTCTTTCTAAATATAATAAACAATTTTAATGATGATATATTAACATAAAAACTCTAATTTTAAATTTATACTAATACTATATAACTCTATACTCATGCTCATTCACTAGTATAACATGTTCTTGTTTGGGTCGGTTCAACCACCCAAATGAAAAATTTTGTACCAACTATATAATATTCACCGTAAATAAGTATTAATATATTAAAATTAATTATATATGATATTAATAAGTAATCTATTCCATTAATATTGTTTTATAAGTATAAAACAATAAATTAATGTTCATTTTAAAGTAACTTATTGTTATCAGTCAATTACTATAAACATGGTCAGCATGGATTACATTCTCATGAAAAATACCCATACATTCCATAAAAGAAACAAATTACTAAAAATTTAATTTAAAAAAATATATTCCACTTCATTTAATAATGTATTTATGATGAAATTTTTATCATATAATGACTATCTATATCATTATTTTGAAACACGTATTAAATAATCAATATTAGTAACATTTGATAATGAAAATAAAATATTACTAACTAATATCTATGTAATTAATGGCTATAATTTAAGTATATAAAACATAATAAATAATAATAAGGTTATAAAATATGTTATTAATATGACTATTTTTATTTTACATGAGGTTAAAAAAAATTAGAATGTTGAGAGTTAAGGTTTGGGATTTCTTTTCAATCACATTTTGAAATCAAGATTGTTTATATTGGAATTTTCTTCTAGGGAAGTTATATGTTAATTCACTCTCAAACCCAATATAGGTCATTCTACTCTGTTTATTCATGGGGATCTCATATATTATTACCATTTTATCTTTCTTTGGTTCATAATTAAACTGAAAAGATGTATATAATTTGAGGTGCCCTTATCTCTTATTTTTTTAGAAATCCTTCTACTCCATGTCCATATTCATTGTTTTGTTTTATTAATGTCCATATCTAAGATATTATGATTTTTAATGTATTTTAATTTTGAAATATTTTTTATTTACAAATGTTTTAATGGAATCATTTAAATGATTTTCTATATGGGTCATTTTCCACAATTTTTAATTTCTTTAGAAAATTATTAAAATAATGTTTCCTTATAACCACACCTTTATAAATGTATTTTCCCACTATAATCTTCAGTTTTATTTATTAATATTCTACTATATGTTTTCATTTTTTCCAAAAGTAATTCATATCCTCCATATTTTATAAAAAAATTACTTTTAAACAAATATTATCAATATTAACGGATATTTCTTCTTATTTTTTTAAAAAACTTATAATGCTCTGAAAGTATTTTTCATCTATTTAAATATAATTTAGTTATTTTAATGCACTAATTTTAAAATTATTTAAATATATCATCCACTGTATTCTTATGGATGTATTGTGATCATGTTTTGTGGAATTCATTATGGAACCTATTTTTTCCTCATGGATTAATTAAAATAAGATGATATTATGAAAGTTTTATTGTTCATGTGGCACACATATGTATGGATTATCACTATGTGATGAGTGGGACCACTATATCCCCCCAATTTAGTTGGAAAAGATTTATATATCATTATATTCCGATATTAAATGTGTTGTTAACCTAATTTCAAATTGTTGTGAGGTGTTGGTTGTTATCCCAAGTCTACTATGTTATGGGAGGGTGGTTATCCTACCCCATTATGATATGGATGTCTTGGTTATTAACCTTAAAATATGTTAAGTTTCTTATTATTATGATTATATCACCTTATTATGTTATGAAACATTCATATTTTTCATTTTTATGGCTCCTGTTAATGAATCATGCTTCCACACTCATATGATTCATGTCATGTCTCATGCCAAAAGCCTTATGTCGTGCCACATGTTTTCTACTATATGTATCATTTGGTACAATTAAATTTGGTTGTGTATATTCACCTTGATTATTTTTTCATACCCATATGCTCATATTATGATGAATTATGATATTTAATTAACATCTCTTTTGTTCACCCCATACATACCATCTGATCTCACCCCTTCGAATGTTTAAATTCTTCCCATTATATAGGACAGTATCATATATGATATCTCTATAATGGTATCATGTGTGAATAATATTTGTGTAATATAATGTTTAATGATTGTAGATATGAACTTATAGGTTCTATTCGTGTATTTTGTTGTCAGATATAATGAATAATATTGTAAAATGAGATACTATTTTTTTATTATATACACGGGCCATATCAATTGCTATCGAATTGGTGTTAATTAATTATTGGTGATTATTTTAGAAATAATAAGAGGGTAAAATCTAAAACAATATATGATGAAGAAAATGGGGTGTAGAATCAACCTAAAATGGAATAGTTTAGCATGAAAGTGACATAATTTATAAAATCAAAATATCTATTCTATTTATCATGTAACACTTACTCTAATTATGGTCACTTGATACAAAAACTAACCTTTTTTATTTTTAATGGAAATCATGAGGAGGAATAGAGTTTAAAATGGTTATGATTGACAATGTAATGATTTTATCAATGATTAATAAAAAGGGAAGGGAGATAGTACATAAAATATCATAGCCAAGTTCCATCAACTCTATCAAAATATGAATAATAAAAAATCATGTAGAACTCTATAACATGATAAGGAAAAGAAAATATGCATTTTGTCTCTCAAAATATGAAACTTTTATGGTTTCCTGCACACTCTTTATTAAATATTCATTGAATTTATGGAATTATACACTATTATTGGTGGCCTACAGATTTTATCTCACACCCTGTATGGTCCACCTTTTTATTACAAGGATAGACATCATGGATGTCGGGTAGGGATAGGGGGAACTTCATGTTTCCAATGCTTGATTTATTAAAACATGGGAGAAAGGGGGAATGTGACAGATCTATGGCCCAAGATGCTATCTAGAGATATTATTTTGGTATTTTTGGTTCCTTTGGTATACCCATATGTATATGTAGAAAAAACCATATCTACCTATATTTATTTTACTATAGCATTCCAATATCATCATTTTTTATATAAAATCAATGGATGTGATTACATAGTATTTTATACGATTGATGTTTGTTCTTCATCTATTCATTTATCTTTATGATTCCACTATTTTTTACATTATTATACTTTTTTTATCTACTCTGATCATGTGGGTATAGTATCCCCGATTTTCCACCACTTACCCTCACAACTAGTTGGTAGCCCCTGGTATATGGGAAGGTGTGATTGAGGTCATGTGGCCAACTGAGTTTAGTTACTATTAATTGAACTATTTCCTGGATGTCATAAAATGGTATCAAAGGTTTCTTTTCTTTGAAATGTTATTTTTGGGATAGTATAAAGAAGATATAGGAAATGTCAGGATTTTATCATGATACTATTCCTCAGAGTATCAAACCCATTTATAGTTCAAATCCAATTTACCCAACATGGGACATGTTGTTCTAGATTATGATTATTATAATTTATGAATGATACAATTGATAGATCCATGATTTCATCATTGGTGATACAGTTGATGAATGATATTCCTTATGACTATGGATTTTTACCCTAAGATTATATTGAAATGATATATGGTATCATGAACTATCATAGGCAATTCAAGATTTATATTCCATGAATTATTACACACCAAGTTTACTTACTAAATGGATACCCATTACTTATAAATGGATCCACGCTTCAATTTATAAATTGAATAGACCTTTATAAATTACATGTGAGGATCTGTATAAGTTAACCATTTTTAATGGATTTACTATATAAGTGAGTATGAACATAAAAGTAAATTTATCTCTAAATGAAATGGAAAGCCTTAAATTGGGATTCCAATTGAAATTTAAAGAGTGTTTTCTCTATAAATTTCAATTGACACACTATATAATGGAACCTTTGACTTCTAGTAGATAACCTGACCCTGTCCTAGCCTTAGTTGTGGGCAGTAGGTAGTGTCTCCTTATTTACCTATAATCTTTATGTCACCCAGACCTAGAATTAGGAGTAGGTACAGGGGTGTGACCCATATATAAGAAGTCCTTTACCTATCCTATTCTTATATATTAACTTTTTGTATTTATTAAATCTTGTGTTAATTAGTTTGTTTTCTATTTGTAGAAATATTACACCATGATGTCCTCAACTCATGTGCTTGGATGGATGTGATGACCATGCTTTAAAGGTATTGGGCCATTGGTTATTGATAGAACCTCCAGTAGTTCCACATGAGGCACCACCATTTATACTTGATATGGGCATCAATTTCTAATTTCAAGAAGGTTTCCTGCGTTTTATGCAGATTATATAGGTATCCATGTGACCTACCCTAACTATGGCAGATTTGAAATGTGAGTTCCTATAGCAGAATTCACCCATGGTTTTGGGTGATGGTGGTCCACATGCTATAGAGTCATAGACGGAGGCCATGCTATTGATTTTCAAGCATCTCAAGACACCTCCCAAGGGTAGTGAAATTATATCTACAGATATTCTTAATGATTCCACCAAGAGATGGTGGGACGTTATTAATCAGACGGATCACTATCAGGATATGGTTTGGAGGGATTTTCATACATCCTTATCTGATTATTTCATTCCTAGTACATTGAGGCCAATATAGCCTATGAGTTTAAGCACTAGAATCGGGGTTCCTTATCATAAAAGGATTATTATAACCATTTTATAGATCTACAATGTTTTCACCTATTCTATTAGGTGACGAGTTATTTAAATATAGAACATTCATGGATGGTCTCAGATATGAAATTTGATTATAGATGAATGTAAATCGAATTACTACCATATCTGGAATAGTGAATCAAGAACTTATCATGGCGTGTATCATGAGAGAGAGTAGGGGTGAAAGGTAGAGAATTTCAGAACCTATATTTGTAACTACATCATCCAATAGTAGGAATAATTTTTTGGATCTTCCACATGGTGATATTAGTATCTAGGGTACAAAAATAGGAATCTTGGTGTTGTACCATCAGTATGGTAGAATGAGACATATGAGACCTAAATTTATGAGGGACCCAGCCAAGTGATGGCCTTATGGATAGACGGGTCATCGTTAGAAATTTTTCATATATTTTCCCCAAGTAGCCAGACCGAGAGGGCCTTCACAGACTCCACATTCAGGATCTAGTTCAATAGCTTCTCGACACATGAGATCTAGAGTGTGGCTAGATAATAAGGCATATGAGGTCTTCATGGTCAGGGTTTCCAGAGATCAGACTTACAGTGAACGTAGAGAATACCTTCTCAGGGTATCCATGATATATCTCAAGTGGATTAGTAAGAATGTATGCAGTGCAACCATTACCCAAGGATCAGAGTTCCATACCTTCTTAGATGATAGGTTCTATTCTTATTGACTCTCCATTAGTATATTCTCTATTTGATATAGGTTATTCCCATTCCTTCATATATGTTCTGATTGTAGAGGGCCTTAGGCTCAAATATTAATTTTCCTGTGTTGTGAGGACACTCAGTACTCAATTGAGGTTATGATCAAAGATTGTTTCCCACTAAAAAGTGTTCCCTCTTGATATTGGTGGGTTTCTCTTTTTATGAGAACTCTTTTTCAATGAGATCATAGGATTTGACATCATTCTTGACATGGATTGGTTGGTTCCCTATCAGGCTTATATTTACTTCTATCACCAAAGGGTGACCTTCACATCACTAGAGGGTGGGGTTTTTGTTCCCAAGGTTGAATGGGATGTCCAGGTGATCCGATCTAGACCATATCATCATGGTATGTGTAGGATGATAGCTAAGTTTTATAGATTATATCTGGAAGATTAAGGAATGTGTCCACCATATTTACCTCCCTTGGTAGATCATTTTGTGTATATTTTCTCATATGACTTTTTAGAACTACCTTCCAAGACACATTGATAGTTTCCCATCGATCTAGTGCCAAGAGCTTCACTTGTACCTATTCCTCCTTAATGGATAGAAACTACTGAGTTGTAGGAGCTCAATAGGTAGCAAGAGGATGTATAATATAAAGTTTATAAATGACATAGTTATTATTTTTGTCTTCACTTCTCCATTCACCAATAAGGAATAAAATACCCTCAAGATTTGTGTGGATTATCATTAGTTAAACCTACTTATATTTATAATCCAGTATCAATTGCCTCGTATAGACAATCAATTGAATTTATCTGAGGAGTAAGGGTTTTATCTAAGATTGATTTAAGATTGGTTCATCATCAGGTATCTGTTAAAACATCAAATATAACATGTAGTGTACAAAATATTAGATATGGATTGAAGTATTTTTCATGTCGTTTAGTATCACAAATGCACCTGTATTTTTCAATTATCTAATGAACCTAGTTTTCCATCCATATCTCGATTCATTTGTGGTGGTATTAATGGAAGATATCTTGGTTTATTCTCACACTTGACACATACATGTAGAAGATCTTATGATAATATTGAATACACTGATACAACATCATTTTTATGATAAGATCATAAAGTTACATTTTTTATGGATAAAATTCACTTCCCAAGTCACATTATGTTAGAGACATGAGTATTAGTTGACCCTCATAAACTGAGAGATATAGTTTCAAGGGAGTGACTCAAGGAAATATTTGAGGTGTTTATTTTATTAAGTATAGAAGTTTATTAAAGGAACATAATATATGAATTATCATGATTTGAAATACTGATAATGTTCTTGACTAAGAAGGGTGTGAATTTTATATTGTTAGAATCATGTGATATTAGATTTCATGAGCTAAAAGGGATACTTACTTCAGTGTTAATATGGATTCTTCTATAGCTAAAGAGAAGCTATGAATACTATTGTTATGTATTAGGTATAAGGATAGGATTTTTTTATATGTAGAAGTAAATATTCATGGAATACAAGTCTCATCAATTGAGTCCATGTAATAGGAACTACCTGATGCATGATCTCGAGTTAGATATAGTTATCCATGCCTTGTAAAGTTGGATCATTACATACTGGGAATGGTTTTTGTAGTGTATATAAACCAAAAAATCATCAATCATATATTAGAAAATCATGAGTTTAATCTTAGGAAAATTAAGGTGGGTTGAATACCAACAACCTATTGACTTTGAGCTTCCTTATGCACCGAAAAAGGGAAATGTTGTTGTTGATTCTTTGAGAATGACTCAGACACAAGTAGTCTATGAGTACACTAATGAGTGGAAGATTATGGAACCATTTTATGATATTAATTTATAGGTTCAATACTATCATGGATAGTCTATAATTTTATCATTATTACTGACCTCTTAACTTTTAGAGATAGTGAAGATGAGGAAGTTATTTAATTCTGATGTCCTAGTCCTACCAGAGAGTATTTCAGATGATGACCCACCACCAGGTTGGAGTTCTGATAAGGAAAAGATATTTCACATCCAGGTATATGTATGGGTTCCTACAGACATCCAGTGGGATTTGATGCGAGGGTCACATGCCTCTATATGGGAAATATATACTAATATTATCAAGATGTATCATGACTTATACCACTAATACTGGTGCCAAGAGATGAAAATAGAGATAGTTGGGTTTTTTATTTGGTGTTCCACAATTAAGTAGTTGAAGGTAGAACACCAACGACCAACATGTTTTTTCTATCCATTGCCTATTTCTGAGTGTAAATGGGATGATGTCGCAATGGATTCTGTGATAGGATTTCCCATATCACCTTGGGTAAGTGATGTCGTATGGGGGATCAAAGACAAGTTGAAGAAAGTTTATCATTTCTCACCTACTCAAGGAGATTATGAGTGGATGATCTTGGAAGGCTCTAAATTCATGAGATCATATTCCTCTATGATGTTCTATGTTCTATCACATCAGATAGTGACACTCATTTCGTATTATAGTTCTGGAAGGGTTTAAAAAGGGTACTACATTCACATGTACTTATGAGTACAGCTTGTCACCCATGGAAAGACTTAAAGGCATAACGTCGGATATTTGTTTTGTAGGACATGGTCTGAGTAGGATTCCATGATTTGGGAGGTTCTTGAGAGGAATAGTTATGTATCACTAGATTTTATTATAATAGAAGCTTCCCTGAAACCATATATATGGATCCTTATGAGGCCCATTATGGTAGTTCATTTCATTCACCCCTATGTGGGTTAGTCATAGGATAGGAAATGTTATTATCCCCTTTTATCATTCAAGATACTTCATATTATGTTTATATTATTTTTAAGTGAATGTCTACCCATCAGTCTATATAGAAATCATACACCAATCTTCACTATTGACCACTAGAATTTGAGGTGGGGAGTCGGGTATTCTTATGAGTTTCTCCAAGACATCAGAATTGATGAATTAAAAGACAAGGAAATATATTTCATCATTACATCGAGCCCTTCAAAATTATAGTGATAATCAGGTCGGTACCCTATCAGTTACAGTTATCTCATCAGTATCGGTCTATGCAAGATTTTATATATATATCTCAAATTTGCTGATATCATCATTATCCATCACATATTCTTCATCTTGAGAAGGCTTAGTTGGAGGTTTATGAATCTTTTAAGGATAATAATACTTGTATTGTTGATCAAAGAACAAAGGTTATCGAAGGCCAGTATGATCCTATGGTATAGGTGATATGAAAGAAAGACTATGCATAGGACAAGACATATAAACTAGAGACCAACATACATTCTTAGGGTCCAGAGTTATTCTCAGACGATGCTTTACAGCCCTTGTAAGTGAAATTTGAGGGTGGATTGATTTATGTTGAAAGATTGGATGAAATCGGGTTTTTTTATTTTTGGAACCTTTTTATTTACATTAATTTCTTTATTTTTATCCTACTGAACATATGTAGTAGGTTCATAAAGGAAAAGGGGGTGTTGGGGGATTCTAAGGAGCATAAATTCTGAGATTTTGGAGAAGGTTCCTAGGTCAAATATTTAATAGAAACAGTGTCACCCAGTCCACATAGTTAGATCAAATTGTGTGGAATGGTTCATTAAACTGTACAAGGCCGTGTGGTTTTATGAAACCGTGAAACCCATGATTCATGCGTGTGTGTTTTCTACAAACATTTTGATAGTGGTAAAAATCATATTTAGCACATAGTTTCTCTAACAATGCACCATGAACATGCTATAAGAGATTCCTAGGAAATCATCCTTTCATGGTTGGTGTACTTTTTGGCCGACTGTGTGGCCAAACTATGAGACCCTTTAATGATGGGTAAATTAAAAAAAAATCGTTTAATTCTTTATGTATATAACCCCTATCTCATTTTTCTTATTTCTCTAAAATCGTCCAACCCACTCTCTCATTTGAGGCTCTCATTCAATCCTAACGTAGTCATTGTGATATATCTCCCATCTGGACTCTGATCGATCTTCCATCTATCTCATTGGATATCCACCCATAAGTTCTATATTTTTCTTATTTTGTTTTTTTTGTCTTCTTCTCAATATAATTTTTTTGACAAGATCATATTCCCTATTTTAGGTTATTTGTTTATTTTCTCAAATTTTTCTAGTCAATCCTATATTATAGGACAATTATGGATGAATATTGAATACCGAGATGAGGTAGGTGGTCTGTTTGTTTTCCCTTAATGTATTGTTGTTTCTATATATGTTTTTGGGTCACGATCCAAATTTTTTGAGTCTATCATATTAAATGGATTGCTTATGAAATTAAATTGTTGGGATTGACCTATTAAGTCCATGATAACCATTTAATTAACATTAATGTTTAAGGATCATGAATATGGACCACCCCTTTCATTGTGTTTCTTAAATTGGATTAAACCATCATGGGTGTCTTGTGATCATAATTAACCTTTTGACGTTTCTTATTTACACCATTATATAGGATGTTAAATAAATTTATAAAAGTTCTAATTTCTTGAATGATGTTGGATTTAAAGACCATTTCCCTATTCCTTATCCATCATGTATCCCTCTCTATTAGTCTTGTGATGTTTCTTAAATATAAATCCCTAATTAATTGAATGGGTGGATTCATGTGATGTTAGGCCTTCTAAGCCTATGATTTGATTTGATCCACCTTATAAGGTGACTGAAAAGTTTTATAAATGTTATGGTCAGTTGAATTAAATGTGAAGATAAGTGGTATGTTTATTCTTTGGGCCCATGACCGTTTATATTTTCGTACTAAGAGTGAGAGATGGGTTCTGACTTAAAATGGCATAGAAAAAATCAAAGTAATTTATTAATTAAATGATTATTATCTGTCTTGGGTGACACATGGGTTCTCATATTAATTCCATGGATGGACTAATTTGGTAGATGAATTTGTTATGCCCATGTAATACTTATAATACTTTATGGACTGCCAAGGACAGACTTCGAGGAATGACCATTATATGTTTAATGAGTGATACTTGGACTCCCTATCTAGACTTCCAAGGATTGAATCAGAGGAAATATTATTATATATGCCACAAGTGACACATGGGTTCCCCATGTGGACCACCAAAGATGCTATCATATAGAGGTGACTTTACACCAAACCTAGATCGACACTAGGGTTCCTATGACGAATTCATATGATGGTGTTGTAAGGTGTTTGTTTAATTTTATACCTAGAGTGATACCTAAGTTCTTAGTTACGAACACCAAGAATGAGATGAGGCATTTTATGAATTAACTACTGAGTTGACTGTATGATGTGTTTTCCTAGAAAAAAACCAGCTTCATTTCGGTCAGAGCCTTACTTTATGATGGAATTTATACATATCTTGATTGGGATATGATCCAGGTCTCAGGTCTTCAATATAATTTAAAACATGGCTGACTAGTTTCTCATATATATTCCTACATAGGCTCAATATGGTAGAAAAGGATGAGTGTTCCATGGGATCTTGGGCCTATAAGGGTTATTTATATATCACAATTAATTTATCACTTTTATTGTCATACGAACAATGTTTATTATATATTCACATATAGGATTTAATTAGACTCTATTGGCAGTGAACTACTAAATTCATCTCAAACCTAATATGGGACTCCATTCTGGTATCCATGTATACTTCATGGATGCAGGTAGGGATATGGGAAAGCACATGTTTCTAATTTATGATTTATTATATTGTTGGAGTAAGGGATAACAGGATTGATCTATTGATCATGATGCTATATAAAGACTGACTTTTGGCCTTTTTGGTTCTTTTACTAAACATATCTGTATGTGTAAATACTATCATATTTTTCTGTATTTATTTTTCTATAGAAATAAGTGGTCATAATTTTTTATATAAAATTGATTGATGTGATTACTTGATTATTTATATGATGAATGTTTATTATTCATCTGTTTACTTATCTTTATGCTTCTTTTATTGTTATAAAATATTATATAGTCACTATGATCATGGGGGTATAGTCTACTCATTATTCCAACATGGACCCTCGCTCCTAGTCAGCAACCTTTGGTGTATTGGGAGCACGCTTGAGGTCATGTATCTAAAAAGGTTGGGTTACTATTGAGTGAAATGGTTTCAAGATGTCACAAATTATTGACCTTGAAATCATTACTAACATTTTATTTGATGTCTTATAACCAATTATTTATAATATATTTGATATAATGGGATTTTTTAGTTTTGATGAAATTTTTTGATGTGCTATCAAGGTGGAAATGTAAATTGGATATCCCACTACTCATGTTTTTTTGGGTACATGAAGATGAAATAAATTTTTTATGAAAAATAAAATGATAAATATTGTTAAGAAAAGAAGATTTTTCTTCATACATGCTATGGATGTGGGAAGCAACATGGTTGGGTTGTCCCAAATGAATGGGGAAATCATTCAAGTATAGAAGAGAGGACAAAGAAGAATATGAATTTTGAAGGGATATAAACAATAAAAATAATGGAAACCCAAATGCACCACCCAAAATTCAATTCTATAATTATAAAGAGTATATAAATTACACCAACCAGTGAAACAATAAAAGTTTTAATGATGAAAATTGATGTCAGTAACCTAAAAACTAAGGGATAAAGGGAAAGAATATGCAATCACAACTTCTGAAGTGGATCACGAAAATAAACTGGTGAATGGTTTACTTATTATCTAATTGAGAAATAAAAATATTTCATTTGATCTTGGATCTACCCGCTCCTTCATATCTAGGATGTTTTCATAGTGCATAAAATAAACACCCCAATGGATAGATATTGAACTATCAATGAGAAATCCTAGTTGTATGATTACTTCATCTCGTTTCTATAAATCCTCTCTGATAAAAGTTTATGGGAATGTACTTGTTGGGAATATTTTTGTTCCCCATTTAGTGAGATTTAATGTGATATTGAGCATTAATTGGATCTATGTCCATAAATCCAATATTAATTATTGGGGTATGAAAGTTACATTACATATCTTAAGTCAACTTATGGTCATATATCGGTGAAAGGATGACCAAGAACTCCCTATGAAAATTACTTCCATTATATTGGTCTTAATACAAAATCTTGAGGGGTATTTTGTTCAAATGGTAAGGTAGAAACCCAATATTGAGGATGCTATCATTTTGAATAAATATATTAATGTTTCTATTAAATGGTTTTCTAGTCTTCCCCAAAATTGTGAGGTTGTGTTTTTTATACACCTCATACATGATTCTTTTCCTGTATTAAAGTCCCCTTATTGAAGGGAATGAATTTAATAAGAGGACATAAAAACGAACATTACAAAGAATATATAATAGGGTTGTATACACCAAAATACAGAAATATATGGTGTAACTGTCCTATTGTTTTAGAAGAAATATTTATGAATTCATCTCTGCATTTATTATCACATACTTAAAAAATAATGATCAAGAAAAAATGTAACCCGACATTGTATTGTAGCATTTTTTATCAATTTTGAGGAGATCAATACTTCTCAACGATTTTCCTTCTAACTAGATATCATCAATTAAGAGTGAAAATATTCGATGTGTCCAAAACATTATTTCATACAATATATGGAATTATGAATTCATAGTGATTCCATTCAAACTCGAAAATTAAACTTTTTTTCATAGTTCATATGAATAAAGTCTTTAGAGACAGCCTTGATCTATTTTTGGTATAAATTATAGATAAAACTCACATATATTTCAAGAGAAAAGATGATCAGGGTGATTATATAAGTATTCTTATGAAAACCTTGGTAATGTAGAAATGGTATTAGAAATTTTGAAAGTTTGAATTCTATCAATGGAAATTTCCATTCTTCAATCATGTAATAACTAGAGGGGCTATATATATGGACCATTAAAAGATATAAGTGATTTAATAATTTCATTGACCAAACACTATGATAGATATTTTAGATTTTTTAGATTTGATGGATACTATCTAAGATTTAGGAAAAATTTATCATGACAATCAAATACACTGACCAAATTCACTCAAAAGGGATTCAGGTTCTTATAGATAGAAGAATGTGAAAAAAAAATTAAGGATATTATGATTTGTTTTTTTAGTAAACCTATACTCACATTACCATATGGTGATGATAGGTTTATTATGAATCAATGATGGGATTATGGTTTATTATGAATAAAAATGGCTTAGTGGTAGATTATACCACAAATCAATTAAATATTCATGATAAAAATTTCACAATATTTGATTTGGATCTAGCAGTAATAATTTTTTTTTAACGATATTGAGTTATTATTCTTCTAGTGAAAATTTGAATTATATGATGGTCATATGATCTTAATATTGGGCATGTATTGCCTCAATAATAATCTGTGTTATATGATGATTTTCATTCCCAAAAATACCCTTTTTTAATAAAATTTCATTATGTATGTTTTAGGAATTTATATGTCATAATTATTTATATCTTGTTTGATGGAATTTAAGGCTACAAAATTTGTTCTGGAAACATTTTTCATACCATACGTTGGTATGTGTGACAAAACGAATGAACCCTAAATTTTTTTAATGCATGTGTGGTTTATCATCCCTATGCTGAAGAGTTTATATATGGATTAGATACACTATGTTTGAATAAATGTATGGAATATCAACCCAACATTGAAATCAGTAATCGTTGTTCCTACCATACTTTCAAGAGTTCGAATGTGTGGACAATCAAATATACATTTAGACTCAATATTTCTATGAAAGGATAAATGTATTGATTCTCATCCCTACACTACTTTTGATCCCTATGTTGTGTGAAGATGAAAGTATGGTTAAGGAGACATACAATGAAAGGAACCCAATTTTATGCAATGGAAGCCTATTTTATGAAATGGAACCCTACGCTGTGTAGTTGAACCCTAACTTTGACTATTTAATATGGGGGTTTTATTGCTGCAATGTAATCCTAGATTCATCTAACGGTCTTGATAGTATTTCAGGCTAATTAAAGGATTCTCCTTTACTAATTCCAAAGATAATTTTAATCGACCATATTTAGTGGAGTAAATCCCTCCTATTCTTAAGAGAAGTTATGAATCCTTTGGGAAATTAAAATTTCCATGCCCGTGAACTATCTAGTGATTTTCGTGGATCTGGAATACCAAAGAAAGATATCTAAAATATATATTCTTCACAATTTCTTTTTGATATTTAAATTCACATATACATTCAAATTTATTATTGTGAATATATTTTATAGTGATTCTAAAATGAACAATCTACACTTTTTTCAAAAGAGGATACACTTTAGTGATATATATCTTCTACATTAAACTCCTTCTTGTTTGTTTCTTTTTTATTGAAGATCACTTGAAACCAGAATCGCTTCAGTATTATTCTTTCTTGAATACATTTTTTTTCTAAAAAATAATATCCATCTAATGTTAGTTTTTTATTTCTGAAACTATGAAGATCAACATGTATCATCAACAAATCAAACACTCTTTATTAGAGTATCAACTGATCACACATAGTTGTGCTTTAAGAATCATATTCTTATACTAATCTATGGATAATTGGTTCCCTATAAAATAATCATAAGGCTCTATTTATCCTTATTGTAAATGTGTCTAAATCTAGCACTTGGTTGTGGTTTTGAAGGTCTAGTGATAAGAATATCTTTTTAGGGTAATTCACCAAGCTCATAGAGGGAGCATTGGTAGAGTGGAATAAGGGATCTTCGTAACCTGAACCACTATAAAATTGATGTGTCCATTCTTTTTGATTATTTTCCTCTTATATTTCATTCATAAGAAAACATTTCATATCTGCAAAAATATAAAAGGGATTCAAATGAAATAATTGGTGAAGTTTATAAAAAAGACACAATTCACCCCCTTCTTGTTTATATTTGTATTATTCCAACCTAACAATTGGTATCATAGGATATCTTTAAGAATAAATCTATGGTAAGATTGAAGGGAATAAGTTATATAAAAAGAATATGGAAATGACTAATTTAATAGAAGGTACGTCTATGGTATGTGATACGTATTTTAATGGTGACAACTATGGATTCCGGAAATCATGAATGTTATCTACATGATGAATTTGGGATTCAAATTTTATTCTTAGATCACCACTCCTTATGTGATTCCAAAAAAAACTAGAGATTGGGACTGCTAAAACAAAAGTAGAATATGACATCAACTTGAAACTCGTAAATGATATTGTATGTGGACATGGACTTAATGAATTCAATCAAGTTTCATAATATCTTACTATCTATAAGATGTGGAAAACTATTTTAGTTTCATATTAAGGAATAGATAACATCAGCAAATGATATATGCTACCTAAAAACTGAATTTTGATAGCTTTATAATGTTTGATGGAGATTGAATCACTCAAATTAATGGAAAGTCAACAATGATTTTCAACAATATTACAGTATTGGGAGATCCCATCAGTCAATCAGATCAAGATCTAAGAGAACATAAATTACTACACTCAAAATAGCGTGGAATATCCATAATAATTCGACAATTATCATTTATCAATAATTTGACTTTGAATTAATTAATTATAACATTAATGATATAGGATGTTGAAATTCAAGATGAATCTGAAGAAAACAAGATTATAGTAAAAAGGGAAAAACTGCCCTTAATGTGACATTTTAGAAGCATGAAATAAAATCAAAACAAGAAGTAAAAATCAAAAATATAGACTCCTCGTATTATGAAATGTAATTTTCTCAACAAGAAATAAAATTATATAATAAAAAAATGTCTTTATAAAATCCTTTAAGAAGGATGAATGATAACCCTATGAAGTTAGATGATGTGAATGGAAAAAAATGGGTGAAATCATACCTAATTTCTCTCAATTGAATGATTAATGAAAGAGGACAGCAAAAAATATCATAAAAATGATGATTATAAGGATAAAGAAAAAATATCCATAAAAGTAACCTGGTGTGTATTTTAAGACTTTAGTGGCTCTTAAAAATATGATTTAGAAAAAGAGCCAAAAAATATCAAAGGTAATATCTGATTTATAAATAAGGAAGAAGAATATTTACAATCCAATTACTCTTCTGATTTTGATATTAGTACTTGTTCAAATGAAAAATTAACTACTTATTGTTTTATGCTAGAAAAAATGATTTATTAATAAGGAAACAAAAATCATTAAAAAATATACATAATTTTGTTTTAGGTGAAAGAGACACAATTCTAAAACGACATCATGATCTAATTGAAAATTAAATACATCTACATCAAATTAAATTCATCCTGAAAAAAGGATAAAATAATTATATGATGAATTAGAATATTAATAAACTCATGCTCTTATTTTTTAAAAAGGAGAAAATACACTGAATGAGAGTCTTGGAAATAACGTTATTAGATGAGAAATATTTGGAACAGGAAGAAAATGTGAAATTTTTAAATTTTTGAAAAATTATTTTGTGCCCAAATCAAAAAATGCTAACTATTATTACTATTGAATAAAATTTCACTATACTAACAACTTTAACATAATAAATCTTCAAATTAGTTGTATTGGAATGGCTTTTATTTAAAAAAAATATCTGAAACAAGTGACATGAATTTTAGAAAAATAAAGAAAATATGGATTCCCAGATCATTGTTTTCTAACACTACTAGACAAAAATATATATATTGGTACCAAAACAAACAAATTTTTAACAGCTTTTATAGGGAAAAGTCCCCAGGAATAGAAAATATATATAGAATATGGATAGTATCTACTCTAGAGACATGAGTAGAGAGTCATCAAATTTTCTTACACTAACTCAAATATATGGAGGTCTAGTTAATTTAGGTGACAATGAAAAAGGAAAAACATTTGGTGTTAGAATGGTTGGATATACAAATACTATCTCAAACAACAAATTATTATGTGTAAAATGGAAAAATAACAACATTATAAGTATTTATCAACTTTTTGATGATGGATTTTATGTTGATTTATCTAATAATTCTACCTCAGTTTTCAATGATAAACTTTTTAGATTTAGGGAACCAAGAACTACAATGTCTATAATTTGGATTTAAATTCCTTGTGTAAACAAAAAGTGAATTATTTAACTGTTAAGAAAATAATAAATGGATGTAGAATAAAAGACTTGGACAATGCAATATAGATTCTCTAAAAAAATTATCTAAAAAACAATTATTTTCTGATTTTCCTAGTCTTATGTTTGAAAATAATAGATTCTGTGATTCATGTCAAATTAGCAAACAACACAAATCATATTTCAAACCAATTAACAAAATTTCAACATCTCAAACTTTATAACTTATCCATATGGATTTTTTTGCACCGTCGAGAGTAGCAAGTTTGGAAAGTAAATTATATGTTTATGTTTTAGTTGATGATTATTCGTGATATACATAGGTATATTTTTTAAAAATAAAAAGTGAAGTATTCAATGTTTTGGAAAGCTTTTGAAAAAATATACAAAATGAAATATATTTTAAAATAATTTCATTAAGAAGTGATCGTAGTGGAAAATTTTAAAATCAATAATTTAATCATTTTTCCTCAAATATGTGTATTAAACACATATTTTTTCCACCAATAACACCTCAAAAAATAGAACTATTGAAATTAGAAACAGAATTATTCAATAAATATCAAGGACTATGATGAATGAATATAGTCTTCCTACCTATTTTTTGGTAGAATCTATAAGAACATAATTCTATATCATGAATTGAGTTTTCATAATACCAGTAATTAAAAAAGATATCCTATACACTTTGGAATAGTAGAAAACATAAAGTGAAGTACCTTAATGTTTTTCGATGCAAGGTGTATATCTTGAATACTAAGGAAAACCTTGGTAAATTTGATCTAAAATCTGACAAATAGAAATTTTAAGGATATTCTCCTACTTCTAAATCTTATAATGTTTTTCATAAAATCTCAAGGATTATTGAATAAGCAGTTCATATAATGTTTGATGAAACTAGACGTTTTAATAAATAAAAATATCAAGTAGTTGAAAATATTGGCTCATTCTACAAAATGAGACTTGAATCTTTTAAATTTGATTTTGAAAATGGTTTAAATAAAATTCAGTTCAGTTCAGAAGACATGAAACTAGAGAACCAAAAAGTGTTCAACCTAGACACTCTAGAACCTTAAATAATCATCCTTAAGATATATTTTTAGGAGACCTAGACAGGGGAATTAGAACTAGAATAAAGTTAAGAAATATAGCTTAATTATCTATTGTTCTATCTTTGTTAGAAACTAATTCAATTGAAGAAGCTTTAGAAGATGAGACAAGGATGTTAGCTCGGTAATAATAACTAAACCAATTCAGAAAAAATGAAGTTTGCGAAATAGTAGAAGGACCATCAGATAATCTCGTAATGGGAACTAAGGGGATCTTTGGAAATAAAAAAGGATGATCAAGGGATCATAACTAGAAAGAAAGCTAGATTAGTAGATAAAGGATATAAAAAAGAAGAAGTTATATATTATAATGAAACATTTTCACCTTTACCATGATTAAAATCAATTATAATTCTTCTGGAATATGCATATCCTATGAATTTTAAATTATATCACATGGATGTTAAATCTACCTTTTTAAATAGTTATTTAATGAAGAAAGTGTTTGTTTAACAACCCCACCAGTTTTTAAAACCCTCATAAACCATATTTTTTAAACTTATCAAATCACCTTATGGACTTATACAGACACCTAGAGCTTGGTGTCAAATATTAATCTCCCTTATGTTGGGAAATGGATTTTCTAATGGATTAGTAGATCCTAATATTTTTAATAAAACTATTTATTATAATATATAATTAGTAAAAATTCATATTGATGATGTTATTTTTGGTTCAATAGATAAAAATCATTATAAATATTTTTAAAATCAAATTAAAAAAGAATTTTAAATGAGTATGATGGGATAACTGAATTTATTTTTAGGATTTGAGATTTATCGAAAATATTATGGAATTGTTTTTAATAAAAGTAAATATATTATTGAATTATTAAAAAAAATTCTACTTGATAACAATAAGACCTATACAACTCCCATGTGTACAAATATAAAACATAATTTGGATAAATTTGGAAAACTAGTTGAAAAAAAAGTTATATTAAGGTATGATTGGTAATTTATTGAATATTACCCCTAGTAGAATAGATATAAGTTTTTATGTATATTTATAAGTAGATTGTAGTCAAACTGAAAAGAATCACATCTTGCTAATGTTAAAATAACGTTTAGATATTTAAAAGAAACTATTTAGTAGTCTCTTCTTTATCCCGAAACATATAATTTTAATTTAATTTCATTTTTAGATGCTGATTTTTTAGGGTGTATATTAGATAGAAACAACACATTTGGAACCTGTCACTTTTTAAGAATATCATTAGTGTCATGGTTAAGAAACAACACTAAGTTACCTTATTAATGGTTGAGGAAGAATATGTATCTTTGGAGAGCTATTGTGCACAAGTGTTGGGGATAAAATACACGCTACTCGATTTTGAATAAAATTTTAGTAATATACCTTTTTTATGTGATAATACAAGTGTAATAAATATTTCAAAAAAACAATAAGTCATTCTAGGACTAAGAATATTGATATAAGGCATCATCTTTAAGGGATTATGTTATTAAAAGGATATACCCTTAGAATTTTTAAGTATTGAATATCAATTTCTTCATTTTAATAAATCACTTCTCAATGTAAGTTTTTATTTTATTAAGGGGGTTAGATTTATTTGACTTATAAATAGACATTTATCAATTTATTTCATTTAATTTGATTATAAATTTAATTAATTTATATTTATATTTATTGTTGTTAATTTCAATGTCAGTTTATTATTTCCATTATTTGATTAAATAAATTTTTGTTTATAGTCAATTTTGTATAACCCATATTTTCAAATTAAAATTTTATTTATTACAGCACATCATTGAAACTTGAAACCAAAAAAGAAAGCCACCAGACATATTCTGATCTCCTTCTTACTCCTTCAAGCCATTTCAGTTTATAGAGTGTCACTCTTTCTAGATTACTAAAACTCCAACCTTAGAACCTTCAAAAATGGAAACTTCATATAGATTTTAAGACATTGGACAAATTGATCCTATTCTATAGCAAAAATATGGAAAATTTCTTCAAGGGAAGGTAATTGATTTTGATTGGATAAATGAAAAAAATATATCTCATTAAAGTATTCTATAATATTTTAATGCTTATAATTTATTTTTTGTGATAGAAATTCACCTTTTGTTTTTGATATATAAGATTTCTTTTGAAATACCCATTTTAGTTTTGAAAATGATGAATATTAAATATGTCTAAGATTTATAAAGATTATTTTCCATCTCTTCTATAAAAATTTCTAAAATATTGACTTGTCACCAGGAGGGGGAATTTCATTTTGATCTATGAGATATATGAGATGAAAAATAAAGATCGTAGGATATAATGTTTTCTCTTTTTAGAATCAAAACAGTTAAAAAATGATTAAAATAGATCCCAATGTTGATCAAAGAGTGTTAATGAAGTTTATATAGTCTGAAATTGTACTAACAATAGATGAGTTAGAGAAATATATTAATTGAGATATGTATGTTTATTTTTATTTTAAACAATTTTATGTTTAACATCAGTAAATATATGTTATGTTATTAAATTCACTGGTATTAGAATGATGAAAATATGGGTTTTTACCCGTATGGAAGAATTATATTCCTTCTGTTTCAAAGGATGGGAAAGATAAAAGATATCTCTTTTAGTCAGAGAAGTCATCATAGAAATATTCTCAATGTAATAACTGTTAGGAAGTTATGATTTTTTAGGA
Organism: Viscum album; assembly: GCA_963277665.1. Lineage (NCBI taxonomy): Eukaryota > Viridiplantae > Streptophyta > Magnoliopsida > Santalales > Viscaceae > Viscum > Viscum album. The sequence goes on along the minus strand of OY728160.1, from coordinate 565,639,850 downwards.
GTGATTCTGGAAAATATCTTCTTCCATTTGGTATAGAATAACAGGAAAGGTTGTGTCACTCCCCAACCATGACTTTCATTTGTTTTTGTTTATTTCTCGATATTGGATATTTTAGTTGATGTTTGGGTTGATTTTCCAACAAAATTCATTGTGTTTTGGTGGTTATTGTTTTCTTCTAACCCAAACCATGGATATGGTGAAATTTATTGGGAGAAATTGATGTTTTGGGGAGTTTGTGACACCCACGGTGTCACTACTTTGGGTTTAAAACATTCATTGATTTTTGGGTGAACTTCCCCAGTGTTTGGGGTGTAATTTGAGATATTTTGGAAACATTTTGGGGTTCCATGGTTTGAGCATTGTTTTACCAATCCATGCAACCAAACCCTACAAAGTTTCATAAGTTTTTCAGTAACCCTCGAACTGTTTTCGCCCGGTTGACAACATCGTCCAGTAAAATCGGGCAGCCACTTACGATCATAATAACTTTTGAACGAGAGATCATTTTTTGGGTTATTCCACATTCAAAATGAATTTCTTCCAGTTTCTCATCGACCAAATGTGCCTCTCTCTTCATTATTCATCGTTTTGGGTCATTTTCTGGGAAATTTCCCACCAAAGGTCAGTGTTTCTTCAAAAAGTCTTCCACATTCCTCTTCTCCTCCTCTCTCTCTCTCATTTCATTTCTCTCCTTTGGGTAAGTTATTATTTGGTAGAGCCCTTGGGTTAGGGTTGGATGATTTTGGGTCATTCCCTTGTGGTTATGGTGTGTAGATTGTCTATAAGACTCGATTCTTACTCTCCTTGGAGTTTTGTCCCATCCGCACATGGTTGAGGTAGGCGTTTCCCAATTTTTCTTTTCAGGAACACTCCATGAGAACTTGTGTGTTTTCATTTAATTTTTAATTGTGTTTCACACCTATAACATATCTATTACTTGATTATAATGGTGATTTGATGTTGGTATAATATAAAATAAATATGTTTTCAATGGGATTTGTGTGAAATTCCAAGGTTTTTAGTACCTAGGGTTATTTGTTAAAGTGAAATTGTTATTTTAATGTTAAATTGGGAGTTTATATAAAATTTTTAGGCTTGATTATTTTTTATGGTTATTTCTTGTTTTTGAACATTACATGGTGTATATGATTCGGTAATGTTTTATCTTTTTAAATGTGTTAAAAAAATTAAAAATGTTTTCACTGTTATAAGGGGCTTGTTTTACGTTCTCTAAATAGTGTGTACGGTTGCATGTGGCTTTAAAAAAAATTTGGGTTTGTGGGAATGGTTTTTCAGTGTTCTCTTGGATTTTTGGTGTGTTATTAGATTTTTTTACATCCATGGATCCACTAGGTGCACACATGGTTGTTCCCATAAATGAAGATGGTGAATTAAATCAGGTTCCTTGAAATATTTGTTTCCTAAATTTTCTTGTTTTCTAAATAATGTTGGACCTTTAATGTGGTTTCTAAATATGGTTTAAAATTGAATATTATGGGCTTTATTCCCATTAGGCTTTTTGTGTCTATGTTTTGGAAAAAATTAGCTTGAGGGGTTTTTTGTAATTTCACAATTGAAGATGTTCTTCGAAATGATTTGTAATTTTTTTTGGAAAATATATTTGGGTGTATAAACATAAAGGCCCTTTTTCATGTTTTTAGAGTTTCATGTGTTTTTCTAAAATGTGGAAAGGGTTTTATAGAAAATTATTGGGGAAGTGGTGTTCCTCATGGCTTTAGAAGTGATTTTTAAATGTTTTGATGTGAATAAGTTTTCAAGAATGGGTTTGTGATGTGAAAGTGGTGGTTAATGAAATTTGATGCTTGGTTTGGTTGATAAATTGTATTAGTGGTATCATGTGATGTAAAAAATGTTTGAGAACAAAATGAAAACCTTGGTATTGAGGTGGGAAGCTGTGTACTGGTATTCTAGTGATCAAAAGTGGCTCTATCCTTATTTCATGTAGCAAGTTTGACAATGACAACACTAAATAAACAATGATGATGATATTATTATGGACCACTAGGTTATGGGTAATTCTCCAACTAGTGGCTTCTGTGTATGAGAATAGGTATTAATTATGGTTACTTTCACCGAGATATGAGGTACCTGGGGCTCAAAACTAACTAGTTCCATGGGGTGTTCCTGTGACTAGTGATCAATGGTTATATTACACCTCATTTCAATGAATGGTGTGTTGGGTTGGTAATTTTAAAAGTGATTTTTCTTTAACGTGTAATTATTTGAAACTATTTTCTATTTAATGTTATTCCTTTGAAAATTGTTTCTAGTATTTTTTGGTTTGGTTTTTTATTATATAATTGTAGTTTTCTTAAAAAATGGATGGTGGGGTATGTTTTCCTTTAAAACAATAAATTTGAGGTTGTTTATTAAAATGTGAAAAAACAATTTTTATAATTATATTTCAGACTAGTGTTAGTATACTATTTTGGGAAAGGAAACTTTTGGACTCTATGGTGATTTCCTACTGAGATTTTAGCCCGCACCCAACCTATATCACTCGGTGTTGGTAGACCCCAGTTTCATTGAAGGTTCAAAATTTGTTCAGGTTTCATGGCTCAGGTGATCGTGGTTGGAGTATGTTTGGTCTTGTGGTTGGAGGTGACGAAGATGTCACATGGAGATAGTGGTAGCCTGGTCTAGTTTTTGTTTATTCTCAGTTTTAATTTTCTTGTTTTAGTCTTCAGCTGGTTTATTTTTGTATTGTATCTCTATTAAGTGTTTTTTTATGTTCTATTATGGGTTGTTGTTGCATGCTCATTTTGATTAGTTTATTTATTTGATCCTTGTCATTAGGCTGAATTCATTCCCACTCGATCTATATCTGATGACGGGCACTAGTTTCCAACCTGTGGGGTTCGGGAACGCCCTTCGGAACATTTCATAGACTAGCTCGGGTGAGCGATTCATGTTCTAACTGGGTTGGTTCGTGAAAAAAAAAGTATCATAGGAGAATATTATAATTTAGGGTGTTTGGTAGTTAGAGATTATAGTTTTAGGGACTTGGGAGGTATGTATGGGAAGGGCGTCAAGAACCCTTTCTTATTCTGAACCTCGAGTTACTAGGGATAGTCCGGGATTTGATTTTATTGACTTTTTTTTGGATGGGGGGATAACAAAGAAGGGAAACCAGTGTCATATTATGATCTCACATTGAGTTTTGACCCATGTGGAGTCCATGTACACGGTTCAAGGTTCTCGTAGTGTTATGTCTTACTTAAGTCATTTCCCACTACCATGTCTCCAGGTTGGGCGTAGACACCAGTTCTACATTCCAATGGTTTGTCTTGAGTCATGTTTCGTTTCATTTTTTGTTGATGTGAGTAATCTTTTAAAATGAAACTAGTTTATAAAAATAAAAAATTATTTCATTCAAGTTTTTTTTATATTGGTATAATTTTTTTTAAAGAAATTTTTTTTGTATTGAAATTTGAAAAATGCATGGGTTTTGATGAGGTAAAGTAATGTGTGACCCTTGGTACTCCTTATAAAAGTTCACATATGTGAGGGTTTGTATAGAAAGTGTTGGTTGTAACTTTTGTGCTGATGATTTTAGTATATGTGGATGGGAACATATCTGACGGTTCATAGGATATGATGGGTGGGTGGGTAAAATCAAAGGATTGGACTTGTTTTTTCAAAGTGAATGTGAAATTGAAAGAAAAATAATTTTAGAAATTGGTTTTTGTTTTAGAATGTGGATTTTTTTGGGAAAAGTGGGTTTTGGTATTTGGAAAGTGGCCTTCGGAGAAGGCAATTTTTAATTTTAAATGTAATGTTGATTTTTTTTTGTGTTTGTATATATTTGGTTTGTGATCGTTTTTTTGTTCTTGAGAGGCCCCTTCTGAATGTGCTTTGAATTAATGTTAGTATTTAATTGGTGTTATTTAATAAGTCTTTAATTTGTGTTCTTTTACTCAACACCAGCACCCTACACCGGCATCTTCTCCTCCCAACCGCGTGAGCCACAGTCGCTCCAGCCTCTCCTCCCGATCGGGCGAGCCACTGCTGTTCCAGCCTCATCCCAGCATTGTCCTATAATAGTTCAAGCCCTACGCGGCCTGGACTTCCGCACTCACCCCTCCTGCAGTCGCTCCACCTCCCTCGCCTCACGCTCCAACCCCGGCCTTCGGCTACCCCTATCGTCCCTCCACACCAGAGCCCTCCACAGTCCGGCCTCCTGCCGATCCAAGCTCCTCGGTTCTCACCAGGATGCCTCGGCCCTCGCATCTCCTTGCACCGGCCTCGCTGCACTAGCAACCCCCCCCCCCCCCCCCCCGCTCCCTTTTGCTCCGACCAGGCCATCTCCGGTGAATCTGACATCAACTCTAGCTGATCCCTTTTGGTTTCCAGCCTCAACCCCCTACTTATCATCCCTCTCTCCTCGCTGTAACAACCAACTGACCACCGACCTACCCTCGTCTCGCTCGTCCAACCTCTCACACCATCATCGTAGTTGTGTTCTACTTCGATTGTTTGTTTCTCCCATTTGGTATATTTCCAGCAGCTATGGTTCAAGATTTGGTGATTTGGTTTTGAGTCTTTGCATTCGATTTCCATGATTAGAGTTGTTCTTGGCCCGCAAAGGTGCGATTGAGGTGAGAACAAAGTTTCGCACCGGTTTCGGGTTGTGTCTTCATATCGCCTTGGTTCCAAGGTAAGGTTTGGCACCTTCCGAATGTTTCAACTCATTTTATATTGTGTAATTTGGGTTTTTTATGGTTCCTATAATTTTATTTATAGTGCGTTGAGTGTTGACTTGTGTTTTCTGGTGTGCATCATCCTTGCACGATGACTTCCAAGTAGGTTCCCCTTTGCACATTCCTTTTTAATTAAATATTCATTCATTTCATGCTTTTTTCACCACTTTTGATTAATAAATTTTGATGTATGATCCTTGGTTTCACTATTTTGTGTGAAAAGTGGTGTTTTATACCTAGTTCCATGATAAATATGATTTTCCTGTTATATATTGCACACCATGTGTTTGATGAAATGCTTGATTGTATTTTGTGAGTAAATATTTGGTATGCAAAGGATGGTTTGGACTTGTTAATAAATATTTTACATTTGAAATGGTGATCTGGGTTTTTTTAAGTGTTTCAAGTGGTTTCATGTTTAAAAAGAGTTTTTGTTTTTATTTGAAAGTGGTTTGGCATGTGATGATGGATTGTGTCCCGTTTGACATTTTAGTAAAAATGGATTTGGTTTTTAAATGTTTTATGACGGATTTAAATGGATTATTATAAAAATGGTCATGACATGTAAATCAGTGTGTTTACACCTTTTTGGAAAGATAGTTTATTTCTCTTAAAGATGATTGTTTTGTGAGTATAACATAAGGCTCGTTTGGAACCTTGGTGAAAGTGGTAAAAGATTTTATTATGAAAACCATCATAGGATGTTTCTCATGCCTTATATGTGCATATAATGGATGGATGTCCTAGTTGTGGAATCCTTGTGTTATATTGTGAGAGTGCCTTGGTTTGGTCTCTGTGTGTTTGATTTGTTCTATGGCATGAGATTAGTCTTGGGAGTGGCTCAAGGTGATGCATGTGGTGAATTCTTATTATATATATTCCTTGTGATTGGATGCTCGGCTGGCATCAGTTGGCTCACCCCTATTATATACATGACACATGGGAACCTAACATATTGAGAGACTCTTCTAAAAACAATGTTGCGCTAGTCTAGGTTATTATACTATCTAGTGGCCCTTAGCAGGTGGACACATGGGTTTAGTGCTATGGTATTATGTCCCTCGATTAGGCCAGGAAGGGAAATACCAAGTAGTAGTTTGGGCATTATAACTTCATCGAGTAGGGAATACCTTTGGGATGAGTCACATGTATTAGTATGTTATGGATTATTTTTGATCTCTTGGGTTCTCTTATGTCTACTCGTTCTTAGTTAGTTGCAGTGTTGTATGTGATGTTTCCATGTATATTCTTTCATTGACCTTCTTGTGTGGTTATGGAAGTGACTTCATGGGTAAGGGTTTTATTTTAAAGTGATATGTGGCTTTAATAACTCTTTTGAAAACTGTTAAAAAAGGTGTTTTAACCTATTTGTCCATGTTTTAAATGTAAATATCTTGTTCCCATTAAAAATGATAATTCCTCACTTAAAAAATGAACTTGGTTTTTGTCAATGATTATGGGAAATGATTTGTACTTGGTTTTCAGTAAAAATGTAGAAAGCCATACTTTTATATATTGTAGTTCAAACTTGAATTTGATGTGTCTTTTATTTTGAAAAAAGTGCATTGGGAATAGATTATCAGGAAAGACTACTGGGTTTTTTTACTCACGCATATAGTTCTTTTCTATTTTTAGTGTTTGGGTAGGCTACCACTTGAGTGCACTCACCATGGGTTATGCTTGATCGTTGATTCAGAGAGTGACCCACGGGGTCACATGGAGTTAGTTCGGACGTCGATCTCGGTTAGCTTAATTTTCTTTTGTTCTTGTTTAGTCATTTTATTTGGTTTATTTATTCTGCACTGCTATTTATTATTTTCTCTGTTGTATTTATTTTTTCAGGGGGAAACCGTTCACACAGTCTCTCTTGATTCCCTGGCACTTGTCGCCATCCCAAGAGGATTGGGAACACCTCTCAAGCCATGTCGTGGACTGGCTCGGGTGATCAGTTCAGGTTAGACCCAGGTTGGTTTATGGAACAGGTCCTTTGAAGTGATAGAGGACCATTAGAGGCAGTGAAGTGGTTTAAAGTAAGCAGATCATGTTTTTGGGTTGTTGGGAACTCCTGTGGTTGTTAAAGTCCATTTTGTTTTGGGTTTGTTTGAGGGTCCACTTTTGGCCCAATGGAAGTATGTTGTCCTCTTTTCACGTCCTTATAAAAGGATTTATGACTGGGGGATTCTCAAGCCTGACTGTGAGGCAGGAGATGCATCATCCATCAGAGCCCCAAACACAGGTCTCGGGGTGAAGCTTGTGCATTGTAAGGGGTTTCTTAGGGTGAGTGAAACCTTGTTCGAGTTTTTTCCTTGAGTGATGGAAAATATATATTTAAAGTTTCTTTATTCCTTATTTCTTATTGTTGTTTTTTCATCATTTCATTGTAAAGTTACAATGTACTTTTTTTAACCCAAGTGTTTGAGACAATCTGAAGGTGGACTTTTGAATTTTTTTCGTTCTCCTTTGAGTGTGTCTTGCCTTTTTGTAGGTCGGCCTTAGTTTTATCTTTATGAAGTAATCATTTATAGATTCTTGAATTTTGTAAAATTGATGTGTTGTGGGTTTGGTTTGTGTGGGAGGATCCTTGTTTCGATTTCAGTCACTTCCAGCATGTACAATAATGTTCGGGCAGAGTCCCAGTTAAAATTTTTAAATTTAGGATATTTCGGGTGAATTTTTTTCCAATGCATGGTATTAACATGGTTATAGGAAACCATATGCCTTTCCCAACTAACCATGAAACTGGTGTCAATTTCTAATAGAGGCATTGGAAAGGTTGTCGCATGGTTTTGAAACAGTGTGGCCAAGTCGTACGGGGTTCCCCTTCTTTCCAGTAGCTTGTACACAGTTGGCTCACATTTTGGTAAACCATACAAAAAAACTGTACAAGATTCCCAGAAACAATAAAATATTAAAATCCCTAGTTCCTAGTTGTGGTGAGGGAGTTGTTTGATGATTTCATGTTGTTATTATTAGAAGATTCTTTGTGGTGGGGAGAACCCCCTTGTGTTCTCCAACCATTCTTCTGATGTGGTTTCAGCTTGATAGGTTGTGTGTGACATGTGGAGTTAATAGCCACCCCAAAGTTCAATTTTTCTCTTGGATTTTATCGGGCATGGATTTATGTTTTGGTTAACCTTAGGATGGGTTACTTTCTAGGGGCATAAAGTGTTTTTGGTGGGGAGAATTGTCACACCCCAACCACAATTTTCATTTATTTTTGTTTCTTTCTCGATATTGGATCTTTTAGTTTATGTTCGGGTTGAGTGTGAAACAAAATTCCTTGGGTTTTAGTGGTATTGGATTTCTTCTAACCCAAATCATGGTTTTGGTGAAATTTATTGGGATAAAGTGACGTGTTGGGGAGTTTTTGACACCCATGGTGTCACTACTTTGTGTTTAAAACATTCATGAATATTTTGGTGAACTTCCCTAGTGTTTGGGGTGTAATTTGAGTGATTTTGGCTAATTTTTGGGGTCTCGCGGTTTGAGAACATTTTGATAAAACCATGAAACCTAACCTTGTAAATTTTCATGAGTTTTACAGAATCCCTCACACTATTTGTCCACGGTTTAAAAAACCATGCATCAAAACCATGAATCCACTTACGGGCTTAGAACATTTGACCTAGAGATCTATTTTCAGTTATTCTACCTCCAAAATGAATCCCTACTAGTGGGGAATTGACTAGAGGAACCTTTAGCTTCATTATCCAACATTTTGGTTCAATTTGTGTGCAATTTCTTACCAACGTTTGGTGGTTCTTCATCAAATCTTCCACATTCCTCTTCTCCTCTTCCCTCTCTCTCATTTAATTGCTCTCATTTGGTTAGTTTCTTGTTTGGAAAAACCCTAGGGTTATAGTTAGATGATTTTGGGTCATTATCTTGTGGATAGGGTGTTTGGATTGTCCATACGGCTCGATTCTTCCTCTCCTTGGAGTTTTGGTCCATCCACACATGGTTGAGGTAGGTGTTTCCAAATTTTTCATTTCTGGAACACTCTACGGGAACTTGTGTGTTTCCATTTAATTTTTAAATTTTTTTAACACCTCTAATATATCTATGGATTGATGATAATGGTGATTTATTGGTGGTATAATTTATAAAAAATAGGTTTTCAAAGGGATTTGTGTGAAAAACCTAGGTTTATATCACCTAGGGTTATTGTTTAATGTTTCATTGTTCTTTTAAAGTTAAATTGGGAGTTTTTATGAAAGTTTTAGCCTTGATTATGCTGTGATTGTTATTTATTGTTTGTTAAATTGATTCTTCGTGTATGGTTTGGTAATGTTTTTTCTTTTTAAATGTGTTTAAATTTTCAAAAAATGTTTTCATGGTTATTAGGGGCTTTTTTACATTCCCTAAATAGTGTGGATGGTTGGATGTGGTTTTAAAGAAAATTGTGGGTTTTGTGAGAAAATTTTTTTGTTGTCCTCTTGAATGTTTTGTGTTCCATTGGATGTTAGCACATCCTTGGGTGCACTATGTGAACACATGGTTGTTCCCTCAAATGAAGATAGTGTATTAAATCGTGTTCCTTGAAATATTGGTTTCCTAAATGGTTCTTGTTTTCTAAATAATTTTGTGTCCTTAAAGTGGTTGATAAATATGGTTTATAATTGAATCTTAGGGGGGTTATGCCTGTTTGGCTTTTGGTGTGTGTGTTTTGGAAGATGTTTGGATTGAGGAGATGTTTGGAATTTCATAATTGAATATGGTTTTAAAAATTATTTGGAAATGTTTTGGAAAATATATTTGGTTTTGTAAACATAAAGGCATGTTTCACATGTTTTTAGAGTTGCATGTTTTTTCAAAAATGTGGAAAGGCTTATTTAGAAAATTATTCGGGAAGTGGTGTTTCTCATAGATTTAGAATTTATTTTTTACTTTTTTTATGTGAATAATTTTTCAATAATGGGTTTGTGATGGAAAGTGGTGGTTAATGAAATGTGAGGTTTGGTTTGGTTGATAAATTCTATAAGTGGTATCATTTGATGTAAAACTTGTTTGAGCACAAAAGGGAATGCCAGGTATCTAGGTGGGTGGATATGTACTATTATGATAGTGATCCTAAGTGGTTTCATCCCTGTTTCACATAGGATGTTTGACGATGAAAACACTAAATAAACTTTGATGATGATGATGTTGGTGACCACTAGGTTATGACGGATTCTTCTACTAGTGGATTGTGTTCATGATAATAGATGTTCATTATAGTTATATTCATTGGTATATGAGGTACTTGGGGATCACAACTAAATAGTACTTAGGGGTGTTCTTGTGGCTAGTGCTCAATGATTATATTGCACCTCTCATCGGAATACTGTAGGTTGGGTTCTTAATTTTAAAATTAGTTGATTTGTCTTTAAAGTGTAATTCTTTGAAATTGTTTTCCATTTAATGTTTTTCCTTTGAAAATTGTTACTAGTATTTATTTGGGTTTTTGTTATAAAATGTTTGTTTCCTTGAAAAATGGATGGTGGTGTTTGTTGGATTTTAAAATTTAAAAGTTTTGGTAGTTTAATAAAATGTAAAAATTCTATTTTTATAATTTTATTTCAAAATAGTGTTAATGAATTATTTTGAGAATGGAAAAATTGGGACTCTATGGTGATTTTCTTCTGAGTTGTTAGCTTACAACCAACCTATACCACTCGATGTCTGCAGAACTAAGGTATTTTTCCAGTTTAGCATTTGTTCAGGTTCACTGGCTCAGGAGCTCGTGGTTAGAGTAGGTAAGATCATATGGTTATAGGTGACCATGATGTCACATGGAGATAGTGGTAGATTGGAATAGTTTTAGTCTGTTCTCAGTTTCATTTTTCTTGTTTTATTCTTTACTCTGTTTCGTTTAATATTGTATCTGGATTAGCTGTTTATTTATTTATGTTCAGTTGTGGGTTGTTGTTTCATGCTCATTTTGATTAGTATATTTATTTTATCCTAGTTATTGGCATGAAATAGTTCCCCCTCAATATATATCTGATGCAAGACACCAGTTTCTAGCCCGTGAGGATTAGGAACACCCTTCGGTACCTATCACGGACTGGCTATGCTGACACGTTTATTGTCGACCTGGGTTGGTTCATGACCGGTAAATAGCTAGTGCTCAGGGAGAGACGAATTTTCCCACTATTGGTTCTATAAGACAAAATCATGATGAAGAAGCTGGATCTAGAGTTGATGAGGATCAACTTAATCAAAGAGTAATAATTTCAAAAAATATTTTTGTGCTAGTGGGAGTTTCCTAAAGAAGATAATAAGAATTTGTTGAGTAGGAGGCTCAAGTAACGGAGAATGCTGAGAAAGTTTATCAAGGAGTTGAACAAAACAAGGGAAGTTTTTCTTAATGCTGATTAGGCCTCCAATGAAAATATTTCTTTAGTTTCTACTGATTCTGTTGATGCATGATTATTTTCATTGAGAGAAATAATATTTTTTTCATAAAATATACAATTCTAACTATGGTGGAAGTTAGACAAACAAGATCACAATCTCTTGAGTCTTCTTACTCGCACGAAAAAAATACAAAATAGTTGGTAAAAAGTTTAAATCAAGTGAAATAATATAATCTATATATTAGTAATGAATTGGAGACTGAGATGAAGAATGTTGAAGAGAAAATAAGTTCTATAGTGCGATGATCTGAATTTGATGCACATGAATATCAATTAAGATAAGTTTAGGAAACTCTTGTGTTATTGGATGACCTCAAAGAGTTTATCAAAATTTTGTCTGCTGAGTTTATATCCTTAATGAATGAATCTTTAATGAAATCAGATTTTGATGAGTTGAAGTAGTTTTTAGGTAGAGAGTTTCAATATGTTAGTGCTAATCATCAGGCATTAACTTTTTCTCAACAGACTCCTAATGACATTATAATAATACATGAAGCTATAACTATTATATTAGATGATTTCAATAACTAGTTGAACACTCTTCAGTGTGATAGTAATCCATTTAATGTTCTTCTGGATAATCAGATAGATTTGATAAGTTAGTTGGAATTTAATAAATATTGGTTATAACCAGTCATTAATCAAGTTATAGATAGTTTAACATCATTAATTTTACCTAATGAAACATTGAATGAATTTTTTAAGGTGAATTTAATGAAAATCATGAAGTTTTTACAGGATTAAAATAATATACTTCAATAATGGATAGATGTGTTCAACACCCATTTCTATAGCCTACTAGTGAAACTTATTGATATACAAGGTTTTTTTCAAACTAATACTCATTCTTCTACACCTTATACCAATGGATATTCTGATCAAGATTAGAAATCTAATCGAATCCATTCAGTTTGAACAATTCTTTCATTGAGTGTGAAATTTACTCTTTATTTTAAAAACATTTGATATGTGTTTTACTTTACTTAACTTTTATATTTCCAAGTTTTATATCATTTTATGCTTTATGTTCAAATTTACACTTCTATATAACATGTATCATTTTTTCTATTCAGTATACTATAACATTCATTTATTATTCTATGTAATATTAAATTTGTTTTAATTTATTATCATATAAATTCGTTTTTAAATCACAAAAAGGGAAAAAAATAGGTAAACACAAACGTTCTTATTTGTTCAAGAATCTATTTTCTCTTAAATTAAAATATTACTATGAAATCAAAATACTTATAAAAAATTAATTTTCAAACCAAAAAAATATTTTCAAAAAAAATATTATTTATTTATTTATTACAATTTCTACATTTTCTATAAATTATGTAATGGGTTTTGTGATTATCAAGATGGGGATATTTTTCGGCATGTATTTTCTCAACAATAATCTATGTCATATGATGAGTTTTATGTTCACAAATTACATTTTTTTGTATTCTAATAAAGTTTGTTTTAGTATGTTTCATGAATTTATATGTCATAATTATATGTATCTTGTTTGATGGAATTTGACATTGTGAGATGTGTTCTGTAAATATTCTCCATACCCTATGTTGGTATGTGTATTGTAAAGAATGAACCATACATTTTTTTAATGTGTGTATGGTTTATCATCCCTACACTAAACAGTTTTTATATGGATTAGAAACACTATGTTTGAATAAACGTATGGAATATCAAACCAAATTTGATATCCAGAATCATTGTTCACACCCTACATTCTGGAGTTGGAACCTATGGATAATCAGCCATACATTTTGAATCGGTGTTTCTCTAAAAGGATGAATGTATGGATTCTCATCCCTATATTACATTTGATCCAAACATTACATGTATATGAATGTATGGTTAAGGAACTATACATTGAATAAAACCCTACGCAACAAAAAGAAACCCTAATCTACGTATTTGAGCCCAACATTTGACTATTCAATAGGGGATATTTAATTATGAAATATAAATCTAGATTTATTCAATGGTATTGACAATATTTTAAGCTAATTTAAATCATATACTTAATAGATTCAAAATCTCATTTTAGTCTACCAGATTTAGAGGATCAATTCACTCTTATTCATAAGGGAAGTTATGAATCCACTAGAAAATTAGAATTTGAATACCCTTATTCAATCAAACCATTTTCTTGGATCTGTAATATAGATGAAATCTATATTCCTTATATATTCTATCACAATTTTTTTTGAGATATACATTCACATATACATTCAACTAAATTATTGTGAATATCTTTTACAGTGTTGTTACAATAAATGATCAACTATTTTTATGAAAGAGGCTAGACTTTAGAGATATAAATTATCTACCTTGAATTACTTCTTGTTTTTTGCTTCTTTTATTGAAGATCACTTGTAACCAGTATCTCTTCAGAATTATTCTGTATTGAAAACTTTAATTTTTTGAAGAACATTATCCAACTATTATTATTTTTTGTTCCTTCAATTGTGAAGATAAACCCATATCATCAAAAAAATAAAATAATTTTTATTGGATTATAAACTATTCATACTCAGTTGTGTTTTAATAATAAACTTCTTGTACTAAACTATGGATAATTGGTTCCCTATAAAATAACTAGAAGGGTCTATTTAGAATTTTATAAATTTGTCAACTGACTACACTTAGTTGTGGTTTTGAAGGTCTAGTGATAAGAGGACCTTTCATTTTAAATTCACCAAGATCATAGAGAGAGCGTTGGTGGAGTGGACTAGGGGATCTTTGTGCCTCGAACCACACTACTCATATTTAATATAGAATAAAACACTACATATCTTCATAAATGTCAAAGGGAGTCAAATGAAATAATTATTAAAGATTGTGTAAAACACACAATTCACCACCTCTTGAGTATATTTCTATTATTCTGACCTAACACATGAAGTTTATATTAACATAGAAGGATTCGAACATGTTCCAAAATAAAAGGCTATATTTCTTCAAGGACTATGACTGCAGCATACACTGCTACCATTGAAAGGAAAACAAGGTAGATGATGCATTGAGTGGTAAGGACAATGCTACCTAAACCATGGTAAGGATTAAAAGAAACCCAACACTCCTAGATTTGAAAATGATGAACCTTGAAATCCTGAGGTTATGGGAGAAGTCCATTTTTTCTCAAAAGACTACTCAGCCATCCATCCATGTAAACATAAAGGATACTCAAAAGGTGGATATGGTGATACTGAAAAAATTAAGAATTATTTTAGATTTAAACATGGAAATTATGGAATTACAACTATTTCGAAAATAATATGTGTTCCATCAATACCATAATTAAATAAGTAGTTTTTGGAAGATGTGCATAGCACATCATTATCAATATATCCTATAATCATCAAAATGTATAGTGATATCAATAATAATTTCTAATAGGATCGCATAAAGAGATATATTTCTGGGTATGTGTTGTGATTTTTTCTGGGCCTTAATGTAAATTTTAAATAATATATTTCTAAGGGGATAATGCAATCATTACTCCTACTCATATGGAAATGCGATAAGATCGCCATATGTATTGTTTTACGAAATCTATTGACTTATAAAGGATGTAATATCATTTGGAATATAGTTATATCCCCAAGAATTTATCAAATTTTATTACTATTTGATATTATTTATTTCTTGATCAACATTCCAAGATATACATAAAGGAATTCATAATGATAAATAGATTACTACTCTAAATTGTATCTGATAGAGATCATTGTTTTAATTTTATGTTCTTGAGAAGTATTGAATAATAATTTCATATAGATTTGAATTTCATCTATTTTTTCATCCTTATAGTGATGGTTAATAATAAAGGTTTTTTAAAACCTATAAAGATATGTTTATATGTTATTTAAAGGATTTCAAGGGATATTGGGATCAGAAAATTCTTCTCTTAGAGTTATAGTAATAAAATTGTTTCCATTTTAGAATTCAAATGGAATTATATAAGGCTCTATATGGGAAGTGGTGAATAACTCCAACTCGTTTGTAATATATTATAGTGTATAATCTGGCGGGATTTGATCTTGTTTAAATAATGTTTAAAGAATATTCACAACATTCAATTAAAAAATAGAACTACAAAATATATATAGAAGAACTATTTCTATAATTATCTGTGAGATTTGAAGTTTGAATTTGGAGAGAATATTTTTATTAAAATATAAACATGAAATAGGGTTATGAGATAATGTAATAAAGTAATGTTTTTCTAATGATATAGTGTCTCTTTATAAATCCTTGATTGGATAGGGTGGAGTTTTATTATCCTATACATTCATTTAACCTATCACACTTGATTGATGTGTCCCATGAATAACTTCTGAGTAAGTACATATTTTTACCTTCACATATACTAAACATATAAGTATTAAAACCCAATAATTATCTCTATTAAGAGGAACAACGGGTATAAATCATGGATCATGGAGATAAACTACTACAAAATAGTATCACTCACTTGGATAAGGTTCTATAGAGGAATTATAATTTGGAGGAAGCTACATGGAAACCAAATTATTTAATGAGGTAGAAGTATCGTTATTATTTTCATCACAGTAATAAAATTTATGAAAATATTTTTTAAGGGGGTAGAATGTGACACCACAAGATTTTACTTTTTATTTTTCCTTTAAATAATTACTATATTGAATATACTGATTCGCATGAAATTTCAATATAAAATAAGAAATGACATATTTTTTGATATAAAATATGAAAATTAATGATAAATATCTATACATTATGGGAATACAATACAAAAAAAATTTAAAAAATATAATAGGAATGAATCCACAAATTATTAAAAATATCATGGATATAAAATCTTTGACCTCATAGTTTTCCATGAAGAACATAATCCTTATTATAACTATTTAAATAATGAAATTAATTATAAATATAATTTAAATCTCGATTTATAAGTAAATTAATATTTTGAAAAAAATATAGAGAAAAAATTTATGATTCTCTTAATATTTATCTAAAATTCAAATTGTTATGGAACATAAGATAATTAAAGGTGTGATTGACTTAGTGGTTAACCCAATAACACATTAAGATTAAAAACAATATTTTTATATAATTATATTAAATATAGTTTAATTTTTGAATCATAAAATTGAAATTATTTCTAAGGTTAAATTTTCTTTCTTGTCATAAAAGATTTACTTGAGAAAATAATGCATGGAATCAATATATTGTAAAAATTGAAAATATACTATAATATTAAAATGATATATAAAAATATAAAAAATAAAATAAAATTTAATAATGGAGGTAATATTTATTTTTCATGATTTCATCCACTTATGTAGGGAACATTTATTTAACAATAAACTTCATTTATAATTAAATAAAAGAAATTGAAAGAATGCCACTCAAAATCACTTATAAAAGGACCTATCCACTAAAACTTAAAATCCACTCACACCATTTTTTAATTATTCAACACCGTATCCTTTTCAATATGATAAATCCTTATAAGATATTAGGTATCTTAGGGTTGTAAAAATGAGGCGTCAATCCTTTATTCTGAAGGCAGATGTGTTGAAAAGGAGAAAACCATCAAAGTAAGTACTCAGTTCTTCACTTTCTTTTTCAATTACATGAACATATAAAATATTCATAAATATCAACCCTCACTATAATGAATTTATATTAACATAATTATTATTATATTTAAAAGATACTATTATTATGATATTATAAACTCAATCTTCTTCAGTAGTATATCAGGTTCTTGTTTAGGTAGATTCAACTTCCCACAAGAATGATGTGATACCTACATTGTAATTTTCATAATGAATAAGTACAAAGTCATTAATAATTGTAATATATGATATTGAGGGTTAATTTATTTAATAATTATGGTTTTTTATTTATTTCATAAAAAATTAATGGTTATTATAAAGTAACTTATCGTTATCAGTAAATTACTCAAAACACACTTGTCATGGATTCCATTATCACGAACCATACACATAATTTCCATAAAATGAAATTTTTACTAAATAAATAATTTTAAAATGATTCTAATACCATAAATAAATTATGAATTATGAATTTAGAGTGAAATAATAAGTAACATCATCACTATTATGAAACTTGTATGGAATAATCAATCTCACTAACATCTGAAGATCAAAATAAACTACAACCAACTAATATGTGTGTAATGAATGATTATAATAAAAGTATATAAAAGGTTAAATATATCGATATAATTTAATAATAAGTTATTAATATTATTATATTTATTATATAGGAGATTAAATCTCTTTCATGAGAGTCTGGAGTTATGGTAATGGTTTCACTAAAAACCTCATTTTGAAATTTTGATTATTTATGTTTGAAATGATATCTAGGGAATTGTTCTACTAATTATCACTGAAACAACATATATTAAATTCTCATTTTGTTATCCATGTTTTTTATATGTACTTTTATCATTTTATTTTTCTTTGTTTTAAAATTCAACTGAAAAGATACTTGTAAATGGACATGACCATATCTATTCTTTTTAGTATAGAGTCTTTATCATCTATGCTCATATTCCTTATTTTTTGTATGTTCTTATATA
Organism: Viscum album; assembly: GCA_963277665.1. Lineage (NCBI taxonomy): Eukaryota > Viridiplantae > Streptophyta > Magnoliopsida > Santalales > Viscaceae > Viscum > Viscum album. Next base: position 565,622,124 of record OY728160.1, on the reverse strand, counting down.
TAATTATATTATTTCATAAGAATTTTATATTATACATGAATTTATTTAAAAAATTATAAAATGAATATATTAAATCTTTATCAGTGCTAAACACTTTCCATTTTCTTGACTTTCCTTAGAAAAGTGTGAAAATATCAACCATTTTAATAACTTCTAAATAATCACATTTTTTCACTATCATCATGATTTTTATTAATGATTCTTCCACTAAATATTTTTTTGGTTTCTATATGTAATTTTTATTCTACATGTTATATGAAATATTTTCTTTCTAAATTAAAATTATCAAAAATAAAGAATATTTTTTTAAATAGATTTTATAATTCTCTTTCGGAGAGTTTTTTATCTATGTTAATAACCTTTAATGCTTTTATCCACCATTTGGTATATTACTTAATGATATGAAACACATTCTTCCTTCTAATGGATTATGATCTTGTTTTTTGGAAATCATTATGGAACCCATTTATTAATCATGGGTTAATTAAGTTTTCATGATATTATGAATGTTTTAATGTTAATGTGGAACATATATGTGTGGTTTATCATTATGTGATGTGTGGTATTGTTATATCCATCTAATTAATTGGTTCATGTTTTATATCACCTTAGATATAGATGGCACATGGTCAGTTAGGTGAAATTTAAAATTTTATTGAACGTAAGTGGTCATCCCATGTCCCCTTTTTATGGGTAGGTGGTCATCTTAGAATATTATAATATGATTATCTTAGTGGTTAAACATAAAATATTTTATGGTGTTTATGCTTATATTTGGGAAAATTTATTTTGATATGAAGTGTATATAATTAATTTTTCCATGAATCATGATTATTAACTCATATTATCACACTCCTATGACTCAATTTTATTGTAATACAAAAAACCTTATATCATGTCTCATTAATTATGATATATGATTTTTTTAAGGTTATTTTATGATATGTCTATACACATTGATTGTGTTTACACACACATATTCTTATTTTATGCTCACTTGTTATCTTTGATTGATGTATTTTCAGTTCACCCCTTACTGAGATTTTGAGATAACCTTTTTTTTGGGTCCATCCCCTGGGTTGTTAAGAAAAGTATAATATATGATATGTATATATGTAAATTATGTGTTATGAATATTTATATGAGATGTTGAAGAATGACTTTAAATATATTTATTGTTTTTTTAATCTATAATAACAAAAAACCTATAGGTTTTGGGGATCTGTTTTTTTTTGATATGTAATGAATAATAATATAAAATGATTTGATATGTATATGTATATCATGATTGGGAAATCTCAGTATATTCTATGTGACCCAGATACAATTCACATACCATGTGTAAGATCCTGATCTATATAGGGGACCCTTTTCCATACTTGATAATTCAATGTCTATGTCTATACTAACTGGCCAAAATGTCATGTTTCACCTAACCTATCACCAAAATTCCCCCATTATAAATACTACAAATTACTTGATTCCTTCTACCACTAGATATATAGTGCTTTCTAGATCTCTTATCCTAGGACTATGTATAAATCCACATCAAACTCCCTATTTTTTATTGGTTCTTTCACCTTTATTTGTTCACATTGGGTTTTCTCCATAGAGTTAGGACTAAGATGAAGAAATATCATTTTTTTTATAAAGATATATCTATATAAAGTACCCTATATATATAGGTCCTTTTCATGTTACCCTAAATTGTATATCACTCATGTCCTTGTCACATCAAATTATATTTCATTATTTATGATCCATACTATATGACGTTAAATTTTTTAGATAAGTCTTCCCAATACGAATAAAATTCCTTACATAAGATCCATTTCTGTTTAAGGGCACCTAGAATATTTTCTTTAACAATAATATTGTGATGTGGAAAAATTAACCCATTCTGGAAGCAGCCTAGTTCTCTAATATTGGGTACCTACCTCTGAAATACTTATAGTTCTAATCCTATTCGATAATAAAATATTCCAACTCTCTGCATATGAGTATCTTATATGTTAAGACTATGTTCAAATAATTACATTTGGATTGATTCCTATTATTTTTGGGATACATTGTAAAATATGAACCATATATCTCTAATGCATCAAAAAATTATCATATAGCATCAATACCCATGAACATTCCATAATAACTTAACAAAGGTTAGTTCAAGATCAGAGTATTCCCATTACCAATCCAAAAACCCCATTTTTAAAATCATTATTTGTACCTCAATTGTTTTGAATCACTAGAAATGTTTCTTGGATATCGGTAATATGTTTATTCTAATCCAAGGGACACCTCTACTTGGTAATGATATTCATGACACTATTTTGGAACTCCCAACTAGTGGTATATTTTTTCATGAGGGTAATGTACTCTACTTTCAACACACCTTGAAAACATTATTGTGGCACCCATCATTACAAAATTGGTTAGTGATCATATTAAAAATACTTGTATTGTCTCAACACCTCCAAATTCTAATACCTCAAGTAATGATTTGAATCATTGTCATTCCCAATTAAAATATTATTGTCTCTCTTATATCTTAACTCTCAACTTGGATTTCTTGTCACACCCCACAAATATAGTCTAAGCACTACATCCTTATACTATGTCCACCCCAACATGAGTTATTTTATCCTAGAATTTGGTACCAATTCATATTAAATTTTATTATACCTTATCTAGACAGATTATATCATCCTTTGGTCAAGTTTTGTGACCTTGAACACTAGAAATAATATTTTAAATAAAAACTATGACTTTAAACTCTATGCATCTCTCCCATATAATATCTATCCCTTTCTCCATATGCTAAATTATTTCCATAGGTGTTTCAATATTCCAAAACCTTTCATGGTTACTGTTAGGGAAATTATTTATCTTTAAGGGGAACCTATACTCAGGAATGATTTTCATGTTACCATATTTGTCACTCCTAATGAGAAGAATAGTTTTCCTCGAATATAAGGTTATCAAATCACTATATTCCCTAACAACATCGAACCAAACCCAATAATTTGTATATGGTCAATATTTATCCCACACGTACTGGTTCAATCTCATTTTTCCCAGACATAAATATCCTAATTCTTGATTTACACATCTCATAAACTAGATATTATAGTGTATTTGAGTACCCTCGATGTTATACAATCAAGAATATAACTAATTTTTCATGAAAGATTATGATATCTTATTATTCAACCTCCATCACTTCTTTCATGTGATCTTATACTGCACAAAACAACGGTCTGAGAACTATGACCTTAAATAGCATTAATGAACCTATGAGATGGTATATAATTTCATTAGGATCCTAATTCATATTTTTTTACCCTTATTCTTTTAAAATATATTATATCACCCTTTTAGACATATATGTCATTCAATAAACATCATCTACTGATAGAATCATATTTTTCATTATTATTGTTTTATTAAAACAAATTATTAATGATTTAAATTAATAATATTTATGGTATTTAACCATTTTTTGGTAGGTTATATAGTTTTTTTTAATGAGAAAAAATCTGATCAATTAAATATGAAAATAATGATCGATGAAATAATTGATTCAAGGACCAAGTCTAATGATTGAAAATTAATATCCAGGATGAAATGGAGTGAAATTTGATTTAAAAAATCAATATACATAAGGAATAGTGAATTCAAAATATGGAATTAGAATAATTTCATATGTAAAGTAAAAGAATGAAGAGAAAACACACATGAGAGAAGATCAATATGTGCCATAACATGACACATATACTTCATGACATTAAACTATATAGAAACATTCATAAAATGAATTTATCCATGAGAAAACTCACTAGGTTCTCAGCCTTAATGAACTCACAATGTTAATTCACTATTCACATCATTAAGCTATTGTATGGACCCAAAAATAGTTATTTTTTATGAAATTAAGGATGGATAGTGCTTAAATTACCAATGAAGACCCATTATGGTTAAATACCATTTAATGGGTCCATTTATGAAAGTCCAAGAATCATTTTAGAATAAAAATAGAAGTTTAGGGTGATTGGAAAAAAATAACCATTTTAGGGTTCGGTCATTACGCAGGGGATTTAGGATCTTTATGATTAAGCTTTCTATTTCAACTTTAGTTTTTAATCTATTTTCCCTATAATCTAATTTCATCATTTTAATTTTTGTGTTCCATTCTCCTTCCTATATTTATTTATCTTTCTCTATTCCTTCTTTCAACCATGATCTCTTACACTAACAAGTACTGGAAACTAGAATGATTATTTTCATTAGTAGAGGTTCACGACATTCCAAAGTTATTGTGATTTAAATTATTTATTTTTTTAATTAATTTTTGTAGGGATAAGAAATAGAAAATTTAATGAGTGCATCAATCCTCTACTAAGGCATAAATCTCAAATTCATCCCTATAATTTTATTTGTATTCTTTCCCTTCCTTTCACCAGGTTACCTCTTTATATGGTGGAGTTGATGTTACTCGAGTGATGAAATGACATACAGGGGAGTCATGTATTTTTGAGATTTACATTCTCAATTGGGTTTTTTAATCTTATTTGGATATTAGAAGAGGTGGATTTGGAAAATAAAAGTGATTTCCTAAGCATTATTAATTTAGGACTCCATATTTTATAGAATGGTAATTAAATATTAGGCCCTCATAAATGAATTGGTAAGTTGTATTTAAACAAAAATAAATTAATAATAATGGAACCCACATAACAAAACCCTTGGACCGAGGCATTTCTCCCTAAAAACATTAATTATATTTTTCAATGAATATACTTTTATGTTTTAGAATTGCATTTAAATCCCATATTTCAATTTTTACTTTCTTCCAAAAATAATAACAATACAAAAAAATATATTAAAATAGGTTATTAAGGAATAGTCATTGTGGCACTCCAAATCTCTTTAAATACGATAACCTTGGTCATACAATATGATGCATTGGAAAAATAAATTTGCTTTTGTACCTCCCTATGATAGGTCTGTCATCTATATATGGTCTAAAATTGAAAACCCTAAATAAAAATAACCTTCCCACAAGGTTTTATATGTTCATTTCATTTGGAACAAATACATATTGGGTGAATCTCACCATTATAACTGGGTAGACAACCACATATTTTGGCCAAGGTTATCCAATATTAAATTTTAGCTACATAGATCATACTTTCATAATCCTATATTACCCATGGGAGGATACATGTTACTCACCCATTTGAAAAATTTTGTTGGTGTATATATATATATATGTGAAAATTTGGATTCTCTGTTTTTTAGGAATTCACCTTACAAGATCAAGGAAAAATTGAGAATTCCGAAAATGAAAATGGAACAAACTTATTTGGTTCAAAACATATTAGGTTGAAAACCTATAATGGTAGGCTGGAGAAAAAATATTATTCCATGCCCACTAATCCTACCCCATCGAAGGATTATAGAAAATTGGGGCTTGAGAAATATACACAATGTTTTTGGGGTCTACTAAATAAACCTAAGAAAAGTTCAGAAATTATTTCTAGGTCCCTTAAACTAGGAAAAATTATAAAATTATTCTATTTCTCCAACATATTGGTTTATATTATTGATGAAATATTCTTGGAGGTATAATAATAGGGTTATAAAGATCTCTTAAACATTAAAAACCCAATTAAAAAATCCCCCCTTCAAGATTTATATCTTTTTGATTCACACATCTCTCTTAAATTTGAATAAACTAATGTTAGCTCATAGTGAATGTATATAGGGCGCTATACTCATCCCACATTTACCCATTTAAGTGAACACATCTAGGTAAAAATTATATCTTGTATTCAAGTGAGACATCCTTAGCATATAGTTATGTTACGTGTGATTCTATATCTGGCCAACCCATAATCATCTAAATGTACATGATAAAAAGGAGAAAACGATTCAACCCCTTATCTCACAGACTCACTCTGGCTTACATTTATAGTATATATTTTTTCATATTTGACCCCTTCTATATATATATGAGAACAGTTTCTTAATAATATAATCATTTTTTCAATAATTCATCATCGACTCAATCATTTAGGGGCTATAATTTTCATGATAAATCTTTATACAATTTTTAGGTGAATTAAATCATCATGATATTAATCCTCATAAGATTATTAGATAATCATGGATCAACGATCTAGATGAGATAAAAGATTGGTAATATTTTAGGGAAAATTTAATATTTTATCCTTCATTGACCATGAAAAGGAGGGACACAACCCCATTTTAGAGTCTATCTCATTAGATAAAATTGAAAGTCTAAATGGGAATGATAATAAAAGTTTTAATCAATAGACTCGCAAATATGAATCTATGTTTTCTCTAAATCATTCAAAACCAAGCGTAACACTACTTGTATTGTGTTTTCCGCCTCCTTATTAAGATTACACAACCATATAAGAGTGAAAATACAAATCCCTTATTATATTATAATTTTTTTTATTTAGATTATTTTACCAGTTCCTACTATTTGTCTACCTCTTTCTCTATAGTATCCAAATCTTGCAATATTCAGTCAACTGGATCTCTCTTTTCAATTAAATAATAATAATTTTCTATTTCTATTACAATCAATTTGAATTAATCATTAGGTGTTTTATTTCTGATCTTGACAACATTTATTAGAGACTTTACAGGTAAATTATTTGACTACATTGCATTTTTATTCTCCCAATAGGTAATGAAATCTCTCATGATAAATTTTATGGATTGATATATGAAACCCTCATATCCTAAGATCATGGACATATTTATAAATTTATATTGTTTCAATTCTATATCCATTATGGGGTTTCATTATATAATCATACATATGTCCTTATACAAAAATTATTGTACAGTGTTTCAGAAGTCAACTGAATCCTAATCCTACTTGGAATCACTCCCAAAGACTATAACATATTTTGGGATTAAATCAATAAAATATTTTATTTAAGCATTTCCACTGCTCTTACAGACACTAAAAAACCAAAACCTATATATTCTCTAGTAGTTGGAGTTTGGTAACGTTAGACTTATTTCTTGGATCCTTAACTTAAAATGACACTACAATAAGAGATTTTATAAATTGAAACATTATTAATTGAATAAATTGATAAATTATAGGTATGGTAGATACTTACCAACACACCCTAGATTGTTGGATTCCTTAATATTTTATACTTATTTTAGGATATCACCCTAGACTATATCCCTTGAAAACAACTAACCATGTGTCATTGGAAGGACCTTGACTATTATAACTTCCCCTTTATATGACATTGATAGGATTTCATTTCATCTTAACAAGTCTTGGTTGGTATTCATTCCAAGATCACATCCAATAACGGCTACTGCACCCATTAGTGGTGATGTAATTTTCTAATGAGGTGAACCTTTATAGATACGTTGGTTACCAATTTAAGCAATATTAATGGGTCTTCCCCTATCAGCTACGTGGGAGTGGATACCACCACCTTAATAAGTATGATTTCTTGATTTTCTTACTAGTAGATTAGATCGGCTATATTTTCTATAGACAGATAAATATTAGTGGGGAATTTGAATTACCATGAAATAAAGGGTAATTGTTGAACAGGAATAAACAATGACTACTTATGCCCATCCATATCCTTTTTCAAATCCCTAAATTCATCCATAGAGGAAAATACATCTACCACTAATAAGAGATCATCCATAGTATTCAAACCCTTAATGAGAACAATTATCCATGACATAATATAAAAAGTTAACAAAGAAAATAAAACTTAATTCATGAAATTTATGTCTATTCTTGATTCATACTCCCCAATAATGTTAGGGATGGTCAGGGCAATCAAAACTGATACTCACATTACCCTACTGTTGTAAAAATTATAATATAAAATGTTTTTTCATCTCAATTTTCCTCTTTGAGGACATATGGGTTATCTTTAAAGGGATACATCTTAGAGAAGAAATATTATAATCCAATAATCATAACACCATTAACTAGATGTATATGTTTATATAATAAGTTTTATATGAACTCAAAAATTTACCTCTTTTCTAGTAAATATTTTCTTTTATATTATCTCACTATTCCATCAGTGTCTGCTCAATTATGGATGGGGATCTAGCCTAACCTATTAAGGATGGGGCACCAAAGGTCAAAAGGTGGAAATTGGATTCATCATATTCACCTCATGAATTTATATTTGACCCAATTACAAATCATCCACTTCAAGGGTATTCAATCTCGTGGTTCTTATTAGTGTACTATCTATAGTGTAATTGGTAGACTCCACTAATGAAAGAGAATTTTCTTTTCTTTTCAAGGAAGGGAAAATAGGATATTTTCAATGTCACTTTAATTTTCAAAGATAATTTTCAAAAAAATAATATCATTTTCATTTATATTCATGATTAATAAGGTCATACCACTCCTCATTGAGGGACTGGTCAATAACCCACTCGATAGTTCCTTGGTCTATCAAAATTTACTCATCCTATAATTGGGACTAATTTTTCTTTGTCATGCACCAAATTTTTTCAAATCACAATAAAACTTCTTCAACTCTTTTAGAATATTATTAATGTTATTAGGGTATTTAATTTATAATGATAGTGAATATGAATGACACAATTAAAATAATTAAATAGACCCACAACATCAAAAATCATAGTCTAACAAATCCATAAGTTTATATCCTTGGGGAAAAAGTAGTCTGAGGTAGAATTAGTAGAAATACTTATAGGTATTTTAATGGGAATAATGATATATTTACTTCAACCACTTCCCCATAATCTCATCCTTCACCAAGGAATTTCTCTATTTTATTCTACTTGAATACCTTATATTAGACTCATGATGTATTGAATACTCATTTGAGAGCTGCTAAAAATATCACTGGTGGCATCGACCATTGGGGTCAAATGTTTTACAAGATCTCTCTTTATTGAAAGACTTCCTAGTGGATATTTTCCCACCGTCCATGGTAGAAGAATTCATTTTCAATCATTATCAAAGTCTACCTATCCACCATGGGATGTTTCCCCATCCTGGAATCTATTATCGACACCAATACTTGGCTTTAGATGCACCTGAATTGAAGTGAAAACTGATATTGTATGTAATCCTTCTAGATGATGTAGCAGTCAATCTAGGAAACCAAAAATATTCTCTGAAGGGAGATTTTTAATTATTATGATTCTTAGCCTCCACTACAATCATCAACAGTAGATCCAGTGGGAGGAGTGACTTTTGGAAGTAATTTAAACATAAAATGGAGACTCAATACTAATTTTTCCTTCCTTTGATAATATCCTAACACAAGATACATATTAAATAAATAGTCTAAACCTATATATATATATATATATATATATTCAATTAATTGTGGAGTTTTATTTCATTTAATTGTCCTACTATCCATTCTCGCAATAATTGAAATATCCTTGATATATGAGAGATATTGTTCACCTTGTAGATTTGAAGTAGTAAGTGGTATCTCTTTTCCAACATTGCTACTTCCAATATCATGGGATTTCTTTCCTCCTAATACTCCACTACCATAATGGTTTTTTTCTACATTACATTTGTTGTTCATTAACTAAGAGTGGGTATCTTCTTATCCATATCCCAAAAAATATATCCAGATAATCTTGAGGAAGGATTTATAGTTTGAATTCATTACCCTACTCTACGTAGTGACCTCTCTCTAAATCTAGATAGTATTTTCCCAGGTTTCCTCGTTTCAACACTGAAAAGAACCCTATTGTGAATTTATATGTAGGACTGTCTCCATTGGGTCCCAATAAAAACACATTCGGGTCTTAAATCTAATGTCCATTCATGGGTAGGGATCCTTCCCCCTGGAATTATCTGTTTCCCTCAAAAATACCTAGACTAATAAAGGTTTCCATTAGATATATCATTAGGAAACCTTATAAGGGATCAATTCATCACACATGCATCTAATTATGGAGTCCCTATATACCTTTTATACATCCAACAAATTAATACATTAATCAACATTCATAAGGTAGAATGTATTTATTTTAGATCTCAAATAGATAAGATATTTTGGGATCAAATAACTGGTCATGTAAATGTATGTCTATGAAATCTAGATGGATTTAAATATCACTGACATCCTTAACTATATATTGAACTCAACACATGTCAGGTGGACCCAATATTCCCTTATCAACTCGATATTCACACCACTTCCATAAAGAGAGTTATAATTCTCTACCTTGGCCTGAAGTTGGGCTGTGGTTTATCGGGGAGAGATTGAATAATAATAGTACATATAAGGTTCTGATTCATTTTAATTATTATATATAAAGAATTTGGAGTGATGAATTATATTGTAAAGTGTGACCAAACCCTCATGGATATGTTCCCCCGTGTATGATAGGTTCAAACACTCCAAATTATGGTACCCCACAAACCATGAACCTAGAATACATTCTTTGTGATTTGGGAAGTCTGTGTCATTTTGAATCCCATGACCATATAGCTAAAGGAAGTATATTATTGGATATTCATGGATATTATTTCACATAAAATGTGATAGAGATATAATGTGTGGTATGTACTAGTTTGGTTATCCATGCTTAACATCCTATATTGGAAAATCAATTCACTCTATATCATCTGTGTCTATAATGATGATCTAAGTGTGTGACATTATTCTCCAAAAATAAAGAATTAAATAATGTTAGTGGAATGGATATAAAGAATATATAAAAATTCCTAGAGGAAAAGATGATCTAAGAATGGAATCCCCCCAATGAAAATTTAGAAAAGTATAATTTTTTTCAAGCTTGGTCCCCCCATTTGTATTAACAGAAATTCCATTACCCGAGTCATTTTTTAAACTTAAAGGTATCATGTCAAGTCAAAAGAACAAATGTGAATGTACCCAACTCAATGTGATAATTCTACAGAGAATGAGTTAAATACATTACTATGGGAAAATTATGCGACTTGAGTGAGAAAATAGTTTAGAGAATCTGGTTTAACTCATTTCATGAAGGTGTCCTTAGGTATGTTTTTCCCACAACTTATTTCTAGAGCTATGTCCATTTCCTAAATTCTAGTGTACATCACCAAAGGACTAATGCGATAAATAATTAACATGTGTGTAACATTTGGTTGTCATTCCCTATTCCATGATGAGTTCATTGGCATTCCTTAAATAGAGCACTCATGTCAATGTTATATTTTACCTTAGAATTTTATACTTTCATGATGATAATATCTTATTCATTATGGGTGTTAGGTTGTTATACCTTTCTTGAGGCATAGATAATTCAGTCAGGATGAAATAATTCATATTAAAGGGAGTTATTCGTGGCACTAAATCCCATGAACGATCTCAGAACAATTCACCCAGGACCCCAATAGTGCACCCAAGACTCTTCATCGTATTTTTTATAAGTGTGATTAGGACTCTTCACAAGAGTCCCCTAGTATTACCTGGACCATTATTGCCTAGAACCCAACAACACTCTTAACCCTCTTTCAAGAAGTTTTTTCATTCTTAAGTCAGTACATGAAAATCATTCTTGTCAACTAGCATGCAGTGATGGTCGCATGCATAGTATCACGCCTCGGTCTCCCTTTATCTATTAATAGACCCGATGACCCCTTCCCATTTTAAGACATGAAGAAGATTGGTTTTATAGGAGGTTAAGTTTGTTTGAACTGAATAAAAAACAAAAATTAATGAATAAAAATTAAATAAATTTTAGAATCATAATATTCCAAAAGTAAGAGGTAAAGAAGCGAAAAAAGTCTAATTAAAGAATATACAAAAAATGATATAAAAAGTAAATAAGCCAATGAATCTACGTGATTCAAATCTTTTTTATCCAATGTGCATGGAAAAAACACCACCAAATTTATTTATTATTATGTAAAATAAGGAACAAGCATACAATTGAGAAGATGAAAGGAGAGAGGAAATTCATGTGGACCATAAAAGTAATCCAAGAATAGGGAACTTTCTACTCTAAGATCCTAGGTTGAATCCAGACCTGAATATGGTAACGTATACCCCTTAACTAGATGAACTCACACACACACCCCCGAAATTGACCAAGGAAATAAGGAAGACATAGTTTAGTATCAAAGTATGAAAAAAAACAAGCATATTGCTGCCCTGATCCAACACCAAAAATATTAGAAGGATTCCCATAAATGGGGGAATTCTAGGGTTGATGTTATATGAAGACGTAGAGGACATAAAGATCTCAAGATCTATGAAATCTCCACTAGAATTATTTACCACAAAAATGGGAGGTACAAAGAACCCAGGGGAGTCAGGGAGGTCATGTAGTCTCTAAATCTTATTCTCTCTAATCAAGAGCCATAAAAACCAAATAATTGCACAAGGAAAATGATGGGTCATGGAATATAATAAAGGGATGTCATGGGAAAGGCATTGGATAGGTGAAAGGCTTACAAGAATAATAGGAGAGGCGGACATGTTGTAGATAGAGGGAAATATGACGTTTTTAGAAAATATGGTGGGTGAAACAAATTTCTCTTAATTCGGTACATGTGGAAGGAGGAAATAGGATACCAAGAAGAGGAAATGGATTATTTAGAAAGCTCAAATCCCCTAAGAAAATATGATAAATGTGTATTAATTAAGGGCTAATATAATAACCGTAGAAGAATGGTGATAAAGTAGAAATAACCAGGCCTCTCCAAAATCCTAATACCCAGCACAAATGGAGGCCCAATAGAATAGATCACACCCTAGAATCATCAAGAAATGACGCCCAAAATATAAATCAAATGGATACCGAAAAATATATGTACAAAATATAATTTGAAAAATAATAAAACAAACATCAATTTATAGAAAATTTTACTTTTAAAATACAAATTAACAAATCTCCACCATTTCAAAATAAAATAAAAAAACATACAAACGGTGTTCTTGTAAACCAACTATTCTAGAATACCAGTTATTTTGGGTATATTTGTAAAATAGAAATCCCAAAGTCTATATAATATTCACCAATCATGAATACCACTTAGAATATACCATATGTGGAACATTTTCTACTTGTACATATTAAAAAATTATACTTATTAAACATGCTTAGAGATTACAAAAATAAGTAAAAATATTAAACAAGAAATTACCAACAATACCTATTCTTCCATAAAAATCTTGATGTACTCCCAAGTATTCTGAGTCAAGTAAGTACACAACCTTCTTTAGAGGTTAAATATAGTGAAAATAAAAATCTAGAAAAATAAAAGTTAAATATAATATAGAAGTAAAAAATAGTAAATCACATAGAACCCAAAACTAGGAAGCCAATAGAACAAGGATCTCCACCTAAACCCGAAAGGCTTAGATGAGCACAAAGAACCCCCCCTCCCCCCCCCACTCCCATCATGTTACTAGAAAATATAGTATGGTTATTCCTAGGATTGAAAAAATAAAAAAAACTAGATTATATGACTTATTTAAACTAATATAACTAAACAGGAACTAAAGAACATATGCAGTAGAGAACCCAGGGAATACAATAAGATGCTAAGCTAAAATGTATTTCTTTTTAAATTAGGGATAACATATTTTTATATGTCTCCTCTTTCCACACCCAAAACACTAAAATATATTAAATTGATTCTTAATTTCCTTTTTTATTTTTATTTTTTATTTTACCCCTAATATTCATTAGTTGAGGCTTGGATTTTAGTCCACTAAAATAATCCTTCAAACCACATGTCTGATTTTCTGAAGATAAAATAGCTAATTTAATGTCTTCTAGGGTGATTGATTATCTACCATACCTCATAGAATATTTTAAATAATTAAAATAATAATCATGAGAAGTAAAAAAATTAATTTCTTGATCTTTATCGATTATTTAACAATTATATTAGCTAAGTCAAAAAAATTATTAAATTCAACATGATGAACATGAATAGTGGAAATATGGTTTATTTTAAAAGTATAAAATCAAATTTTCTTCTATAATTGTTGAATAATAGACTTAGACATGTAAAAATGTTCATGTTTAATCCTTATACCCTTATAAGTAGTCTCGTGCATGAATTGTCATAAGAACTTATCACCTAAGTTTAATAAAATAATATACTACGATTTCTCAAGAATATTAGGGTTAGTAGAAATTGAAGTGGTGGAAAGGTATCTATCAGCAGAGACATATTCTAAAGGTTTATTAGGGACTAAGAGAGTATCTATGAATTCATTGTGGAAGATTAGTTCCCTCATCTTAACTCTCCACATTTTAAAATATTTTTCACCATCATATTTTTCAACTTCTAACTTAGTAGAGGTAATGATTATAGAAGATAAAGTATCTAATGCAAATTGTTATGGGAGGGTGAGTATTTTCAAACAAAAAAACTATAATTAATGGGAAAATATAGAATAAATTATATTATAAATAATAAATAAAAATAAATAAATATTATGTAAATAAGAAAGAAAAAAATTGTCCGAAAATCGAACAGACAATGATAGTGATGCAGAAAAATAAACAACATAATTGATTTATGCACTTTGGACCTCATTAATCCTACATGCATAGTAAGAACACAACCATAGAATTTTATTATTATGAAAAACAAAAAAAAATCATAAAATAGATAAGATAAAAGGAGAGAGAAAACATATGTGGACCATAGAAGTAAACCGAGCCCTGGGATCTCTTCACTCCAAGAGCTGGTAGGGATTCCAGGCCTGAAGAATAAAATGTACTCCCTTGAATTTGATATAATTACACATGAAACCCCAACATCTATTGAGAAAATAAGGAAGATACATTGAAGAACCAAAGAAATTAAAAAACACAAGTATCATGCAACCCTGATCCAATGCTGAAAACTTCTTAAAGATGATCATCAATGGAGGAATTTCTAGGTATGATATTATTTGTAGTCATCCGGGTTTGATAGAGCTTGCACTCTATAAAATATTTACCAAAAGTGATCACTGCAACAATGGGGATGCACGGTGTGCTAAGGGGACGCAGGTAGGTCCTCTCTTCTCTCAATATTCCTATCTCTGATCAGGATCCAAAGAATACCAAAGAAATACTCGAGTAAAATTAAGGTTCATGGCCATTAATAAAGGAAGAGAAAATTCAGGGTAAATTAGAGGTGATGAGTAGACATACACAATAGGTTAGGTGGACACATAGTGGATTATGTGTGAGATGATGGTTCGAGAAAATTTGGAGGTTCAAAAAAATCACACTTATTTTGTACACATGGAAGGAGGCTACTAGATGTAGAGAAGAGAACACAGATCACTAAGGTAGCACAATACCTAGAAGAATATCCATCACCTGCGGGTTAGTAGATGTCAAATAGAAGAATTGAAGAAGTGTGGTGATTAATCAGGAAGAACCATGCCTCTCTAAAATATCAATGCCTAGCGTAGATAGAGGCCCAATAGTTTAGATCACCCCAAAGCCTGGAAAGCAAGGTGGCCCAACCAATATTTCCATATAGAGGCCCACAAAAAGAATGGAATATAATTTTCAAAATAATGAAACAAACAATATTTCATGAAAATATTAATTTGAAAAAAAAATTAACATGTCTTTACCTTTTAAAAATAAAATAAAAACATGTTGATTGTGTTATTTCAACCTAACTATCATATCCTACCAATTAATTCTGGTAGATTTTAAAACAATAAAACCATAACATTATATTATATTCACCCATCATGAATCCCACTTAGAATGTGTCATAAGTGGAACATGTTCTACCCGTAATACCCATATACTGCTATTATACTGATTAAACATGCTTATGGACTACAAAACAAAGAAACAATACTATAGAACGACTTCCAAAAAAATACATGAGATTCCCTTAAAATCTTGTTGTACTCCCAAGGATTACGAGAGATTCAAATACATAGCCTTCCTTGAAGATAAAATGTAGTGAACCTGAAAACTTATCAAAATAAAATATCAACATAATGCAGTTGATATTATTTGTAGTCATCCGGGTTTGATAGAGCTTGCACTCTATAAAATATTTACCAAAAGTGATCACTGCAACAATGGGGAAGCACAGTGTGCTAAGGGGACGCAGGTAGGTCCTCTCTTCTCTCAATATTCTTCTCTCTGATCAGGATCCAAAGAATACCAAAGAAATACTCGAGTAAAATTAAGGTTCATGGCCATTAATAAAGGAAGAGAAAATTCAGGGTAAATTAGAGGTGATGAGTAGACATACACAATAGGTTAGGTGGACACATAGTGGACTATGTGTGAGATGATGGTTCGAGAAAATTTGGAGGTTCAAAAAAATCACACTTATTTTGTACACATGGAAGGAGGCTACTAGATGCAGAGAAGAGAACACAGATCACTAAGGTAGAACAATACCTAGAAGAATATCCATCGCCTGCGGCTTAGTCGATGTCAAATAGAAGAATTGAAGAAGTGTGGTGATTAATCAGGAAGAACCATGCCTCTCTAAAATATCAATTCCTAGCGTAGATAGAGGCCCAATAGTTTAGATCACCCCCAAGCCTGGAAAGCAAGGTGGCCCAACCAATATTTCCATATAGAGGCCCACAAAAAGAATGGAATATAATTTTCAAAATAATGAAACAAACAATATTTCATGAAAATATTAATTTGAAAAAAAAATTAACATGTCTTCACCTTTTAAAAATAAAATAAAAACATGTTGATTGTTTTATTTCAACCTAACTATCATATCCTACCAATTAATTCTGGTAGATTTTAAAACAATAAAACCATAACATTACATTATATTCACCCATAATGAATGCCACTTAGAATGTGTCATAAGTGGAACATGTTCTACCCGTACTACCCATATGCTGCTATTATACTAATTAAACATGATTATGGACTACAAAACAAAGAAACAATACTATAGAACGACTTACAAAAAAATACATGAGATTCCCTTAAAATCTTGTTGTACTCCCAAGGATTACGAGAGATTCAAATACATAGCCTTCCTTGAAGATAAAATTTAGTGAACCTGAAAACTTATCAAAATAAAATATCAACATAATGCAGTTGAAAGAAAATTGTATATCACAAAGCAACCAAAACTCGGAATTCGATAGGAGAAGGAACTACACCTAAGACTGGATGGCTTATACCATCCCAAATAACCCCCTCCCCCCTGGTTTCCCCTATAAACATAGTAGGGTCCATACTAAAAATGAAAAAAGGAGACATCCTAGAATCTATGCCTAATTATAACTAAGATAAACTAAACACAAATTGATCAACATCCATAGTGGTGAACCTAAGAAATAAAACATGAGACTTGGATATAATGTCTTATTTTTAAAGTAACAATAGTATAATTTTATATGGTCTATCTTTCTACACTCAAAACACCAAAAGTTCTTATATAATTTCATATATTTTTTTATTATTATTTTTCATTTTACCATTAACATTCATTAGTTAAGTCTTGGATTATAGTCTACTAAAATCATTCTTCAAACCATGTGTTTGAAGTTATCGATACTGCACGGCTAATTTAACTTCTTCTGGAGTGATTGGTTCTCTTCCATATATCATATAACCTTTTTAATAATTAATAGAATAATCAATATAATTCAAAAAAATAATGTCTTGATATTAATCAATTATTTTAACATATATATTAGCTACGTTAAGAAACATTTTGTTAAATTGTAAATATGAACATGAAAAAAAGAAATAGGGTTCATTTTATAAGTATAAAGTCTCATTTTCTTATGTAAATGAACAAGCAGATACTTAAATATGTAAAAATGTTCTAAGTTAATCCATATAACCCTGTAAGTATTCTCATGCATGAATTATTATAAGAAAAATTATTATAATGTTAATAAAATCATATAGAGGGATTTCTCAAGAATATTAGGGTCAATATCAATATAAGTAGTGGGTAACTACCCATTAAAATATATAATAATTATAAGTTTCTAAGGGACTAATTAAACATCTATGAATCTATTTTGGATGAGTATTTCCCTCAACTTAACTCACTTCAGGTTCAAATATTTTTTTCACCAAACATTTTAACTTCTATCTTAACATAGGTCATGGTTATCTAAAAAATATAGGCTCTAATACCAATTTTTATGGGAGGGTGAGGGTGTTAAAACTGAGTAAATAAAGAAAAAATAATTTAGAAACTAAAAATAAATTCAATAATCAAAACATTTTGAAAAAATTTAGTAAACAAGAAAGGGAAACACGTTGGAGTGACGAACAAACAAAAACATTGATGCAGAAAAGTAAAAAACACAATGAATTTACATGCTTAAGAGATCATTGATCCTATATTATCACCAAGAATATGACCAGAACTTTTATTATTATGAAAAATAAGGAACAAGAATACAATAGAGAATATTAAATAATAAGAACACTCAAAGACCACCGAATCTATCTGAGCATTGGGACCTCATCACTCTGAGATCTAGCAGTGAATCCTAGCCAAAATAAGGTAGCATAAACCCTCAAGGTGGACTTACACTTTCATGAAACCTCAATACATAAAGAGATAATAATAAAGATATCGTGTTATACTAGAGTGAGAAAAAAATATGTAACTTGAATCCCTAATCCGATGCCAAAAACATAAAAATGGTAATCATAAAAGGAGAAACTATTAGGGAAGATATTCCCTGAAGACGTTGTAGTTGGATAGATCTCATACTCTGTGAACTCTATACTATAAGGGATCGTAGGAATTGGGGAACATCTCATAACACTAAGGGTTGGTAGGGAGGTCATGTCTTCTCTCAATATCCATATCTCATATCAGGATCCAAAGAAAACCAAATAAAAAAAGAGAAAATGAAGGGTCATGGTTAGTGATAAAGGTATATCACAAGTTATACATATGAGAGGTGATGGCCTGGTAGGTGAAACAAGTGTGTCGGATGCATGGTGGGTAGAGGGAGAGAGGATAGTACAAGAAAATCAGGTATGTACAAAACAATCTCGCTCAATTCGGTGCATGTGGTATGGGTAAACTGGATACCAGCAAGAGGACACATATATCCGAGAAATCACAATGCCTAGAATTAGAGACATCAAATGTGGCTTAATTAATGGACAATAAAAGAACCAAAGAATGATTGGGACAAATCAGGCAGAACCAAAACTCTCCAAAATCCTAACACCCAACACATATGAACTACCAATAGAACATATCACCACCACGACCAGAAATTAAGGAGGCCTAAATAGTAATCCCATCAAAATTACCACAAAGAGAATCAGTAAATATAATTTTTAGAATAATAAAAAAAATTATTTCATAAAAACATTTATGTTGAAAACCAAATTTAACAATAGGATATGAAACATAAACCAAAGGAGAGAGAGACCCAAACAATATGAACCACCTATATGAACACTTAGGTATCTCATTCATATTTATGATTCTTATTAAGATACAACATAATGTAAATAACTAGAATCAAGTGTAATTTCATCATATTAAGATGTTAACACACAAAACAATATGAATGAAAACATCCCCTATAATCTTGAAGGACTAGGGTGAAGGACTCTAACCCAGGGAAACCTCACTAAGAAGACACACCACCCAAATTTCCAAATAGGTAGACACACTTTTCTCTCCCAATAATTGGTGGAAACTTCACCCTACCCTCAAATAGAAAATGCCTTTTCTTATATCCCCAACTAAGGATACCATTCTTCATGGTGACATGAAATAAAGAACAAAATACCCCTAGAAATATGTATAAGCATTCCTTTTCAAAATAATATTACCTAGATGATAGCCTTACCCTAGTATCCTAACTAGATTACAACCTTACCCCATTCTTCTATCTTGGAATAAAATAACCA
The DNA here is from genome assembly GCA_963277665.1 of Viscum album. Taxonomy (NCBI): domain Eukaryota; kingdom Viridiplantae; phylum Streptophyta; class Magnoliopsida; order Santalales; family Viscaceae; genus Viscum; species Viscum album. The sequence goes on along the minus strand of OY728160.1, from coordinate 565,602,243 downwards.
AGACCCCCTCTATTTCTTATTTAAATTCATGACCCGAACATGTACTCCAATGTGAACCTCATCAATCTTGTATCCCATTAATAATATGTTTCTCAAAAAAATTCCTATACTGATAGATCTCTTTGGGTTTTCAAGATCATGTACTCCCTTGATAAGGTGGTCAATATCATTAAGAGAGTGGTGGAACCTATCCTAAATCAAGATTCCCATATTAGCTAAACCATATCCATCTTATAATCAACTCAAGAATCCTATTAACCTCTTTATTACATTTAATAATATATGAACATATCATAGAAACTTACTAGTTTTAAGCCAAAACCCCACTTTCTCTGGAAAAACCTACTTTGTTAGGAACCTCTCGATAATTCATACATAATCCCCACACATATATTAACTACTTAGTAGTATCATATAAGAATACTATTAGGTTTTATCCTCAAATAATAAACTTGAGAGACTCATACATATGTTTAATCATGGGTTCATAGGGTCAGTTTATCCTTAGTTTTGAAAATTTCAATAAACTCGTGTTATAATCAGTTTTAAATTTTTTTTACATTTTTTATTGTATGATGATTGGAAATATGATTAATTTAATTCTATATGTTTAATTTGAATCGTGAAAATATTGAGAATCTATATTTCATGATTGATTTAATTCACTGTATGTATGAGAAATGTAGCGTTGTTTTTTTAACTATATCAAATCATGAATAGATACACAGATTTATTTGAAATATAATGAAAATTATTTTTATCTAGCTATAAATGATCATAAAGAGTACATAATTCTAAAATTTGAGTTAATTATAAGGAAGTATATAAATATTATTGGAAGATTGATGTTTAGAATATATAAGATTTGAAGAAATGATACATATTATATTTCCCTAAAAGTTCTTCTTATTATTTTAAGGTTAATAATGTCTTTTTACTTAGTGTAGTTTTAATTTTATTATTTTTCTATATAATTTTTTATTATTAAAGAAACTAATTGTGAAACTTTTATTATAATTTTTCTATTTTTTTATTGATTCATTAAGTTACTGACTACAGTGTTTAGTGATTCCATAAAAGAAGAAAAATATTATTATAATCTCTGATATTGTGATCTTCTAGATTTGGAGCAATATATTGTCGATTGTCTGGGATGAGAGAATATATAGAATAAGAAAGAGTGGATAGGTTTAGGACACTAATACCTTTGGATAGGTCTAAATTTGAGGATTTATAAGTGAGAAAGATAAATATACTTTTTACTAGGCCTATAGTCGAGGGATTTTAGGGTTAGAAAGATAAACTCCTTATAAAGGGTCATATAAAAGATGTTTATTTAACTAAGGACACTTTGAATGTGTTTTAGTATCATCCTTTTACATTGGGTTAAAAGTTTCATTTATATCCATTTATAGTGTTATGAATTTTACCCAAAACACTATGTTTTATTTTTTTCACTATACTTACTATTTATTATATTTACGCTATACATATTTTGGTATTTATGATAAAACTATCTCCACTGTATCCAATTTGTTTTAATCAAGTTTTTGGGTTGATCATAAAATTGTGTCTTCTGTTAAATTTTGTACTTAAGGAGGAAGAAAATTAATTTTTTTTAAACAAAAATTCACTCGCTCTTATTATGTGTCTTTCATCTATATTTAGGACAACAATGCACCCAATTCTTATAAAAATTAATGATATCATCCCTATGATCCATTAGTGAGTCAATCATATTTTTGGTCATCCAATATGATGCAATTCACAACTAATCCATAAAATGTGAAACTCATAACATATCCTCAAAGGGAAATATACCTCATGAAACTATACCTAAACGGATATATTCACCATGATAAGGGGCCATGTGGAATCCTATAATAATTAAAAGTGGTTCTCAAAAATAGGAACACCCTATAACACCTCAATATTTTAAAAGAATAACATTTTTTGGTTAGTGTACACAGCATGTGACACTGACCCTAAACATCCCCTGAAATATATTATTCAAATATGAATGTTATAACCTAGGTGTTTAATTGGTGCATATGAAAAGTAAAAACTAATATATTTAAATTATATTGTTTACAAATTTATATACTAAATTAATTTCTAATCAATATATTATAAATAAAAATAAAAATCCTCATAAATTAAAAGAAATGGTTTTCTAAAAAATTGATTTTATGAGCAGAGTGTGCTTTGATATTAATAAATTAAATTAATAACCATTGTCAAATTATTATATTTATATTTATATATTATATATTCAATCAATTTTTTTATCCTTAATATAATTTTTTTCTAATAATGTGACATGAATAAATCCATATTTTTCATAAAAACTATATTTTTTCTAAAAAACAATTCTATCACATTTTTTGAACTCAATTTAAAATAAATTATTTCTAATTTTAAAAATTTTATTTGAAAAAATTAAATTAATTTTATAAATCACCATTTCAAAATTTTATTGGTGTGAATTTTTTAGAGTTTTCTAAAGATATTATTTTATCAATAAATAGTGAAAAATACTGATTTTTATTGAAAATTTCATTAAAATTTAAATCACTGAAAAAGTAAAAAAATTAATTTATCTTAAAAGGAAAATTATATCATTTATATTATAAATATTACTATTTAGTTCAATTTAATCAATTTTATGATGATATTTTATATAAAAACGTTTTATACTTTAGAAAATATTTCTTTGAAAAACGTCATTTTCATCATGCTTGCAGGATAAATTTTGAATTATATTCTAAAAAATATATGATTTTAATTTGAAAAAAATGTATTTCATATTTGGAATCATAAAAAATAATAATATTTAATAATAAAATCTTAATTTTTTTATAAAGAATAGCAATAATATTAAAAATTAATCACCTAGATTAAGGTTAAATTGGTTTTACCAATTGTTAAACTAAAAATATAAGGGTTAAAATGACCTAAAACATATATAATTTATATTTTATGAATATAGTTTGATCTTATAACATTTAATATTTAGTAATTATCCATTTTTCATCCTTTTTTACATGTGAAAAATGTGGGTACAATTTATTATTTTCAAAATTTCCAAGTGTGTATCTCCCCAAATTTATAAACGGACACCCCGTTTGTTCTTCAATTTATTCTTCCAAATAATTTTGTTTAAAATAATTCCTAACCAAATAAATTCCATACATACTTCCCCACACCCTAGACTCCCTTTATTTATCTGAAAATCATTTTATGAATGCTTTAGGTATAAACATGAAGAGGTTGTCCGAAAGTAGTATAGTGTATAACGATGAATTTCCTTTTTAGTTATTCTTGTAAATACTTGAGATATTCATAAACTGTAATATAATAATAAACCCAGTATCAAATATTTAATAATATTTTATTATTTTAATTTAATATTATATATATTACACATATTCCATCAAATGGGAATAAAAAACCATCGATCATATGAACAGAGGACTACCACATCGTGAACCGATGTATTTTTTTTTCCATCAACACCTTTCAAGAGTGGATATAATTATTGATTTAAAACATATCCATATATATGATATTTTTAAAGTAATTATACTTATAAATTTATAATATCATGTATATCTTATTACCTTTAAATCTGATGGAAATGATAACATCACCCCTACGTAGTTGTAGACTACGGCCTCTACAAAGAGATATGATTTGTTTGTAATTATATTTTGACATGGAAGGGAATGAGGATTAATTTTATGAACATATAAGATTTATATGAGATAATAATGATTCTATAAAGGTAAATTATTATTTTCCTTTTTTCCATTTCGTCCATCATAAAATGAAAATAGTGTTTAGGTTTATATACATCTTATCATCTCCATGAATGAGGTAACTCATTTTTATATCTCTAAATTTTATGGACTATAGTAAATAATTATATAATAAATATATAGGATATTTATATAATCGTTAAAATAATTTAAATAATTAAACCGTGATAAAGTTAAAAGGAATGAAACTACCAAATAAAAGTATATGTGATATTAATATCATAGTTAACATTTTGATGTGAGGAAACGAACATTACCTCAATTACCCTTCATTGGGGGATATTTTAAGGTTATTAACAAATTTTTTTATATGGTATATTTAGTACCAATTTTACATTTTATATCATTAATCATTCATACATCATGGTATTTTAAGTGGAAATTCAAATTATTTCATCCAAGGGGATTTTACTTGAAAGTTACCAAGAGATAAGTGGTTTCATAACTTAATTTCCTTTCACTGGGTTATATCACATAATCATTGTATTTGATATTCTAATATTAAGTGTGTAATTAGTTTTATAATATGATTTTTACTTTTTACTTTTTATGTGAATTTACATATTATATACATAATAATTTCATTAATTAATTCTAACTTAAAAATTATTATCACTTTAATGGTTTCTTGTCTAACTTTTACTTCTGTGAGACATATTCCATATTCGCAACATATTTATTTATTTTTTGGTTTATATACTACCTATTTTATATTCCATATCATGAATATATTTATATTAATTATATTTAATGTATAATTTGAAGTTCGTACTTTTATGTGGGTATTGATTCAAAACTTACCAAAGTTGTAAGGGTATTATGATTATAATCTCTTCGTTTATTGGTATTTTCTTATTATTAAGTTTATATTGATGAATTATTTTGGTATATCTCTAAATAAACACATTAAGTTTCTTCAATTTTGGATATTAATGTATTTTCACGTAATTTTATCGTTTTCTACTATTTTGTAATTAAAATGATTGAGATTTTTCTAAGAAAAACTGACTTTATTTATCTCTTCAGTCAAAAGTCCTTTTTATTCCATATCCATGTTTTCTAAAAATATTTTCAAAAAAATAAAAATCTTCTTAATGATTTATTAAAGAAATTTTTACCCATTTCTTTACTATTTACATAACATCTTGAAAGGAATCTTCTAATTGTTTTCTGAATGAGGTACCTTTTTAAATTTCTATAATAATGAAAAGGAAATGTTTTTAATAGTATGTATGAAATTACCCACCACCATGACCACTCATTAATTTTCTGCTTCCTTTCCATGTTTACAAGATTCCTTTCAATGAAAATGTTTTTCCTAATATTCGGGAAATTTTTAGTTTTTTAATGAGATTTTCAAAGTGAAAAGGATATTTTCCTCAATAATTGTTTTCCAAGACTTTTTATGGTATTTATATTCATCAACTATAATAATGCTAATGTTACTTATTCTCCATTGAGAATATTTTATAATGATACCATCCTTATTATTTATGTGTATATTTAATGATTACTTTGACTAGAGATGTACTATTTTGATATCATTCACCATATTACTATGGATGGTTTATGATTATGTTAAATGATTAGATAAATTAATAACATTTAATATTCTATATTTTCAATATTAAATTTTAGATTGATTATTTTTATCCCCTTACATATGAGGAATGAATTGGACTTAGTAAGTGATGGTTGGCACCTCCTATAGCCACTTGATAAATTTTTAGGTCTCATTAAAAAACTATATTCGGAATTTGGTTGAGGTCATACAGATTTATACAAGATGTTTGGGAACAACTCCATGATGGTTTGTTTATAATGTTTAGAATTATGCATTCACTCGTTAGGAGACTGGTTATTAATGTCTTTTTAATTATTTGATTAGTTATTATATTCCTGGAATACCTTCAAGATCATGTGATTATTTATATAGAATTATTTGATAATCATTTATTTCTTCCAAATTATTATTTATGATTTAGTTTTTGATTTAATGTAAATTATTTCATATATTTACCTTTCCATATTGATTATACCTAACATATTCTTGATAACATCTGTTGAATACATACCCTTATTAATAATCTAATCTCACCCCATTATTATGTTTAATTTCTTTAGGACTTCAAGAAGTTTATATGATTGATATGCATATATATTATAAAGGTAATAATGGTGTTATCAAATAAAATACTAAGTTATATTTTAAATTTTCAATTATAATGTGAGATTAAATTATTTATCTAGTTTTCCAAGATTACAAAACTATATGGTCCTTTTAAAAGTGATCACTTGAATCTAGTTCCCATTTAATATGATAACCACTAAAACTATAATACTAGGCTTAGGGTATTTACAGTTGGTATTAGAGAAAGTTTAGCAGAAACCTTGGGAATATAGTTTTGTAAACCATATATTTGGTAATAAATCCATGTGACTGACTTTAATGATAAGTCTATATATAGTATAACATCTTAATTTTTTGGATACTTAAATTGTATATGGATCTCAAAATATTTATACCTAGTTTTGATAACTTGGAAAATAGTGCATTTTTTTACTCGACCATCACCTAGTGCATGAAAATATACCTCGTTTCAGACCCCATTCGACACTCCCAGTGGATATACATGGGTTAATTAACATTTTCTTTATGAACCATCAAAAATTATTTGAATAAATGATGACCATAAATGACCTAGTTTAAACCTAAGGTGTCATAGGATGAAAAAAAGGTGTCATGATTTATACATTCTATAAATGATAATATAGTTTTCCACTTTGATGATTGTTTCTCACACTATAATTTTTTGAATTTTTCAATGGATGGAACCTGAAGGAATCATGCTATCATTGAATATGATAGAAAATGGGTTGATTATGACGAACCAAATTGGATGATGATTATATTGAAATATGTCATGATTATTCCTAATATATTATCCGGATATACGATTAAAAACATATTCCTTAACTAACTATAGGAATCACTAAAGAAGAGAATGATGGTGTCCCTTAAGAGCTTGAGTGGTGGAGACTATAAAGGAAAGATGACTAGATTTAATTCATGTTAGAAATGTTGAAAGTGACACCTAGGATAATGTCTCAATGGAAGAAGAAAATGTTTTATGTGTGAAAAATAAGGTCACAGGGAAAAATATTTCTAAGGAAAATTAAGGAGTTCAATATAAAGAAATAGATTGCATCCTAATGATCTATTTATAGTTCTTCTTCTTGAATGTAGGGAACTTATGAATTATTTGAATTAATTTCCTATTTTAAAGGTTAACTCCCAGACAAAAGAAATGCATGTGTTTATGTAAAAGAGTTTAACAATTTATGAATTGGGATTTAAGAGTTATGTTTTTGAAAAAACTTTATTAATGGTATTTTGGTAATAAAAATCATGAAACATATAAGGATTGTGTTAATATGTTGAATCATATATTTATTCATATAAAATTAACTTAATATTAATGGATAACATCATGGGTTCTTGAGTTTAAGCTTGATCGTAAGTTCCAAGACTTAGACACCATGTTTAGGTCTTAAGTGATGGTATTTTCATGTGATTTATGAAATTTTGTGAGATATTTGTTTGGGAAATAAATTTAATATTTTTAAATGTATTGATAACCTTTAGGATTGATATGAACATTGTTGCTAAGGTAATAATATCCAATTAAGATTATTTTTTCAGTGAAAAAAATAAGCTGAATAGAACAATTTAATTGTTAAAAAGTTATATGATGATTGATTTTATTTTTGAATATATTAATCATAATTTTGGGAATGTTATAGGAATTATATTAATATGGTTTTTGGAAAGGGACAAACCACATGTTGGGTGATAAACTACCACATCTGAAAATTTCATAGGGCTTGAATGCACAGTCGTAAGTTGACAATGGTGAACCACCTACCACTTGCCTAAATGTAATTCTAGTTAATATAAAATTATTTTTACTTAAATGATTTTATGGATAATGGTTGTGTTGGTATTTGGGTGTTACAGTTGATGTTTCGAGATAAATACATTATATTAGATAATTTGGGCTAAACATTTTGGTTTTGGTAAATACATAGACACATACAAAAGGACTTACCACACCTTAACAGATTTTATAATCTATTAAAATATAATTTTATTTATTTATGCATAGAAAAATATATCTTCTATATTAGTTTCTTTGAGTGATAAATGAAGTGAAAATTGATCGAAGCATCACCACGGGATTAAATTGTGCTTATGAAGTAGAAATATATCAATTCAGTATATTTTATAGTGTTATATATGTTGATAGTAAATGAATACCTCAACTTTAGGAAAAAGATAATTGTAATGGCATGGACCTCTCTGGTCCATTACTTTGTGAAAATGTGGTGTTGGAGGTGTTCTAGGAGGTCAAGGTGACTTATCCCCAAAACTTTTCCAAATTTCCATTTCTGTGAACAGTGTTTCCAGTTTTATGAATAGTATCGGTAGACTTGAACAGTGTTTTTATCGGTGAGGTTCTATCGGTGACCTTTTATCGGTATACATGAATAGTGTGTCTATCGGTGAGCTTCTATCGGTGACCTTATATCAGTATACTTGAACAGTTTTTCTATCGGTGAGCTTCTATCGGTGACCTTCTATCGGTAGAATTGAATATTTTTTCTATCGGTGAGGTTCTATTGGTGACCTTCTATCGGTAGACTTTTACAGTGTTTCCAGATCGGTAGACTTGTATAATGTTTCCAGATCGGTAGACTAGCCTTTGCCAAATTTTGAGTATGTGAACAGTGTTTCCAGCTTCCTACAGTTTTTCCCCTTTTGACGTTTCCTTTGACGTAAAATGCATTTAATGCCTTATTTTTAAGGGATCTTAAGGCCGATTTAAATGCCATAAATCCTATATTAATTATCCCTATAGCTCGGGATGTTTTTAGTTGGTCAAACCACATGGGGTAATGTGGTCATCTTTTAATGGAGAATTAAGCGTATATTAAATCGTCACCCCATTAAATCTTCAAAAGGGACAAGATATCATCCACCCTTGTTCTTCCTATTTGTTTATAGCTATGAGATGCCCGTAGGAGTCTCACAATGAAACCCTACTCCTCCGATTGGTACCGCCCTATTTTGGATACAACCGAGCTCTGTCGTCCAATCTTCCATATAAGGTATGTTTTATCGATGTTCCTTTGGGGATCATCTTCTCCTGTTTCTCCCTTCCATATTATACCATGTAATCTCCAAGTTTCTAATGGGATTTTCTTGGGGTTTGGTTGGTGTTGTCATACTGTGGCATCCTATGGTGGATGTAGTTGTCGCGAGAGGAGGATTGTGACCCATTGTGTGGATAAAGAACGTTAAGAATTGTTGAGGTAGGGGATTCGTGGATTCACTTTTATTTTACGTGCAACTGTATCGTTATAATTTTTTAGCCCTTTGGATCACAATGAAATTGAACTAATTAAATATTTGAACCGGATAAAGAAAATTTTATCGCTCGTATGTTACTGCCACATGTTTTTCTAGATAGTGTGATATCAATGCTTGATTTGCTTAGCTATTTTTTCTTGATGGAAATTGATAAAGAACATAAATCCAAAATTAATTGATAATTAATTGGCTAAAGATAAAGAGACATGTAAAAGAATCTGGTTGTTTCCATTGTTGTAGTTGTTCTAAATTTGATGTTAATCAGATTGGCATTGTAAGCATGTTAAATCTTTTGTGATGGATTTCTGATTAGTTTTCCCTGAATTAGAACCTACAAATTGAATCTGTTAATTCAAGAGGGATTAAAGAACTGGTTGGTTGATAAATGTTAATGACTGGTAGGGTTCTTATTTACCCTCTTATTCGTAAGGCCGAGTGCCTTTTGCTTTAGATCCATGAGTGCTAATTTTTTATGAAGGCTGGATGCCTTGTTAAAGGGCCAAGATCCCATTTGTTGTGATGTCAGTTTACCTACTGTATCTACTGTCATGTGAGCCTGGATGGCTGTTGTGATATGTAGAGGCAGGGAGGCCTTGTGGATGTGGCATCAGATGACACCTAGAGTGGCGAGATGCATCAGTTTATGCATGTGGGTGTCAGGGAGGACACCAGGGATAATGGAATGGGATGGATGTGGTTGTTGGATGTTTGGTGGTTTGATTGGTTTTTTATCTGCTTTACTTTTCCCCACTACTCAAGGCAGATGGTTTTATTACCCTTCTTCCGAAAGAGTCGAAGACACGCGGGGTATGCCACGTGTTTTCTGTGTTTAGCCTCTCGAGGTAGAATGGGTCCACGCTCTTTCTATTGGAGGTAAAGACTCGACAGGTAGTATATCTACTCTCCGTGTTGATCCCCCTTTTGTTTAGTAGCATAGGTTACTTTTCTATAATGCCTGGGAATATGGAAAATTAATTCTACAATGAATGTTTGAAAAAATGATGTTAACCCATGGGGTTGGAGATTCTAGAACATAATGATGAGGTTGTAACTTTTAAAAGGAGCAGTTGTTTTTGAATATGATGCCAATTCAGTTTTTTGGAGGTTTTTTTCATGGTTAATTAATGTTTGAAGAATTAAATAACATACAATGAAAATGATAAAATGGAAATGAAGTAATCTAATAAAGCCCTTAAATGGTTGTGTTCTTATAGGATACCTTGTCTTAGAAGTGGCAGCCTGGAGTCTCAGAGACATTAGCTGTAGTTTTGTCTAATACTAGGTTATTCCCATAGTGTGGTTGTGAGTATTATATATTCTGTAATTTTTTTGTTTCTATACACTACTGCACCCTATCGGTAAGGGAAACTGACACCCCAGGGATTCTGATCCGTGGGGGGTGTTGTCCCCAACATTCCGGTGGGAGGATGAATGGCTGACTATCCCCTTTGGCCCCGCTCTCTTCTCTTGGTAGATACTAGTGACTTTGGCACAACTATTAGTTTTTCCCATATATGTGTGTAGATATATGTAATAGCTTGTGGTTCTTTCACACACATATATTCTAGATATAGTATCCTATGGAATACTATACGTGTAACGTGTATAGGCTATGATGGCTTGAGGATCCATACTCGGTGTATGGGTTGTGATGGCTTGAGGTATAATACCCGACGTATGATACACGTTATGCGGGCTGTGGTGGCTCCCAGAACATACCTGGTTACTTTTGGTTGTGAACATGGTGTGGTGTTTCGCCAAGGTGTCTGCGGGCAAGCCTTTAGAGAGAGATGCACAGGACGTATGTCGTTGGGGAAAAGCAGAAAACCAGTGGGGAATTAGTAGTGGGGTACCCTTGATATTCATTACTATACGATATATTCTTGTATGTGTTACTTGGTGATAGTATCCATGGAGAGGTTGGGAACTTAATATACCTGTTTAGGCAACGTGTTAGTTCCACTTGTTGTTCATTGTGCTTTATCATCCTTTCATTACTTTTTCATGAGAAACTTTTGGGAGGATCCTACTGAGTATACTTTTATACTCACCCTACGTATATATAAACTATTTTTCAGGTCACTTGGAGTAGGTTGGAGACCAAGCTAGTTACTACTAGCTTGTGGTTGCAGGAGCTGTTCGCGCTTGTGGTCGCACCTGTTTTTTATTTCTTTTGGGTACTTGTAGTTTTCCCCTTTTAGTTGTAGTACTTTTGCATGGCATTTCATATATGTACTTGGGTTTCTTTTATATTTCAGTTATGGGTTGGATTTGGTTGGTGTCTATCTTATCTCTCTCTTCTGCATGTATTCTCTTAGAGGGTAATGCCTAGCATTTGTGTGTTTATTATACCCTCGGTGTTAGTCGCCAACTCGGGGCCTACTAGAGGCGGGACTCAGGGTTCATTATCTCCATTCTCACATTTCTGGCCCAGTAGGGGTACACTTTATGGGGAGGGGGTCGTGACAATCATGAAATAAAATATTTATAAATTTAACTTCATTTTCAATGAATCAATGGTATTTTTCACACCTCATCGATTTATGGTTTTTTGGTTGTTAACATTATCATGATCAATCACTTTACGGTAATAAATTATCCATATCACACTTCATAATTATTTATTATTTTCTCCTATGTCTATATTTACATTTCCCAATAATTATTTCATACATGGAAACCCAGTTTCGTGTTATTCTAAATGACCTTCATACTTCCATTTATCTTCTATCAAGAAGATGTTTTATTAACCCTTTTCATGATGTGGGATTCCAAAAAATGTATTTCAAGATGGAAAACCCATGATTACTGGGAATAATATAAAATTTCAAGTATTAAATTAATTGATGTTGGGGAGAATGAAACACCTTGAGATTTTAAATTATAAAGACTTTTTTTATGGCATATACGATACGCAACACTAATCTTAAATGGCCCCTAAAATATGTTATTTAATTATGAGTGTCAAAGCCTAGACATTAAATTGGTGGCTAAGTATAAAGATAACTAAATTATGAAAATTATATGGTTTAAACATGTATAAAATAAATTCATTTGTTATAAATTGATTATATATTAAAATAAAAAACATTTGATAGTAAAAGAAATGTTTTTCTAAAAAAATTTATATACGCACAATGTGTTTTTACCATAATAAATTATATTATTCACTATTGTGAAAAATTTTAAGGAAATTTATGTAATATATATTCAATAAATAGTTTTATCCCTCATCTAATATTTTTTATAATAACTAGATAAGAAAAAATCTAGTTTATGCTTAAAATTATATTCTTTCTAAAAACTTTTTCTATCACTTTTTGAGAAGTTATTTAAAAATTGATTTTTTAACAATTTTAGAAAATTTATTCCAAAAAATTAAATTAATTATAGAAAAAATAATTTCTAAATTATATTAGAGTGAATTTTTTATAATTTTATAAATAGATTATTTTTTCGATAAATATGGATAATTTACAGTTTTACTAACAACTTTATTTTCATTTGAAGCATTTACAAAGTTCAATTTTGTTTTTAAATTGTTTTAAAAGTAAAACTAGTTAAATTATATTATAATAAATCTATTTTAGATAATTTTAATCAATTTTATATTAATTTTTTATATAAAATTTTTTTTACTTATGAAAACATTTCTTTAGAAAACAACATTTTTATCATGATTACATTTAATTTTATATTATATTCTATGAATTATGTGATTTTAATTTAAAAAATTATTTCATATTTAGAATCATAAATATTAAATTTTTTAATATTTTCAACCAAATATTTAGTAATAATGAATAGTAAAAAGAGTAAAAATTAATTATTATGGTTAATTTTAAAACAGGTTTATCAGGGTAGACTAAAAAGGTTAAAGATAAAATAACCTAAAACTTATATAATTTATAGTTTTTCATATTTTGAACTTATTTCATCTAAGGTTTCATATTAATTCATTTAACAGCCTTATGGCATGTGAAAAATGTGGTAATAATTTATTCTTTTCCAAAATTCCAAGTGTAACCTTCCCCCAACTTATAAAAGAACAGTCCCTTCCTTCTCCTATTAACAATTCCAATGTATTTTTTGGAGAATTACTTCCAAAATAACTTCTTTAAATTCCTCCCCAATAACTAGAGTCGCATTTTTTTATCAGAAAACCATTTTAGGAAGGTTGTAGGTATAAACACAAATTGGTTTCCAGAAATAGGTATAGTTCTTAACCATTCATTTTTATTTTATTTATTCTTATAAAAACATAAAATATTTAAAAAAGATGATAAAAAAATAAAAATTTATATCCCACATAATTATATGTTGTTATATTAATGACATGAACTATATCTATCTTCTCCTCCATCAAATGGGAAACGAAATTGTCGGTCATGTGTACAAAGGATTATTGCCTCCTGAACAAATGTAATTCATTTTACACCACCACCTCTCATGACTAGATAAAATGAATTATTTAATGTATATATATGATATTTATAATATAATTATACTCCTATAATTATAATTTTACATCGATCTTGTTACCTTCAAATCAGTTGAAAAACAGTAACGTCACTCATGTGTACATGTGGATTGTCGCCTCCATGAAGAATTGTGATTCTTTTTTCATTTTATTTTGAAATGAATAATAATAAGGATATATTTAATTAAAAATATGATTTATATTTTATAATAATGACTCTTTAAAGGTTAATTATCATTATTACTTTTCTTTCATTCCATTTGTCAAAAAAATGAAAACAATATTCATGCATACTTATGACATATCATCTCCATGAATGGAGATACTCATTTTTCTATATCTATATTTTATGGATAATTTTAAATAATTATATAATCAATATATATTATATTTAGATCATTTTTTACATTCTATATATTATGTAACCGTGATAAAATTACACGGACCAAAAATACTAAACTAAAACATACATGAAAAATGAAGGAGATATCACTCGGAATAAGGTTTTTAATAAATAATTATTAATAAATGGGTGGTAAAAAATTATAATAAAATAATATGTGGTATAAAATATATTATTTAACTTATTTAATATATTAATAATAAATATATATTTATTATACTCATGTTCCAAACATGTATGAAGGAATTCAGATGTGAGGTAAGGGGCTTCATCTCACTTTCCCTTCATTGAGGCATATTTTAATGTTATTCACAAATTTATTTTATATGGTGTATTTAATTCCCATTTTACATGTTATGTAATAAATAAATCAAGAATCAAGGTATTTAAATCTTTAATTCAAATTATTTCACTTAAGTGGATTTGGATTGAAAGTTACCCTGTGGTAAGTGGTTTCATAACTCAATTTCCTTTCATTGGTTTACATTAATTCTTAATTGTCTTTGATATATTAAGATTATGTATGTAATTAATTGCAATAATCTTATTTTTTATTTCCAATTGTTTTTCTTTTATTAAAATTTGATACAAATAATCAATTCATTTATTAATTCTCTCTTCAACATTATGGTCATTTTAATGGTTTCTCGTCTCACTTTTTCTTTCATGAGACATATAAAATATTCACCAAATATTTCATTTGTTCCTTGTATATATTTTCCCATTTATATATTATATCATGAATCCATTTATCATCCTAATGTTTAATTTTTCATTTTAAATTATTACTTTTATGGGGGATATGATTCAAAATCTAAAAAATGGTAATGGTTTTACGATTACAATATCTTTTTTTATCAGGATATCTTATGATTAGGTTTATGATGATGATATATTATTATATAAATCTTAATAAACTTATTGATTTTGTTATCCTTTATCTATTCATGAAATTTTCATTTAATATTTTCATTTTATCCTCTTTTTTACTTAAAATTATTGAGAACTTTTTTTAAGAATAGATGACATTATTTCTCTCTTCATCCAAAAATACTTTTTATTACATATCAATTTTTTCTAAAAAATCCAGAATTTTTAAAATATTATCCAAATTATTTATTAAATATAATTTTAACAATTTTTTAATATTTCAAAAATTGTTTTTAATAAATCTTCCTTTTGTTTTCTCAATTAGGTACTTTTTGAAAATTTTACAATAATGATAATTGAATGTTTTTTAACAATATATTAAGATTTACTCACCATCATGACCACTCATTTTTTGAAGATTCCTTTACAAGTTTCCAAGATTCCTTTCAGTAAAAGTTTTCCCTAATACTCTAAAAAAATTATTTTCTTAAAGTGTGTATAAAATTAATAGGTATATTTTCTTCAAGAATGTTGTTAATGGAATTTTATGTTAATTATATTCATCAATGATAAAAACCATATTATAGTTATTCTCCTTTGGGAATATATTTTAATGATACCATCCTTATTATTTCTTCAGATATTTTATCATCATTTTTATTGGGGATGTACTATTTTATATCATTCCCTATATTAGTCGAGATGGTTTATGGTTATGTCTAATAATTGGTAAAGCCATTAAAATTTAATATGATATATTTTCAAGATGAATGTTTTCACTGATTATGTTCCTCCCTTTTCATATTAGTAATTCAATGTACTAAGTAATTTATGGTTGGGGTTGTCTATATCCCCTTGATGAATCAGTAGGTCTCATGAGACAAACTAGCTTGGGTATTTGGTCAAGTTCTTACAAATTTATATAAAATGTATTGGCACAAGGCCTTGATTATATCTTTATTATGACTTTTAGTATGAATTACTTCAATATGGAATCAATAATTAATGCCCATGTGATTATTCTATTAGCCATAACATCAATGAAATAACATCAATATCATGTGATTATTTATATGAAATTATCTTTTAAAAATTTATTTATTCGATATTATTTTTTATTCTTATGTTATTGATTAAATGGAATGTGTTATTGGATATTTACCTTTTCATATTGATTATGAAATATTTATTCAAGATTGCATTCATTGTATATATACCCTTACTAAAAATCTGAGCTCACCCATTTATTATGTTTCATTTACCTATGATGCTAAGAAGTGTAATATGATTGATATTTATGAATATTCTAAATGGAATAACGGTTTTCTCAAAGAAAATATTGTGTTGTATTTTTTGTTTTCAATTGTAATGTGATATTAAAATATTTATCAATTTCTCAAATACTATTAAACCACACGGTACTTTAGG
Organism: Viscum album; assembly: GCA_963277665.1. Lineage (NCBI taxonomy): Eukaryota > Viridiplantae > Streptophyta > Magnoliopsida > Santalales > Viscaceae > Viscum > Viscum album. The sequence continues at coordinate 565,585,813 of OY728160.1, read as the reverse complement.
ATGATATCAATTGTATCTAGTGTAAATATAAGAAGGTAACCACTAAATATGTCATGCTAGGGTTGGAGTTTTTATCCAAGTAAAAATGTATTGTAATAAATGTGGCTACATGTGACCCACATATAACCCGTTGTATTCTAGGCCATGGGGATTAGTTAATTTATTGGACCCACCCATCTAATAGATTTTCATGATACCCCTCATCATCCAACCTAAAGGTAGATCACCCACTCAACACATATTAGTACTAAACTAGATATCACCTATTTATATAGACCATGTGTTTTGAAAGTGGTTTCCTCCCTCACAAGATTTAATCATGAAAGACTTATTAATTGAACATGTCACCCTAGATAATCAAATGAACTTCATTGTGCCTCCCCCAACTGAATAAAATTATCCCCCACATGGAATCATAGTATTCAAAACTTTATTTATAACACTTACTTCCAATTTGATCCACAATAAAGGTAACAACCCATCCACCTTCATCTTTTAACTCCAAAACCATCGATATAACCTCATATTCTAATGAAAAATGGTACAAGATAATATTTAATTCAATAGGTCCTAGTATATTGATAAATTATTCCTTACTAGGTATAAAAACAAAATATTAGTGGTTATGGGAGTTTTTTTAGTGTTTTGGGATAGAATAAGCAGAATCCAAGTTTAACGGACCAACTTCAGTAGTCGTACTCTCATTAAGGAAAGGAAGAGGTTGAGTTAAAATATCAACCAAAAACATAGAACAATTATTTTTCAAAAAAATATAAATAAATCAATTATTATTATTAGTATCAAATTTAAACTACTGGAATTCTTGGTAATTGTGATGGCCTATTTGTGACGGGATCTCGTCGCAAATAGGCTTTAGCGACGGGGCCCCATCAGAAATAGCCCATTGTAGAAAACGTTGTCCCAAATACCATTATTTGTGACAGGCCCATCACAAGTAAGCCTCCGATTATATGTATTATTTATAAATAAAATTTTTCACAATGGGCCCGTTGCAAATAGTTTTTGTGACGGGCCCATCGTCCTGTCGCAAATATATATACATATATATCAAATTTTCTGTGACGATCCTGTCGCAACAAAGTATATGCGACACTTAAGTAGTCTCATCGCAAATATGTTTTTTAAAAATATTTAGTTACACTATTTGTGACGGGGTCCCATCGCAAAAGGTCTCGTCGCAAATATTAAATTAATTTAAAAAAATAAATTTAATATAATTATGATTAATGAAAAAATAATATTACTATTATTAATAAAAATATTAAAATTCAAAATATTCACACACAAAATTAAACAAATTAAAAAATAATAATAATATTATTATTATTAGTAAATAAACAAAATTATAAAATATAATACTAAAAAATATATTTAGTAAATTAATAATAATATTATTAAAATAATAAAGAAAATAAAAAATATTAAAATTCTCCATATTCAAAAAAAAATATAAAAAAAGTAAAATATTAAAAATTAAATTATGTATTATTTTCACCAATATAAAAGATAGAAAATGTAAATAATTCATAGTACAATGTTAAATTCAAATGTTCTTAACATATAAAAAATAACTGGGGGTCGTCTTCTGGAGGAGGTGGAGGAGCTGAAGGAGCTGGTGGAGGAAACTCCATCCCTATACTACGAGTCGGACGACACATGTATCCATCTGCTCGTGATGCTACTGCTGCCATCGATGAATATCCTCCTCATGCTGCTGCTGCTGCTTCTACTTCCATCAATGCATCTTCTCCTCTTGATGATGCTCCTGCTGCTACTGCTGCTGACTCCTCTCTTCTTGATGCTTGTGAAAAGTCTCTATAAGCTCGGCCTGAGCTCGCAACTGGTCCTGATACTATGTTCTAGAAGATGATGTCTCTCCACGATCTCCTCTCAAGCTGGACGCCAACATCGTAGTAGTACCATAATAAGTACCATGAGTCAAATGAGAGCTAATACCAACTACTCTTCCCTTCTCAAATCCATACTGAGTCGCCTATATCAGTGCCGCCTCATCAAAATTGTGCGCACTGGTCTGCTCAGTCGTCTCGTCCGGACCCTCAGCCTGTGTCTGAGAGGTCACAGCCTCATATGAATCTTTCAATTACATTTTAAAATTAAAATTGTGAAAATATTATATGCAGATAATTTATAAATTGAAAAAATAATACTAACCACAATCTGACGCTGGCGATCACCTCTAATCTCTCCAGTGGTTGGATCATTTTACATTCTCTGATAAATGTTGAACTCCGTAATATTGGGATGCTCGACTACCTACAGAAATATAAAATAAACTTTTACATTTAATGTTATAAAAAATATTTAAAAAATATACTTAATAGATGATCTCTATGCAAATTGAATGTATGGATACCAACTCAATGTGTCCCCTCCTGTCTCCCCCGGTTATTCCGTCCCACTGAAGATCTCCTCTAAAATTCTCCACCGAGCCGGTGTAAACATAATCCATCCCAAACGTGAGATGAAATGTACTCTGGTTGGTGGTCTCTACATGACTCATCAAATTTTGTCACTTCTGCATTCTTAATGTCTGTCCTTCTCAAATTGTGAAAAAACTGATAGAAACGATCACGCATAGAAACCTGCCATTCCGCATGGATAGCGTTGTGCATGCTATCATCAATAGGATACCATAAACCCTAGAAATAATTTATAATATCAATTTTTTAATAAAATAAATTTCAAAATAAATATTATTTATTTACGTTCCATCCAATGATGGAACATGTCGCGTCGCACATCAACGAGAATCTTCTCCCATGTGATCCATGGGTGAGAAAAATAATTGTGCAATATAGCACTTCCCTGTCCTATAGCTACATGCTGAAAACTGTGAAAAAAGAATAAATAATCAAACAATTAGTATATATATAAATAAATTAATGAAATCTAACTATAATATACAGTTTATAATACCTCTGGGTGCATGGATCGAAACCAAGATGTGGACGTCGCTCGGGGATAGGGTCAAGAATCATCAGTCGTGCAAGACCGCACACCCTCCACGTACCTCCTGAACCACTAGTAGGCTGAGGGGCAGATGATCCCACATCCCCATCATCCAAAGGTAGCTCATCCTTCTCTAACTCACACAATAGATCAGAGTCCATCTGAAACACAAAATTATTATTGTTAGCATATAGTTGAAAATAACAATTATATATAGATATATATTTCTTATGATTATAACCAGCATTTACTATATCAATGTTCATCTTCATCCTCTTCTCCATAGCTATCAATGTCAATGTCTTCATCTTCCTCCTCAGCATCGTCAATATCCATATAAGTTTAAGTTTCAACATCTCCTGTCATTTCAAATTCATTTGTAACATCATTAACATCTTCATCACCATTGATCCTTAATTGTGGGGTTTCATCGTCGATATTCATGTCTCTTTGTGAATCAGATGGATTTTGAGCAGTCTCTTGAAAAATATAAATTCCTTCCACTTAAGCAGAACCACATTCAGTTTGAGTAAACTGATTTTCCCGAGATTTCATTTTTATTATGCTCCACCAATCGCTCAAGTCTCTTGAATTAGAACAGTACTTTGTATAATAAATTTTATGTGCCTGTTGAGCCAGTAAAAATGGTCCATTTAATACAAGAAGACATCTATATTTAATATCGACGATTCCATGAGTCGGATGAACACTCAAACTTCTCTCAGTATCCAACCACCGACATTTAAACATTATTTTGTAATTTTTTCCTAGATAAAATGGCTCAATAATTTCATCCAAAATTCCATAAAATTCAACTTCAATTTCTCTGTGATGTGATCCTCTCAAGAAAACTCCATTGTTCATTGTTTTTTTATTCCCTGTATGCATTTGTATGAAATCGAAAACCATTCACTACATATGCATTATAAGATTTAACCATTTTGGATGGTGGGTTACTCAATATACACATTATCTTATCAATTTTATCAGCATATTGAGACACCTAAAAATTTTTAAAACAATTATCAATATAATAAATAATAAACGGAATTGATATTAAACCATCAATAATTTATGTTACCAGTTTTTGAAACCATTGATAAAAAAAATTGTATGCATTTTTCAAGAGCAGCTACTGTAATTTTTGGATGATGTTTCTTGATATGATTATCATATAACCTAAAAATAAAATAAGTTTAAATATTGTAACATAAATTATATAATAAGTGATAGAAGCACTCATAGGAAAAATGATGTCATTTCTTCACAGTTGAGCAGAACGTATGTATGAGCTCTGTGATGTTCATAATCTGAAATCCATCATTCATGAACTCCACTGAAACCAAGATTTGGCTAATTAAAAAATGTTAATTGATTGTTCATATCATCATTAAAATTCCCCTTGTTTCATCCCAGTCAATTGTGTTTTGAGTGATATTGAGATTCAAAATAATGAGAGCAGAAAAAAAAACCAATTTCCTCTTGCAAATAAACTACAACAATTGACCCTTCAACTGATGATTTTTTACGTACTTTTTTATTCAATTTCTACATGCATCTCTCGAATGGGTACATCCATAGAAACTGTACTGGACCTGCACATTTAGCTTCATGTGGAAAATGTAATATCAGATGTTCTATTGAGTCAAAGAAAGCAGGCAGAAATATTTTTTCCAGTTTACATATAATTATAGAAACATCTTCTTCCAGTTTTCATAGTGCATAATAGTCTGTTGTCTCTGCACAAATGTCTCGAAAAAATATGATATGTTTGCTATCGAATACCAAATCCTAGAATTAAACAAACCTCTTAATCCAATTGGCATAAGTCTTTCCATTATAACATGACAATCATGACTTTTTAATCGAGTAATATACCCATTCTTAACACATATGCCCAAATTGGAAGCATATCCATTTGGAAGACTCAAATCTACAATCCACTGACAAAATAATAAGAGACTCTCTTTGTAAAGTGTATAAGCTGCTTTTGGCTTCATTAACCACTATGATCGGACATTTTCTAAGAGTTCAAGTTCTTGTCTCCTGCAAATTTGGGAAAGATCTAATTGTGCCTTTACAATATCATTGGTCTTACCTGCTGTATCCAAAACTGTATGAAATAAATTATCAAAATAGTTAATCTCAATATGCATAACATCCACCATGTGGCAGACCAACAAATCAAACCAATACAGAAGATTCCAAAAAATGGTCTGTTTTATCCAATTATGTTCTTTACAAAGCCATGAATTTTCTGTTGGTTTACTATTGGTCCAAATGTAATGGGGGTAATGAAAATACAACTGATTTTAACTCTATACCTGAGATCATCTTTGGAGTTTCATCCCTTTCAATTGTATCTTTTCTGAAATGAGATTTGTTCCTCCGAAAAGGATGATCGGTTGGAAGAAATCAACGGTGACAATCAAAATAGCAAGTTTTTTTTCCATTGATGAGCATAAAGGCTTTGTTTTCTTCCATAATGTAACGACATGATTTCGGACCATGTTTAATCCAACCAGATAACATTCCATATGCTGGAAAGTCACTAATCATCCACATCAATGCAGCTTTTAATATGAAATTCTGTTTCGCAGCAATGTCATATGTATTAACACCATCACTCCACAATGCATTTAACTCATCAATCAATGGTTTCAAATAAACATTAATATTCTTTTTCTGATGTCCTGGGATTAATAGAGTCAAAAAGATATAAGGCCCCTTCATCAACATCCATGGAGGAAAATTGTACGGAGTTATAAAGACATGCCAACATGAATACTGACTAGCATAAGAATAAAACAGACGTAAATCGTCACTAGAAAGACCCAATCGCATGTTTCAAGCTTCTATAGTAATTATTACTAATTATTACTAGTTATTAGTAAGTATTACAAATTATTACTAATTATTACTAATTATTACTTATTATTACTAACTATTACTAATTATTACTAACTATTACTAATTATTACTAAGTTTTACTAATTTTTACTAATTATTACTAATTATTACTAATTATTACTAATTATTAATAATTATTACTAATTATTACTAATTATTACTAATTATTACTAATTATTACTAATTAATTCTAATTATTAGTAATTATTACTAATTATTCCTAATTATTACTAATTATTCTTAATTATTCCTAATTATTACTAATTATTACTAATTATTTCTAATTATTACTAATTAATACTAATTATTACTAATTATTACTAATTATTACTAAATATTAGTAATTATTAGTAATTATTAGTAATTATTACTAATTATTACTAATTATGACTAATTAATACTAATTATTACTAATTATTACTAATTATTACTAATTATTACTAATTATTACTAATTATTACTAATTATTAGTAATTATTACTAATTATTACTAATTATTACTAATTATTACTAATTATTACTAATTATTAGTAATTATTACTAATTATTACTAATTATTAGTAATTATTACTAATTATTAGTAATTATTAGTAATTATTAGTAATTATTACTAATTCTTCCTAATTATTCCTAATTATTCCTAATTATTCCTAATTATTTCTAATTATTCCTAATTATTCCTAATTATTCCTAATTATTACTAATTATTACTAATTATTAGTAATTATTAGTAATTATTACTAATTATTACTAATTATTTCTAATTATTACTAATTATTACTAATTATTAATATTTGTTAGTAATTATTAGTAATTATTACTAATTGTTACTAATTGTTACTAATTATTACTAATTATTACTAATTATTACTAATTATTAGTAATTATTACTAATTATTACTAATTATTAGTAATTATTCGTAATTATTAGTAATTATTACTAATTATTACTAATTATTGCTAATTACTCCTAATTATTGCTAATTATTCATAATTATTGCTAACTATTGCTAATTATTTCTAATTATTGCTAATTATTGCTAATTATTCCTAATTATTGCTAATTATTGCTAATTATATCTAATTATTACTAATTATTGCAAATTAATACTAATTATTACTAATTATTGTAAATTAATACTAATTATTAATAATTATATCTAATTATTACAAATTAATACTAATTATATCTAATTATTACTAATTATATCTAATAATTACTAATTATTTCTAATTATTACTAATTATATCTAATTATTGCATATTAATACTAATTATTTATAATTATCACTAACAATACCAATTTCTTACTAAAAATACATATAAATAAAAATCAATTGAATTCTAATTTAATTATAACTAATTAACAACAATTAAAATTAACATAAAAAAATATAAAAAATATAAAAAAAGTAGAATATAAATACATTAAACATTGATATTCTGAAGATATAGACGCCCTCCAGTTGCTCTCGTATAAGAGATTTTAACTAAAAGAAAATTTTTCTTTGAAAAAGAAGAATGAATAGAGGGAGAGAGCAAGATCTGAGTGATTTGGGAAAAACAGATGGGGTATTTATAAGTTAGATTAGTTGCAATGGGGTTATTAGCGACGGGTTTCCCGTTGCAAATGGTGGTATTTGCGACAGGGCCCGTCGCAAATACCATCGCCCGCATTAATTACAGTCGGCGGTTAAAATGTTATTTGCGACGGGACCCGTCACAAATAGTTCCTGCTGACAGTCTTTTTGCGACGGGACGACATCCCATCACAAAAGGTTATTAACCGCCGCCAGGTATTTGTAAGGGATCCCGTCACAAAATACCCTTGCGCGGTTTGGCGCGCAAGCCGCGCGGTTTGGCGCGCAAGCCGCGCGGTTTGGCGCGCAAGCTGTGCCAAACTATTTGCGACGGGAGACGAAAACCCGTCGCAAATAATTGGGTATTTTCGATGGTGAAATTTCTCGTCGCAAATAGATTCCTGGATGGGTTATTTGTGATGGGAAGAGATCCCATCACAAATAACCTGTTGCAAGTTGCGATTTTTCCCATAGTGTTATAAAATAATTTCAATAGAGAATTTAAATATTTAATCGAAGCATAGGAAATAGGTTCTGTCAATTGTACATAGTGGGGGGACCACCATCACGAAAATTCCTATGAAAGTATCCTACTAAAAATTAAAACTAATGATCATAATTAATTGGAAAATTTCTCATTAATATAAAAAAATACCACTATATTTCTAGATCTTGATAATATTAAACATTAACTTTTATTAGAATTAATTTGTTTCTGAAATACTATAAAAAAAATCATAAGAGACCACCTATATAAGATTTTTTTATTTTTTTTATTTTGGCCCGTATTCATGGTAAACTAAATTTTTATATTTATTTCCAAAAAAAATATTCTTTATTTAGCTATGATAATTTAAAATTAAATAAATCTCAGCCATAAGAAATATAGTGGTATAAAAATAAATTTCAAATTGCATGCATATTCTAAGTCAGTCTAGTATAAAATCTTGTCACATTACTTTTAATATTTCAATTGTAGGTCAATGAATTATAAAGGTATCAAAATTTACAGTAACTCTATGGAATATACTAAATGACTATAGATATATTTCACTCAATAGTTATATTGAAAATCCAATTCATTTAAGAGCTTAAAAAATAAATAAAGTGACAACTCAAGATTAAAACATGAAATGAGACAAAGATAAAAAAAATTATTAATAAAAATATTCGTGACTGATTTTCAAGTTATGTGTGATCATAATTAGGTTCATATTTATAATAAATTTTAAATTTCATTTTTTAATAAAAAATTATATCCATTTTCATTGATCGTGAATATTTATAATTGAGCTTTAGTGTTTCATGGTTTGATGGTTTTTGATTGATTTCTTATAAGGTAGGTTAGAATATTTGATGCTTGACATATTAAGGATTAATGTTTTTTAAAAAACATTATTACAATAAATATTTGTATCACTATACCAGAAATTTGGGATACATTGGGAATTTGGTAGACATAATTAAATTAAACTATTATGGATAATTTTAATTTTTTTATCCAAATTAAAGTGGGAAAATATTTTCATTGCTATAAGGAAATATTTCCAAAAAATTAAAATTCTAAAAATTACATGATTTGTACTTTTTAACATGGATACAATGATTCATATATCTCTAATTTATAAAAAAATCCATATTATATTGATAATCAAGTATGTGAAGGTTTGAGTTCTTTTATGTAATTTAAACAGAGAAGATAGTTATTGTAATCATAGAACCCATAACAACAAAAATATCAAAAACTGTCTACAAAGGATGAAAAACTAGATCATAAAAGTCAAAAAAAATATAGACAATTAATTTACATTTGGAATTACCAAATTTCGTGGAGAGTTAGAGTAAATTTGAATTTTTTTGAGAAAGTATTATAAAATAAAGTCAATAAATAAATAAATCTATATATCCTAACTCAATAATTGTTCCCATAATAAAAATCACATTGTTGTTGTACTCATAAATGCACAATGGTCTATTATATTATATTTTCATGTGGTTTTATTATTCTTGGGTCTTAATCAATGAAATTAGGCATTAAAATACCAATATAAATATGATACACGTGATGAAGTTAGAAAATTATTTTTTTAATGTGATCTATATAAATAATAATAAATTAAATTTTCTTCCCTTGATATAACAAAGGTTTTTTTTATTTGAAGAGTGGGTAAAAAGGAAGAATTAATATTAATAAAAATTGATAATCATAATAATAATAAATAAAATTATACTGAAAAAAATAAATTAAAAGTAATTAATTTCATTAAATGTCAATTTTACTATGTTTTATTTTTTATTTTTTATTTTTTATTTTTTATTTGTAATATATAATATCTTTTATATATTCTAACTCTTTTATAAAAGATGAATATAATGATAAATAATGATATAAATAATCATGGGGTCTTCTTATCTCTGAAATTAAATTTCTTCAAAGTGAGATCCTATAACTGAATTCAAATTTTTTTATTTTATATAAAAAAAATTATGAATCAATATATGAAAACATTAGTGAACCTATAAAGATATGGAATTTTTATATTAATGAAAGTGATATTTTTTATTACAAAAATACTTGGATTTATTAGTGTAAAATAAGGGTGACTATGTTTATCATTTAGTCCAAAAATAATTTCAATAAAGTATTTCCATTTAGAATAAAATAATTACTACCAAATATATAAAGGACACAATATAGTCAATTCATCCCTAATTTATACTAATATTTCTTTTTGTGTATAAAAATATATTTTCATTATGTACTTTTATTATAAATATTTTATAGCATAAATCATTATTTAGTAACTTTATACAATTTTTTAAATTAATTGTTATATTTTTTTTATAATTATTTTTCTTCTAATATATTATTTATGTTCTAACTTTCTTTTATAATGAAAATATAAGGAAAAAATTATAGATCATAGTAAGTCCTTGTTATAGAGAACATAGGTTAAATTATTATTTGTAGAGGGCTATGTATATATCAATAAATAAGATACTTACTTTTATTCATTGATTATTCTAACTAATGTGGATAATCAATAATTTTAGATGGTTATACTGAGTGAATATTTAGTGTATCCTCTACCTTCCCTTGGATATTGGAGGGAAACCCTTATTAGTGCATACTTCATTGTGAAAAAAATAAGTTATAATAAATTTATACTAATAATGTAATGCATTTTTTTGAACTAGTACAAATATTATCATAAGTAATACCAATATAAATTAAATTTTAAGTGTAGGGAATAATTTATTTCCAAATATTATTCCCAATTTATGAATATGGGGTACTTACTACTTATTTCATCAACACATATATACAGATCATGGGTTAAATATCTTGTGTTCCAGTGATCTTACACATAAATTATATAGATGAGAGACATGTTCTAATGTCTTACAAATGTTTTATTCAAGGAAAAAGAAAATGTAATACTAATTTCATATCCATAAAAGATTTATTTTAGATTTTTCAGTAAATGTACTAGTATACAAATAATTATTTATGTTTGTTATTTATATAAGTTCTTCCATTTTAATGTGTAAAACTTTATTTCATATATATGGATATTGAATAAATTGGGTAATAAATGGATGGACTTTAAGGTAGGTTGTGGAATGAGTTAAATGACAATTCTATAATCATTCAAGAGATCTTTGATAAGTTTCATGAAGGATTTTTCAATGTAGTGGTATACATTTATGGATATTACTAATAATGAACTGGTTTCTGTATTATATGACTAAAAAAGAAGAGAATTAAATTTCTTTAAAAAAACTAAAAAATTTATAAATATAACTTAATTTTTTAAAAATATGTCTTAGAAAAATGAATCAACTACATAAATATAATTAATTCCTAATAAAAAGGTATTTATGAGTTTTTTATGTAAAGGATCAACCATGGATTTAATTATTTATACCTTATGATATATATAAATATATCACATCATAATATTTTTTTAAACCATTATCGATTTTTTGATATATTTTAATGATTTAGGTTAACCAATAAGATGAAAAAATATGTGGTTTACCATTCACTGTAAACTATGTGGTGGTTTTTCGAATTAAGATACTAAATATATTTAGTGCAATCAGTTTTATGTTATTTTATTTTTGTAGATATAAAATAAAGAATGTGATTAAATAATACATTGAAATTGATGTAATTTATAACAATATTATTTATACTATTGTATTTTTAGGTTCAAATTATAGAATCATGGGATACCAAACATTTATACCCATAAAAAGTATTTCATGATGATAAAATTGGCCACTTTTTATGGAATAAACATCTTATGCATGTATGATGGATAGATTATAGTCTAACCCCCTCAAATTAATTTTATTTATCATAATAATCATTTATGAATTCATCATCTAATTGATATAAACTCATTTTTTGATCCATAAGTGTAAATAGAAATCAAGATATTGATAAACAATGTAAACCAGTAGGATTCATACATGAATGTTTAGGATTACCTACAATGATGAACAAGAAATACATTAGTTACTATATTTTATAGAATCATAGTCATGGTATTTGAATAAATTTTATGTATGATAACTCATATAATAAAGGTAAGTTGCACATATTTAATTCTCATGTGTTATTTATAATTTTTAGTGTTCTATAATGTGAGGCAGGTAAAATTTTCTTATATAATTTTGGAAATAAATTATTATGATTGAAAAACTTTGTATATCTATATTTTTATGTTTTTTTAATCTTTATTTTATTAGTTATATATTTTATTTAGGTGGTTTTGTATCATTATGAAAGATATTTGTGGCATTAACAATGTGATAATATTCCATGAAATTTTTATGGAACTCAATTACTTATATTGTAGGTACTATGTTCATTCCATGTTTATTAGGTTGATTTTTTACTAATGTTGATTATATGTAGTAGAAAAAATATTCGACATTATGTTTTTTTATAAGTTAATATATTATATATATTAAGTAATTTAACAATTTAATAATATTTTTACATTTGTATTGATTAGAATTACATCAATGTTATATCTCAAAAATTTGAATTATAATGCACATTTAAAAAATATTTAATTTATAATTAAAATATAATAAAAATTATTAATTTATTTTTATGTGTGTGAAGAAAAATATTAATAATATTAAACATAATATAAAGATTTTATGATAGTGTCGAGTGAAAATTTTTAAACTAATTTTGCTAAAGTAGACATTAATACAATTATATGGTGGTGGAAGTAGATAATGAGATAATAGAAAACAATGATTCCAATGACGATTCATAGGTTTTATAAACATTTCAAAAACATTGACATTTTTTTATACTTTTATGTAATTGTGTCATTTGAATTATAAATTTACAACTAAATATTTTTTACTATTTAATAATATGGAGTGAGATTTTATATGTTGTTTTTATTTAATTTTATTGATTTCTCAATTTATATTGTTATTTTTTCAAATATTTTTAGTGTTAGTTTAAAAAACTAATATTTTTTATGAAAATAAAAATTGAACATATTATTTTTCAAAAGTTTCCAAACAATCCAAAAAAATTAATATATTTTGTAAAAAAACATTGAAGTTTTTGATTTTTTATAAAGATTCATGTGTTTTTGTAATAATAAAAATACTATTATTTAAAATTAATAAATGTTTCTCAATCATTCAAAAAAAATCACGAAGAGACACTCGAACCCATTACCTCAATTTGGAGTATGGTTTCCCAAAAATGGAGTATGAATAGTAAAATGAACTCCAAACAATTTACTTCATTTTCTTTTCTAGAAGTAATATTCTTAGAATATTCCTACTTATCATTTATCAAAATAAATTGGAACCATTTATTATATAAATTAGATGAATAAAAAATGGACGACAACACATTAAAAGTGGTGCGCCAAATATGACACTCCACTGTAGATTTACTTCAATTTTTTACAAGGTATAGTGATGGGTTAGTGGTAAATTTTGATGCCAAAATGGAATTTTACACCATTATAATGAGCTGTTATAGATGATGAAAATAGAATAAATCGACATCTTTCAAAAACCACCATGACTATATAAATATTTTTCAACCCCACTATACAAAAAATATTTTAAAGTCAATGTGAATACAATTGAAGGTGGATTAAACCAATCCCAATTTCAAAAAAAAAGTCTTTGATAATTTGATATATTTCAACAGTGAATATATGTGTGTGTGTGTGTTTCAGTTTTTAAACACATAAAATTTTCTTTTCTTTAAATAAAAAATAATCTTTTAAGGTAATAAAATATAAAAAAACAATACATGTTATATATTATACTTAAAACACTGTAAAATATAATCTAAAACTGAATTTTTAGATTTAAAAATGAAAAAAAAATATAAAATGGAAGAAATAGGGAAAGGTTGTAGATAGAGTAAATAATTTTTAGTTCTTTCTATCACAATCAATTATGAAAAAAAATTAGTGGATGTGTAGAGGAAAACTCCCCCATGGTGTGGACCTACCCAATTTATATTCTTTCCTAGCCATTTTTTATTCCACTATTTTTCTTGGAACCATATTTATTTTTTTCATTATTTATTGAAAATTGTGAAGATTAATATTTTTCACTGCTTTTAGGGATAATTATGATCCGCTTTGTCAAATTTTCTTTTCAAAATATATATTATCCTCAGGGTTTCATTTTTTTCATTATGATTACTTTATTTATTTAATTTTAAATGAACACTAAAATTATTTAAAAAACTATATAATATATATGTTGTGTTATTTAACTGTAAAATATACATTTATTCAATGTTTTCAAAATAATCAATTATGTGTAAAAAATGAATATTCAAATTTTTGAAGACAAAATATGTGTTCTAAATTAATTTTAATATTTTTTAAGTGTGTGTGTCTTTTAAACTAATGTTATGTGTTATATAAATATAAATATAAACACACAAACACAAACACACACACATATATATATAATGTTTTTTATATGTTATTCATTATACATATATAAATAAATATATTCTGTGTATTAATGTATATTTTATGAATTATATAAATTTTCAGGGATTAAATGTTTATATATAACTTTAATGCTTGTGTCTGTGGGGGGTGTATTCTAGGTTTATGTTTCTATATATATGTCTTGTTTTGTGTGTGTTCACACTTATGTGTGTCTAGTGTTATGTCTTTATATATATATAAATATATATATATATATATATGTCCCTATTTTTATATTATGTGTGTGTGTTTTGAGTGTTCTATATTAATATATGAATATATTTTTCACACACACACACACACCTATGATTGTGTGTAATATAATTATATATATATATATATGCATGACCTGACACTTCAAATACCCCACCCGAGTATACAAGGAGATTATGAATAAAACCCCAATCATTCCTTTTTTTAGAAAGATGGAGGTTGAGCCTCTTTTATTAAAATTGATCGAAATAAAGGAACTCAAAAGAGTACAAGAAAAAAGGGAAAATATAAATAAAAACTAATTAGCTATCTTTTTTAACAATTATGTACTTAGACTCCTTTCTTATTCTCAAATTTCATGTCATTCGGACCTTACATAACTGCTCCTCCATCCTCTTGATCTCCCCCTATATGAAGGAAGAGATCGAATCCTTTTGTAAAGCATCGCAGCATCGGGGCTTTTAGAATATGTTTTATCTTCCTTTTTGTTCCTTGAATTTTCTGGAGAAGAGAATATTTTCACTGGTTTCATCATCCCCTCTACCTTTATTGCTTCAACTGGACCCAAAATCTCTCGATGATTTTTCTCATCAAGAGTTCTCAGAATTAAATCTTTCACCTCAAAGGCACCATCAATATTCTGATCCGAGAAAGATGATGTGTTATATTTAATCAATTGATTAACCACTATTGGAGTGACAACTGGATACTTTTTCTTCTTATAGAAAAAAATATGAAATCCTTCATTATCTACGACAAGCTTTAAAGAAATATGGAATGTTATAGAAATGACATGAGTTAAGGACTCTAAAAGTTTTAGAAATGACTGGAGAGTGAGACTCTAATTTTTTTTAGCATTTCGGTTCTATGAACCAACCATTCTTCCTTGTGATATCTGGGGATCAACCACTAGTTGGAATTTAATCACTTGTTTGGATATTAAGTCATCATCATAGCCTGGAATTTTAGAAGTCGGATAGGATTTATTTTGTTGTAATACCGCAAATTTTTCTTTTTTATCAGAATCAATATTGTAAATATTCTCTTCTCTGAAAAATATTTCATCCAAAGACTTACTTTTATTATAGAGGTGGGGGAATGTACATTAGGTGAGTCACTTGAGTGGTCACCCTTCTCATCAACTTTTGGTTTGGTTGCATCCCCATAAACAACACCATGCACCACTTTATTCTATTTGACATTGTCAATAGAAACTTATAGTTCATCACCACTCTTACAAAGTTATTTTCTATCCTCATGTTGTTATAAATGAGGAATAGAATTAGATTTCTGAGTGGATTCATTTTTTCTCTTCTTGAGACAATTTATCATGTCATGCCATGCAAAGCACAGAAGCAGAAAACTGTGGAGTGCCTATAGGTAGATTCCTCATGACCAATAACATTTAATTCCTTACAAAACTTATTTTTTTTTACCTAAATTATCTTCATATCAATAATATCATCATTAGTTTCTAGAATCATTTTTTCAACAAGATTCGATCCCAGTTTAACCTCAACCAAGAATCAGGTGAACTGAACAAAATTATCCACTTCTATTTCCTTCTCAATTTTAATCGGAATGCCAATGGACATAGAAATATCTTAAAATATTTTGGGGTTCCAGTGTATCCAATTTAAACCATAAACCCTTACCCACCTGATTCATACTCAAATTTACCCAGGAGACGAAGGTAGAACGGTTCTTGTAGTCTATCCTGGGTTATCAAATCCACTGAGACCTCAGAAGATACCTGAGATACAAAACCTATGAGATGGATTTTTGGCTTTGAATTTTCCAACATGGTTTTGATTTTAGAAGGTTTTAAATAACCCTAAGAAACCTAAGTGAATTTAATTCAACTAAAATGGGTTGATCTTAGGATTATGCTCAGGGTGTATTGATTAAATTTTACTTCATTATAAAATTTTGGTTTTATTAATTCTTTATGAATCTATTCTTCAAAATAACACTATCGTCATCATTTTTTGGATTGATGTTAACTAAACTCAATTAATAATCCCCTACACACTTATAGAACCAAATTCATGATTTCTCTAAGGTGTATGGTCATTTTAGTACTTGGATTTAGATTCCTCAAATATAGTGAAGATGAAGAGTGGAAATAACTGAAATATGTAATTATTAAATTAGTTATCCAATTAACAATAATTTGTTCATAAAATAACATTAAATCCATCCTTTTAATATTTCTACGATCAAATCATTAGTGGGTTAACCCTCCATTGATGGTGTACTCTCAATGGTGGGTGGAATATGGCTTACAAGAATTGGATTGAAGAAATTCAAACCACGTAAATAACGAGCACTCCTTCGTGTGTGTGTGTGTGAACGAAATTCACACCTATGTATGAAATAATTCACCACAACACAGAGATATCATAGTGATTTGTGATTATATAGTTTTAATGAAATAAATGGGAAGAATATAAGAGAAATATGTTGATTAAGAACATATAAATGCAAAAAAAAACTTACATGGAAATTGAAAACATTACCAAGGAACATTGGTATAATAACATTACTTAAAAAAAGAGATATCTTCCCCCTCAACACCACTACATTAAATAGACAATTATAAAGACATAGCACAAGCCTTAATCAATGTATTCCCAATTATTAAATTAATTTAGGCCTTAGGGTGGTGGAAAGTAGTAGGGAAATTGATTCCCTCCTTTACTATTTATCCTTCTTGTCTCCCATGGAACGATCGTCTTGTATGGAAAAGCATATCACCGAATCTCGGTAAGACATAGAAGATTCTTTTATGTCCCCGAATGTCTTCTAAACATATATAAAATTGGGGCCCATTTGGAGTTTTGGATCGGGATTTATGGATGACTTAGTCGGATAACATTCTAGGTCGCAGATTCTGGCCCAGATTTTGATATTCTATTTGGGAATCCTTAATAACCACCATGGAGGCCGAATTAGCACTGGCTCTTGAATAATGATTTTTTACTCTATATGCCTTCTAGAATCCAAATAAATATGTGATTTAGTGGGCCTATATTATGGGACCCACATTCTCAACAGTGGGTTGGTCTCCAATATGCCTTCTCCATAATTATTTCCTTTCATCGCTAAATATACCCATCATTATTTGTGAATCCTCCATTGATCCCCAAATGAAAAATGTCCATATTAAAGTCTAGAAATATTTCCCAAAATATCAAATTAAAATATAGATAATTACATTCCTTAAAATTAGATGAATCATTAGGCCTAAATGGGTTTACATTAGGCGTGAAGTGCATAAATGATGAGAATGGATGTTCAAAATTAATTATCACTAACTCAGGCCCATAAGATCAAAAATGAACGTTTAATACCATTAAAATTTAATTATCATATGTGTTTTTATTAAATAATCATACCCCCCAAACTTGAGATTTTCTAGTCATGAGAAAATAATTCAAATATTATATTTGAATTCTTTTTTCCCAACACATTATAACAAACAGTTCTCACAATGTAAAATACACCCAAATATATCTTTATAACCAATAAAAATAATTTAAAACAAGATAAATTGAAAATCATATACCAATCCCAATATCATTCCATTAATCAAATCCATTATCACACTTCATCCAATTCAATTATGTGAAATTACGTGTTGTGAATCCCAATAGATATGGTGGTTCATTTTCATTCAAGGGGGAAATCATGGAAGCGCTAGGTGGAATCACATTTAATCCTAATATGAGTATTCATTTTTTTTCTTGATTATTTTATTTTATTTTATTTTCAATGTTTCCATAGTAATTGAGATTGCAGTTAATCAAATTAACCCATGTATCAATACTTTGCTGATGACTCCCATGATCAAAGGCTTTAGGGAACCAAATGAATCCCACATACTTAGGCATCATCTCGAGTTAACTTTATCAAAAACAAATTTATATTACCATAAATAGAGATAGTGTGAAAAACTCAGAGCTAGAAATCTCTGGAGTCACAATCCCCAAGTGTTGAAATCCTTGAATTTTATCAATCCATTGCTCTACACGCAATTTTTTTTGGAATACTCATATTATTCATAAAAATAAAACCATCGTGTGCTATTTATTATGGGACCCCAATAATTTAAATTTGTACCGCATAGTGTAGAGAACGTGCATTGTTGAATTTTGATTTAATAGATGAAATTAAAAATGATTAAAATTATCATTGGACAACCAAAATACTAAAATAAACGCTTGTAAACTTAATCAGGAATTAAATTAAGAGTTAAGGAAATAAAAAAATATTTTCTATGTAGTTTTAGTGTAATCAATGATGTTATTATATTGATGATAAAGGAATTTTAATTGTTTTTTTCTCATTGTTTTTTAACAAATATTTTTTTTCCACACCCCCCAACATAGAATTAAATTTTCCCTAGTTTCTTAAAAAGAAAAGAGAGGAAAACGTTGGTGGGGGGAATGAGTTGGAAAGGGCATGGAACGAGTTCAACTGGTGGATTTACAAAGATGATTTTGGTGCTCCCAAATCACTCTTTGTTCTCTTGGGAGATGTAGGAACCTCCCTGATTAAATATGTATCACCCAAAATAGTCCATTAATCATAAAAACAAGAAAAAACTAGACAAAACAGACAACAAAACAATTTATATAATACCAAGTCTCATCATTTTTATGGCTTTCCTTTTTTTGTTTTTTAATATAACTGATGATACATTGTCTTATTTTTAATTTATGGGTAAGGTAGTACTCAGGGATCACACTGCATGAAATGGATGAATACAGTGCTCCCCTTTCATACCCATCCATACTCATAAGATAAGAACATGTCCATAGTCTGAGGTAGAATAAAATTATATCAAAATGATCCAATAATACTATTTGAAATATAAAGTTGATTGAAACAACAAAATGATTGGAAACTTGATAACCACAGTTTCCTCTCATGTAGTGCTTTGTTTAATGTCGTTATCTTGACTTAGAACCCTAAATGATTAATTATTTCTGTCATCTATGTTAGGTTCACACAATTCTTCATCAACTTCATGTTTTTGGAATGGTTCTATGAATAGTTTAACACTGTGGATGTTAACTTTAAATGTTTTACCATTGGTGGGATCTTGAATTTCAAAATCCCCATGGGGGTAAACCTTATTCAATATGTATGGACTTGACCATCTATTCCTCAATTTTCTCATGTATAAGTGATTTTTAGAATTATAAAAAAGAATAGGTTTTCCCATTTCGATGTGTTCGGTTTTAAGGTTTTGAGATTGGTAGGCTTGTACTTTTTCTTTATTGAGCCTTGAATTTTCATAATCCTCCATCCTAAGTTCTTCAAGTTCATTTAGATCTAATTTCATTTTTTATTCAGCCAATGAGAGGTCATAATTCATTTTTTTAATTTCCCAAAATGCCTTATATTCAATATCTACTGGAAAATGGCATGCTTTACCATAAACCAACCTATATGGGGACATTCCTAAAATGGTTTTAAATGCAGTTCGATAGGCCCAAACGGAATCTAAGAGTTTCTATTACCAATCTTTCTGATATGGATTAATAGTTTCCTTAAGAATTTATTTAATTTATCCATTGGATAGCTTACCTTGACCATTTTTTTGTGGGTGGTAAGGGGTGGACACATTGTGAAAAATTACAGGCTTGTCCATGAGTGATGAAAATGGACTATTGAAGAAATGAGTTCCACAATCACTAATGATAGCCATAGGAATTAAAAATCTAGAGAAATTTTTTTCTTTTAATATTCTAATCAGAGTTTGATGATCATTGGATTTTTTGGTAATGGCCTCAACCCATTTTGAGACATAATCAATACATAAGATAATGTAAAGATATCACCTAGAGTTTGGTAAGGGACCCATGAAATCAATTCTTCAACAGTCCAAAATTTCAACCACTAAGATGGGAGTGAGTGGCATTTGATTCCTTTTTGTGATGGACCCTACTTTTTGACACTTAGGACATATTTGAAAAAATGTGTAGGAGTCCCTTGAGAGGGTGGTCCAGAAGAGACCACACTGAATAATCTTAGTAGATGTTATCTTAGAGGAACATTGACCCCCCAGGTGTCTCGCTATGATAGAATTTAAGGATGGAATTTTTTTTAGATTCTGGGACACACCTCCTAATGAATTGGTCATCACAGGACATATAAAGGTACGGATAATCAAACACATAGTGCTTGACATTAGAATGGAATTTTCATCAATCTTGAGTCCCTATGAATTTTGGAGTAACCCCTGTAACAAAGAAGTTGGTTATGTTGGAATACCAAGGGAAGTCACTCATGGAGTATATGTGTTCATCAGGAAATGAAGAATACGCGGATAGGTGAGAAAATTTATCATTGAATTATATCCTAGAGAGGTGATTAGATATAACATTTTCAACACCCATTTTTCCTTGATTGTGAGGTCAAATTCTTGTTAACAGAAGGACCCACCTAATCATTATAGCCTTATAATCTTGTTTTGGGAGGAGGTATTTTAGTGTAAAATGGTCGGTGAACACAGTGATGGGGGATCCTAAGAAGTAGTACCCAAACCCATCAAAGGCAAACAAAATAGCAAGTAACTCCTTTTTAGTGGTGGTGAAGTTGATTTTGGAATCATTTAAGGATTTTCTTGTACAGGAAATGACATAAGAAGTTTTATCACAATGTTTTCCAAACACAGATCGTACAACAAAGTCAAAGGCATCACATAAAAGTTCGAAAGGAAGGTTCGAATTTTGAGATTTCATAATGGGAGGATAGGTGAGAGAGGATTTGAGGGTTGAGAATGAACCCTCACAACTTTCTGTCTGATAAAATAGAGCATCCTTTACTAGGATAGCACAAAGGGGATAGGATATTAAACTAATATCCTTGATGAATCTTCTATATAAACTAGCATGTCCAAAGAAAGACCTCACTTCCTTAGAAATTTTGGTTGATGGAATGTGATGAATGATTTCAACCTTTAATTTATCAACTACAATCCCCCTACCTGAGACTATATAACCAAGGACTAACCCTTGTTTAACCATGAAATGGAATTTTTCCATGTTTAGAACCAGATTCATTTCTTCACATCTGGACAAAACTATCCCTACATTCCTAATACATCCCTCAAATGTATCTCCAAAGACAAAGAAGTCATCCATGAAGACCTCAAAAAAATCCCCTTAAATGTATGAGAAGATTCCCATCACGCACCTCTGGAATGTTCCAGGGGCATTACATAACCCTAATGGTATTCGTTTGAAGGCAAAGGTGCTGAATGGATTGGTGAAGGTAGTCTTCCCTTGATCCTCTTGAGAGACCTCAATATGATTGTACCCCAAGTACCCATCTAAGAAACAATAGAACTTGTGACCTTACACTCTCTCAAGAACTTGGTTAATGAATGTTAAGGGGAAATAATCCTTCTTGGTGAATGATTTTAGCTTCCTATAGTCAATTAAGACCCTCCATCTACTACTCACCCTAGTTGGAAGAATCTCTCCATCCTTATTGGTTATCACTGTGATTTCTGCCTTCTTAGGAACCACTTGGATTGGGACCACCCACTCACTCTCATCTATGAGATAGATGATACCATCTTTTAACAATTTCAAAAGATCCTTCCTTACTACCTCCATGATATTAGGATTTCATCTCCATTTAGTTTGACAGCATGGCTTTGAATTAGATTCTAGAACAATCCTTTGAGTCCCGATTAGTGGGATAATCACAGGAATATTAGACAGGGTCCATCCAATGTATTTATTATTTTCCTAAGGACATATATAATCATCCTCTCATTATTTTATTCAAGATAGGAATATATAATAATAAGATGTGTTTTATTATCCCCTATGAAGGTATACATGAGGGTAGTGGGAAGTTCCTTCAATTCAAGATCTAGTTGGTTCAAAATTTCATGAGAATATTGAGAAATTGGATCGATATTGATTTTGTTTCCTAGAGTTTTATATAGAATTTAATCCCTATGTGTAGAAGTTTTAGCTACAAGATTGGTTTGATTAGATTTCGGGAAGAAAGGTTGATTGGTCTCCATGAAAGTGGTTTCCTGAAAGGTTTCATTGATTGTTGGACCTAAGATTTAACCATAAGAGAAATTTGAAAATGATTCAATACAATGAGATAAACATACTTCATGTGAACAAAGGAAATCAATCTCATACAGACTTAAATTCATCAGATATTCCTTGATGTTATATGGATTCATTATCAATGCTTCTTATCATGTTTACTTCATGAATGTCCTCATCATATTCTATTTGTGAGCTTTTATTATAAATGTTCAAGTCTAGAATCATGTTTCCAAAGGTAAGGGTCATGTTCCCATTTCAAAATCGGATAATAGAGTTGATTGTTGTAAGGAAATTACAATTAAGGATGATTGAGGATTGTTCCTTATTTCCAATGTTTGGGTGGTTCTCAAGGATAATGAAGTCAGTAGGGTAGATGAAGTTTTCAACCATTACCATATTTTCCTTTAAAATCCACTTTGGAACCCTAATGCTACGATCAGAAAGTTTAAGTGTGACATATGTTGGTTAGAGCTCTTTTAGGCCTAAATTGCAGTACACAACATAGGGTATGATATTGACATTGGAACCTAGGTCACACAAGGCCTTAAAAACTTTTCTCTCTCCTAGTTCAACATTAATGTAAGGGAAACTTGGGTCTTTAATCTTAGGAGGAATGGTCCCTTGAATGTTGGTACTCACATAAACATCTAGAAGGGCTTGGTTTTTAGTTGATTTTTTTTAAAAGTGCACAAGTCCTTAAGGTTGTTTGAGTAGGTAGGTATGTTTTGGATTGCATCAAGAAGTGGAATGTTAAACTTGACTTATGAGAAGATTTACCTCAATGTTTCATTCAATTCAGGCTTGGTTTTCCCCCTCACAAATTGAGGAAATGGTGAAGGTTGTTGGTTTATTTGTTGAAGAGTTGTTTCTTGGACAATTTAACCATGTTTTTTAGTTTGATTATTTGGTTCATTTGAATTTTCATCCAATTTTGAATCTTCAGATGGGTTCTGAATTAGTTGTACAGGTTTCTCAATTTATTTCCCACTTCTTAAAACAGTCACATACTTTAGTTTTTCATGAGTTATTTGAGTGCAACATGACTCTCCCCTTACTGTTTTTGTGGAATATCTTGTGTAGGCATGGGTTCCTTTCCAGTTTTGGTTGTTTGATGTTATTTTCTTAGGTAAGATACTTCTGAATTCATCCTTTCCATTTTTTTGCACAGTTGTTCTGCTAGGCTTTGTGGAAAAGTTTGGGTTGGTGCTTGAGAATATTGGTTTATCCTAGGGGGGTATTTTAGAGATGGTATGGTTTGTTGAAAATGGACCGATGGTCGTAGGAATTTTATATGTTGGGTTTGGAACGGGTTATGGGTTTGGTAGTTTTTATGTGGGTAATGATTTTGTCCCTATGGTTGGCTAGATTGTTGGTTATCTTCCTAGAAAAAGCCTGGGTGGTTATTATACCTTGGGTTAAAGGTGTTTTGGTATTGAGGATTTTTAAAGTCCAAAGAATTTACTTCCACTGAGGGTCATCCTAAAATAACATCCTTAATGGAATGGTTGATAAGTTTTATGTCCTATGGTCATGTTTGTCACAAATTGTTCAAAAAGGGTCTATAGTTTGGATTTTATAGACTTTCCTAAGGTCTATCTCTTCAACCTTCCTAGAGAGTGCTGCGAGTTTAGACCTAAGGCATTCCTCTTTTCTAAGTGTATGAATTCCAGTAGTTCTTTGTGGCTTTTCAGAATAATTTGAAGTTACCCATGTTTGGTTTTGTTCAGTAAGGCTTTCCAAATACTCAAAAGCACCATTTAGGGCTTTGTTTTTAAAAGTTTTATTACACATCAATTCAATGAATGGTTTGTTCCCATGGCCTAACCCTTCATAAAATATTCTCACTTGTTCAAGTATAGAAAAACCATGATATGTAACCTTTTTAGGGTGTATTTTAACCTCTCCCATGTTTCATATAATTACTCTCCCCCTTTTTCAAATATTTTTTCAATGCACTTTTTAAGTGCAATTGTTTTTTGATGAGAGAATTATTTTTTGTAGAATTATATTTGCAATTGGTCCCATGAGTGGATTGATGTAGGTATCAAGTTCTTTAGCCAATTTTTATCTTGGTCTTTAAATGAAATACGAAATAGACTCATCTTAGTTGATTCTAGTTTATGTTTGGTACACATGGTTTCTACAATGTCAATAAACTCCTTAACCTGAGGTAGGGCATCTCAGACTTCATCTTGTGAAAGGTTGGAAGGTAGTTTAGGACATGGAGTTTAAAGATGTAATTAGTATCTCCTAGGAAATTGTGTCTAATGAATTATGGGGCATTGGAACAATATAGAGTGAGGTATTCATCCATGTTTTGATTGACTAGATTCCATAGGTTTGGAGCTTCTTGATTTTGGTTTCCAAATTGATTCCCCTAGGATTTACAATTTTATTTCTTAAAAGACCATCCATTATAATTTATTCAATTTTTGATTCTGGAGTATCAAAAATATTAGGATCTAATGGAAGAAATCCCTTAGGTTCAATTGACTCCCCTATCCTAGGAATTTCCACCCTAACTAGTATTTTTTTAATTATCACAGGTGTAGGCGGACATGCTCCAAAAGGAAAAAATGAGAAAGGGACAAGATAAGAGATCTTGGGTGAAAATAGAAGAATAGGGGTGAGAAGAGAAGGTTTTGGTCTAAGATGCATACTTGGTCCCTGGAAATGGTGCAAAAATTTAATTCACGCTCAAATTTACCCAAGAGATGAATATAGAATGATCCTTGTAGTCTATCTTGGGTTGTCGAATCCACTGAGAACTAAGAAGTTACCAAATATAAAACAACCCATGAGATGGATTTTTGGCTATGGAGTGGCCAACATGGTTTTTATTTTAAA
The DNA here is from genome assembly GCA_963277665.1 of Viscum album. Taxonomy (NCBI): domain Eukaryota; kingdom Viridiplantae; phylum Streptophyta; class Magnoliopsida; order Santalales; family Viscaceae; genus Viscum; species Viscum album. The sequence continues at coordinate 565,560,175 of OY728160.1, read as the reverse complement.
TTGTTTTAAAGAACACTAAGAAGCCTAATTGAATTCAATTTAAAGAAAATGGGTTGATCTTAGGATTAGGCTCGGGGTGGATTGAATGAATTTTACTTCTTTAGACAATTTTGGTTTTATTAATTCTTGATGAATCCATCTTCAAAATAACACTAACTTGCTAAATTTATGGTTTGATTCTGTATAAACTCAATTAATAATCCCATACACACTTATAGAACCAAATTAATGATCTCTCTAAGGTATATGGTCATTTTAGTACTAGGATTTAGCTTCCTCAAACATAGTGAAGATGAAGAGTGAAAATAACCGAAGAATGGAAGTCTTACGTTAGTTATCCAATTAACAACAATTCATTAATAAAATATCATTCAATACATCCTTTTAATCTCCCTAAAATCAACCTATTAAAGTTTTAGCACTCCATTCATGGTATACTCTCAATGGTGGGCAGAATATGTCTTAGAAGAATTGGATTCAAGAAATTAAAACATTGGAAATAATGAGCACTCCTCCATGTGTGTGAACAAAATTCAAACCTATGTATGCACTAATTCACCAAAAAACAAATATATCACTATTTTTTGTGATTATATATTTTTAATTAAATAAATGGAAAGAATATAAGGTAAAGATGTTGATTAATAACATATAAATACAAAAAAAAATTACAGGGCAATTGAAAACATTACTAAGGAACATTGGCATAATAAAATTACATTAAAAAAAAGAGATATATTCCACCTCACCCCCACTTTATTAAATAAGAAATTCGGAAGCCTTGGGCCGAGCCTCAATCAATGTATTCCCAATTATTAAATTAATTTAGGCCTTAGGTTGGAGGAAAGTAGTGGAGAAATTGATTCCCTCCTTTACTTTTTATCCTCCTTGTCTCTCCTGGTAAGATTGTCCTATATGGGCAAGAATATCACTGAATATAGGTGGGGCATAAAATATAATTTTGTGTACTTGAATTTCTTATAAATTTCTATAAAATTGGGGCCAATTTAGAGTCGTGGATCGGGAGTTATGGCCGATTTAGTGGGCTACCATCCTGGGTCACAGATTCTAGCATAGATTTTGATATTCTATTTGATCCACCTTATTAACCACTATGGAGGCCGAATTAGTAGTTTATCATGAATCTTGATTTGTTCTTATATATTTCTTCTTGCATCCCATATAATTTGGGATTCAGTGGTCTTGTAATGTGGGCCCCACATTCTCATCCGTGGTCTGATGTCCAATCTGCCTTCTCCAGAATTGTTTCCTTTTATCACCAAGTTTCCCCATCATAATTTATGAATACACCATTGATATATGAATGAAAAATGTTCATACTGAAGTTTATATCTATTTCCCAAAATATAAAATTAAAATATGGATAAATAAATTCCTTAAAATAAGATGAATAATTGGGCCTAAATTTGTGTACATTAGGCATGAAGTGCATAGATGATGAGAATGGATGATTAAAATTAAAATCCACTAACTCGGGCCCATAAGATCAAAAATGAAAATTTAATACCATTAAAATTTAATTAACATATGTGTTTTTATTGGAAAATCACCACCTCAAATGTAATGAATTTTTTATCCCATTCACACAAGTGAATAATCCTAGGTTTGAGCGTAATGGAACTGAATCCCTATGCTCATATTTTTAATTCATCAATGGGTAATAGAATATAGAAGTATCCCCAATATAGAGAGACAAACATCTCTAATTAAAAAACCCAAATAAATTAAATAAACTTCTTTAGGTCATCAATTTTCAAAGGCTAAGAGCCTTTAGGAAGAAATAAAAAAGAAATGATTGAGAAATCACCCATTTCGAGCCTCTCTAAGACCTCATCGGCCTCAGATTTGATGTGAGAAATATTCCATTTTCCTAGAATGAGTGAATAAAGCACTCCGTTGAAGCTATAAAAATATTTACTGATATATTTTCCATCATCGTGAGCACCATGGATTTCCTAGGTCTGAATCCCTATAGAAAACTCATGAGTGTCTCCTTCCACTGCCCCAAAATCGTCTAGGGTGAAACCTCTACCTGAAAAGGATAAGAATCAAGCGTAACTCTCACTAAATGACTTGATAAATCCTTTTTGACCACCACTCTATCAGATAAAGGAAACCCATTCTTAATTTACTGAGATCCATGCTCCACGGATGATGCAATCTCAGACAAAATTGTTGCATCAGTCACGGAGACATATGTCGCACGCTTCTCTGCTCAAGCCCTATCCAATGAGTGCAACACTATATTGTGGATGAATAAGTGAGGAACCATTGTGGAACATGCATCTAAACACTATATTTTTACGATGCTATCAGAGAATCCAACTCATACTCTAATTGCACCATAACATTTATTTGGGTAACAAGGTATAGGTGCGGCCCCACCACCTACGCGCTACACATCCCCAGCGATACCCAAGGGGGACAAACATGGGATTGGGATACTTCCTAATGTGGTAGGGGGTACAGGAGTAATTATCAATGGCATCACAGGCGTTCCTTTTTGAGGAATTGAACCTATAACCTAGGGGTCAGGGCACCATAGTCGTAACCAATCCACCTTTCCCCCATGGACAAACGTGTATTTGGGTAACGATGTATAGGTGTGGCCTCACCACCTACACGCCAAATAACCTTAGAAACTCCTAAGGGGGAAATATGAATCTCCATAAAACAAAAAAAAATATCCTTAATAATATATTAATGAAATATCTACTATTAAAAATCCACATTAACAAACATATTCATTGAATTTCACAAAAACCAAGGAACCCTAACCCCGCACTCTTGGATCCAGTTCTAAAAAAACTATCTTTATATACTATATTTGATCCAATGTGAGATGAACCAAGATAAAAATATATTTTATTTACATAATTTTCAAATGTTAATCACCACATCTCACAAATTAACACATAATCAAAATAATGGAAGATCTAGTGTCTTTGAGGATCAGCGGTGTAAACAACTTATTTTAAAATACTTGTGAACATTTTTCCATAATTGACCCACAATATAATCTCTTCAAGACTTCCCATATATTACACTGATATTTAAAACCTTATGAAATAGAAACATAATAAATTAGTGAGATTAAATTCTCATTAAGGGTAAAAATAAGTTACCATAAATTACACTAATCATTGGTGTCTTTGAGGACCATCTACAAACTTATTGGCGTATATTTCATTGTGAAAAATAAGTTATCATAAATTTATAATGATTATGGAATTAATTTTTTGAACTATTATAAATATTATCATAAGGAATACCAATATAAATATAATACTAGTGTATGGAATAAAATCTTTTCAAATAGTTTTCTCAACTTATGAATATGTGGTATCGAATACTGATTTCATAAACACATATATATAGATTGTGGGTTAACTCTCTTGTGTGACAGTGATCCTCCACATAAATTATATAGATTAGAGACATGTTCAAATATCTCAAAAATGTAATATTAAATGGACAAGAAATGTTAATACTCATTTTTTATCTAAAAAATATTAATTTTATTGTTTTTATTAAATGTATTAGTGTACCAATAATTTTTTATTTTTTGTTATTTATATATAATCTTTAATTTTAACGTGTCAAGATTTATTTCATTTCCTTGGATATTGAATAACCTCAGTACGAAATTGATGGATTTAAATTTATTTTTTGGAATGAATTTAATTAAAATTCTATAATCATTCAAGAGATCTTTGATAATTTTCATAAAGGATTATTCTAATTAGTGATAAACATTTATGGATATTATTAAAAATACATTGCATTAGGTATTATATGTAAAAAAAATATTAGAAATAAATTTCCTTAACTTAATTGAAATATTTATAAGTATAACATAATTTTTTAATAATATGTCTCAAAAAATGAATCAAGTCTGAGAAATATAAATAATTCCTAACAAAAATGTATTTATGATTTTTTTTAATTAAAGTATCTTCAATGGATAAATTTTTTTATACCTTATGATATATATAAATATATCACATCATCCAATGTTTCTAAATAATTTTGGATTTTTTATATAGTCTCAGGATATAGTATATCTAATGGTAAGAACAAATATGTGGTTTCTCATTCACTGTAAACTAGGTGAAGGTTTTGTGAATGAAGCTACTAAACTTATTAAAGGTAACATTGTTTTGTTTTAATTTTTTGTTTTTATATTAGTGTAGATATATAATACTAAATGTCATGAAATAATAATTTTAAGTTTATGTAATTTAACACAATATTATTTATATTATTTTATTTTGGTGTTCAAATTAAAGAATCATGGGATTCCAAACATTTATATCAAGAAAAATTCTTTCAAGAAGATATAATTGGCCATGTTTTTGGGAATAAACATATTGTGAATTTATGATAGACGAATTACACTTTAACCCAATAAAATTTATTTTATTCATCATGGTCATAATTTATATATAAATCTTCTATTTTAGGTCAAATCATTTTTATTCATCTATAAGTGTAAATGGAAATCATTATATTGATAGAAAATAAAATTGAGTAGGGATCATATAAGAATATTTAGGTTGACTTACAATCATGAATAATAAATACATTAGTTACTATATTTTATAGGATAATAGGAATAATATTTGAATAAATTTTATTTATGATAACTCATAAAATATTGCTAGGTTTCATATATTTAATTCACATACATTATTTATCATTTTTTGTGTTCTATCATGTGAGGCTAGTAAATGTTTCTTATATAATTTTGGAAATAGATTTTTATGATTGAAAAACTATATATATCTTAATGTTATTTATTTTTTAATATTTATTTTATTAGTTATATAGGTTATTGAAGTGGTGTGGTATTATAGTGAAATATATTTTTGGCATTAAGGATGTGGTAATATTGCATGAAATTTTTGGGGGACTCTATTACTTACAATGTTGGAATTATATTCATTCCATGTTTATTAGGTATATTATTATGTGAATGTTATTATAAATTAACATAATTTATCATAATTTATATTAAATTAAATTAATTACTTATAAATAATCTTTGTACTGTATTTTAATATAAGTTTATTTCTTCGATTTAAACCACATTTATTCTGAAAACTCTTTAAAAGTGAATAATATTTGTCCATTTTAACTAATTAAAATAACCCATAATAGGGGACTATTTAATTTATATATATATATATATATATATTTAAATTCATTAAATTATTATTTCTTGTTATATATTTATAATTAGATCATCTTATGCTTGAAAAATGCATTTCGTGAAAAATCATTTTGTTTCCCGACACATACGCAGGTTTAATTATTAATTAAATACTTCCAGTTATGGTTATTAAATTTTATAAAATATATTAAATATTTTTATTCGTAATAATTAATATTATATAACAATTTTAACTTTATTTTTTGACCATAATGAATTGTAAAAATAGAAAAGAAATGGTTACCATGGTTTTTTACCAAGGGGGTTAAAAAATATATAAGTGGATTAACATGTTTCAAATTTGATTATTTTTAATTTTACAAGTCTATATAGGATTTATCTGTACTCCAATTATTTATTTTTAAATTTTGGAGGAACTATTATTTTGATTTACTTTCCATTATTGAATAGTTTTATGTATTTACAAGAATGTCACTCATATTCCCTTATTAAAGGGAACCCACTCTCCTCTGCTTTCCAAACTTGAAGAACACATTATTTCTTCCAATACCTAACTAAATCCATTAATTACATCTTGAAACACATAATAGAGGCATTAGTTTTATCATAAATCCAATCTATAGACGCTTTAGTTGTAATTCAAAAGAGTTGGTCTGAAGAACAGGTAATGTTCTTAGATAAGAATATCTATTTTATTTCTTCTTAAACCACATTTAAATAATAATAAATTACAATAATAGAAAAACATCAGTATATAACACATACTAAGATGTTATTATGTTAATTTTTTAAACTAAAAACATAACCACTTAAATTAAATGGGAAACTAAACCATCATTTGTGTGTATGGTAGACTACCACTTCGTGAACCGATGTAATTTTTTTCAATAATCATTGCACACATATGTTTAATATGATTTATTTAATGTTTATATATTATATTCATAAAATATTAATCATTATTAAAATTTAATATATCTTATACTCTCTTACCTTACAATCTGTTGAAAAATGATAACATCATTCGTGTTCGCGGTGGACTTCCACCTCGTGAAGCAATGTGATTCATCTTTTTATTACCTAATCACATGGATGGTATATTTAAGTATATTTAAATTAAAAAAATATATATTTATGATATAATTATCATTATGAAAAGATAAACTAAAAATTACCTTGTTTCCATTATGATCGATGAAAAATGGAAATGTTACTCATGTGTATGTATAGTCTACCATCTCCATGATTATAACATAGTTAATTTTTCATAACCATATTTAATGTTTTGTTTTAAAATTATAATTTTTATATAAAACTGATAATTATTTCATGATTATTATTCTTTATATGATGTAATAATGAACCTTTTAACCTCGGTCAACACACTTATGCCGTTTGAAAGTTGTGAACTAATCATCCTTAAAACACCTATCGAGGGAAAACCCTATTAAGTAATTAAATACATAATTAAAATAAATGAATTAAATGGTTAAAGTATAAAAGAATTTGACCCAATTTAACTTATTGGGGAAAATTTTATTTTTATGAACCAAATTTATTTTATATTGTGTATATATTATCCCTTATACATGTAAGATAATAAATCTGTCATACTATATGGTATTTTAAGTTTCTATTTTAATTATTTCATCCAATAGGTTTTGATTTGAAAATTAATAAGTGGTAATCAAAATTCAAAACTCAATTTCTTTCCATTGGGTTATATTTCTTATTCGTTTTATTTTTTATTCTAAGATTACATGTGTAATGAATTTTTATTATCATATGTATTATTTCCAATTTATTATGTTTATTTACATTTTATACACATAAATGATGAATTAATTAATTCTTACTTCAACGTATGATCATTTTAATGGTTTCTCATATCAAATTTTCTTCTTTTGGAAATATGTTTTTTTATAACCATATCTTATTTTATAAGATATATATACTATCCTTTTGATATTTTTATTATGAATTTATTTATATCCATGGTATTTAATGATTAATTTGATTTTATTCCATTCATAGGGATAACAATTAAAAAATTATCAAAGTGCTAAGATATTTGTGTTTTAATCTCATTTTAATTAGGATTGTTTATAATTGAATATCCTTTGAAGTAAATTATTTGATCATTGTATAATAAAACCCTTTAATTTTTATTATCCTCTACTTATTCAATAAATTTTCTAGTAATAGTACCGTTTTCCTCTCTTTCGAACTAAAAAATATTGATGATTTTTTTTAATAAAATGTAACTTTCCTTCATTCTTCAGTCAAAAATCTAGTTCATCCAAATCCATGTTTCCTATAAATGTTTTTAAAAATGTTATAATATGATTTTTTTAAGAAATTTTTAACTATAATTTTATTTTTATAAAATGGTTTCAATTGAATGTTCTTTACATTTTCCAAATAATGAACTTTTTAATTTTGATTAAAAATGTGAAATAGAATCTTTTTTCAATGTACTCTTCATGAGCAGAAAATTCTCATCGTTATGACCACTTATTTATTTGAATCCTCCTCTACACTTTTAAAAAAGTTATTTTTTAAAGAAATTTTTTACCAAATATTTTGGATACATTTTTTTTAATTAGTTCTTAAAGATAAAAAGATATTTTTCTCAAGAATTTGCGTTAAATATTTTTTTATGGTAATTCTATTCATCAATGACAACAACCTTTTATTTTAGATATACCCAACTAAAGATAAGATGTAATAATAAAATCCTTGTTTATTTTTGTATAGTTTACAATAATTTTGACTAGGTTAAGTATTGATAATATCTTTCCTGATTAATTTTTGTATTTATTAACTTTCCCTTGAAATATTCACATTATTATGATCATTGGTCATTAAATATCCCCTAAATATTCATATTATTTATCATGGAAATTATTATTACTTAAAATATATATCATTTATATATATGGGGTTTTAATTTTAATATTATATAATTCACTGGTGAAATATTTATATTCTATATTATTAATTCAATACGGACATTTATTGCAAAGGTATATTGTTCATGAATTAAATTGACCATTCAATATGTGAGGAATGAATTATACAAGTAATTATTGGTGGGGATCAAATTTATATATCCCATCTCTACATTGATAAAATAATGAGGTGAATTAGTTACATAAAATTAACTTGGTTTTTACCTATTATTCTGAACTAACTTGTGAATGGTCTTGACGGTATATATAACATGATGTCTAATACATTGAAATATAATATTAATAATTTAATTCATTAAGAATTAATTAATTAATTCAATAGATATTATTTCATTGATATTATCCAAGTATCCATTTTAAACTAAATTAATTGATTAAATGGAATATATGTTCAATAATAAATCTTTCCATATTGATTATTCCTTATCTAATGATGATAGCCAAGTTACTAATTAAATGGAATATAGGTTCATATATTTATCTTTTCATATTTATTATGCCTTATTTATTATTCTTTATTTATTTAAGATGGATTCTTATTTACATAACTTTTATTGAGCATCTAAGATTAGGTTTATTTTGTTCCCAATCCATAGAATATGAAGAATGAATCATTGAATGAGTTCAAGGATGCAGAATTTTTACTTTCACAATGTAAACTTTCATGAGTTAAAATGTAATGAAAGAATAAAGTATGTATATATTTTACCAATACTAATAAACTATTAGGATCTTTGGTATGTGATAATTTGGATCTGGCACGAATGTAATAATGTAACCCCCAAATTTTGGATAATGGGGTTGGGGTCTTTACAGTTGGTATTAGAGAAATTATAGTAGAAACCTTGGAAACTAGATTTTGAAAAACATATATTATGAAACATAACCTAATGATAGACATGGAGAGTAAGTATAGAATAAAATCATAAAGTGTTTAGTAAAGAAGTGATTATGTGGTTATCCTAACAATACATCCATATCTAGATACTACAAGGGGACATCGTTATGGAAAATTTTTACTCCTGGGTAATAACTTTAAAAGGGTAAAATTAGGATTCGGATCAATCTTTACCTGGTGCATGAAAACATGACTTACCATACACTTGGTTTGACACTCCTACAGTATATGTATTAGATAATTCACATTTTCATTACAACCCATTATGAAGGATTTGAATGGATGATGAAAATGAATAACCAAGGTTAAACCAAATTTTTCTTAGATTGGAAATAATTTTTCATGATTTAGATATCAAATAAATAATTATATAGTTTTACAACTATGATTATTAATTCTCACACTATGATTTTTGGTATTAGTCAAAGGATAGAACCTGAAAGAATAGTGTTAACAATGAATATGAAATACAATGTGGTGATTATGAGAAACCAAATGGGATGATAACTAGAGTTAAAGATATAAGGATTATTCCTAATGAGTTATCATGATATATTATTAAAAATTTATACCTCAACCAACTCTTGGACTCACCAAAGAAGATAAGGATGTAGTTTTCTAAGAGCTTGATTGGTGGAGACTGTAGAGGAAAACGGGATCGATTTCCTTAATATCAAAAATTAAGAAAGAGTCACCCCAGATAATTCCTCAAGGGAGTAGAAAAGTGTTTTTTTTGTGTGGAAAAGAAGTTCATAGAAAAAATAATTGTCGATGAAAAGTGATAATTCCAGTGGATAAAAATAAATTTCATCTTAGGAATTTATTTATTTTTCATTGTCTTAAAAGTGGGGAACTTAGTAATAATATAAGTTACTTCCATATTTTAAAGGATAACTCTTTGAACAAGAAAGCAACTAAATTAAAGTAAAAGAGTTAAAGTATTTATGTATTGGGATTTAATAATTTAATTTTTGAATTATTTTTATCCCTGGTATTTTTGTTAGAATAATCATGAAACATCTATGGATTGTGGTAATTTTCAAAATCATATATGAATTCTTCTAAGATTAAATCTAGTATTATGGATACCATCAGGGGTTTATAAGTTTATGGTTGATCATAAGTTATATGTATTAAATATAATTTTTTTTGGTTTTATGTGATGGGTTGTTTACCAATATTAAGGGTATTTTAGGAGACATCGATAGTACTATAACCCCTTCATTTAGCATATGTTTTAGTGGAAAAGTTAAAGGAAGGATTACTTTAGATTTAGCGATATAAGGTTAATGTTATTGTAACCTATAAGGTTTATCATAAAATTGATGTTGTGGTAATTATGGGTCATCAAAATTTGGTAATTTTATAGGAATTATATTAATATTGTTTTGGAAAAATAACAACCTACACGTCAGGTGATAACCCATATCATCTAGAAAGGTCATGGGGGTTGAACTCCAAACCAAATGATGATAATAGCATGGTGAATATTACTATACTACATGGTGTATTGGTAATTATGACATTGTTTTTACTTAAATGATTTAAATAATATATACATGAAAAATTAATTTAGTGGAATTTTTGGTGTTATTACTTTTTTTAGAGATTAATTTATTATATTTATCTATATTGGATGACATGGTCCAATCATTTTGATTTTACTAATGAATGGAGTAATAGCTTGATATAATTTTATTGATAATGTAATTCATTAGAGGTTTATTTCATTGCTTCATACATAAAAAATAATCTTGTATATTCACTTATTGGAGTAAGAAATGAAGTTGAAATTGATCTAAGCCCACAAAAGGATTAAATTTTTCTTATGAAATAAAACAGATGTCATGTAAATTTGTTTTTTGGTGATTAATATCTTGATAGTAAAATAAGCCCCCAACTCTAGGAAAGGATCATGAAACCAAAATTTCACTTTATTACATTAATATCTGATAAATAAATTGTCATTTAAATCATCACATAATTACAGTTTAGTGGTAGTTGACATTCTCATTATCATTCACTTTATTCTGATCAATGATCTCTATCACTCTCCATAATTATTTACACTTTTCTTCCATGTCCATATTTCATGTCCCGTGAATTTTCTCTTTCATAGAAATCTAGTTAAGTATTATTCCATATGTCATTAGTAATACAATTTACCTCCCATAAGAGTAATATTTATTAACCTTTTCATGATATAGTTTTCCAAAAATGTAATTTTTAAATATTAAATCCATTATTTCTAAATGCAAGATCAAATTATGAGGGTTCAATTAATTGTACGTGGGGAGAATATAAGACCCCAATATTTTATAGTAAATTAATTTTAAATAAAATTTAATCACTTCTATTATTTCTATTATAGGAAACCTGAATATTTTAAAATAAAGTAGTATGTTCTACATCATATACAACACACAACACCAAGCTTAAATGACCCACGAAATATATTATTTGAATATGACCGTTATAACATAGAAGTTGAATTTGTGGGTATGAATAGCATAAAATAATTTAAGAAACATATATATAATGGTCCCACCCAATATAAATTTATTTATAAATTCTTTATAAATAAATACTCAACTTTTTACAAATATATTTTACTCTAAAAATATGTGTTTTATTCAAAAATAATTTTTTTTATTTTTTTAAGAAAATATTAAAAAATGGATATTTTAAAATTTATTTTATAAAATTAATATAATTTATTAAATCGGAATATCTATATTATAATATGTGCAAATTTTTGGTAATTTTTTTAAAAAATATTGATTTTTTAGTGAATAGTGAAAATGCTGATTTTTTGTAAAACTATCTTTAATTTTTTAAAAATTATTTAATTTAAAAGAATAATTAGTATTTTAACATGATTTAAAAATAAAAAAAATTATTATTATTTTATATTTAATGTAATCAAATAAATTTAAATCATCTTTTTACTGGATTCTAATATAAGTTTATTTTTACGCTTTAAAATAATATTTTTTTAAAACTCCTTTAAAATCCATATTGTTATCCATTTTAACTAATTAAAATTACCCCTAATAATGAATTATTTAAAAAAATAGATTATATATCGATAAATATTAATTTATATTAATTTAATTGTGATTAATTTTCATATAGAAATTATAAGATCGTCTTATGCTTGAAAAATGCATTTCTTTAAAACCAGTTTTTTCTGACACATCGGTAGGGTTAATTTTAAATTATAATCTGACACTTCTATGAATTTAATTTGATAAAACTGATTCATTTTTTGAAAAATATAATTAATATTATAAAATAATATCAACTTTCCTTTTAGTCATAATTTATAGAAAAAATGGTAAAAAGGTGTTGCCTTTGTTAATGTTAAAACTGGTTTGTGTGGGGTTAAAATAAATAGTTAAATGGAATAATAAGTTTAAAGCATGTTTTTTTTTAAATTTTAGAGGTTTTTATTTGCCTTATACCTCCAAAAATCATTAACTTTTCAATTTTTGTGTCACTTGTCACGAGAGTGGCTTCCCACTATTGAATATATTTGGGTTTTTAAACAAAATGCAACTCTTCCTCCCTAAAAAAATAGAACCCTCTATCCTCTCCTTTCCAAACATCCAAAACCCATTTCTTCCAATAAATTAAAAAATTCTATCCTCACATCCCACTTCTAGTCTTAAATTCTTTATTATGATCTGAAATCCAATCCAAGGAATCTCTAGATATAATCCTAAAGAGGTGGTCTAAAAAAGAGGTAATGTTCTCACTGAGAATATTTATTCTATTTATTCTTCAACCTCTTCAAAACCTTACTAAATAATTATCACAAAAAACAATTATATATCGTAAACTAATATGTAATTTTTTTAATTACATAACATAAATTCATCTCCATTTCCATCAAATGGTAGTTAAAACCATTGTTCATGTGTAGAGTAGACAACCACCTCAAGAATCGATGTAATTTATTTTCCATCATCTCCATCCATTGATGTTTATAATTATAAATTAAATGTTTATATATGATAATAATTACATATTAATAATTCTGTAAAATTAATAAATCATATAATTTCTTACATTTCCATTTATTGAAAAATGATAACATCGTTCGTGCGTACAGTAGACTGCTGCCCCACGAAGCAGTTTGATTCACATTTTTATTTCTGAATCACATTGAAGATATATGTAAGATAATTTAAAGATATATTATTATTATTATGATATAAATATTATTATATAAATATAAAATAAAATATTCTTTATTTCTATCATGATCTTGGAAAATGGAAACGTTACTTATAACTATGTACGACTTACCATCTCCATGATTGTAACATGGTTCATTTTCCATAACTGTATTTCATGTTTGGTTTTAAGGGAATAATTTATGTATAAAAAGGATAATTTTTTCATTATTATTATTCTAGATATGGTGTAATAATTACCATTTTGGAAAAGGTCAACACACTGAAACTATTTTTAAATTATGACCCAAGCTTCCACAAAACACCCGCAGTGGACATAATTGATTAAGTAATTACAAAATTTATTAAAATAAAAGATGTATGTTGTTTAATTATAAGGTATTAAACATTAAAAACGTTCTTAAGAAAACAAAAAAAATGTAATTTAATTATAAAAGAGATAAAATACATACACGATAAAGTATGGACTCTATGTAAGGGACATCATCTCAATTTCCCTTTATTGAGCCACATTTTAATATTGTGCACCAAATTTTTTTTATGTAGAATATATAGACCATTTTACATGTAATAAAATAAATCCTTTATAATTAATTTTATTTTATGTCTAAGTTTTAATTATTTATTATAATTAGATTTTAAATAATTTACAACTGGTAAATAATTTCATAACTCATTTTTTTAATTGGGATATATTACTTGTTCATTATATTTGATATTCAAATATTATGTGTGTAATTAATTTTGATTATAGTATGTTTTATTTCCAAAAAAATTCTATTTAAATTTGATACACATAATCTATTTCTTGATTAATTCTCTCTTTAACATATGATCATTGTAAGGACTTATCATCTCAATTTGTCTTCTTTGGAACATATGTTATGTCGTAAACTTATATTATTTTATCATATGTATTTACATTCCATTTTATTATTTATATCATGAATATATTTATATTCATGGAATTCAATGTTTCATTTTATGTTATTCCATTCATGGGGAACTACTGGAATTATGGTTTTTACCAACAGGTGTTTGCCAACGGTTTTCTTAAACCGTTGGTGTTGTAGGATTAAGGAAGGATTTCCCAACGGTTCACTGAAACCATTGGGAAAAGTCACCCCTTTTCCAACAGTTTCTTCAAACTGTTGGTAAAGGGGTGTTTTAGGTCCCTTTTGCCAACGGTTCAACAGAACCGTTGGGAAAGGGTACCATTTTGCCAACGGTTCTACAGAACCGTTGGGAAAGGGTACCCTGAACATCGCTTTCTCAACGGTTTTTAAAAACCATTGGGAAAGATTTCCCCCAAATACATCCACGGTGCTGCTCTCCCCTATTCGCGACAGAAGCCCTAAATTCATTCCTGCTCCACCGCTCTTCCTCCTCTCGCGAACTCCCCCATCCGAAGAGGTGAAAACCCGTCTGGAATCATGTATTTTTTCCTTTATACACATATACTACCTTATTTTTATTTTTATTGATCTAATATTTTAGTTTTAAGATATCAATCCAACTCCAGCTCTCTGCTACTCTCGAACTCCCACATCCAAATAAGTGAAAACCCATCTGAATCATCTCAAATCAGGTATTTTATTCTTTATACACAAATGGTACCTTGTTTTTATTGTTATTGATCTAATATTTTAGTTTTAAGTTTGGATTTGGATGTGATTTCACCGTGAAAAATAGAGAAATGAATGAATATTTTTTTAATTAATTGGTTTCCCCTGGAATATCAGTTGTGTTATAATGTCCATGCTAAATAAAGGGGTAACGTAATAAAAGACCTTGAATAAATAAATTTTGGAAGTTGGGTTATGTTGCCTCTATGAGAGGTTTTTTGTTGTGTTTCATTGTATGCTTTAGGCTTTTTTATGGGGATTTAGGTGACTAGTTGGGCTTTGTGATATGTGGGGTTATAATGTGATGGTTAGTGGACATGGATGTGACATGTGAAGTTGTATGATAGTGATGATGTGTAGTGGTGTTGTGTTGTTTGGAGGTGTTGTGTGATGAGGTTGTGGTGTATGATGTGGTGAGGTGGTTTTGGTTGTGTGGTGGTTTGTGATGTGCAATATTTTTGTTGTGATATGTGGTTCTTTTGGTGAGATGGTTGGTCGATATAACATGGCGTCGATGGTTATTGTGAGATGGTGAGTTATTGTGTGGTGGTTTTATTAGTTTTCTGGTTATCTATGGAATAAATTATGTTGTTAAAACAAAAAAAACAAGATATTAAATAAATGAGATGGAATAGAAATGGATGTGTGGTAAATGGATTTAATTAATTTAACATTAAATGAATGGACAATGTAAGTGTGAATGAAGTGGCTTATAAATGAAAGTGAGAAATGTTATGCGTCTTGTGTGGTAGTGGTGTAGTTTATGTGTTTTATGGTAGTAGTGAAGTGTGTGATTATGTAGTTAATGTGAACCCATAGGTTGAGTATTTTGTGCTATCTATATATCATGTATTTTTATGTTATTTCTACACATTCCCAACCAGAGTTGGATAAACTTACCAACGATCAGAGGTTTTGAGTTATGGGTATTCTTTCTAATATCTAGGATGGTGGTTATATGGTTGGATAGCTACCATGTCTTTCCTACTCTTCCTTCAAAAGTGATTAACCATGTGTTTTTAGGCAAGATGCGATGTGATTGTCCATGTGTCTTCAGGTGAGATGTACTATGATTTCCCTAGTGTTTTCTAGTGAGGTGTGATGTGATAAGGCTATAATAAGATGGTGCATGTGGTTGGGGTCATATAGGGTAGAAGGATGGCACAAGGTTTATGTTATTCATGTTCATGATACCCTACTAATATGGTTATGGGATGAGGCATGTTGTGATGAGATATAACACATTAAGTTCTTGTTGGTTTTACATTTTTTCAATAACACATTTGTATGTTTTTTTCACATGTGTAGTTGATACCTTGATTATTTTCTTCCTTTATCATTCACTTAAATTTATTTTCTATTAAAGTTCAATCCTATTGAATTTTTTATGAAAAAATGACTTATATAAATTCTTTTTACATAATGGACAGAAGTTGGATGTATGAAACCGATCGGATCTCAAGCGATTTTCAAAAAAATTTGGAGAGCTTTATAGATTTTTTATTTCACAACGCTTAAGATCGTGGTCGCATACACTGCCCATGTTCCAATTGTGTTGGTAGACCTTGGTTGAGCTGTGAAGAAATCAGCTACCACATAACCAAAAATGGTTTTCAAGCAAACTACTTTTTGTGGTATCACAATGGGGAGAAAAGGAAATCTCAAATTGGTGATAATCGAAATGAAAGGATTGGAATGGAGAATTTGTTAGATGATCGGTTTCTGTTTATTCGTCATCATGAAAAAGAAAGTATTTCGACTCAAGAAGACTTTTATATGAGGACAGCTGATGCATCTAGTGAAAATGATGATATTGATAGGGTGAAAAAATTGAATGATGCTTCCACGACTCCAGTATATCGACAATGCGATAAAATGAAAAAGCTGTAATTTTTAATCTGATTGTTTCATGGGAAAACTATGTATGGAATTTCTAAGACAGAAATCGATTACATTCTTACCCTATTGAAGGATTTACTTCCAGATGATGCAGATATTCCCTCAAACCACTATAAGTCATGGAAGTTAGTTGAGGAACTTGGATTTTCAAGAAACAAAATTCATGCTTGCCTGAAAGATTGCAGTTTATTCTGGGAGGAAACCACTGAACGAAATGATTGTATAAAATGTGGCACATCCCGCTGGAAGTCGAAATCTGATGGAACACCATCCCGCGTTCCACAAAAAGTAATGTGGCACTTTCCATTGATCCCCAGACATCAGAATCTTTTTATGTCTGATTACATATCAATAAAAATGAGATGGCATGATACCGAGAGAAAGTAGTCTAATGATGAGTTGGTTCATCCTGTAGATGGATTTGCATGGCAGAGATTTGATGCTCAACATCCTGATTTTGCAGCTGACGTGCGTAATGTGAGTTTGGGTCTTTCATGTGACTGTTTTAATCCATTTGGGAAGATGCTTACTTTGCACAGCACATGGCCTGTTTTTATACACATTTATAATCTTCCCACATGGTTGTGTATGAAAAAACCTTTCACTTTCCTGGGTATACTCATATCTGGTCCTTCTGATCCCGACATTGATATTGATGTATACATGAAACCTTTAATAAAAGAGTTGAAACTTCTTTGGGATGTGGGTGTGCGCACATAAGATGCATGTTTGAAAGACACATTTTAGATTCGTGATGCGCTTATGTGGACGATAAATGATTTTTTGGCTTATGCAATGATGTCTGGATGGAGCACGAAGGGAAAACTGTCATGTCCAGTTTGTATAAAGAATACACGATCTAGAAGACTGAAACATCGTTGTAGTTTCAATTTTATGGGACATCGAAGATTCTTTCCAAAGGATCATCCATATAGAATGAATCGTCGATGATTTGATAATACCATAGAGACCGATGATCCAACTCAGCATATGTCTGGAACTGACGTGCTTAATGAATTGAAATATTTCAGTTTTTCGTTCGGGAAGGGTCAAATGAAATCTGGAAAGAGAAAGAATGTTTCCACTAAAACCTGTTACAATTGGAGGAAGAAGAGTATCTTTTTTGATTTGCCATATTGGTCAACCAATTTGTTACGTCATTGCTTAGACGTAATGCATATTTAAAAGAATATATGCGAAATGTTGCTTTCAGTTCTTCTAAATGTCAAGGGGAAGACAAAAGATGATTTACAATCTCCGCGTGACTTGGTGGATTGGGGCATCAGACCAGAATTGCATCTTGTGCGTATCAGTGAAAATAAATGGAAACTTCCATGTGCTTCTTATGTGATGACACCTGCGGGAAAAAAAACAATTCCTGAAGTATTAGAGACTATTAGAGTTCCTGATGGCTATTCAAGCAATATATCTAAACGGGTCAATAGAAGAGAGTTGAAGCTATAATCTTTGAAGACTCATGATTATCATGTTCTACTGCATGATTTTCTTCCAATAGAAATCCGTCATCTTTTGTCCAATAATGTAAGGGTGGTTGTTATTCAGTTGTGCCATTTTTTTATAGATCTTTGTCTTAATAATTTGTCCAAGTATTTCTTGCAAAAAATGTTGACATATGCCCCATTAATTTTTTGTGAGTTGGAGAAAATATTTCCTCCATAATTTTTCACATGCATGCTGCATCTGAGTATCCATATTCCCACTGAAATAATTCTCGGAGGACCTGTTTCTTTTCGTTGAATGTATCCAACTGAAAGAAATATGTTCACATTAAACTCTTATGTCTGAAACAGAAATCATCCCGAAGGTTCTATCGTGAACGTTTACTTGGCTCAAGAATTTATGGATTGCTGCTCGATGTATTTGTCTGATATTACTACAAGATTGAACAGACCAATGAGAAATGAAGAACATTATGAGCAAATTGAACCCATTTTCCATCACTTCCTCAAACAGGAGGAATTCCTGGATCATATACATTGAAGACATTAAGCCATGAAGAGCGGCAGATGGCACATCACACAGTTTTGTTCAACTGTGATTTGTTCGATGACTATATCAGGTAACTAAATTGATTGTGTATATCATACATATATATCTGTTAAACTATTAATATTTTTTATCTATAGAGAACATAAAACAATGATAAATAGGAAGCATCGTTTGTTATCTTTTAGAAGGAGAGAGACTTTGCATAGCAAAAAGTTTTCTGCTTGGTTAAAATTGAAGGTATAAAAAATTAATGTTTAAAATAATTATATCAATATTTATTTAACTTTAATAGTCATTTATATTACAGGTATTGAGTTTGTCTGCTAACTCTGTATTTGAGGAAATAAGAGCTTTGGATTTTGGTCCTAATACCGTGGTTCGTGACTGTAAATTAATTGTTATCAATGGGTACAAATTTATTGTCACTGAACGAGAAAAGAACATGAGAACACAACATGATGGTGTTATGGTTACTGCCACAATAGATTGTTATGCTAGTGCATCAGATAGTAGACCGCGATTTGAAAATGTGGGTTATTATGGAGTTATTGAGAAAATAATAATATTGGATTATTACTCTCATGGACGAGTCGCAATGATGAAATGCCATTGGTTTGATTCGATGACGAGACATGGAACATTTATTGATGATTGTGGATTTCAAGTAATTAATATGACTCGCACTCATGCTACTGAAGAACCATATGTGTTGGCATCAATGGCTAAACAAGTTTTCTATGTCAAAGACCAACTTAGACCTGAATTTGGTGTCATATTTGAAGTAATTCCAAGACATATTTTTGATGATGGTGATGATGGAATTGACACTGTCCCTAGTGACATTGGAACCAATCCATTTATTTCTTTTGATGACTCAAATAGCTCAATTGTCAGAGTTGATTGTGAACCTGAAGTTGCGGTTGAAAATACATAGAATCGTTCATCCATGTTCTCAATTATTTTGGTTTACCTCGAGTTGGGTTGTTAAGGTTGTTAATATTCAAATTGATTTAGTATTGATCACAAATATGTTTTAGCTGACTTGACTGTTATGTGAATTTTCAACGTTTATTGGTTGCAGTTTTATTTGAATTTCATTTTCTAATTTGGAATTGAACTGTATTCAAAACATATTCAAACAATATTTCTAACTTGGTGAACATTAAAACTTGTATGATTTATTAAATCCATTCAAGCTCTTCTAAAACAATTGATAGATGACTTGACCGTTATGTGAATTTTCAATGTTTATTGGTTGAAGTTTTATTTGAATTGAATTTTCTAATTTGGAATTGAAATGTATTCAAACATAGTCAAACAATATTTCTAACTTGGTGAACATTACAACTTGTATGATTTATTAAATCCATTCAAGCTCTTCTAAAACAATTGATAGCTTAATTGACCATTATTTGAATTTTCAATGTTTATTGGTTGCAGTTTTCTTTGAATTGCATTTTATAATTTGGAATTGAACTGTATTCAAACATAGTCAAACAATATTTCTAACTTGGTGAACAATACAACTTGTATGATTTAATAAATCCATTCAAGCTCTTCTAAAACAATTTATAGCTTAATTGATCATTATATGAATTTTCAATGTTTATTGGTTGCAGTTTTATTTGAATTGCATTTTCTAATTTGGAATTGAACTGTATTCAAACATAGTCAATCAATATTTGTAACATGGTTAACATTACAACTTGTATGATTTATTAAATTCATTCGAGCTCTTCTAAAACAATTGATAGCTAAATTACCTATGAATCCCCTATTCCCTCATATATTTAGTTTTTTGGGTTACACATTAGTTTTCTTTTTCTAATTAATTACATATTTTTTTTTCAAAAGTAGTAAATGAAGCCAATTGAAGAGAGATGAAGGAAAAAAATGATGGAGAACAATCGTCGAATGACGGATATGGGCGTTCCACCATTAGTGCCTACAGTGAGTACTTTATTTCAAATTTATATATTTAAAGAATATATAATGTCATGTGATTAATTGTTTTGTAAAAAATTTTGTAGGATCCACCTATACGTCGACAGTTATTCGACAAGGAGACTAGTACTGGTCCTAGTACTCAGGCTGGTGGTACGAGGAGGGTTTGTACCAGAGGTGGACGAGCAGCTGCGCGTACCCGACTAGACCCTGCCCCTCCCACTAACATGTCATCCTTCCCACATTCTGATCCCGGTGTGTCGTTAGAGACACACGGGATATTTAGGCCTCCCATGTTTTCGCTACCTTCTGCATCTTCTGGCCCATCGTTTTCACATCCCATGATGATTCCCACTCCTCAGTCAGCATCCGGTCAGACAGTTGTCCCATCTTCTTTTCCTTCTACTTCTGTCTCTCCGAGATTCTATATTCCATCGTCTTCGACTCCTGTTCCACCACAGGGTGTTCCATCAGTTTCTGTGGATCCAGCGGCACTCAGTGATCAGACCAGCATAGGTATATTTATAGAACCCTAAAAAAAATTTATAGAAAAATTTATTTTCATTATAACATGTTTTGATAAAATATTTGTTTTTCTTTCATGGCAGATACATCTACTGACAGGAGGCGTGGGCGGGGACGTACACGCATGCGTTCGGTGTGGAATCACCGCACACAGGTTTTGGTGGATTATAATGAAGACAACCAAATGGTTGAGAAAACAGGGCAACAATGTCGGCGTTTTTTGGCAATGCTTGCCAAATACTCCGACATCATTCCCATCAGCCCGCTATCGTGGAGACATTTTCCACATGAGGTCAAGGATAGAGCTTGGGAAGAGATATGGGTAAAAAAACTACTCTATTTAATTCCATGAATTATTTTTGTATTTTTATGAATTAATATTTTGATTTCAGCTTCGATTTAATTTTCCTGATGGTGAGGGTGCACGATCGGAACGTCTAAAAGATTTAGGCGAGCTTTGGGGGGCCTACAAGCATGAGTTTTATATTGGCTGGGTTGCTAGAGTTGGCACTGATTTAGAGGCGGTACCAGTGGTGGATGATTTTCCTATAGAGCAGTATCGTCAGATGATTACTCATTGGACGAGTACCCACTTTAAGGTATTAATAACATTTGAGGTATTTAAATAATAACTTTCATGTTTTTCATTAATACTATCTGTTTCATTTTCGAATTTTATTTAGGAATCATCTGGCGAAAATAAAAATAACATTGATGCAAAAAAATACCTTCACACACTGGGACGCACAACGATGTCTGATCATGAGAGGAAGTTGGTATAACAATTTTTTATAAGTTTTCTTTACGACTTACACTTTCTTTTGTTTCATAAATTATTTAATAGATTGCTAAAGTTTTCATATAAATTTAGTTTTCAATGTCATTGTAGAGGAAAATACAAAATATTGAAGGACGCGTGCCTCGAGAAAAACTGTTTTGCTCGAGTAGATGGAAAAATGATGGAAGTTCCGTCAACGAAGCGACTCAGCAGCAGATTGTAAGTTTTAATCTATTGAATTTATTTTTTAATATCTATTTTGTAACTTAATGATATATTTATATTTGTAACAGGCTGCTTTAGAGGCCCTCGATGCCCAAGAACCAGACAATTTTGGGCCAACAGATCACTTACATCAGGTGTTGGGAGAGGAGCATTCTGGCAGAGTATGTTGCCGGCCTAGGATAGCCCTGACGAGGTATTGGGCCTCCTCAGGTATGAGATGCAGTGCCACCGAGCTGCAGAAAGTTAGGGCACAGGCAGAACAAGCTAAGAAAAGGGCCACAGAGATGGAAGAACAGTCTTCTAGGGAAAACAGTGCGTTTATGAAATTTATTTAAGTTCTATGTCCTACACTTCCAGCAGAGGCCATCCTAGCTTTTGATGAGTATATTTCGTCGATACGTTCTATATACGGTGCACCAGGTGGCAGTTCTAGTGGTGGTCAGGATAAGTACCACTTGACGATGATGATGGTGAGGAGTCCGATGCAGAAGAGGAGGGAGAGGAGGAGGGAGAGTCAGGTGGCGAGGGCGAGGAGGAGGGCGAGGACGAGGATGAGGGTGAGGGCGAGGACGATGATGGGGACGAGGATGATGGTGATGGTGATGATGGTGATGGTGGTGATGGTGGTGTGGGACAAGTTGATCCATTAAATTTTTTACTGATATTACTGAGATGTGATATTTAATCTATTCTAGTTGTTGGTTTTATCTAGACTCGTAGTATAGTATTGGAGTTGAGTTATTTTTATATATTATCTGTTTTTATGGATGTTGTTGTCTTTTAGTGGTTGTATGTTTGGGAACCCCCCTCTTTCCTGGACCCTGGAAAACCCTCCACCCTCCTCCCTGGACCCCGGACAGCCCTGCCGGACATCCCCCCAGACAGCCCCCGGACAGCCCCCCCCCCCACCCTCCTCCCTAGACCCCGAACAACCCCCCTGACAGCCCCCCAGACAGCCTCCCGGACAGCCCCCCCCCCCCCCCCCCACTCTCTTCCTTGGACCCAGGACAACCCCCGAATAGCCCCGTACAGTCCCCAGACAGCCCCTAGAAAATCCCCCTGGACAGCCCCCCCACCCTCCTCCCTGGACCCCAGACAGCCCCCTGAACAGCCCCCCCGGACAGCCCCCGGACAGCCCCCCAGACAGCCTCCTACCCTCCTCCTTTGGACCCCAGACAACCCCCCGAATACCCCCCACACAGCCCCCCGCACAGCCCCCCCACCCTCCTCCTTGGACCCCAGACAGCCCCCGGACAGCCCCCCAGACAGTGTAACACCCCATGCTTCCACGGTACGTTTCTCTCCGAATAATGCAATGGCGTGCATTGTACGCAACTTCGAGATTTTAACACACCACAACCAATCAAACTAGACATTATGAATAGTAATACCTACTTTTTGAAATTTTATAAATTATATCTCTCAAAATGGACTTCATTTTTGGATTCGGAATATCGAAATTAGCCTAGGGTGAAATTTTGGTACTTTTCGGATAAATTTCATATTTTGATGAATAGTGAAAATTACTAAATTTTAATTTAAAACAACTTTTTTATTCAAAATAATTAATAGTGATAAATTCTGAATTTGAGTTGTTTTAAAGTATATTTAGAATATATTTTTACCATGTAATACAATGTGGGTCATTGAACATAATTTCACATTTAAACCAGACATAAACAAGTGTCAATCTTTTAATAGTTATTATCTCTTAAAAACACGCTTTTTGTTTTAACAATGGGAATTAATTTTAAATTAATTTATGCCACTTCTGTGTTTTGAATTTGGAAAAATGGATTCCATATTTGGAATCAGGATGTTCAAATTGTGTAAATAAGTAACTTTTATTTTTAGACATTTTGAATAATTACTGCGGTAAATATTTTGTTTACCATGGTTAAGGGTAAATCCGGTAAATAAAGGTTAACAAAATAATATTATAATAATACTAAATTACCCTAAAACGTGTCCTATCCTTATTGGTTGATACATGTTCAACCATAGGCATATTTGGGTCGATTTGGGGACCCCATGGAGCCACTTGTATTTGATAGGGACACTTTATTTTAATTAAGTGGAAATGAATACAAAAATGACACAAGCATATATCTTTTAGAAAAACAATTTTTACATAGTATTATACATGTTTTATTTTTGACTATAAATATTCATTAGAAAGATAAAAATATCTCCTACATAATGATATTTTATTTATAATTTTTAGAGATTACATAATTTAATTTATTAATGACACAATGGTGATGCAGTAATTACCATAATAGTGAAAAATTAGGATAATTGATATTATAAATACCCAAATAAATATAATTTGATACTTTTATTGAATTAAACTAATTTTCTAGGTTAATATGACATATTAGGATTTATTTAATTAACTTTTGTCGAAGTAATCATTCTGTTATGTGTTTCAAAAAAATCAACTATTGAATCGTGTCAAAATTGACATAAAAGAGTTTTTAAAACAAGTATTATATTATTAATTGATATTAAATTCCTAAAAATATAATGTTCTGCCAAGAGAATTATATCATTATAGGTATATCATTAATGGACAACTTTGGGAACTCTTGGATGTATATAGTAAGTTTATTAACTATATAATATAAAAATACAAAGTGACATGGTAAATGTCAAACTAATTAACTAAGAGTTAAAAATAAAAGATAAGGTTAATATAGTGACCAAACCTGTCTAAATTCTATTTCATGAATGGGTTTAGACCTATACCCACCTTAAACTTTTAATAATGTACTTTTGATCCATTAGAAACCGAATATTAATTTATTATAAATTAATATTTCTAGCTTTTCCAAAGGTGCCCCTCACCCCTCTTATAAAAGGGCACTCCTCCTTCTCATTTCTTCACACCTTCAAAGCCTTTTGGTTTGGCCAAAACCTGCCCAAATACTCTCCCAACTTCCCTCACTACAACCTATAGGCCTTAGTTTGATCGAAAAGCCATCCTAAGGATCCCTTTTGATCAAATCAAAAGGAAGAACCCGAAGAAGAGGTAATGTTTTCACCACCCTTTTCCAAGTTCATTTATTCTTCCACTTCTTCTTTCTTGGTTATTGCCATTATAAAATAATAACTCCAGTATGATATATATTCTGTGATGTTATTATAATTATGGTACCACCATTTTCAGTATTCTATCCACCCTTTGAATAACATGTCACCACACGTGCGTACGTACGGCATACCGTCTCCACATCGTGGTGTAACTGTTATTCAATATATTATTATTTGGATGGGTATAATAATGATGATTAACACATGTAAATAATAAATATAACATGATAATTATTCTGTATAAAATATATCATTCAATTATATATTATTTTAATATCAAAATAATGATATTGTCGCTCGTGCGTACGTACGGACTACCGTCTCCACGCACGCGATGAGATTCATTATCCATCATATCCATTCAAGTATAATTATAATTTGATGATTTAAAAATAGTATCTAAGGACTTGATATCATTCTGGATATGAATAATATACATCCCATTAATAACGAATATGGCTCACATAACAAAGAATATAAAGTAAAATGAACTCGTTAACACCCGAAATGACGATAATTCTAAGATATTATTAACAAATCAATGTTAAAAGATCATATATGATATCATATTAAAGTAAATGATTATTTTATAATTCAATAACAATTATTTCACCATTATAAAGGAGGTTAACCTACCGCCGACCAAGGAAAAAGTACAAAGTAAGGGGTTTCTTATCTCACTTTTAATTTCGTGAGATTTCCATTATTCACCACTTAATTATTGCATGCGGTGTATGTGTACTGGCCATGATTGTATTAATTGTATAATATACTTTAATTTATGGGTATTTACATCATCATTTTATGATCCTTCTTTCATGGGTGCATGTTTCTTATGTTACCTAATCGATAAGGGAATTTGAAATTTCAATTTCCACTCATTTGGCTTTACGCATATTTCATTGATTATATTACTCCAAGATTATGTGTGGAATCACTATTCATTTGATTATGTCATAATTTCCACTCCCATTCCTGTGGATATACTTTTGATACACATAATCACTCCATTGATAATTCTCAAGTCGTTGATATGAATTTGATAGGAGTAATTTTAACTCATTCACCATTTGTTGAGTTAAACATCCAATTCATTGGTGTTGTTTTTACAAGAATATGTGTGAATATCCTTTGATTGTTTTACACTGAATATCCAATCATATTTAGTGTATTTATATTTGTCACACATAATTATGTCGTTGACTTATCCTTAACCTAAGGATACGGCCTTTATGAGAGATTTCATCTCAATTTACATTCCATTGAGACTTCTTTGTTGATATACACCAAATCACTTTTATATGGTGTATATAATGTACTTTGACATAGTATATCATGAATCCCTTTATTCTCATGATATTACAATGTTTTTATTACCTCAATTATTTGTATTCAAGTGTATCTTTTGGTTAGAATCTCTAACCAAAATACCATTTTTAAATGTCTTAAAGACTTATTCTTCTAAATCTTTCTCATTAATGTCCATATTTAAAAAATGGTTTTAAGGATTTATTTTTATGGACATTAAAGTTCAGAAATTAAAACTCCTTTTAAAAAGTTTCAAAGTGGTATGGGAAACTTTGATTCAAAAATCTACTTTTAAATGGCTTCTTGACAAATAGTGTGACTTTTAAATGTTTTCAAGAAAAGGGGGATATTTCTCTCAAATAGTTTTGATGATTATTTTCAGCTATGTCAACATCCTTCATTATTCTTGATTGAGGTTAATGTGATACAATACAATCTTCCATATTGTATCGAATGAGTTATGTTTGACTGTGGATGTGCTATTTTTATACCATTCATGGTTTGTGGTTAAAGTATTGACATTTCGTATGCTAGTTTTAATACGAATGTTTATGTTATGTTTAAGCCTGTTCATATGAGGAATTAATTGGACTTAATAAGTGACGAGTGGAGCCCGCTATAGCTCCTCGATGGATCGGTAGGTCTCATGAGACAAACTAGTGTCTTGGCACAAGGCCCTGGAAAAATCTTATTTGTAGTATTGGCATTAGGCCTTGGCTATGTGGCTATGATAGTCAGGAATTATGCATTCCATCATTATGAAAGTGGTTATTGATATTGCATGTGATCATTCGACTAGTAGAATATCCATGTGAGTAAGTAAATGGCATTATTTCATTTTACCTTTTCCATTTTATGCTGAAGTTCAAGTTTAAAAGGCTTTTGTTTTTGTTATAAACTGCCTTAAGTGTTTATGCTTATCTATGAAAGCTTCTGCTATAATTTTATCCTTACTGAGCATCTGAGCTCACCCCTTTCAATGTTTTATTTTCCCAGGATTATGAAGAAGTAATTTATGAATGACCTATAGGGATAGTATGAGGGGATATGAAGACAAAATGTTGTTGTAGTTTTTTTACCTTATGATGTAATGTAAGACTTATGAATATATCTAGTGTTTCCAAGACAACTAAACTAATCGGTCTTTCGATACTTGATCCTTTGTGATCATGCCAATGTTATGTAATAATGAACCGACACTGGGTATTTAGGTTCGGGGTGTTACAGTTGGTATCAGAGGAAGTTCAGTACAAACCTTGGAAGCTATATTTAGATAAACTCTGATTAGATCACGTAGACTTAAGATTAACATTGAGTATTAGTATACAATAACTTCCTAGAATTTCTCTTTTGTATAGATTTTGTGAGTTTTCCAAGAAATACATCCCTGTCTGGATACGAGCAGGTAGAGGCGGCTCTGGCATAGTTGTACCTAGGGGTAAAACCCGAAAACACCACTTTGAGCTAGACTCGAACGGGAACTAGTGCACAACAACGGGCCTTGCTGCACTCTTGGTTACGACACTCCCGGGGGATATGTTTAGGATAATTTACAATTTCTTTACAAACGGATTTAAAGTAATATATATATAAGATGAGAGTAAATGACCTTGGTTAATCCTAATATGTTTCAAATTGAGAATATGGTGACATGTTAATCTCTAAATGATTTTACGACTACTGTTACTCACACAATGCTTTCTCATTTTAGTCAGTGGATGGATTCCAAGGAAGTCATAGTGACTTTGAGAATGATGTACGAGGTGGGAACGGTGGTGGAAATGAGCAACAAAATGGAATGTTGATAGGCATAAAAGATATCTTCTTTATGCCAAATCAGTTTTCCAAAAATATGATCAACAACATATATATTAACCAACTCCCAGACTCAACAAGGAAGAGAAAGGCGATGAATGATAAGAGCTCCAGCAATGGAGACCATGGAGAAAAGACCCCTCAATTTTCATTATGCAGGAAATGTGGAAGGAGACACCCAGGAAAGTGTCTCAATGGGACAACGAAATGTTTTACGTGCGTGAAGGAAGGACACAAAGTGAAGAATTGCCGAAGAAAAATGAAGAGTACTATGGAAGAAGATAAAAATGGTCCCAAGAGTCCATTTACAGTCATTTTCCATAAATGTAGGGGACCTGGCCATTACCTGAGTGAATGTCCTATTCTATAGGATATTTTCTTGGTCAAAGAAGAAGCTACATGGAAATAAATGGTTGGAGAAATGTTTAAAAAGTATTTGCGCTCCTTGTTGATGGGTTTACTTTGGAATAATTTTCTCTTGTATTTTTAACCCCGTAGTTTTCCATGTGAGAATGATATTTGAGGAAGAATTGTCTCTTATCTTGTGGATATTGGTATAAATAACCATTTGGTTTTATATGATCATTGGGGTTTGAGAGAATTATAAGTTCTTATAATTTGGGATGAAAATGCAAGGTATGATATAACATTTGTGGTTAAATTATGTTATTTTGAGGAATTTATCTCATTTTGGTAATATTATAAAATATAGTTTTTTAAAAAGGACAACACGTAGACTGTGTGACAACCCGTCACGTCGGATAAAGCTGTGGGAATCAAACCCACAACCAAAGTGTGATTGGGATTTATCGCCTTCCACTGGACTACGTAAAGTCCCTATTTAGTGTGACTATTTTTTTCAGTTAAATGATTTTATTGATCAATAATATGTTGATTTGGGTTCTTATGTCTTATCAAATGCATACCCTTAGTATAGGAAAATTATTTGGTGATTAAGTGATAAATGTTATTTTGGAAGATGTTCACTTTTTTGGGAACACTATATGTCCAAGGAAAATAGAATACTATGGGATGTCGTTAGAGGAGTAATGGTGGATTTGTATCTATGTTTTTATTGTGGATCTATAGTGATTAGGGTTATTTATAGAAATGATTAACCGATAATAAAGAATATGTGATTATGTTAATTACTTTTAAGTATGTGACTTTAAGAGTAGATGATGTCATTTGGAGATACAATTCAACGTGGAAGACTACATTCTTATAAGTTTTGGGTTTCAATATTAGTTTGGATTATACTGAAGGATATTAAGAAAAATTTATTATTGAATGGTATTTATTTAACTTTGGGGTATTGTTGGTTTAATTTTAGAAATTAAGATTAGTATTTTTTTCTCTAATGGAATATACATTTGGGGGATCATCAGATCTTATAATAACCATTTTGGTTTTGATTAATCTCTAAAGACAAGTTAAATATATAGTTTATCCTACATGGATCATGTATTTCTATAGAAGATTATTCTAGCTCTTTTATTGTGACCAAGTCTTCTTGAATACTCATTGTTCAAAAAAATAAGTTAGTGGTAAAAAGTTATTAAATAATGAAACTCTACATGAAAAGTAAGTATATCTCTTTATGTTCTCAGTAAATATCATAAATGAATTCCTCGTCCTTATGTAATGTAACTTAAAACAAAAAAAAATGTTTTCTGTTTACTTTCCTACTAGGAGACTAATGGTCGTTTTTCCCAACACAAGTTTGTGGTTTTATTATTGTTAACTTTCTCCTGATCATTATTTCTATCCCTCTCCATAAGAACTTGACACTTAGTTTATCATCCATATCCATGTTTTCCTACATGGAATCCGAGTATGGGTTATCTTGGATGACCTTTATACCTCTCTTTCTTTCTTTTAAAGTGATAGTTTTATTGCCTCTTTTTCCGATGTGGGACTTTCCCTTATATTCCCAAGCACAATTTTAAAAATTGCGAGGATTCAATTTATTTAAGGAGGGGAGAATGTAACACCCCATGCTTCCACGGTACGTTTCCCTTCGAATAATGCAATGGCGTGCATTGTACGCAACTTTGAGATTTTAACACACCACAACCAATCAAACTAGCCGTTATGAATAGTAATACCTACTTTTTGAAATTTTATAAATTCTATCTCTCAAAATTGACTTCATTTTTGGATTCGGAATATCGAAATTAGCGTAGGGTGAAATTTTTGTACTTTTCGGATAAATTTGATATTTTGATGAATAGTGAAAATTACTAAATTTTAATTAAAAACAACTTTTTTAATCAAAATAATTAATAGTGATAAATTATGAATTTGAGTGGTTTTAAAGTATATTTAGAATATATTTTTAGCATGTAATACAATGTGGGTCATTGAACATAATTTCACATTTAAACGAGACATAAACAAGTGTCAATCTTTTGATAGTTATTATCTCTTAAAAACACACTTTTTGTTTTAACAACGGGAATTAATTTTAAATTAATTTCTGCCACTTTTGTGTTTTGAATTTGTAAAAATGGATTCCATATTTGGAATCAGGATGTTCAAATTGTGTAAATATGTAACTTTTATTTTTAGACATTTTGAATAATTACTGCGGTAAATATTTTATTTACCATGGTTAAGGGTAAATCTGGTAAATAATGGTTAAAAAATAATATTATAATAATATTAAATTACCCTAAAACGTTTCCTAGACTTATTGGTTGATACATGTTCGACCATAGGCATCTTTGGGTCGATTTTGGGACCCCATGGAGCCACTTGTAGGTGATATGGACACTTTATTTTAATTAAGTGAAAATGAATACAAAAATGACACAAGCATATATCTTTTAGAAAAACAATTTTTACATAGGGTAATATATGTTGGATTTTCGACTATAAATATTCATTAAAAAGATAAAACGATTTCCTCCATAATTATATTTTATTTATAATTTTTATAGATTAAATAATTTAATTTATTTATGACACAATGGTGATGCAGTAATTACCATAATAGTGAAAAATTAGAATAATTGATATTATAAATACCCAAATAAATATAATTTGAGACTTTTATTGAATTACACTAATTTTATAGGTTAATATGACATAGTAGGATTTATTTCATTAACCTTTTTCGAAGTAATAATTCTGTTATGTGTTTCAAAAAAATCAACTATTGAAAAGTGTCAAAATTGACATAAAATAGTTTTTAAAACAAGTATTATATTATTAATTGATATTAAATTTCTAAAAATCTAAGGTTCGGCCAAGAGACTTATATAATGATAGTTATATCATTAATGGACCACTTGGGGGTCTCGTGGATGTATATATTATGTTTATTAACTATATAATATAAAAATACAATGTGACATGGTAAATGTAAAACTAATTAACTAAGAGTTAAAACTAAAAGATAAGGTTAATATAGTGACCCAAACCTGTCTAAATTCTATTGGATGAATGGTTTTCGACCTATCCCCACCTTAACCTTTGAATAATCAACTTTGGAGCCATTATAAACCGAATATGAATTTATTATAAATTAATATTTCTAGCTTTTCCAAAGATGCCCCTCACCCCTCTTATAAAAGGGCACTCATCCTTCTCATTTCTTCACACCTTCAAAGCCTTTTGGTTCAGCCAAACCCTACCCAAATACTCTCCCAACTTCCCCCACTACAACCTATAGGCCTTAGTTTGATCAAAAAGCCATCCTAAGGATCCCTTTTGATCAAATCAAAAGGAAGAACCCGAAGAAGAGGTAATGTTTTCACCACCCTTTTCCAAGTTCCTTTCTTCTTCCGCTTCTTCTTTCTTTGTTATTACCATTATAAAATAATAACTCCAGTATTATATATATTCTGTGATGTTATTATAATTATGGTACCACCATATTCAGTATTCTATCCACCCTTTGAATAACATGTCACCACACGTGCGTACGTACGGTTTACCGTCTCCACGTCGTGGTGTAATTGTTATTCAATATATTATTATTTGGATAGGTATAATAATGATGTGTAACTCATGTAAATAATAAATATAACATGATAATGATTCTGTATAAAATATACCATCCAATTATATATTATTTTAATATCAAAATAATGATATTGTCGCTCGTGCGCACGTACGGACTACCGTCTCCACGAACGCGATGAGATTCATTCTCCATCATATCCATTCAAGTATAATTATAATTTGATGATTTAAAAATAGTATCTAAGGACTTGATATCATTCTGGATATGAATAATATACTTCCCATTAATAACGAATATGGCTCACATAACAAAGAATATAAAGTAAAATGAACCCATTAACACCCGAAATGACGATAATTCTAAGATATTATTAACAAATCAATGTTAAAAGATCATATATGATATCATATTAAAGTAAATGATTCTTGTATAATTCAATAACAATTATTTCACCATTATACATAAGGTTAACCTTCCGTCGACCAAGGAAAAAGTACAAAGTAAGGGGTTTCTTATCTCACTTTTAATTTCGTGAGATTTCCATTATTCACCACTTAATTATTGCATGTGGTGTATGTGTACTTTCCATGATTGTATTAATTGTGTAATATACTTTAATTTATGGGTATTTACATCATCATTGTATGATCCTTCTTTCATGGGTGCATGTTTCTTATGTTACCTAATCGATAAGGGAATTTGAAATTTCAATTTCCACTCATTTGGCATTACGCATATTTCATTGATTATATTACTCCAAGATTATGTGTGGAATCACTATTCATTTGATTATGTCATAATTTCCACTCCCCTTCCTGTGGATATACTTTTGATACACATAATCTGTCACGACCCATCCTCGGGGCCCGTGTCATGACTACCCCAAGCCCGCCTTCCATAGGCCAGGGGCTGGCGACTAGCACCAAGGCGAAAATCCCGATATAAAGGGAAGGAATTGCCTTTGTAAAGTAAACAAGCACCACAGAGTACAAGAGGAAGAAGTAAACACTAAGTACGGAAAGTAAAAGGGGCCGGAAAGACAAGCCCAAATGTAATGTACAACTCTAAAGGGAAAACAGCAACTCTAAAGTAAAGCCGCTACGCCGAGTTGTCCACTAGAAATCCCACCTGAAGGGTAGGTAGAGATAGCTCCACTGCTCCTCGGGTCCCGTCGTCCGCTTCGAGTACGTCCCGCCCAGTGGTCCACCTCCAGGTATTGTCCTACTCTGCAAGCCTCAACCATGATCAATGTTGTCCGTCGTCTGCAACCAACACAACGTAGTGCGGGCATAGCCCGTGCAGGGGTGAGTATAAGCTACTCAGTAGGGACCCCGAGACCCCCGAAGGTCTCCCAAAATCCACAATGGATAAACCACAAAGGAAAGATACAATCACGAAGTAACAACTGACACTGCTTGGGTATATGCCCATACATATACCTAAGTCATCATTTCAATACGCTCCAACCTCCGATCCCAAGTACAACTCAGTCCACACAGGAAAGTATACGTATTCCACACAAGAAAGCAAAACGTAATCCACACAGGATAGCACAACACAATCCACACAGTAAGGTAAACAAGATTCAGCTCACACAAGTATACATCTTCTAAGAAGATAGAGATGATGACTGATCCATCTAAGTCGTCGGACCCACAAAGGATCGATAGGTACTAACCCCCACAAAGACCCACACTGGATCGGACCCACACAGGATTTGTAGGCGCTGGTTCACACAGGACCGCTGAGCGCTGACCCACACAGTATCAGACCCACACAGGATCGGTAGCACTGATCCACACTGAATCGCTGAGTGCTGAAGTCATCATTGTCGAATCCACTATGGATCTCTTCACAGTCGTCGTCGCAGTCACAGTAGCAGCTGCAGTCACAGTAGCAGTCGCAGCCACAGTAGCAGTCGCAGCCAGCTCTAGGGTTCCCAAACACAGCAAGCTAGTTCGGGAGGGTCCGCTCCACGAGCCGAGAGGCTGATACATCAACTGTCACAAAGTCCAGAGTTGATGTATCCAAAATTTCAATATCGTCAATAGGAACTCAACACAACAGACGACGCGTCAATCGGACGCCCAGTCTGAGAGTTATTGCTTTTTCGTTCCAGGGGCCCAGTTGGTTTTTAAGGCAAAAACAACCCGACCATACTCCACCTGCATCCAAACCTCGGGAGTAGTATTCCAAAATATCTGTCTCACTAAGAGGAACTCAACAAAGCTGATGGCACGTCAATCGGACGTCTGTAGCTCAAGATATGAGGGTTTCCGCTCCGAGGGCCCGGTTGGTTTCGTGTATGAATCAACCCGGTCGAACTCAAATTATTCCGAAACCTTTAGTGCGATATACCGAAACAACCGTCTCGATCCAAGGACCGCATCACCACTGACGGTGCGTCGTTTGGAGGTCCGTAGCCCGAGTTGTGGGCATTTAAACCCAAACAGTTCGGTATCGGGGGTTTCGAGCCCGGGCCGACCCGGCCCGAGACCCCCCGGCTGGCCCGAACCGGGTCGACCCGCCCCGAACAGGATCTTCTCGGCCCGGCTGGGCGCAGCCCGGCCCGGCGCGGCCCGGCCTGGCAGACCGGCCAAGCGCCGGTCCGGCTCAGCGCAGCGCGCCCAGCGCGCTGCCAGCTCGGCCTTCGGCCGAGCTGTTGGAAAACGGGGGGCGCCTGCCCCCCTTCTGTAACCGCGGCCCCCCCTCAATAATGGGGGGCTGTTCAAGCTGGCCGGGGGAATTTAATTCCCCTGGATTTCCCATTTTCGGCCGGCCCGACCTAGCCGTCCGGCTCCTCCTCAACGAGACCGGCAGTGGCCGGTCCCTTTTCAGCTCCGACGCCGACGGCTGGGCAGGCCGCCGGTCACCATGCTCCGCCGTGGCCCGGAACCGGCCGCGACCCTTGTCGTCCGGCGAGGTGCGACGGCACCGCGCCCCTCCGTCGCGGCCCCGCTCCTGTCGCGGCGCCTTCGATTTCCTTCAACGTGGCGCGACGGCGTTGCGTTCTTGAATTTCTTTCCACGGCGCCGCACAATACTTTCCGTTTGATTCCCGCGTGGTGCGATGGCACCACACCATCCCGTTCCATTCACAAAGAAACAATCATGAACAAAGGAGGGGGTTAGGCCGTGTTTGTGCGGTCCGGCCCCCTCTCATTAAACGAAAAAATTTATTCGATTAACCACGAAGTTCGACCTTCCAGAATCAAGAACGGAAATAATTTAATAGATTAACAAATAATCCCCTACCTTGGTTCAGGAACGGCGTTCGTCAACGACCCACGGAAGACGAGGGTCGTGGAGGAAAGAACGTCGACGTCGCGAAGCGAGGATTCGAAGTCGTTGATGGCGATTTCGTCGCGGAAAACCGTCGCGGAAGAGATGACGCGGAAGAAGAACATCGCGTCGCGGATACGGCGTCGCGGAAGAACCGTTTTCTTCGACAGAGAAGTTCTTCATTGAAGAACAGTGTTCTTCGCGTTCTTCGTCGAGGTTGAAGAAGATGAAGAAGAAGAAGATGCTTTTCCAACTCTCTCAAGGAGACAAAACCCTAACCAAAAATAAAATAAGACTCTTTCTTATTTTATTAACACAAAAACACATTTGAATTTCAAGAATTTGAAATTCAATAACCACACACAACTCACCTCATTAAACTCATTACATTTAAGTCATAGGTTATAACTTAAGTTAACATAATTTAAGTGGGAGTTGAGGGGGGTTTTAGAGGATATGAAAAGGTGGGGTTCGTGTGGGCCCCACCACCCTCATAACCTCCCAAGGTAGGTTGGGTGGTTACCCAACATCCATCTAGAACTAACACATAGAGTAAAATAATAAAAATTGTAGTGTAATTATAAAATAAACTTACACAATTTTTATTATCAACACTCGTGTAAACGCAACTCCGGAACAGGAGTTCCTAAGCAAGTACCGTCGATGCGGTTCCATCGGTGCCCTTAGAATTCGATTCCGGGCACCGGTTCAAAAGTTAGAAAAACCCGCTCGTTCGTTCACTGAACGTACCCGAGCCAAACTTCGGAAATTGATTCCGGGCACACCGGGCCTCAGAATCAGGTGCCGTCAGAAACCGCGCTCTAGTAAAATTCCAAATAAAATTATGAAAAAATTTCCCTTGAATTGTACGGGTCTTTACATTACTCCCACCTCAGGGATTTACGTCCCCATCAAGATACATCAAAACTAGGGAAACAAATGAGGGTACTGAGCATGCATCTAAGCCTCCCGCTCCCAAGTACTCTCCTGGAGATTCATGTGCTGCCATCTGATGCGCACTAGAGGAATCGACCGTCCACGTAGGACCCGCTCCTGTCGATCCTCGATCTCCACCGGGACCTTCGTAAAAGTCGCCCCATCGTCAATGTCAAGCTCCCTATGGTCAATGATGTGTGTAGGGTCATGCGCGTATCTCCTCAGCTGAGATATGTGGAAGACATCGTGCACCCGGTGCAACTGAGGTGGTAGAGCCAGGCGATAAGCCACCTCGCCAATCCTTATGAGGACCTGGAAGGGTCCGATGAAGTGCGGAGATAACTTGCCGCCTCGGCCAAATCTCCGTAAACCATGTCGAGGTGAGACACGCAAGAAGACATGGTCACCATCCTCGAACTCTAGTGGCCTCCGCCTCCTGTCAGCGTATGACTTCTGCTGGCTCTGAGTTGTCCTCATCCGCTCCTGGTTGACCTGGACCTTCTCTGTCGTGGCCTGGACCATCTCTGGTCCCACAAGTGCTGACTCCCCAGGGTCTGTCCAGCACAAAGGAGATCTGCAAGGTCGGTCGTACAACACCTCGTACGGTGCCATCCCGATGGTGGAGTGGTAGATGTTGTTGTACGAAAACTCCACCAAGGGTAGGTGGTCCTCCCAGCTACGACCAAAGTCGAGGACACATGCGCGGAGCATGTCCTCGAGAGTCTGAATGGTCCTCTCCGTCTGACCATCCGTCTGAGGGTGAAAGGCTGTGCTCAGACGTAGCTGCATCCCGAATGCCTCCTGTAACCCTTTCCAAAGCTGGGAAGTAAAGCGAGAATCTCGATCGGAGATGATAGATGATGACACTCCATGAAGCTGCACAATCTCCTGAACGTAAAGTCGTCCCAAGCTCTCCACTGAGCCCTGCTCTCTGATGGGTAAGAAGTGAGCTGACTTGGTGAGTTGGTCGAAAATCACCCAGATGGAGTCGTGACCTCTGGAAGTGCGTGGAAGTTCAGTCACGAAGTCCATATATATCCCATCCCACTTCCACTCTGGGACCTCCAAGGGCTGTACCAAGCCTGCTGGTACCTGGTGCTCAGCTTTCACCTGCTGGCAGGTGAGGCATCGGGAAACGAACTCTGCTACAGCCTTCTTCATGCCTGGCCACCAGTGCTGTCGTCTGAGATCCTGGTACATCTTCGCCACTCCGGGATGTACCTCCAAAGGAGAAGTGTGAAACTCTCTCAGATCCTCCTCCCGTAAAGCGACTGGTACCATGGTACGTCCTCTGAAAAGGATGTTGTGCTCTGCTCCAAAGGAGAAACCATCAGGTGCCTATCCTGAGGATATCTGTTCACGCCGCGTCTCACAGTCAGCGTCCCCACGTTGTGCCTCTCTAACCCACTGTAGAAGTGGAGGAGTGACTGTGAGAGAATGAACGAAGGATGCTCCATCTCTATCCATGAAGGATATCTGCAAAGAGGTTAGCTGCTCTGTCGACTCCTCAAGTAGCTGAATGCCCGTCCTCCTACTGAGGGAATCAGCTACGACGTTCCCCTTCCCAGGAGTATAGACTATCTCAAAGTCATAGTCCTGGAGTAACTCGAGCCATCGCCGCTGTCTCTGGTTCAGGTCCTTCTGCGAGAATATGTACCTGAGACTCTGATGATCAAAAAAGACTGTAAAGCGCTCGCCCATCAGATAGTGTCGCCATGTCTTCAGAGCGAAGACCACTACTTCTAACTCCAGGTCATGGGTAGGGTAGTTCTGCTCATGCGACCTCAACTGACGTGATCCATAGGCGATCACTGCCCGCTCCTGCATCAGGACACAACCGAGTCCGGTCCCTGATGCATCGTAGTAGACTACGTACCCTACTCCCTCCTCAGGCAACCTCAAGATAGGTGTGCTGGTCAATCTCTGTCTCAGCTCCTGGAAGCTCTGCTGACATGTATCTGACCACACGAAGTATTTCCCCTTATTCGTCAAAGCTGTGAGTGCTACCGCAACTCTAGAGAAGTCAGGCATGAATCTTCTGTAGTATCCAGCTAGTCCCAAGAAACTCCGAACCTCCGTCATGCTCCTAGGTGGCTCCCAATCTAACATTGCCTCGATCTTCGCAGGATCCACTACAACTCCCACATCAGAGAGGACGTGTCCCAAGAAGTGGACCTCATGTATCCAGAACAGACACTTCGAGAGCTTACCATAAAGCTGGTGCTCCCGAAGTGTGTCTAGTACAACCCATAAGTGGTAGGCATGCTCCTCCTCAGTCGTCGAGTAAATCAGAATGTCGTCAATGAAGACCACGACAAATCGATCGAGGTATGGATGAAAGATCCTGTTCATGAGGGCCATGAACACTGCTGGAGCATTGGTTACGCAGAATGGCATAACCAGGAACTCATAGTGGCCATACCGACATCCGAAGGTCGTCTTCTGTACGTCCTCATCTCGAACTCTGAGCTGGTGATAGCCTGAACTAAGGTCTATCTTCGAGAACCACCGTGCTCCCTTGAGCTGATCAAAGAGGTCATCAATACTCAGTAGCGGATACTTGTTCCTCACTGTCACCTGGTTCAGGCGACGATAGTCAACACAAAGTCGCAAGCTCCTGTCCGCCTTCTTGGCGAACAAAATCGGGGAAGCCCAGGGTGAAAAACTGGGTCGGATGAACCCCTTGTCCTGCAAGTCCTCCAACTGTACCTGTATCTCTCGAAGCTCGGCGGGGGCCATCCGATATGCTGGAGTCGATATCGGAGTTTTTCCGGGGTACAGGTCAATATAAAAGTCTACCTCTCTGTGAGGAGGTAACCCTTGAACGTCGTCGGGAAAAACGTCCGCAAACTGATCCACCACTACAGGAAAACCAGGACTCCGCATGTCAACTGCTCCCAAGATGAGACTAGCCAACTGATGAGTGATGGGCTGTCCCCTCCTCCGCGGAAGTCCATCCTGTGCTGCAAAGGCTCCCTTATCGCCAGTGAAGGTAAAACTACTCTCATCGGTGCGTACACATTGCACCTTGCGCCTAAAACAGTAAATCTGTGCATGGACCATAGATAACCAATCCATGCCCAAGATGACATCGTAAGGCCTCGACGCTGCTACAAGAAGATCCCAGCCGAAGCTCTCGCCTCCTAGCGTAAGCTCACACTGCCGGCACCAGTGCGTAATCGTCGAGTCTTCTCCCGTAGGAGTCTCTAACCGTAAGGATCGAGCCAACGGCTCTGTCGGAATCTCCGATCTCCGAACAAGGGTAGAGGCTATGAATGAGTGACTCGCTCCTATGTCCATAAGTACTGCAGCAAGGGTGGAATAGACACAGATAGTACCTCGAATCATCTCAGGCGCACCATGGTCGTAGGCCTCCACTGCCTGGAGTTGTGCCTGTCTCTGCCCGCCAGCTCCCTGTGGTCGGGGTCGACCTCCTAGTGGTGGTGGTGGTAAAGCCTCAAAGCGTCGCCCACCACCTGCTGCTCGGACAGCTCCTCTGCCTCATCCACCTCCTCCCTGCGGACCGCCACGGTTGACCCTCTGCCTCTGCCTCGGTGGTCCCTCAACTATCTGTTGCTCCTCGGCACGGCGGGTCGGGCAGTCACAAGCCATGTGGCCCTGCCCGCCGCACGAGTAGCACTGCCTGCCTCTCGAAAGACTGACTCCGCGCTGTGTGCCCCGCACTACTGAGCCAGTGTCCTAAGGTCGTCTGCCTGAGGGTCTGGTCTACCTGGACCCAAGATTCATCCTTCGACTACCTGCTGCAGAAGACTCTGCTACGTGCCGCCCTGCGGTGGGTCTCGGCGCTGGTGTAGACTCAGCAAGAAAGCTCTCGATCAAAAGGGTCTGCTCCAGTACTCCCGTCTAAATCAGAATGCTGAGGGAGATCAGCGATGCCCTGATCTCGTGTCTCAAACCCTGCTCAAAGGTTAGGGCCCAGAAGAATGGGTCCCGTACCATGTTGGTCGAGTAGCGCGAGAGATTGGTAAATCTCGCCGAGTAATGA
Source organism: Viscum album (assembly GCA_963277665.1). NCBI lineage: Eukaryota > Viridiplantae > Streptophyta > Magnoliopsida > Santalales > Viscaceae > Viscum > Viscum album. The sequence continues at coordinate 565,519,497 of OY728160.1, read as the reverse complement.
GCGACCGTCATGCTGCCCTGCCGCAGCTGAAGAAGCTCCTGAATGCGCACCGCACGGAGGGTGGCTGGGACGAACTCCGAGCGGAAGAGGCTCTCAAAGTCTGTCCAAAGTAGAGATGCCTCATCGTGCACCTGGAGCATCAAGCTCCACCATCGTCCCGCTGCTGCGTGCAGTAGGCTCCCTGCGAGGATCACCATGAGGTATGTTGGTGTCCTCACTATCCTTAAAACTCGAACTACTGCCTCCAGCCAGTCCTCGGCTGCCTGGGGGTCCATCTCCCCGCGGAACCTGGGCGGTAGCTGGCGTTGGAACTCATGCAGTGTGCTGAGGCGATGTGCATCGTCAGCAACTGGTGCTGGAAGTATCGGTGGCTCGGCGGGTAGTGCTACCGCCGGTGCCACTACTGACAAAGGGCCCTGCACCGAGGCCTCGTTGCTCGGTGGGCTGTCATCACGCTCGACTCTCAGAACCCTAGCTGGCTGCCTTCGTGGGGCCATCCTGAATAGGAAACAGGTGCGCCACGGTCAGAACAGTATACCTGGTGAGCTGATACAAATTAATCACAAAGAAAACTTGAAACAAACACGCAATCAATGTTTTCGTGCATTAAGTCGAAAATCAGAAGTCAGGGTCCTAGTGTACGGATACGTCAGCCGCCGCACCAACACTGGACTCCCTGGACTAATAACCACCCTCAATACGCTAAACACTATTTCTTCACATAGAAAAGATTAGAGTTCGCGGTAGAACCGAACTCCTCTGATACCAATTTCTCACGACCTGTCCTCGGGGCCCGTGCCGTGACTACCCCAAGCCCGCCTTCCATAGGACAGGGGCTGGCGACTGGCACCATGGTGTAAATCCCGATATAAAGGGAAGGCATTGCCTTTGTAAAGTAAACAAGCACCATAGAGTACAAGCGGAAGAAGTAAACACTATGTACGGAAAGTAAAAGAGGCCGGAAATACAAGCCCAATTGTAAAATACAACTCGAAAGGGAAAACAACAACTTTAAAGTAAAGCCGCTACGCCGAGCTGTCCACTTGAAATCCCACCTGAAGGGTGGGTACAGATAGCTCCACTGGTCCTCGGGTCCCGCCGTCCGCTCCGAGTACGTCCTGCCCAGTGGTCCACCTCCAGGTACCGTCCTGCTCTGCAAGCCTCAACCACGATCAACGATGTCCGTCGTCTGCAACCAACACAATGTAGTGCGGGCATAGCCCATGCAGGGGTGAGTATAAGCTGCTCAGTAGGGACCCCAAGACCCCCGAAGGTCTCCCAAAATCCACAATGGATAAACCAAAAAGGAAAGATACAATCACGAAGTAACAACCGACACTGCTTAGGTATATGCCCATACATATACCTAAGTCATCATTTCAATACGCTCCAACCTCCGAGCCCATGTACAACTCAGTCCACACAGGAAAGTATACGTATTCCACATAAGAAATCAAAACGTAATCCACACAGGATAGCACAACACAGTCCACACAGGAAGGTAAACGGGATTCAGCTCACACAGGTATACATCTTCGAAGATGATAGAGATGATCATTGTTCCATCTAAGTCGTCGGACCCACAAAGGATTGATAGATACTAAACCCCGCAAAGACCCACACAGGATCTGTAGGCACTGGTTCACACAGGACCGCTGAGCGCTGACCCACACAGGATCGGACCCACACAGGATCGGTAGCATTGATCCACACAGGATCGCTGAGTGCTGAAGTCATTGTCGTCGAATCCACTAAGGATCTCTGCAGAGTCGTCGTCGCAGTCATAGTAGCAGTCGCAGTCACAGTAGCAGTCGCAGCCATAGTAGCAGTCGCAGCCAACTCTAGGGTTCCCGCACACAGCAAGCTCGTTCGGGAGGGTCTGCTCCACGAGCCGAGAGCCTGATACATCAACTGTCACAAATTCCATAGTTGATGTATCCAAAAGTTCTGTATCGTCAACAGGAACTCAACGCAACAGACGGCGCGTCAATCGGACGCTCGGTCTGAGAGTTATTGGCTTTTTCGTTCCAGGGGCCCGGTTGCTTTTTAAGGAAAAACCAACCCGACCGTACTCCACCTGTTTCCAAACCTTGGGCGGAGTATTCCAAAAGATCGGTCTCACTAAGAGGAACTCAACAAAGCTGACGGCACGTCAATTGGACGTTCGTAGCTCCAGATATGAGTGTTTCCGCTCCGAGGGCCCGGTTGGTTTCGAGTACGAACCAACCCGGCTAAACTCAAAGTATTCTGAAACCTTGAGTGTGATATAATGAAACGACCGTCTCGATCCAAGTATCGTATCTCCGCTGACGGTGCATCGTTTGGAGGTCCTTAGCCAGAGTTATGGGCATTTGAACCCAAACAGTTCGGTATCGGGGGTTTCAGGCCCGGGCCGACCCGGCCCGAGACACGCCGGCTGGCCCGAACCGGGTCGACCCGCCCCAGACAGGGTCGGCCCGGCCCGGACCGGCCTGGCAGACCGGCCAGGCGCCGGTCCGGCTCAGTGCAGCGCGCCCAGCGCGCAGCCAGCTCGGCCTTCGGCCGAGCTGTTGGAAAAACGGGGGGCGCCTGCCCCCCTTGTGTAACCGCGGCCCCCCTCAATAATGGGGGGCCGTTCAAGCTGGTCGGGGGAATTTAATTCCCCCGGCTTTCCCCATTTCCGGTCGGCCCGACCTGGACGGCCGGCTCCCCCTCAACGGGATCGGCAGTGGCCGGTCCCTTTCCGGCTCCGACACCGGCGGCCCGGCTGGCCGCCGGTCACCATGCTCCGTCGCGGCCCGGAACTGGCCATGGCCCTTGTCGTCCGGCGCGGTGCGACGGCACTGTGCCCCTCCGCCGTGGCCCCGCTCCTGTCGCGGCGCCTTCGATTTCCTTCAACGCAGTGCGACGGTGTCGCGTTCTTGAATTTCTTTCCACGGCGTCGCGCAATACTTGCCGTGTGATTCCCGCGTGGTGCGACGGCACCACGCCATCCTGTTCCATTCACAAAGAAACAATCATGAACAAAGGAGGGGGTTAGGCCGTGTTTGTGCGGTCCGGCCCCCTCTCGTTAAACGATAACATTTAGTCGATTAACCAGGAATTTCGACATGCCAGAATGAAGAACGAAAATAATTTAATAGATTAACAAACAATCCCCTACCTTGGTTCAGGAACGGCGTTCGTCAACGACCCGCGGAAGACGAGCGTCGTGGAGGAAAGAACGTTGATGTCGCGAAGTGAGGATTCGAATTCATTGACGGAGATTTCGTCGCAGAAAACCGTCGTGGAAGAGACGACGTGGAAGAAGAACGTCGCGTCGCGGATACGGCGTCGCGGAAGAACCGTGTTCTTCGGCGGAGAAGTTCTTCATTGAAGAACAGTGTTATTCGTGTTCTTCGTCGAGGTTGAAGAAGATGAAGAAGAATAAGATGTTTTTCAAACTCTCTCAAGGAGACAAAACTCTAACCAAAAATAAAATAAGACTCTTTCTTATTTTATTAAAACAACAACACATTTGAATTTCAAGAATTTGAAATTCAATAACCACACACAACTCACCTCATTAGACTCGTTACATTGAAATCATAGGTTATAACTTAAGTTAACATAATTTAAGTGGGAGTTGAGGGGAGTCTTAGAGGATATGAAGAGGTAGGGTTCGTGTGGGCCCCACCACCCTCATAACATCCCAAGGGAGGTTGGGTGGTTACCCAACTTCCATCAAGAGCTAAAACTCAGAGTAAAATAATAAAAATTGTAGTGTAATTATAAAATAAACTTCCATAATTTTTATTATCAACACTCGTGTAAATGCAACTCCGGAATAGGAGTTCCTAAGAAATTACCGGCGTTGTGGTTCCATCAGTGCCCTCGAAATTTGATTACGGGCACCGGTTCAAAAGTTAGAAAAACCCGCTCATTCGTTCACTGAACGTACCCGAGCCAAACTTCAGCAATTGATTCCGGGCACACCGGGCCTCGGAATCAGGTGCCGTCATAAACCGCGCTCTTGTAAAATTCCAAAGAAAATTAAGAAAAAATTTCCCTTGAATTTTAAGGGTCTTTACATAATAACTACATTGATAATTATCAAGTCATTGATATGAATTTGATAAGAGTAATTTTAACTCATTCACCATTTGTTGAGTTAAACATCCAATTCGTTGGTGTTGTATTTACAAGAATATGTGTGAATATCCTTTGATTGTTTTACATTGAATATCCAATCATATTTAGTGTATTTATATTTGTCACACATAATTATGTCGTTGATTTATCCTTAACCTAAGGATACAGACTTTATGAGAGATTTCATCTCAATTTACATTTCATTGAGACTTCTTTGTTGATATACACCAAATCACTTTTATGTGGTGTATATAATGTAATTTGACATAGTATATCATGAATCTCTTTATTCTCATGATATTACAAAGTTTTGATTACCTCAATTATTTGTATTCAAGTGTCTCTTTTGGATAGAATCTCTAACCAAAATACCATTTTTAAATGTTTTAAAGAATTATTCATCTAAATCTTTCCCATTAATGTCCATGTTTTAAAATTGGTTTTAAGGATTTATTTATATGGACATTAAAGTTTAGAAATTAAAACTTCTTTTAAAAAGTTTAAAAGTGGTATGGGACACTTTGATTCAAAAATCTACTTTTAAATGGCTTCTTGGCAAATAGTGTGACTTTTAAATGTTTTCAAAAAAAGGGGGATATTTCTCTCAAATAGTTCTGATGATTATTTTCAGCTATGTAAACATCCTTCATTATTCTTGATTGAGGTTAATGTGATACAATACAATCTTCCATATTTTATCGAATGAGTTATGTTTGACTGTGGATGTGCTATTTTTATACCATTCATGGTTTGTGGTTAAAGTATTGACATTTCGTATGCTAGTTTTAATACGAATGTTTATGTTATGTTTAAGCATGTTCATATGAGGAATGAATTGGAATTAATAAGTGACGGGTGGAGCCCGCTATAGCTCCTCGATGCATCGGTAGGTCTCATGAGACAAACTAGTGTCTTGGCACAAGGCCTTGGAAAAATCTTATTTGTAGTCTTGGAACGAGGCCATGGCTATGTGGTTATGATAGTCTGGAATTATGCATTCCATCATTATGGAAGTGGTTATTGATATTTCATGTGATCATTAGACTAGTAGAATATCCATGTGAGTAAGTAAATGGAATTATTTCATTTTACATTTTCCATTTTATGCTGAAGTTCAAGTTTAAAAGGCTTTTGTTTTAGTTATAAATTGCCTTAAGTGTTTATGCTTATCTATGAAAGCTTCTGCTATAATGTTATCCTTACTGAGCATCTGAGCGCACCCCTTTCAATGTTTTATTTTCCCAGGATTATGAAGAAGTAATTTATGAATGACCTGCAGGGATAGTATGAGGGGATATGAAGACAAGATGTTGTTGTAGTTTTTTTACCTTATGATGTAATGTAAGACTTATGAATATATCTAGTGTTTCAAAGACTACTAAACTAATTGGTCTTTCGAGACATGATCCTTTGTGATCATGCCAATGTTATGTAATAATACACCGACTCTGGGTATTTAGGGTCGGGGCGTTACAGACAGCCCCCCGGACAGCCCCCCCACCATCTTCCTTGGACCCCGAATAACCCCCCGCACAGAGGATTCTCATAAAATGGATATCATTTTAAGTACATACATAAAACCGACCAAATGCATTTGGATTGTGTCGATACATTAGCACAACTATCAATGGGTTATATGTGACGTGTACGAGTCAACCCTACCTCAATCCAAGGCACGGTGTGGCCTCCACCACTCAAAGTGTCTGTCTTTTGTTTCAAAAGGACGTCATTTGAACTGAAAAACATCAATTGGCATACGGAAAACTGATGAAACACATTTGGATTGTGTCGATACTTTATCACAACAATCCATGGGTCATATGTGATGTGTACGAGTCAACCCCGCCTGAATCGGAGGCACGTTGTGGCTGGAATCACTCTAAGTGGCACTCTTTTTCTTAAAATGGACAACAATTTAAGTACATAGGGAGAACCGACCAAACGCATTCGGTATCCATTGAAACTTTAGGAGAACGATACATGGGTCATATGTGACGTGTACGAGTCAACGCCGCCTCAATCCGAGGCGCGGTGTGGCCGGCACCACTCAAAGTGTATGCCTTCTGTTTCAAAAGTACGTCATTTTAATTGAAAAACATCAACTGGCATACGGAAAACCAACCAAACGCATTAGGATTGGGTCGATACATTAGCACAACGATCCATGGGTCATATGTGACGTGTAAGAGTCAACCTCTCCTCAATCCGAGGCACGGTGTGGCCGCCACCACTCAAAGTGTCTGTCTTTTGTTTCAAAAGGACGCCATTTGAAGTGAAAAACATCAACTGGCATACGGAAAACTGACCAAACACATTAGGATTGTGTTGATACTTTAGTACAACGATCCATCGGTAATATGTGATGTGTACGAGTCAACCCTGCCTAAATCTGAGGCACGGTGTGGCCGGAATCACTCTAAGTGGCTATCTTTTGCTTAAAATGGACAACAATTTCAGTACATACGGAGAACCGATCAAACGCATTTGGTTTCAATTGAAACTTTAGGAGAACGATCCATGGGTCATATGTAACGTGTATGAGTCAACTCCGCCTCAATCTGAGGTGTGGTGTCGCCGTGCACCACTCAAAGTGTCCACCTTCTATTTCAAAAGTACTTCATTTTAATTGAAAAACATCAAATGGCATACGGAAAACCGACCAAACGCATTCGGATTGTGTTGATACATTAGAACAATGATCCATGGGTCATATGTGAGGTGTACGAGTCAACCCCGCCTCAATCCGAGGCGCGGTGTGGCCGCCACCACTCAAATTTTATGTCTTCTATTTCAAAAGGACATAATTTGAAGTGAAATACATCAACTGGCATACGGAAAACCGACCAAATGCATTCGGATTGTGTCGATACATTATAACAACGATCCATGGGTCATATGTGACGTGTACGAGTCAACCCCGCCTCAATCCGAGGCGCGGTGTGTCTACCACCACTCAAAGTGTCTGTATTTTGTTTCAAAAGGACGTCATTTGAAGTGAAAAAACATCAACTGGCATATGGAAAACCGACCAAACGCATTCAGATTGTGTCGATGCTTTAGCACAACGATCCATGGGTCATATGTGACCCCGCCTGAATCTGAGGCATGGTGTGGCCAGAATCACTCTAAGTGACTCTCTTTTGCTTAAAATGGACAACAATTTAAGTACATACGGAGAACCGACCAAATGCATTCGGTTTCTATTGAAACTTTAGGAGAACGATCCATGGGTCATATGTGAAGTGTATGAGTCAACGCCTCCTCAATTAGAGTCGCGGTGTGGCTGCCACCACTCAAAGTGTTCACCTTCTATTTCAATAGTACGTCATTTTAATTGAAAAACATCAACTGGCATACGGAAAACCGACCAAACACATTCGGATTGTGTCGATACATTATAACAACGATCCATGGGTCATATGTGACATGTACGACTCAACCCTGCCTCAATCCGAGGTGCGGTGTGGCCGCCACCACTCAAAGTGTCTGTCTTCTGTTTCAAAAGGATATAATTTGAAGTGAAATACATCAACTGGCATGTAGAAAACCGACCAAACGCATTCAGATTGTGTCGATACTTTAGCATAACAATCCATGGGTCATATGTGACATGTAAAAGTCAACCCCGCCTTAGTCCAATGCGCGGTGTGGCCGCCACCACTCAAAGTGTCTGTCTTTTGCTTAAAATGGACAACAATTTAAATACATACGGAAAACTGACCAAACGCATTCGGTTTCCATTGAAACTTTATGAAAACGATCCATGGGTCATATATGACGTGTACGAGTCAACACCGCCTCAATCCGAGGTGCGGTGTCGCCAGCACCACTCAAAGTGTCTGCCTTCTGTTTCAAAAGTGTGTCATTTTCATTGAAAAACATCAACTGACATACGAAAAACCGACCAAATGCATTCATATTGTGTCGATAAATTAGAACAACGATCCATGGGTCATATGTGACATGTACGAGTCAACCCCTCCTCAATCCGAGGTGCGGTGTGGCCGCCACTACTCAAAGTGTCTGTGTTCTGTTTCAAAAGGACCTAATTTGAAGTGAAATACATCAACTGACATACGAAAAACTGACCAAACGCATTCATATTATGTCGATACTTTAGGAAAACGATCCATGGGTCATATATGACATGTACGAGTCAACCCCACCTGAATCCAAGGCGCGGTGTGGCCGCCACCACTCAAAGTGTCTGTCTTTTTCTTAAAATGGACAACAATTTAAGTACATAAGGAAAACCAACCAAACGCATTCAGTTTCCATTGAAACTTTAGGAGAACTATCCATGGGTCATATGTGACGTGTACGAGTCAACGCTGCCTCAATCCGAGGTGCGGTGTGGCCGACACCACTCAAATTTTCCACCTTCTTTTTCAAAACTACGTCATCTTAATTGAAAAACATCAACTGGCTTATGAAAAACTGACCAAATTCATTCAGATTGTGTCGATACATTAGCACAACAATCCATGGGTCATATGTGACGTGTACGAGTCAACCCCGCCTCAATCCGAGGTGTAGTGTGGCCGCCACCACTCAAAGTGTTTGTCTTCTATTTCAAAAGGACATAATTTGAAGTGAAATACATCAACTGGCATACGGAAAACCGACCAAACACATTCGTATTGTGTAGATAATTTATCACAATGATCAATGGGTCATATGTGACGTGTACGAGTCAACCCCGCCTCAATCCAAGGCATGGTGTGGCCGCCACCACTCAAAGTGTCTGCCTTTTTCTTAAAATAGACAACAATTTAAGTACATACGGAAAACCGACCAAACACATTCGGTTTCCATTGAAACTTTAGGAGAAAGATACAGGGGTCATATGTGACGTGTATGAGTCAACACCGCCTCAATCCAAGGCGCGGTGTGGCTGGAACCACTCAAAGTGTCCGCCTTTTGTTTCAAAAGTAAATCATTGTAATTGAAAAACATAAACTGGCATACAGAAAACTAACCAAACGCATTCAGATTGTGTCGATACATTAGCACAATGATCCATGGGTCATATGTGACTTGTACAAGTCAACCCCACCTCAATATGAGGCGCGGTGTGGCCTTCACCACTCAAAGTGTCTATCTTCTGTTTCAAAAGGACTTAATTTGAATTGAAATACATCAACTGGCATACGGAAAACTGACCAAACGCTTTAGGATTGTGTCGATACTTTAGAACAACGATCCATCGGTCATATGTGACATGTACGAGTCAACCCCACCACAATCTGAGGTGCGGTGTGGCCGCCACCACTCAAAGTGTCTGTCTTTTGCTTAAAATGGACAAAAATTTAAGTACATACTGAAAACCGACCAAACGCATTCGGTTTCCATTGAAACTTTAGGAGAACGATCCATGGGTCATATGTGATGTGTACAAGTCAACACCGCCTCAATACGAGGCGCGGTGTGGCCGAAACCACTCAAAGTGTATTCCTTTTGTTTCAAAAGTACGTCATTTTAATTGAAAAACATCAACTGGCATACGAAAAACTGACCAAATTCATTCGGATTGTGTCGATACATTAGCACAACAATCTATGGGTCTTATGTGACGTGTACGAGTCAGCCCCGCCTCAATCCGAGGCGCGGTTTGGCCGATACCTCTCCAGGTGTATGTATAATGTTTAAAATGGACATTAATTCAACAAAAAATACATGGTATACAAAAAACCGATCAAATTATGAATTGACTTCCGGATTCCACATATAATTGTCATCTAAATTTTAAATTGAATTCTAAATGAATTATGCATGTTTATAATTACGTTATGAATTCTAATTTAATTATGGATGTGTATATTTCCACCATTATATGAATTTGTTCTCTATATGTACGTGTTAGTTGGTTATTGCAGGTACAATAATAGTATATGTATGTGTTAGTTTAATGCAGGTACAAAAACTGGATTGAAAATGAGAGGGAACCCACAAAAGGAGACCTGGTGGTAAAATTGGAGAGCCAGTGGTCAATTGGAGAGCTGCTGGGTAAATTGCAGAGTTGCTGTGCAATTTTCCCAGCAGAGGCTATGCCAACTGTTCAAAACCATTGGCATAGAATGTGTAGGTCTTTTTTTACCAACGGTTCTATGAACCATTGGTAAAACACATTTCCCAATGGTTCTAAACCATTGGTAAAGAGGTTATGTTGGGTTTTTCCCAACATTTTTCCAAACCATTGGGAAAAACATGATAATTTTGTGCACTGTATCCCAATGGTTTTCCAGAACCGATGGGATAGGGTAATTTTTCAGCACCCTATCCCAACGGTTCACTGTAAACCATTGGGAAAAACCTTTCCCAACAGCTTACTTCCCTACGGTTTTCAGAACCATCGGTATAACATATACCAACAGTTCTGCATCCATTCCCAACGTTTTAGAACCGTTGGGAAATCCTGAATTTTTAGTAGTGGGGCATATGATTCAAAAGTTACAAAAGTGGTAAGATATTTTTGTTTTAATATCATTTTAATCAGGAATGTTTTTACTTGAATTTACATTGAAGGAAATTATTTTTATCATTACCTAATAAAACCCTATAATTTTTCTTCTCCAATTATTATTCATTAATTTTTTCATGTAATAGTACCATTTTCATCTCTTTATAAATTAAAATTACTGAGAAATGTTTTTTATTAAATCTAACCTTATTTCTCTCTTTTGTCAAAAATCCTTTTCTTCTAAATCCATTTTTTTGAAGAAAAAAATCAAAATATTTTACTATGCTTTTTTAAAATCATTTTTACCCATAATTAGATTTTTATAAAATAAAAAGTAATCTTCTTTTCTCTTTCCAAACAAGGTACTTTTGACTTTTCTTATAAAAATATGAAATGAATCTTTTTTTTACATACCCATCATGAATGGAACTTTCCAACCATCATGACCACTCATTTCTTTCAATATTACATTAAAATTTTAAAAATATATTTTTAATGAATGTTTTTTTCTTAATATTTTAGATACTTATATTTTTTCAAGTGATTTTTAAAGATAAAAATATATTTTCCTCAAGAATGTATTTAAAGAAATTTTTATGGTATTTATATTCATCAATAACAACAACCCTTTATTTTACATATAATAAAAATAAGATATTTTTTAATGATACCATATTTATTATTTCTCCAGATGGTTTATGATAAATTTGAAAAGGTGATGTATTGACTTTATTTTTCTTAATTAATTTTTGTAATCAATAATTTTTCTGTGAAATATTCACTTTATTATGATCAAATTACATTATATTTCACCTAAATATACATATTATTTATCATGTATATTATTACTACTTAATCAATATTTAATTTCTATATATGGTGTTTTAATTTTAATGTTATATGATTAACTAGGGAAATATTGATATCCTATATTCTTTATTCAATATGGAAATTTATTGATAATGCATAGTGTTCATGAATGAAATCGGTCATTCAATATACATGGAATGAGTTGAAAATTAAGTAACAAGTGGGGTATAGAATTATTTATCCCCTCGATGCATTGATTATCTCATGAGGATAACTAGTAATATAAAAATTAAATAGGTTTTACCCACAGTTTCAAACTATCTTGTAAATGTTCTTTATGGTATTGATATGATAATTTTTGAATTTATGATATCCAATATTAAGAATTCCTTTATTATTATCCGTGAGATTATTGCATTGATATTATCCAAGGATGAATTTTTTTTATACTTTTATTTATTTAGTGACATGTGTTTTTAGTTATTTACCTTTTCATATTTATTATTCCATAACTAATCATGCTAATTACATTACTCATTAAATGGGATGTGTGTTCCTATATTCACCGTGTCATATTTATTATGATTTATTTATTTATAATATCTTATTAATTATTTAACTCTTATTGGGAATCTAAGATCACCCATATTTTGTTTCTTTCCTTGGGATATAAATAAGGAATATTTGAATGATTTCAAGGATGTATAATTTTTATATTCACTATATTGTATTTCATGTTTTCAAATGTAATGTAAGACTCAAGTATGCATCTTGTTTACCAAGACTACTATTCTATTTTGTACTTTGGTATGATATATCTTGTATCTAACATTAATTTTATTAAGTAACCACCAAATATAGGCTTCTGGGGTCAGGGTCTTTATAATAAGTGAATATAATATGAGCATATTATGTATAATCAAGGTACATGGAAACAATATAAGATAAATATACTTAAAAAGTCATAAATCACAAATCATGAGTCATAGAATGTGGAAAATCATGAATAAAAGGAGTGTGGAAACTTTATTCAATAAAAATCATCCTTGAGATCATAACAACATGATTCCAAATAAATGTTCCACAACCATTTTTAGAGGGAAACATGACATTCATGAGTTACACACTTGTACCCATACTTGTTAATAATTAAACTATATCCATTTATACACGTATAGTGAGATTAATTATTTAAACCAATGCATTATAGGGGGGGTATAGGATCCAACCAATCATTCATCTATACTTTCATGTTTTTTTAAATCAATCATTCATCATATCATAAAGAACCCATGAAAAAAATAGGATATATTCATCACGTCACAAAGAACCCAAAGAAATAAAATGGGTTTTATGACCTTTTAAAATGGATTCACAAAATAAAATCATTACTAATTCAATAAATAATCATAACACAGTAAACCCTTATAAAATAAATGGATATAAAATGATAATTAGTATCTTTCTACATAAATAATACTCAATTAAGATGATAAGGTTTAGGGTATTTACATCATATAGATATAAATAATATATCGTTAATTCAATAATTTCCCCAATATATCAATGTAGGGTATCTAAGAGAACATCCTTCAATAAAATGATGGAAATATAGATTATTCAGACAAGAAAGTCATTGAATGATAAACCATGTTTACACAATGTGAATGATTAGGCATGAAAAAAAGTAATAATTGATTTTATAAAACCCAAAAACTATAAAAGAATAAAATCGTTTTTGATTGTGTATGGAAAACATTGAACCAATCTTAAAGTAACCATTAAATAAATTTCCTTAAATTTAATATCTTCTATATATTAAAATAAAAGTAATCCCAATTCTAAAGGAAATGAAAAGTAGAATACCATTATAACCTAACAATTAAATTAGAGGGTATGAATAGAGATAACAAGATTATAAAATTTATATGGTTTACACGTGTTTAATATAAATTAAATAGATATTTATTGATAATAAATAATATAAGAATCAGCTAAATGAAAAGAAAATGTTTTGAGAAAATATGTATTTTTCAAGGAAAACAATTTTTTCGCATTTTGAACACTTATATTCAAATTAATTTTTAAAAAATTTAGAAAATTTATTTGAAAAATTTAAAATAATATTTTAAATCATCATATCAAAATTATCTTAGGTAAAATTTTCTATATTTTTTTAAAAGTTTCATTTTTTGATGAATATAAAAAAATACTATTTTTTTATTAAAAACTACCATTTATTTTTAAGCATATACAAGCCCCATTTTAAATAAATATGGTTTTAAAACTAAAATTAGATTTATAATATATTTATTGATCAAAATTAGTACATTTTAATCAATTTTGTATTGAATTTTTATATATGAACTTCTTGAACTTTTGAAAAAAAGGTTACTTTGGAAAACTGCTTTTTTCATCACGTCTCTGGGTTTAATTTTCAATTTAATTTTTCAACTTATGTTAATTTAATTTATAAAAAATGATTACATATTTTGAATAAAAAAATTATATTATCTAATAATTTCAATATAATTTTTTACCATAATTAATAGTGAAAAAAACGGTAAAAATTAATTACCATGGTTAAGGTGAAAATGGGTTTACCGTGGGTTTAACTAAGAAGATAAGGGTCAATAATGTCCTAAAACTTGTAAAAACCCCATTTTAAGACTATATTTGGACTTTATAAATTCTTAGTTTTTCTAATTTACCTCTTTAGATCCTTTTTGTGTAAAAAACATTGGTACACTTTATTCTTTTCGAAACATTCATGTGTCTCATATCCCCCACTTAGAAAATGCAACGCCCTCCCATCACTTTTACACACCTATAAATCCACTTATATTGATAAAATCCTACAAATATGTATCCCATACATTCTTATATACATTATATAGATTAATCTTTTCTCGAAATACTAACCTTATAGTCCTTAAGAAGATATCCATAGGTGGTTTCTCTAAAAGAAGGTAATTTTCTTAACAAAGCTCTTTTTTTAGTTTTCTTTTTTTACACATTTAATTATTTATTAAAACATAAATATAGTAAATATAGTATGTACCATATACTGATATATTAATATGTTTATTTAATTATATTTACGCATCTCTTACTCTATCAAATGAGAAACTAAATCATCAAATGTGTGTATGGTGGACTGCCACCTCACGAACTGATGAAACTCGTTTTCCATCAAAACATCTCATGATTAAAAATAATCATCGATTTAATTTATATATTTAATATTTATTATAATATTATACATTTTTAATTATATTACCACATATACCATATTAATTTCCATGAAATTTGAAATATGATAATGTCACTCATGTGTACCGTAGACGACCACTTCACGAAGCGATGTGATTATTTTTTCACTTATGTTATACATGTAAAGGAGTAGGTATTAATTTAATTAATATATTTGATATATATGACATGAAATATATTATTTAAAACTAATATATCTTCCATTTCCTTACCCTTTAACTCATTAATAGAATAATATCATCACTCATGCATACGTATGGTTTACTGTCTCCACGAATTGATGCGATTCATTTTCCATGTCCAAACATAAATAAAGATTATAAAAATGTATATAATGCATCAAAATGATATTTATAAAGATAATATATTATTTATAATATGTATATATATCCAATAACCAAGAACCAAAACATTTATTAAAAAAAATGCATGAGAAACAAAATGCAATTAGCACCCAAAATAATGAAAATAATGAAATATTATTAACAAATGGGTGTTAAAATATTATAAGATGATAATTAATGATATTATAAATATTAATATATTTTGGTTATAAATTAATAAATTTCTTAAACACATTATACATTATATTAAATCATTTTTAACCAAAATAATGTTTGAAGTGAGAACTTCATCTCAAAACCCGATTATTGAGGTATATTGTAATTTTATGCCCATAATTTATTTTATATTGTGTGTATACTAACCTTTTGAAAGATAATATCATTATTAATTAATAATTCATTGTATTTTAATATTCAATATGAATTATTTCATCCAAAGGTATTTAAAATTTAAAGTTACTAATTGGTAAAGAATATTATATCTCGATTTCTTTTCATTCGATTATATTACTTCTTAATTTTCTTTAATATTATAAGATTATGTGTTTAATGAATTTTGACTATTAATTTATTTATTTCTATCCATTTAATGTTTATTTACATTTTATACCCATAATCAATTCATTAGTAAAATACCAATTCAACGTTATAATCTTTGTAAGGGTTCATTTCACAATCTCATTTTAATCGGGATTATTTATGCTAGAATTTCCAATATAGAAAATTATTTAGGAATTAGTTCATAAAACCATTAAATTTTATTTTATTCTTGTTATTCCTTATTTTATCAATTAATAGTATTATTTTCCCACTCTTTGTTCTTAAAATTATTGGTAAAATGTGTTTAATAAAATCCAACTTCATTTTTCTCTTCAGGTAAAATTCATTTTTTATTCCATATCCTTGTTTCTAAAAAAATAATTTTTTTTAAAAGTATCCAATAGATTTATTATATTCATATTTATTGATTTCTTAATCTTAACAAAAATTCAAATGAATCATATTATCTCTATCTAAACAGTGTTCTTTTTTACCCTTTTTAAAATAGTGTGAAAGGAATGTTTTTTAACTTATATGAAATATATGGAATTTACTCCTATAATGACCTCTCATTCCATTGAGGCTTTATTTTTAATATTATAAGGTTTATTTTTAAAATAAAAATTTTTCCTATATATTTTGTAAATTTATTGTTTTTTTAAAAGGTGATTTTCAAAGTGAAAATGTTGTTTTCCTCAAGAAAATTTTAAAAATATTTTTTGGTATTTCTATTCATCAACAATAATATCCGTTTATTTTAAAAATAATAAACTAGGGATATGTTGTATTAATACCATTTTTATTCTTCCTCTTGAGGATTTATGATTATTTTGTCCAAGGATAGTATTAATATTCACTTCCTTGGTTCATTTTTTTATTCATTAACTTTTCCATGAAATATTTACTTACCTATAATTATTAGAAATTAAATTTCTCCAAAATATTTATATTATTTACCATGGATTTTATTATTTTTTTGAACTGTATATAATTTATACATTTGGTATTTTACTTTGAATTTTATATTATTGACTTAGGAAATTATTGTTAAACTATATTCATTACTCAGTAAGTAAATTTTTTGATAAGGTATGTAGTTCAGGATTTAAATAAATTATTCTATATATGTGGAATTATTTGGATATGAAAATATGGGTGGGTCCTTATAAAAAATATCCCATTAATGCATCAATATTCTCACAATATGAGTTAGTTGTATAGACTTAATTAAATGAGTTTCTGGTGTATACCTACCCATCATTTTTAAACATTCATATGAAAGGTCTGCACAGTAGAGGTATCGTGATGCATGAGACCATGACATCCAATAATTAATAATTTCCTTCAATAAGAATTCATCTATTATTAACCATGATATCATCAAAATGATATTATCTCTATATGCATTTTGATTGTAAATTTATCGATTAAATTCCATGTTTGTTATGTATTATATATTCATAATAATCATGTTGTTAATTTAATGGAATGTGTGTTAATTTATTAATCTTTCCATATTGATTATACCCTATATAATAATGATTGTAATGTTGTTTATATGGAATTTGTGTTTAGTTGTTTACCATTCCATATAGATTATTCCTTATCTAATCATGATAATCAAGTTATTTAAATGGAATGTGTGTTAAGATATTTAAATTTACATATTGATTATTCCTTATTGATCAACTCATGATAAATTTCACTATACATAACCCTTACTGACCATTTTAAACCACCCTTATTTTGTTTCCTTTCCTAGGAATCCAGAAAGTGTACTATGATTTATATGAAAGGATGTACTAGATGTAGTAATTTTATTTTCCAAAGAAAAAATTATATAGTAATTGTGTTTTCAAATATAATATGGTAATCATGTATTTATCTAGATTACCAATACTAATAAACTATTTGGTCTTTAAATATATAATTCCTTATATCTTATACTAATATAATAAAGTAGACACCAAATCTAGGTCACTGGAGTTAGATCCATTACAGTTGGTATCAACAAAAGTACAGTTGAAAATTTGGGAAGTAGATTTTGAAAAACATTGATTAGGGATCATAATCCTAGGATAAAATTTGATGATAAATATATAAAAATATCCAAAAAATAAGGTAGATATAACATAGTTTTTCCTTGAAATTCATCCACGTTTAGATACTATAAGTATGTGTAATTATGGAATAGATGTACCTAGGGGTAATACCTACAAAAAACGAATATTGGGATTGAATAAATCATTACCTCGTACACAAAAGTGGGTAATATTGTGCACCTGGTTTGACACTCCTAGGGGATATTCTTTGGATAATTCACATTTTATTTAAAAACCATTAATAAGGACATAAATAGATGTTGAAAATGAATAACGTACGTTAAACCTATGTTGTTGAAGATTAAAAAATAGGTTTCATGATTTAGAAATCATGTAAGTGATTATTCATGATTATGTGGTTTCCCACTATGATTATTGTTAGTCACTCTATGATTTATGGTTTTAGTCAAAGGATGAAACTCGAATTAATCATATTAAAAATGAATATAAAGGAAAATTAGGAGACTCAGACCAACCAAACAAATTGATGATTGGAGTAAAAGATATCATGATTATTTATAATTAGTTATCCAAAAATATTATTAAGAATCTGTACATTATCCAAATATTGGACTCAACAAAGAATAGAGTGATAGATTTCACTAAGATATTGAGTGGTGGACACCATAGAGGAAAGAATAATTATTTTACTTCATGTCATAAATATGGAAAGAGACACCCATGAAATCATCTCAAAGAAATAGCAAAATGTTTTATGTGTGGAAAATAGGGGCATAAGGTAACGAATTACTGAGGAAAAATGACGAGTACGATGGAACAAAATAAATTTCATCCTATGGATACATTTATATTTAATTTTCTTAAATATGGGGGACATAGGAATTATTTGATTTAATTCCTTCAATTACAAGTTAACTCCAATACCAAATAAGAGAATATGTTGAAATAAAATGTTTGAAGTTGTAGTTTCCTAGGCTAGACTAACCATAGAAATGGTAGATGAAACAATGGTATAATTTTAAAAACTATTTACTTTTGAATTTAACCTCTTTAACTTGTTTAGGTTCTCAAACTACTCTGTGATATCTCATAATAATAATTCCTATGCAGAAATGATTAGTTAGAGCACAACACAGTGTATTTAAAATGTTTTGTATACAGACCTTCTTCTTTCCATGTTGGTTAATCCCCGCAACACAGATTATCTACTATATAATAAGTTGATTACAATGAATATGGAAAAAACTATATATACACCCCAGTATACGATCCTATAGTTGATCCTGGTTCTACATACCAACAAATAAATCTTCTGCATTAATTGGTTTGACACCCCAAACAACTTTTCTTCTCCTTCTCCTA
Source organism: Viscum album (assembly GCA_963277665.1). Classification (NCBI taxonomy): domain Eukaryota; kingdom Viridiplantae; phylum Streptophyta; class Magnoliopsida; order Santalales; family Viscaceae; genus Viscum; species Viscum album. The sequence goes on along the minus strand of OY728160.1, from coordinate 565,500,535 downwards.
GACTCATTATACATCCTAGCCTCGAGCCTCTTCATTAACTGGTTCGACACCCCAGTCATAAGCTCCTTATTCTCAATGTTCTTGATCCAAAAAATATAAAGATCATTGTTTTCTTATGGTTTCTCTAATATAATTTAAAATAGATCTTTCTCTACAAGTTTAATATATATTTTATAATCATTTACAACTTCAAGATCTTTAAAATAATCCTAAACTAATATTTCTTCTCTTCAAACTCATTCATACCAGATCTTGAATTATCCAATTCTTCTCAAATTAATAAATTTTCATACCTGACTTTTTTACTTTAGCAAGTATATTCTGGAATTAGTCTCTTAGACTTCTCATCTTCATTGATTTTAATATATTTCTCAAATTTATACATAGGAAATGATTCTTACTTTTTATAATGAATTATAGGACTCAATCAATGTTATAATGTGATCCAACCATTTTCATCAATATTATTTTATTCAAGATTGAGACTTTCACAAATCAGAATAATTTTTCTTTTGAATCTCAACTCAAATACATCATCCAATAATGTGAATTTCAATTAAATCCCATTTTCTTATAGACATTTTAAACATATAAAATTACACTAAATTGATCATGTATATATAAAATGATAATATCATAGCATGTATGATATGATTCATACTGTTGTACCACTTATTTTATTCTTAGGGTACGGATGCTTAGATCATATTGCAAGTCAGCTTTCTATTCTCTATTTATTGAACAAAATGTTTACTAAATTGTTCCAATGATCATGAAATTATCATACCATATCATGTATGATATGTAGAATACTTTTAGACAACTTATTTGATTCTTAGCATAAATATATCCCACATCTTTGATTCTTACTGAACTGATGGTTTCGTTGTATAGAACTTCACTTTTCTATTAACATTATACCCTTAAAAAATATAAATTTATCCAATGATCATGAAATTATCATAGATTTTAATATATGATATGTAGTGTATTGTTGGTCTACTTCTTTGATGTTTAGAATACTGGTAGTCCACTTCTTTGATTCTTAGTGAGCTGATTCTTTTATTATATAGCACTTCACTTTTCTATTCATATTATAATATTAAAAAAAATTAGTAAATTTTTCCAATGATCATGAAATTATCATATAATAGAATGTGTGATATGTAGAATACTATGGATCCATTTATTTGATTCTTAGTGTGTTGATAGTCGACTTCTTTTATTATTAGTGAACTGAGTCTTGAATTGTATAGAACATCAATTTTTTATTCACATTATATTCTTCAAACAGTTTGTTAAATTGTTCATGTAATTATGAAATGATCATAGAATATCATATATTAAAAGTCACATATTGTCGGTTGAATCTATTTATAAATATATAAATGATTCTTAAATATGATTTGAATTATTTTTCCAGTTTGTATAGAACTTCACTTGCATAGCATATAGAATAGAACTTCACCACTTAGAAAAGTAATTTTCTTATCATAGCCCCTCTCTTAGAATATAACATCACATATATTTTTATCTCTTGCTTAAATAAATAATTTATTTTTAGAACACGAATAGAGAATAAAATGAGCTTCCACTCAAAATTATAACTTCTACCAAATTCATGATTCCATTTAACTAAGTTTTAACTAAGAATTTATGGCAAATAATGGAGTATATATAGAAGTAGTTTATATCATGATAATACTAATAACATGCATATAAGTTTAAAGTGGTTCCTCTCCATATGTCTAATTGGTGAAACCGCATCTGCAAACCACTTTTCATGATGTTCCATCACCATGAACTGCTTATATAAGGACCTATCCTTAAACATTACACAATCTAGCTATTTCAAATTGATTTAACTTCATTATAGTCTCAAATATCTTTTTTGTTTATATTTTTAAAAAGTTAGTACATAACTCATACATATCAACCCACAAGCATACAATGTGGTTACCATTAAAACAGTATCCATATCTTCCTAAACGTAAAAATTTTAACATAAAAAAACAAGATTTCTTTGACCAAACATCATAACATTTAAATTGACTTCCTTATTTTTCTTACAAGTCATTATAACCTATGAAAAAAATTTAATAACATGGGATGAGAATAAAAATCTCAGTAAGGGGTATAAAAATAAGGAAAGAATCCATTAGTCCAAGAATACTTATAAACATAGGAAATCACTTCCACAAATACAAACTTCTCACCTGCATATACTTACTTTTTGAAACATGAGATTTCCACTAGACATTAAAGAACATATATAAAACCATATTGGTATCTTGGGGAATTAATTACTTATATTTTAACCATTGTGGTTCCCTTATGATTTGTAACCTTCACGGCTACCTTACAATGTAACCCTCATGGCTACCATATTATGTAACCAACACAGTTACACTTTAAGTAACCATAAGGATGACCTACAACTTACACATACCCAGTGCATTGGATAGATATATAGTTCTGGCCCTTCATCATAAACAATTCTCAAGAAACATAATATAATTATACAACATGAATAATTGAATAAAAACATTACTTTTGAATTTTGTAAAACAGAATTTTAAAATAGGATTTTAAAAGAAAACCCCTTAAAAATATCATATAATTGATGTGAGACTTGATAGAGTGCATGTAATATGTATATAAACTTTAAATACAAAAAATTAAACATAATATAAACATAATTAATCACACACAAAATTTTAATACCACATAATTAATGAAGTATAAGGTTAACCCAAAGAATGGAAATTGGGTTAAGAATTCCCTTACCTCGGCTTAATCTTACTAATAACTTGTTTAAACATACTTATACTGGTTAAAATAGTTTTATTAATATTTTAAAGAACAATATTAATGTTTATAACACCATATATGATAATTTTATAATATTATTCAACCCATTTGTAAATAATATTTTGTTATTTCCATTGTTTTGGGTGTGTGCTTTACATGATTTTCATGGTCGGTTCATAAAGGATTTTCTTTTCGAATGGAAGAGAAACTCCATAAGTAGTATGAAATGGTGTTAAAATGTTTTACATATTATTAAATTATTCTATAAATCATGTTGTTTATATGTTATAAGTAATAATCATTAGATAAATCATTAGTGATACTTGTTTAGATCATTTTGGCGGTTCTTCAATTATCACAAACTTGTTTCATCATATACCTTTGATATTATGCATATAAGTTAATTCCATAACATAATAGAGTTTATAAAATAAAATCTACATAGTATTTTAACCATTAAATGTTTTTAAATCCATATTTGAAGGAATTAAAAGAAATTAAAGACACATCATCCACAATTTCGGTAAATCGACACATCACATACGGTGTTTTTATTATTAGAATATGAGGAAGTGGAGAGGAAGAATGATGATGACTATTTTGATAAATATGATAAAATTTATAATATATATAATACTATAGATTTTATTCATATTGTATAAGGGTATGTGTGAGAGTATAAGAAAATAAAATAATTGAAAAGAAAACACAATAAAATGAAAGAGTATTTTTACAACTTAATCTGTTCTTCTTTATATCCTTTTTCAGGCCCTTGGTTTTGGAATTTTGGTGAGACCATCATATCTTGGACGTGGGGAATATAATCTTAAAGTTCATTGGGAATAATTTAGACAATTCAAAAATCATGAGAGGTGTGAGAGAAATAGGGGGTGATGGTGGTATTTAAAGTGGAGGAGGGGAAGAGTTTTCCAATATTTTAATCATTAGTTTAATATGTTTTCCCAAGAAAATGAATAGTCTTGATTCATGTGACCTAAATAGTAATTTGAGAATGTGATTTAGAAAAAATGGTTTTTATATCATCCATGATGCTAGAAATAGGGTATTTAACTAATAATGTATATATATAGTATATTACCGTCTTTTACTATTCATCAAAAATTCAAGAATTTTAGAAAAATACCAAAAAATCACACTAACCATTTTTCAACCTCTATAATTCAAAAAAGGGACTCCATTTTTTGAGAATAATTTTCTATATATGGTTAATTTAATTTTCAGATAATATCATAATTTATTCAGAAAATAACAATTTTAAAACTACAACTCATTTTATATCACCATGAAAAATTAATCAAGATCTCATTATCTTATTTCCTTATGAAAATAAAATAACGATATGATTTAATATTCATAAGGGTCATATTACTATTCATATTGTTGTAACGTCTCGGTTCCGGGTTCCACCCAGAGGTTCCCCGTACCTGGTTGGTCACATGGCCTCAAATGCATTTCCTTGAATGTCGGAGGCTGATGACAAATAGTGAGGGCCTTGGGTGTAATAGTGTGGAAACTATGCCCTCATAGGCAGAGTAACACTATGGAAATAAAAAAAATAGTAGCAGAATTAATAATAATACCATACAACAGTAAACAACGGAATACTGAGTAAATAAATAACTTCAACAAATATATATCCATAATGATGCATGTCACAAGTATCTGGGAAAGCAACCAAACTAGTCACAATGTTGGAATAAAAGGCTAAACCAAAGTATGAAGGAAAAATAGGTAAACAACTCCAGCAGCATCACAAGCCTTAGTTGGTCCCATTCTCTCCAACTCCACAGAAATCAAGTACCTGACATAGAAGGGTGCTTTCCCTTATCTATACCTGTAGCAATATAATCTGTTTGGGCGCAAAATCATGACCAAAACACTGTGTGAGATGAATACCAGTAGGCAACCAACCAAATATATGTTCCTAATAGTCAATGAATATATATGGTAGGCAATAAGAAAAAGAAATAATGTTCAAGGAAGTACTCAAAAGTAAACAACCCTACAGTTTCAATTACATTCATTTACATTTGTCAATTAATTAACCAAAAAAAACAAGCAACCCTTTGTGATGTTCTCATAGCCTATCCCCTATGATTTAACCAATCAATCTAAAGTAACCCTCTGGGTAAGTTCTCACAGCCTAACCCATCTGGTTCAACTTATACAAGGATACAACGACCTCCTAGGTAAGCTCACACGGTCTAACCCCTATGGTCTCAAGAAAACAAAGACTCTATAAAGAAGAAAACATCATCAATTCCACATATAGTCTTTTAACAATAAACTACGAACACTCTGAGAAAGAACTCAACATCAATTCCCCCTGTGGTCACATAACGGTAACTATAGACACTCTGAGGGATCACTCAATGTTAATCTCCCATATGGTTTTGTAGTGTGATAAAGAATAATACACACTATGACGGAGCACTCAATATAAATCCCTGCTACGGTCTTCTAATGGTAACTATAGACACTCTTAGGGAGCACTTAACGTCATTACCCCCTACAGTCTCGCTACACCAGTTTCCCATAGCTTTGTGTAAAGCAATTGTGCATAACTGACGTTCATCAGCCCAAGTAAACCTAAAAGTACTACTTGGATAAATAACTACAAATAATATCACAGAATTAGAAAAAATCACTCCATCCTACTAGTCATGGAAAGAAAGTAGATTAATAGGAAAATCTAGAAAAAACAATCAATATCAAACAAAACATGGGAAAACATATCCATATCATGGTAAATAAAATTTATTTACAATCCAATATCCCAACTCAAGAAAACAAAGAATAATAGGCATTGACAAGGTTAAAATCCCTAAACTCGCAATACCCCTAACTAGGGTATTGTAAAATTTTGCACATATAATTCAAAGACTAACTATGGAAAGGCACAAACCACCTACCTCGGTGTTGTACGATCGATATAATCCGACATTGGCCCTTGAATCGGCCTAGAATGACATAGATCTACAAAAATGTCTAAAAATTTCAACTAAGGATATCTAATGAAAGAGGAGAAATCAAGGAACAAGGATCTATAAGAAGGAATAAATCTCCAAGGAGATTCTACTGCAATTGACGGTGGTTAATTCGGAGAATGGATGGCGGGTCGGTGGCTCAGAGAAGAATCTCATGTGTCGGTCGCTCCTAGACGAGACGAGTCGAGAAGAAGGGTGTTATGCCAATTAGACATGACCCCAGTCTGTTTAATAAAATAAAAATAAAAGTACATGGAGTGTATTTTAAAAGTACATAGCATGTATATGCCTTTACCAGGCCCCACTTTAGGCGGTCTCTAGGTCACCCCAGAGGACCATGTACTCGGTCGTCAAACGTCCAGTACACGGTCACCCATGGAAACCGGGTACACGGCGTGTACTCCTTAAATTTCAATAAACTCCCCTTTTTATAAAAACACCAAAAGAATAGGATTCATACCTAAAAATAAGATTTGGGTTCTTACAAACATATCCCCTTAAAAAAATGTATCCCTGAATTTCCCTAAGAAAGTGGCGAAGAAGAAAAAAAATCCTCGAACAGCTTTGGCCACTCCGATCGCACATTGGTCTCCATCTCCCAAATCCCGTCTTGTACTCTCCCATGATTCCATATTACCCATACACGAGGAACATACCAACCATGAAGAACCTACGTGCTTCGAACAAAATTATGGATAGGATGCTCCTCAAACGAGGAGTCCACCTCCAACACAACCTCATCAGGTTTAAAAACATGAGATGGGTTTGAGAAGTAATGTCATAGATGGGAAATCTGGAATATGTTATACATAGCCCGGTACCTTTTATGTAATTTCAACCAATTGGAAACCATCCCGACTCTCTCAAAAACCTCAAACAGTCCAACATATATTGGCAAAAGTCTGCCATGTCTCCTAATCCTCTTGTGTCCCAACCATGGTGTGACACGTAGAAAAACATGATCTCTAACCTTGAACTCTAGAGGTCATCTCCATCAATTAGTATAATACTTTTGTCATGATTATGTAGTATCCATATTTTTCGGAGTCAACTCTATCTACTCTATGGTATCCTGGACAAGATGAGGTCCTAGCATAGCTGCCTCTCTTACCTCCAGCCAACATAGGGGTGATCGGCATGGCCTACATTACGAAGCCTCATAAGGTTTTATATGAATAGTTTCTTGAAAAATATTATTGTAATAAAACTCAAAAAGAGTTATGCGCTTCTCCCAATAACCTTGAAAATCTAGGATGCATGCTCAAACCATGTCCTCAAGCACCTAAATCCTACACTCAGACTGGCCATCTGTCTGGGGATGGTAAGTTGTACTCAAAAGCACATGTGTACCCAACAACCTCTTTAGTCACTGCCATACCCGAGAAGTATAACATGAGTCCTTATCTGAAACAATGGAGTTTGTAACTCCATGTAACCATACAATCTCTCGGATGTACAACCTTCTCATCTCATCAACACTGAAGGTCTCCTTGATCGGTAAAAAGTGAGAAACCTTCATGAGTTTTTCAATGACAAACCATTATGTATCATTCCCTCAAGGTGACCTTGGAAAACCAATCATGAAATACATCGTGTCATCATTCCACTTCCACTCGAGAATGGGTAACTGCTGAAAAAACTCTGCTGGTAACTGATGCCCCGCCTTCAACTGCTGATTGGTGGAACACCTCATGACAAACCCAGCAACATCTCTTTTCAAATCTAGCCACCAATACTGATGGTGTAGATCTCGATACATCATGGTGACACCAGGATAAACTACCCAAACTGAGGAATGAAAGTCTCGTATCATCTAATCATGTATGTCTGCTGACACCCATACATGCCCATGAAAATGCAGGATCTCATCCTCACCTACGGTCCATCCAGGAATATGGTACTCTCTTGACACACTCTCCCGTAGATATAGGCCTTCAAAATCTGGTAGATGCCTCATTCTCACTTGATCAAGTATAGTAGAGGTAATAGCCATAGAAGAAAGAAATTTTTGCCCTATCTGTCATGAACCTCCAAATGAATCTCTAAGAACAAAGACATAAGTTTCCACTCATTGTTGGCCTCTTGAACTTCCTATATCTAATTCCTCTAGCTCAACGCATCAGCCACTACTTTTCATTTCCCAAGCGTATAGGAAATATCAAAATCAAAAGACTGAAGGTACTCAACCCACCTTCATTGTCTCAAATTCAGATCGCATTGTGTAAATATATATTTGAGACTTCTATCATTGGTGAAACCCAAAAAATTATCTCCAAAAAGATAATGTATCCAATAACGTAAGGCATGAACAACCGCATCCAACTCAAGATCATGCATCATGTAATTTCTATCATGTGGCCTCAATTACCGAGACCCATATGCAACGACTCCTTCCTCCTACATAAGAACTGCTGCTAGCCTGATACCCGATGCATAACAGTATACAGTATAGCTCTTTCCTAGGTTTAGAAATACTATTATTGATGCTAAAGTCAAACTCCCTTTCAGCTCCTAAAAGGCTGACTCACAAGAATCTAACCATAAGTACTTCGTACCCTTCCTAGTTAGGCCCGTTAATAGAACTGCTAAGTGTGAAAAGTCCTATATGAAACATATGTAGTATCCATCCAGCTCTAGAAAACTTCTTACATCAAATACGTTCATAGGATTCTCCCAGAAATCTACAGCTCTCACTTTCTCTAGGTTTACTCATACTCCTGTCTCTGAGATAACATGACCTAAGAGTGAATCCAGCCCATCCAAAAGTATCAGTTTTAGAGCTTAGCATATGACTGATGATCTCTAAGTGTACTGAAAATGATCTCAAGATGTTTGGCATGATCTTGTTGAGTGTGAGAATACACCAAGATATCATCCATGAAGTCTAACACAAAATAATCCTTGTATGGATGGAATACTCAGGTCATCAGTGCCATGAAAACTGCATGCGCGTTCGTGAGACTAAATATCATAACAATATAATTGTATAAACCATACCTGCTATAAAAAATATTTAATAGGTATATCTAATGGTCTAACGTGAAACTGGTGATAACCAGATCTCAATTCAATCTTCAAGAACACTCGGGATCCTCGAAGCTGATCAAAGAGATCATCAATCCTCGGTAAGGGATATCGGTTCTTGACTGTTAACTGGTTCAGCTTTCGACAATCCACACAAATTATGAGGGTACCTTCCACCTTCTTTGAAAACAGGACATGAAAACCCCAAGGAGAAGTGTTGGGTTAGATGAAACCCTTTGCCTGTAACTCCTCTAACTATTTATTAAGCTCTTATAAATCTGGTTTATCCATCCTATAAGGAGGAATGGATACCGGTGCCACTCCTAGAATAACCTCAATAGAAAATTCCACCTCTCACTCTAGTGGTAAACATAAAAAGACCCTTGGAAATAAATCCCTAAAACGATCGACCGCTAGAGGAATGTTCCACTATGAAGTCCCCTAGTCATCCAGATACAGACTAGCAATATGGGTTGTAACTCCTCCCAACACATGTTCCTCGGGTCCTGCTCTTCTTTCCTGGACATCCCATTCACCCATATGTTAGAAAAAACTGCCCTCTGGTGATGTGAAACTCACCCTACAGCAATAGAAATCTAAAACATCCTGAAAGGGAACTAACCAGTCCATTCCAAGAATGACATCATACTATGTAATCTCTAGGAATTAGAGGTCCCAGAAGAAGTGACACCCACCAACCTCAAGAGGAATTTCCTTGAAATTATCTATACTATCCATTATTGTCCCCAAAAGAGTTTCCAAAATCAAGAAATCAGAAAAAGTAAATATACAGAGCCTAAGGCACATCACAACAGCAAAAGATATAAAACTTTGGGAATAACCTATATGGAAAAGTTCATAAGCTAAAACTGAGGCAACTAGGATTGTACCTCGAACTATAGAGGTTCTGAGATCTTGATCCTACTGGGTCTACTACACAACAAAATTTTGTCATGTACCATGACTCGGTGACCCTTCCTGACCACCCTGAGCTGATCCACCCTGTTGTCATTCAAAGCCCGCCGACTGGCCACCACGATCATGAACTCCACTTTGCCCTGAATGGACGGAAGAACTTCAATTCCCAGACTGATGAGAAGCTAGTGGTGCTTATCTTGAACAAGGAGTCATAGAGGAACCCATGTCACCAGTTTCCAGTGAGAAAAACTAACAGTACCGCTGAAATTGGCCCATCTTATCGTAAGATTGGCACTCCACTGGGTCTCTCGGGCAATGTAGCCTCTTATGCCCGCATTTCCCACACTAGTAGCATACCACCAAGATAACTGAAGGTGTATCTCACCTACTCGGATATCCACGTGTAGACTCCCTATAGGGATTCCTACCATCTGCCAAAGAAGCATCAACTCAGGATGATGAACTTCCCTGGCACACAGCTCCATAATCCCTTAGGTTGCACTCTGTGATCAGCGCCTAGTTAACTATAGAAGATGTGTTCGTTAACCTGAAGATGTTCACTTGAGATCGGATCTCATTCCTGAGACCATCCTTGAACTTCCTCACTATGAATAACTCATCACCCCCTAGAATGGGTGTGAAGGGCCATAACTCTATGAAGCGATAATAATACTCCTTGACCAAGAGAGTACCCTGCTCCAAACTCATGAACTCTTGGGCTCGATCATCCCACAAAGTCTCCGGGTAGAAGTAATTATAGAAGGTACACTGGAACTCATCCCATGCCATAACATGTTGGCTTTCTTCCTATGAGATCACATCCCACCATATCTTGGAGGAATCTCGAAGCATATAAGTAGATAGCTTCAACATACTCTCATTGGGTGTCTTCAGATGTTCGAAGATAGATAGAATGGATTCTAACCATGACTCAGCAACCTGAGGTCCTCCATCTCCTAAGAAGGTGGGAGGATGTTGCTGCTGAAAGACCCGTGTCAACTCTTCCATAGATGGGGTAGGATGCAGTGCTCCCTGGAAGGTCTTCATAAACTTCATGAAGCCTTCTTGGAACTGTGTAGCAGCACCTGTGTCTGGTATAATAGATGGTGCCAAGACGAGCATGATGGGAGGGTCTGTTGGTAGTCCCTGATCAGCCATGTCTAGTGTCTAATCATTGACCTAAATCTGGTGTATAACCAGAGGATGTCATGGTGGAATGACTCTGTAAGGTAAATCTCACACCTTAGTTCAATATTATCAAGGAGAGAAATGTAGAAGTTCAAGAAAGGAATAGAATAATGAAAGCATTCATGTTTTTAAAAATAGGGATACATGGCTTGTATGACCCCTATACAGTGTGTTCATTTAATCCTTCATATGGGCGTGTACTCCTTCTAACCCTAGTCATGTAACACCCCATACACACAGCGTGTTCTCCCAAGACACGGTGTTTACATGAATCGTTTTTCCCCTGAACGAGTTTTTCTACATGACTAACCCACACGGTTCTCCTGGAATAAGACTACAAGGCATGTTCATGCCAGACACGACGTGTACTAAAAGGATTTCACTGACCCATGTTGTTTGTCAAATGTCTAGATACATGGTTAAAACTACCCGAAGTCTTCAAGTTTGAAACGACATTTATAAACCAGGTTTCATCCATTTGTGTCGTTAGTCACACGGGTGGACACACGGTCCCTACAACACGGCGTTTACGTCTGATACACAGCTTTTTCCACCATGGATTTCCAAACCCCATGTCTTTCCACACAACTAGTGACACAGTTAAAGACTTTAACACCCCAAGTATCCATGGTACTCTTCTCTTTGAATAATACAACAACTTTTGTTGTACGCAACTTCGAGTTCTGGCACACCATAACCAATCTAACTAGCCATTTAAACAACATTTATTAATATTAATACCCTCTTTTTGAAATTTTATAAATTTTATTTTTAAAAATGGACTTCATTTTTCGATTCGGAATATCAAAATTATCTTAGGGTGAGTTTTTGGTATTTTTCTGAAAAAATTCAATTTTTGATTAATAGTGAAAAACACTAAGTTATTGTTTAAACCCGACTATTATTTAAATAATTATTATTTTTAATTAAATTTATTTTAAAGTAAAAATAGATACATAATATCTATATTAGTTCAATTTAATTCATTTTAGTCACTTTATAATAATATTAGATATATATAAATTTTATTGAACTATTTAACTCCTTTTACCCACCTTCTAGGCACATTTAAAAATTTGCATAAAACGTAGTTTTACCGCTTCTGTGAATTGAATTTCAAAAATATGACTGACACAGTTGATATCAGTAAGTAAAATTTTGTTCAATAGGTTGAAAATATTTTTTGGTGAATAGTTACTTTTAAATTTTATTTACCATAGAAGTAAATAGGGTAATTAAAGGTAAAAATGATATTATAATTACCCTAAAACATATCCTAATTCTAATGGATAAGTTTTTTATACCAAAATCAACTCTAGTAATAAAATATGATCACTTTTGATCCACTTGTTCTAGATTGCAATTCTTATTGTTATTTTATTTAAAGAAAAGTTAAAAGAGTTAAACTCAAATTTTAATAACTAAAATATTTTTAATATAGGGTTATACATAAGATAAATTAGATTATAAATATTCATTATAAAGATAAAAATATTTCCTACATCATGGTTGTTTATTTATAGTTTTTTGACATTAAATAATTAAATTTATTTATAACACAATGATGATGATGTAATTTCCAAATTAATGAAAGATTAAAATAATTGATATTATAAATATCCAAATAAATGTAAATTGAGACATTTGATGAATTCCAGTAATTTTATAGGTTAATACAACATTTTAAAACTGATTTAATTTATTTTTTTCAAAGTAATCAAGTTTTTTTGACTTTCACAAAAACCAAATACTAAATAGTGTCAAGATTGCAAAAAAATGAGTTTTTAAAAAAAATACTATATTATTAAATGATATAATATTCATAAAAATATAAGGTTCAAATCAATAACTTATATAATGATATATATGTCATTAATGAACCACTTGGGGTTTTCTTGACATTTTATAGTAGGTTTATTAACAATGTAATATAAAAATACAAAAAAGACATTGTAAAAGTTAAACTATTTAACTAAGAGTAAAATCTAAAAGATAAGGTTAATATGGTGACTTAAACTTGTATAAAACCTATTGATTGAGAGTATTTAGACCCATCCCAATCTTATCCTTGAAATAAATCCATTTGTTCCATTATAAAACAAAAATTATTTTATAATAAAATAATATATCAAGCTTTTCCTAAAGTGACCCTAACCTTTTTTATAAAAGGGTACTTCCCCTTCTCTCAGAATCACATCTCCAAATCCATTTGGCTTGGTAAAACCCTACTAAAATATCTTCCCAACTACCCTCAACGCAACCTAGATTACTTACTTTGATCATAAATCAAACCAAGGATACCTTTTTTCAAATCAAAAAGGAAGCACCTGAAGAAGAGGTGATAATTTGATCACCCCTTTCAAGGTTCTTTTCTTCTTTCACTTCCACTTTATTTTTTGTTTCCATACCAAAATAATAACTACAATACCTTATACATACTGTGATTTTATTATAAATATGGTATAACCATATTCATTATTCTATCCATCCTATTAATGACAAAGTCACCATATGTGCGTGCGTACGGCTTACCGTCTCCACGTCGTGGTGTAGTTTGTTATTCAACACTTCGTTATTTAGATGGGTATAATAATGAGTATAATTGATGAAAATAATAAATATAACATAATAAATTATTCTTTTTATGTTATATACCATCCAATTACATACTATTTCTCCATCAATAGAATGATATTTCTGCTCGTATGAACTTACAGAATATCGTCTCCAGGAACGCAATGAGATTCATTCCCCATCGTAACCATTCGAGAAAAAATTTCATTTTATGATTTAAAATAATGTTTAAGAACTTATTATAATTTGTATATGAATCATATACATCCTATCTATAACAAACATTACTTACATAACAAATCATATAAATTAAAATAAATTAGTTAACACCTGAAACAATGATACTACTAAAATATTATTAGAAAAGAAATATTAGTAGATAATATATGATATCATATTTATGTATGTGGTTAATGTATAATTTAATAAAAATGATTAAACTATTATATAGGAGGTTAAATTACCCTCGATTAAGGAAAAGTACAAGGTAAGGGTTAATTCTTCAATCTATTTATTATCTGAGGTTTTTTTTATGAAAGTATCTAGTGGGGATTCTTTATCATCCACATCTCTGTTTCTTAAAAATGTATTTCAAAACATTTTTACTATTTCTTATAATAATTGTTAAAGTCATTTATACCCTTTTTTGAATTTTTATAAAATGTTTTGAAATAAATATTTCCTTCATTTTCCAAACAAGGTACTTTATGACCTTTTTGACAAATTAACGTAAGAATTTTTTTAACTTATATGGCAGGTGCGGCTATTTTTCGCCATTCTAACACCTTTAAATATTCCCTTAAAATATTATATGAATATTTTTAAAATAATGTTTTTTATAATTATGTGACTTTTAAATGATTTCAAAATATAAATATATATTTCTCTCAAATAGTTTCATTTCATCTATTTCAACATCCTTTGATGGATTTTACACTTGTTTGAAGTTGATTTATTGTGATAAAATATTCCATATAGTATTGAAGGTTTTGTGATATGTTTGACTGTGGATGCATTATTTTTATGCCATTCGTAGTTTATGGATAGATTATTAACATTTTTTATGCTAGTTTTTATACGAATGTTTATGTTATGTTTCAACCTTTTCATATGAGGAATGTATTGGACTTAGTAAGTGACAGGTGGAGTCCTCTATAGCTCCTCGATGCACCGGTAGGTATCATGAGATAAACTACTATCTTGGAACAAGGTCTTGACAAAATATTATTTGCAGCCTTGGCACAAGGCCTCGATTATGTGGTTATGATGTCCGGAATTATGCATTCCATCATTATGAAATTATCTATTGATATTACATGTGACTATTATACTAGTAAAATATCCCTCTGAATAAGTAAATGGAATTATTTGATTTATTTTTGCCATATTATTCTGAAGTTTAAGTTTAAAAGGCTTGTGCTTTAGTCTCATATATTGCCTTAAATTTTTATGCTTATTTATGATAGTTTCGTCTATATTGTTATCCTTATTGAGCATCTGAGATCCCCCATTTATTATGTTTTCTTTTTCCAAATATGTGAATAATTATATTATGATTAACCTATAGGGATATGCCAAAGTATATGAGTGTGTACAAAGGGGACACAATATTTTTTTATTTCATGATGTAATGTTAAACTTATGTATGTATCTAGTAATTCCAAGGCTACTAAACTAATCGATATTTTGAGACTTGATCTCTTGAGATCATGTCAATGTTATGTAACAATGCACCGACTCTGAGTAACTAGGATCGAGTCATTACAGTTGGAATCAGAGGATGTTTAGTACAAACCTTGGAAACTAGATTTATAAAAAATCTGATTAGAGAACATTACCCTAAGATATACTTTGAGGATTAGTATAGAAGAACTTACTAGAATTTTGGGAATGTAGAGATTTTGTGAATTTTCATAGAAATACATCTCTATAAGGGTACAAGTTAGTAGAGGAGGGTCTGGCATAGATGTATCTACGGGTAAAACGAAAAAAAAACTACTTTGATCTAGACTCAAACAGGAACTAGTGCATGACAATGAGCCTTGTTGCACTCTTGGTTATGAAACTCCTAGGGGATATGATTAAGATAATTCACATTTTATTTAAAATAAATTATGTAGGATTTATGACTAAATTATACATCAAAGAAAACATTTTTTTATGATTATGGATTATATGAATAAACTGTTCAATTGATGTTAGGTATTTTACTAGTTTGGAACTATGTATTGTGATTCATAAACTAATCTATTGCATTACATTGTTTATAAATGGTGCCTATTGGGAAGAATGGAAACCATATCAACACACTTAATCCATATAGGTATTTCCCTTCTACTCAAGATAATTATAGTGGATCTGGTGATGCAACTGGTGTTGAATAGCTTATAACCTTACTGGGACAACTCACTCAGGTTATGCACAATAACCTTACCTGTATAGAGAAGCTTTATCCACAACGTGGAGGATCAATGTTATACTGATTTATGAGGAAACAACCACTAAAATTCAAGGGGACTAAAAATCCATTTTTAGTTGAGCAATGCATAAGTTCCTTAGAGAAAATATTTCAAGCTTTGGAGAGTAGCGAAAGGGAAAACGTTGTCATGACAGTTTATCGCCTCACAGGAGATGCAGTTCATTAATTCCAAACACAAAGGATGATGGAGAAGTATTAAATATGGAATATAGGGAGTATAAATATCTTTTCTTAAAAAAATACTTTCCTCATGAGCATCAAGAAGATATGGAAAGATAGTTTATGAGTCTAAGGCAAAAGAAGGATAATAATATCGCAAAATATGAAGCTAACTTTACAAGGTTAGGAAGGAATGTTGTAGATTATATATCCAATGCGTAATATTTATCGATTATTTGATGGGTTAAAACCATTTCAATGTTGAGAATTAGTCTCACAATCCTTCTCATCATACAAATATATTTTCTCATGTGCTATCAAGACAGAAAAAAAAAATTGTCTAGGTTTTATGAATTTAAAGAAAAGCAAGAGAATAAGAGATCTGTTGAACACTCTATAAATAGAAATAAGGGAAAGAAGGAAATAGTTGAATTTCTATCCTACAGTAAATGTGGGAAGAAACACCCTGGTACTTTCCTGAAGATAATGGGAGTATGTTACAAGTGTGGAAAAAAAGGCCACCAAGATCGTGATTTCAAAGGGAAGAAATTGTTCGTTAATGTTGAATGCTTAAGTTGTACAAAAATGAGGAAATATAAAAATGAATGTCCTAAGCATTAAAAAAACTTACCTCAAAAAATTTGAAGGGAGCAAGGCCAAACTTATGCAATCAAAACTACAGAGGTTTAACTTCTAAATGACTTGGTGGAAGGTGCAATAATTGTTTCCTAAAATTTATCCAATGCTTTATTTGATTATGGATCATCTAATTATTTCATATCTTCCTAGTTTTCCAAGAAATTTATATATTTCCAATTTGATTTAACAACGGAGTTTTCATTCAAAACTCCTAAGGGAAGTATCATTGCAACAATGTTTTGTGAATCAGTTACCATTATGGAATATAAAAATGCTTTATCTACTGATCTCATCATCATACCCATTATTGAATCTAATATAATCCTCTATATGGATTATATTTCAGACCATGATGCGAAATTTTATTGTAAGAATAAGGACGTTACAATTTTTTATGATGATAAGAAATACCTTATCTTTAGCACAGAAACATCACCATATGATTGTCCTATTGATCCACCCCTAGTAGCTCTACTAAATTCAATTATTGGGGAGGAAGAGAGTGAGATAACTATAGGTGAGGAAAGGAATGTTCAAAAATATTATGTACCTATTGTGCAAGAATATGTTGATATGTTTCTAAAGGATTTACTTGGACATCCTCCAAAAAGAGAAATTGAGTTTTCTATTGATTTAATTCCTAGTTCAAGGCCTGTATTAATGACCCCTTATAGAATGGCCAATGTAAAATTAGTGGGACTAAAGAAAAAACTAGAGTAATTGAGTAATAAAGGATTTATTTTCCCTAGTTTTTCTCTATGGGTAGCCCATGTTCTTTTTTTAAGAAGAAATATGGATCTATGAGGTTGTGCATTGACTGTAGAGTGATCAATTCCATAACAATAAAGAACAAGTATCCCTTACCTCGCATTGATGATTTATTTGATCAACTTCATGGATATAAATATTTTTCAAAGATTGACCTTCGATCTGGATATCATTAGTTGTGTGTGAAGAAGTAAGACATTCTGAAGGCAGCATTTAGTACCAGGTAGCGGCATTACAAGTTTATAGTAATGGCTTTTGGACTGACTAATTCACGCTCTATCTTCCTGGATCTAATGAATAGAGTTTTCAAGGAATAAATTGATTAATTTTTAGTGGTATTTATTAATGATATCTTGGTATACTCCAAAATCTATGATGATCTTGAAAATCACTTGAACACTATTCTAAATACTCTTAGAAGAAATGAATAATATGGGAAGTTTAGCTGGTGTGAATTCTGGATTCAAGAGATTTCTTTTCTTGGTTATATTATCTGTGTGGATAGAATCTATTTTGATCTTTCTAAGACAAGATCAATACAAGAATGGCCAGCAACGATGATTATAACTGAGGTATGAAATTTTTATTGGTTTAGCAAGTTATTATCGGCATTTTATCCAGAATTTAGCCGAATTAGATAACCCATTAACTAAGCTCACGCATAAAGGGATTAAATTTTTTTGGACAAATGTGTGTGAAGAATGTTTTGAAGAACTAAAGAGAATATTAGTCAATGATCCTATCTTAACTCTATCATCGAAGAATGATGGGTTTGTTATTTATAACGATGATTCAAAGAAAAGACTTGGTTGTGTCCTTTTGAAGAATGATAGAGTTACTGCTTATGCATCATGAAAACAAAAATTTCTTGAAAAAACCTTTCCTACTCATGATCTTGAGTAAGCAGCTGTAATCTTTCCTCAGATGATATGGATACACTTTCTATATGGTGAAAAATGTGGGATATATACTGATCTCAAGAGTTTTAATTATATTTTCTCACAGAAATAACTCAACATGAGGTAAAGACAATGGCTTGAACTACTCAAGGATTATGATTTCACCATACACTACCACCTGAGGAATGAAAATAAAGTGGTGGATTCTTTGAGCAGAAAAGATCATTGAGTTTTGAACAAGATGAGAGTTGAAAGGGATCCTATGTTCATGTATCTAGTAAAGATGGATATGGCAATAATCATGGAAGGTGAAACATCAATACTTTTTCAAATGTTTACCAAACCATCCTTACTAGAAAGGTTAAAAAGTTCTCAAACTAATGATGAGGAGTTTCAAAAGAAAATTAATGGTGTGAATTATGGGAGATTGATTGACTTCGTATATCAAGATGGAATTTTGAAATTTGGGAATAGACATTGTTCTCCTGACGTACCTGATATAAAAAGATAATTGTTGGATGATGCTCGTAGCTCTAATTTCCCTATACACCCTAGTAGCACTAAGATGTATAGATATTTGAAGGAACATTTTTTTGGACAACATGAATAGGGATATTACTGATTTTTTTTCAAGATGTATAGTTTTTTCAATAGGTGAAAGTTAGAAGACAACATCCTAGAGGAGTCATGAAACCTCTTACCATACCGTAGTGGAAATGGGATGATATTATGATGGACTTTTTCATAGGGCTACCAAAGAATCCTAGAAGGAATGATGCAATATGGTTCATTGTTGATCGTCATAACAAGTCATCAAATTTTCTTTCTATAAGAGAAGATTTACCAGTTGAATGTTTAGAAAGACTATATATTAATTAAGTTGTAAGACTTCATGGAGTACACCTATCAATTGTTTCTAATAAGTATCCTTGTTTTACATCAATATTATTGAAAATTATTTATAAATACCTAGACACTAAAATTCGTTTGAGCACTTTCTACCACCCTCAAACTGATGGAAAATCAGAACGGACTATTCAAACCTTATAAGAAATGTTTAGATCTTGCTCACTTCACTTTCATGGTATGTGTGATCAATATTTACATCTGGTATAATTTTCATGTAATAGTAGTTTCTATTCATGTATTCAGATGGCGCCATATAAGGCATTATATGGAAAGAGTTGTCGCACACCAACCTGTTGGGATGATGTTGGTGAAAGAAAACTCGTAGGCCCATAACTAGTAGAGGAAACAATGGAAAAGGTAAATATTATACAAACCCACATAAAAGCATCTCAAAGTATGAAAAATAGCTATGCCGATAACCGAAGGAAGTATTTATAATTTCAAGTATAAGGGAATTTTTTCTAAAAGTTATCCCCATGGAAGGGTGTTATACGATTCGGTAAAAAGGGTAAATTGATTCCCAACGCATGTACTCACCTATGAGTACATTATGTGTTCCATGTATCTATGTTGGAGTTATAGCTAACTGTTTGGAAATTCCTCTAAGTCTCTCCAAATTTCATGATGTGTTCCACGTATCTCTATTGAGAAAATACATGGCTGACCCAACGCATGTACTCACCTATGAAGAAATTGAACTGGAACCCGATCTGTCTTATTGTGAAGAGCCTGTCAAGATTCTTGATACCATAGAAAAAGTGTGGATAAATCGGATGACTCGTCTAGTAAAAGTTCTACGGATAAACTATAAGATGGAAGAGGCAATGTGGGATCCCGAGTAACATATGATGACGAACCACCACAATCTTTTTATGCAGTAATATACTTGTAATTTTGAGAATGAAATTATTTTAAGGAGGGAAGAATGTAACACCGCAAGCTTCAATGGTATGCTTCTCTTTGAATAATTTAATAGCTTGTGTTGTACGCAACTTCAAGTTCTAGCAAACCACGAGCAATCAAACTAGCCGTTTAAAAAATAGTTATGAATAGTAGTACCCACTTTTTAAAATTTAATAAATTTTATTTTTCAAAATGGAATTCATTTTTGGATTCAGAATATAAAAATTATCTTAGGGTGAATTTTTAGTATTTTTTGTAAAAACAATCAATTTTTGATTAATAGTGAAAAATATTGTGTTGTTGTTTAAAAGAGAATTTTTTTTGAATATTTATTATTTCTATTTAAAATTATTTTAAAGTAAAAATAGATATATAAAACCTATATTAGTTAAAAGTAATTCATTGGAGTCATTTTATAATAAGATTAGATATATTAAATTTTATTGAACTATTTAACGTCTTTTACCCACCTTCTAGGAACATTTGAAAAATTTGCTTAAAACGTAATTTTTCTACTTCTATGAATTTAATTTCATAAATCTGAGAGATAGGGTTGATATTATTAAATAAATGTGGTTCAATAGAATGAAAATATTTTTTTCTTGAATAGTAACTTTTGAATTTTATTTACCACAGTTAAAAGTAAATAGGGCAATTAATGGTAAAAATGATATTATAATTACCCTAACACATGTTCTAATTCTATTGTATAAGTGTTTTTAGACCAAAATAAACCTTAGGTATAAAATATAATCCTCTTTTTTCCACTTGGATTAGATTAGGACATTTATTATTATTTTATTTAAAGAAGAGTTAAAAGTGTTAAATTGAGATTTTAATAACTAAACCATTTTTAATATAAGTTAATACATAAGGTAAATTAGACTATAAATATTCATTAAAAATATAAAAATATTTAATAAAAAATTGTAATTTATTTATAATTTTTAGACATTAAATAATTAATTTTATTTATGATACAATGATGATGCAGTAATTACCTTATTAATGAAAGATTAAAATAATTGTTATTATAAATATCTAAATAAATGTAAATTGAGTCTTTTGATGCATTATACTAATTTTAGAGGTTACTATTAAATGTTAATATTTATTTAATGTATTTTTTTGTAATTAATGAAGTTTTTTTGACTTATATAAAAACCAAATACTAAATAGTGTCAAAATTGACAAAAATGAGTTTTTAAAACAAATACTATATTATTAAATAATATAAAATTAATAAAAATATAAGGTTCAGCAAAAAAACTTATATAATGAGATGAATTTCATAAATTAACCACTCGGGGTTATCTTGGCATTTTATATTAATTTTATTAACCATGTAATATAAAAATACAAGAAGACGTTGTAAAAGTTGAACTATTTAACTAAGAGTTAAATATGAAAGATAAGGTTAATATGGTGACCTAAACTGGTCTAAAACCTATTTTTTAAGAGTATTTATACCCATACCCAACTTATCCTAGAAATAAATCCATTTGGATCCATTATAAACCTAAAATTAACTTATAATAAAATAATATTTCAAGTTTTTCCTATAGTAACCCTCACCTCTCTTTTAAAAGGGTACTTCCCCTGATCTCAAAATAACACCACCAAATCCATTTGGATCGGCCAAAATCAGCTCAAATATCTTCCCAAAAATTCTAAATTAAACCTAGAGGCATTACATTTATCATAAATCCAACCTAATGATCCCTTTTTATCAAATTAAAAAATAAAAACCCGAAGAAGAGGTAATAATTTGATCACCACTTTCAAAGTTCTTTTCCTCTTCTACTTCCTCTTTATTTATTGTTTCCAAAACAAAATAATAACTCCAGTACCTTCTACATAATTTTATGCTATTAAATATCATACAACCATATTCGTTATTTTATCCATCATATGAATGACAGAGTCACTGTACGTGTGTACGTACGGCTTACCGTCTCCACGTCGTGGTGTAGTTTGTTATTCAACACTTCATTATTTCTATGTGTATAATAATCAGTATAATTGATTTAAATAATAAATATAAGATGTTAATGATTTTTTATATGTAATATACCATCCAATTACATTCAAATTCACCATCAATATAACGATGTTGTCACTCGTGCGTACTTACGGATTACCGTCTCCACGAACGCGACGAGATTCATTCCTCATCGTAACCATTCAAGAATAAATTTCATTTTATGATTTTAAATAAAGGTTAATAACTTAATATCATTATTTATATGAATCAAATACATTTTATCCATAAAAAATATGACTTACATAAAAAAACATATGAATGAAAGTGAATCAGTTAACACCCGAAATGCTAAAACTACTGAAATATTGTTAACAAAGAAATATTTAAAGATCATATAAGATATAATATTTATGTATGTGGTTCTTGTATAATTTAATAAAAATTATTTAACTATTATACAAGAGGTTAAAGTACGCTTGACTAAGTAAAATTACAAGGTAAGGGTTAATTTTACAATCTCTTTATTATCTGAGTTTGTTTTTATAAAAGTATCTACTGGGACTTCTTTATCATCTACATCTGTGTTTCTTAAAAATATATTTCAAAACATTCTAACTATTTCCTAGAATATGGGTTAAATTCATTTATACCCTTGTTTTAATTTTTATATAAATTTTCTGAAGGAATCCTTCCATATTTTTCCAAACAAGGTACTTTATAACCTTTTCGAAAAATTAAGGTAAGAATGTTTTTTTAAACTTATACAGTGGGTGCGGCCATTTTTGGTCGTTATAACACCTCTGAAGCTTCCATTATAAGCTTATAAATTTTTTTTCAAAATAAATCTTTTCTTTTATAATTATTTGAATATTAAATGATTTAAAAATAGAAAGATATATTTCTTTTAAATAGTTTTGATTTCATCTATGTCAACATCCTTTGATGGATTTTACACTTGTTTAAAGTTGATTTATTATGATACAATCTTCCATATTGTATTGAAGTTTTTGTGATATGTTTGACTATGGAAGTGGTATTTCTATACCATTCATGGTTTATGGTTAAAGTATTAACATTTCATATGCTAGTTTTAATGTGAATGATTATGTTATGTTTCAACCTTTTCATATGAGGAATGCATTTCAATTAGTAAATGATGGGTTGAGCCCGCTATAGCTCCTCGATGCATCGGAAGGTCTCATGAGTCAAACTAGTGTCTTGGCATAAGGTCTTGAAAAACTATTATTTGTAATCTTTTAATGAGGCCTTTACTATGTGGTTATGATGTCCAGAATTATGCATTCTGTCATTATGAAATTAGCTATTGATATTACATGTGACTATTCGACTAGTAGAATATCCATGTGAAAAATAAATGGAATTATTTGATTCATCATTACCATATTATGTTGATGTTAAAGTTTAAAAGTCTTATGTTCTAGTCTTATACATTTCCTTAAATGTTTATGCTTATTTACGATAGTTTCCGCTATATTGTTATCCTTACTGAGCATCTGAGCTCACCCCTTTCTTATGTTTTTTTTCCAGGATGTGAAGAAGTATATTATCATTAACCTGTAGGGATTGGGCAAAGGATATGAGTGTTTTCAAAGGGGACACAATGTTGTTTTTTTTATTTCATGATTTAATGTAAACCTTATATATGTATCTATTAATTTCAAAGTCGCAAAACCAATCAGTATTTTGAGACATGATATCTTGTTATCATTACAATGTTATATAATAATGCGCTGACTTTGAGTAACTAGGGTCGGGCATTACAAAGACTACAAGGCGTGCACAAACAGTACATGGAGTGTACATATGAAAAACATTTCCTTCCCAAACAGAAGGATACATGGTGTGTATTCAGAAATACGCACCATGAATTCTGGGTTTTCTCAAACAGTAAGCCTCAGAAACTACTCCAGAACATTGAAAAACAGTGAAATAAACATTAAAGTTCCAAATTCCAATCTGTGAGGGCCCATACTCTCCAAAAATTAATTTTTTTTATCTTATATTTGTCATATACAAACATAATAGTGAAATGATCCACAAAATTCTAAACCATGAGGGCACATAACACCTCATGAACCAATGATTGGAATTCAATCAAATGAATCCTCGAACAATCTAATACCCAATCAAATAGCAGGTATTCTATCAAGTCAACTTCTACAACAGTATTCATATCTAGGAAAACATCTATCAAAACAATATTTAATCCTTATTGCTCCCTGAATGGAGTGGAAAGAATGCATTATATGTGATCTATAACAAGTTTCTATATGATGCATGAGATGTCATAACCTCATATCATTGGGTTGCAACTGAAATAGAACCTCAATATTATCAATGTTAGTTGCAAAAAACATGTGAATCACCCAATGGTGAAATAAAATCAACTATATTAATTTTAAAACTAGATAAATTGAAATATACAAGATAAATTTCCTTTTCCCTGTATATGGGTTAGCTACTCCTGAGCATAGTTTATTATCAAATACCTATTTCTTACTATCCCTTTCTATAGGCTCCAAATAGTAAGTCAAGAAGAAAAGAATTACTTCGATACCAATTTGTAATGTCCTAGTTTCGGGTGCTGCCTAGAGGTACCCCGTACCCGTTTGGTCGCCTGACGACAAGCACATTTCCCCAAATGCCAAAGGATTCCGTCTACCAGCAATGGGAATTGGATGTGATAGTGGGGAAACTATTCCATCAATAGAAGAGTACATAATAGAAATAAATAGATAATAGTAGAAGAAGCAATAATAATACCATACAACAGTAAACAATAGAAGGCTGAGTAAATAAAGAACTACAGCATATATATATATATATATCAATAATTATGCATGTCACTAGTATCTAGGAAAGAATATAAACAAGTCACAATGCTGGAATACAGTACTAAAACAAAGCACAAATGAAAAAAAAGGTAAAAACCTCTAGCAACATTGCAATCCTCGGCTTGGCCTCATGCTCTCCATGTCCACAGCAATCAAGTACCTAAAGTAGAAGGGTGCTTTCCCTTATCTATATCTGCAGTAATATAATCTGTTTGGGCCTAAAAGCATGACCCAAACTGGGTGTGAGACGAAACCCAATAGGTAGCCACCTAAAGTTCTCTTCCTAATAGTTAGTGAATATAAATAGAAGGCAATAAGAAAAGGAAGTAATGAACAAGGAAGTACTCAAAATTAATTAGTCCTAAAGTTTCAATTACATTGATTTACATTTGTCAATTAACCAACAAAACAAAAACAAAAAGCAACCCTCTGGGAATTTCTCATAGACTATCCCCTCTGGTCCAACCAATCAATCTCAAGTAACCCTCTAGGTATGTTTTCATAGCCTAACCCCTCTGGTTCAACTTATACAAGCATATAACGACCTCTTGGGTAAGCTCACATGGTCTAACCCCTTTGGTGTCAAGAAAAAAAGAAGCTTTGAGGAAGCAATCGCCATAAATTCCCCCTATAGTCTTTTAAAAATAAACTATAAACACTCTAAGGAAGCACTCAATGTCAATTCCCCATGTGGTCTCGTAACGGAAACTATAGACACTCTGAAAGAGCACTCACTATCAATCCCCTCTATAGTCTCGCAACGTGATAAAGAATAATAGACACTCTGAGAGGGAACTCAATGTTAATCCCCCATATGGTCTCACAATAGTAACTATAGACAGTCTTAGGGAGCACTCAACATCAATCCCCCTTATGGTATCGCTACACCAGGTTCCCACATCCTTGTCTAATGAAATCGTGCACAACCTACATTCAGCATCCCATGTAACCCTAAAAGTACAACGTGGATAAATAGCTAAAAATTATATCACATCATCAGATAAAATCCCTCCATCCAAGCAATACTAGGAAAAAACATACTCTCTCAGGAAGCACTTACCGTCAATTCCCCCTATAGATTTTTAACAATAAACTATAAACACTCTAAGGAAGAACTCAATGTCAATTCCCTTGTGGTCTCATAATAGTAACTATAGAAACTCTGAGGGATCATTCAATGTCAATCCCCCCTATGGACTCACAGTGTGATAAAGAATAATAGACACTCTAAGGGAGATCTCAATGTCAATCCCCACTATGGTCTTGTAATGGTAACTGTAGACACTCTAAGGGAGCACTCAATATCAATCCCCCTTATGGTCTCGCTACACCAGGTTACCACAGCCCTATGTAAATAAATCATTCACAACATACGTTCATCAGCCCAAGTAACCCTAAAAGTACTACTTGGCTAAATAACTACAATTCATAACACAACATCAGATAAAATCACTCCATCCTAACAATACTAGCCATGGAAAGAAAGAATCCTAATAGGAAAATATAGAATAAATAATCAATATCAAAAAAAACATGGTACAACACATCCTTAGCATGGAAAATAAACCCTATTCACAATCCAATATCCCTACTCAAGAAAACAAAGCATAACAAGAATTAACAGGGTTAAAATCCCTAAACATGCAATACACCTAACCAGGGTATTGGGAAATTTTTCATATATAATTCCAAGACTAACTACAGAAAGGCCCAAACCACTAACATCAGTGTTTTATGATTGATATACTCTGAAATCGGCCCTTCAATCATCCTAGAATGACATAGATCTACAAAAACATCTAAAACGTTCAACTAATGATATCTCACAAAAGAGGTTGAATCAATGAACATGGCTCTAGAAGAAGGAATAACTCATCATGGTGATTCCAACGCAATCGACGGTGGTTGATTCAAATAACAGACGGTAGGTCGGGGGATTGGAAAAGAATCGCCAGCTTCGATCGCTCCTGGACAAGATGAGCCAAGAAGAAGGGTGTTCTCCCAATTAGACGTGACCCCAGTCCGTTTAATCAAATAAAAAGAAAATTACATAGGGTTTACTTTAAAAGTACATGGAGTTTATATGTTTTTACTTGACCCCGCTTTAGGAGGTCTCTAGGTCACCCCCACACAGTCATGTACTCAAACGTCACACAGCCAATACACGGTCACCCGTGGAAACTGGGTACACGGCGTGCACTTCAAAGTACACGGCGTGTACTCCTTAAATTTCCAGACACCCCCCTTTATCTCAAAAACACCAGTAGAACAAAATTCATATCTTAAATGAAGATCTGGGTTCTTACCATTACTATTCATAAATGTTTGTTATTATTCACCAAAAAACAATTTTGTTCTATCATACTCCACAAACCTACTGATCACAACCGTATGTGTCTGATTTTTGTAATTCAAATAAAAAATGTGGCAAAATTATTTTTAAGGACTAGTTTATAAATATATCCTTAACAAAATTCATTATGTAGAGATTTAGGGTTTCATGAATTTCAATTTATTTTTAACACCTTGGGTGTTATATTCTCCCCAACTTCTAGAAATTGCATCCTCAGAATTTTATTTACTTATTAAAAAAGTGAGGGTACATTTACCTCATAGAATTTTCATATTCCCATGTTGTTTCATCAACAATTTGGTTTCTCTAAAAACCATTTACCTAGTGTATTAACTTATTCTACAATACTTGTCATCTTCTATCAAGAATCTGAATAAGTTTCTCTTCATAAGAAAGGTTATCTTCCAACTGAACTACTTCTGGCCTCAAAACATGAGATGAATTTAGCACAAAATTTCTCAACATCAAAACATGAAAAAATTGTGTACCTAAGATAAACTGATAAAAAAATCTACTCTGTAGGCAATCGTTCTAACTTTATCTGAGATTTCATAAGGTCCAATGAACTGTGGACTAAAATTCCCTTTCTTACCAAAATGCTTAACACTTTTCCATGGTGATATTTTAAGAAAAACAAGATCACCTACCTCAAAAATAAGTCATTCCTATTATTATCTTCATAATTTTTATTCCTTCTCTAAGTTGTCCCCATGTGTTGCTTGATCATCTTCACTTTCCCAGCCACTTCCTCTCATAATTTTTTTCATGTCAAATTTCTTTCCCTAACTTCATCATAAAAAGATGGAGTTAGAAACTATTCTCATACAATGCATCCAATGGTGACATATGTATACTGGAATGAAAACTGTTATTATAAGAAAATTCCACTCAAGAAATATGTTAAAATAAACTTCCTTGGTATTTCATTGAATAAGATAGAATCATATCCTCCAAAGTTGGAATTTTTCATTCTGACTACCCATCTGATTGAGGATGAAAATTTGTACTGATATTTAATTCTACTCCCAATGACTTCTGATGGCCTTTCCAAAAGTTAAAAGTGAAATTGGGATCACGGTCAGAAACAATAGAAATATAAATTCCATGTAACCTAAAAATATCTTTGAAATACAATCAAGAAAGATAATCCAAAGACATATTATCTTGAATAGGAAGGAAATGAGTAGATTTAGTCAGTTGATCAACAATAAACCAGATTGCATTGTGATTACAAGAAGACTTTGGTATCCCCACAATGAAGTCCATGGATATATTTTCCCATTTCTACTCTAGCACTAGTAATGTCTGAAGCATACCCTTCATTAATTTCCGCTCTTCATTGACCTATTGACATGTCAAACATTTCACCATAAAATCTGCAATATCTCTTTTAATTCCATCCCACCAATAATACTCTTGAAGGTATTTGTACTTCTTTGTGTTTCCTGGATAAACTGAAAATAGAGAACTATGAGCTTCACACAACAATTCTCTATTCAGTTGGTAATAAAAAACCACACACAATCTTTTTCCCAATCTAAAAATACAATCTTAATCAACGTTAAATTATGAAAACTTACCCATTTTAACCAATTATACATTTTTCTAAAACTCATTGTCTATCTTTTGTGCTTGCTTAATTATATCTGAAAAAGATGATAGCACTGAAACCTGAAACAAAATAATAAAAATTCCTAAACTAAAAACTTCCAAGACAAAATTCATCAAATCATTAATCAAAGGGTATTTATCTAGTCATAACATAGTTAATGATGCATGATCTTTTTTATTCAAGGCATCGAGAAATGTTTTTGTTTTTTCGAGATTGTAATTGATCATGAAATCATAATCTTTTATCAATTTAATCCATATTATTTGCCTCATGTTTAATTCCATTTTATTGAATATATACTTCATAATTTTGTGGTTATTATATATTTCACATTTGGTTCCATATAAATGATGCCTCCATATTTTTCAAGAAAAAAATCATTTCTATTAATTCCAAATAATGTGTGGGGTAATTTAACTCATTAGGTTTTAGTTTTCTTAAGGTATAATAAATTACCTAATCATTCTATATTAGATCAAAACCAAGTCCCTTTAATGAATCATCACTGTAGATGAAAAATTCACCATTTATAGAAGGTAGGGTCAGAACTAGATCATTCAACAATCTTCATTTCATTTCTTTAAAAAACCATCTCATTATTTTTTCTAGATTAATTTAACACATTTTCAAGTTAACTTAGTTAGTGGACTATATAATCATTAATCTTTTTCAAAAAACCTCTGGTAATATCCTACTAAACAAAGAAAACTAAAAATCTCAGTTATATTTGTGGGTCTTTACCATTCTTCAAAAACTTTCATTTTAACAAAATCAACAGTCATACCATCTTTAGAAACACTATGACTAAAGAAATAAATTTGTTTCCACCAAAATTCACACTTTCTAAATTTTCCAGACAGGTAGTTTTCTTTTATGGTTTTTAAAAAACCCTTAGATGTTTTTCATGATTCTATTTTCTTATATAATATATCATAATGTCATCAATAAACACAACCAAAAACTTATCCAATAACTCATGAAATAATCTATTCATAAGATCCATGATATTGTAGGTGCATTAGTTAACCCAAATGGAATACCAATAAATTCATAATGACCATATCTAGTTAAAAAAGATATTTTTGTAATTTCATCATCCTTCATCTTTAGCTGATGGTACCTAGATCTCAAGTCAATCTTGGAAAATACTGAGCACCCTAGAGCTGATCAAACAAGTAATTGATGTGAGGAAAAGGATACATATTATTAACAGTAATGTTATTCAAAGCTCTATAATCAATGAAAAGTCTCATTGTACCATATTTTTTTTAATGAACAAAATAGGATCTCCCCATTGTGAAGTGCTAGGATGAATGAAGCCTTTACTAAGAAACTCATGCAACTGAATTTTCAATTCAAGAAGTTCCATTTGAGAAATTAAATAACGGGTCTTTGAAATTAGCTTATCATCAATAACTAATTAAATTATCAATTCAACTTCCTAATCAGGTATAACACTACGTAACTCATTCGGAAAAACATTAAGGTATTCATTTACCATTGGAACATCATTAATCTGAATTGTTCTCTTATTTTCAACAATATGAGTAAGATATGTTTTATTTCCATATTTCAACAGTTTATCAGATTTCTGATATTTTATCAATTTTATTGGTCCGTTCTTGTATAAAAACTGAAACTCTTTCTGAAAAATAACTTCTTTATCTCTATAATTATTACTATAAGGATAAACAAAAATCCAATCCATTCCCAAAATGACATCAAACTATACTTAGGGAAAGATAACATGGTTAGCAAGTAATGTATTTCCATTGATAAAAATAAGAAGATTCTTAAAGTTCCATTTTTTTGTAACATTTCCACCTAGTGTTTTAACTATAAGTTCCAGTCTCATTTCTTGAGGTGAAATTTCCAATTTACTAGAAAATTTCTCAGAAATACCCCGTATTAAACAAGACATTAGAAAAATCAGATTAAACAAACAAAGTACCTGGTACCACTTTATTGGATGTCCTGACATCTGCTGACATAGTCATAAAGGATCTCACTACACCTTTTTTCTTAAATTCTTGCTACTTCTCATCATTCATATCTTTATTTTGGTAGTTATTTTCATAATGAACCAACTCGCCACATTTAAAACACTTTACAGTTTTCTTATCAGGATTAGCCTTACGATCATTTTTATTATAATCTCAGGATATGTGTTCAAACTTTCTAAATTGAAAACACTTCCAAGTTTTTGTAAGGCATTCCCCAGGGCACTTTTTACCACACTTTTCAGAAACTGGAAACTAAACTTTCTTACCATCAGATTAATATTATTCATTCCTACACATCGCTTTCCATCTAGACCTCTTCTTCCCTTTGTTCTCAAGGTACACATGATCATCATCAAACTCCATTTCTTCCCTCTTAGCACAATGGACAATTTTATGATAACTTTTGAATTCTCAGGTGGCCAATTCCCATCAGTATCTTGGCTGTAATCCTGAGTAAAAGTGATTAATTTTTCTATCGAGATCCCGAATAAGATTTGGATCATACCATGCCAGTCAGGTGAATTTTTCATCATACACATCCACTAAATCTTCTTCCTTCTTCTCAATTCAAGTAATTTCTTCTCTATCCTATTTCGAACCACCTTAGGAAAATATTTTTCAAGGAAAATACTTTTATATTTATTTTACTCTATGGTTTAAATCTCCCATCTATCCCTAATATTCTTGAATATTGACCACAAATTATCATCTTCACCTGAAAACAACAAATTTAAAGACTAACCTTATAATTATCTAAACATCTCATAACATAGAATATCTTTTCAAGGTATTTAATCCGTCCTTCAGCTACTACTGGGTTAGATGGTCCACTGAAAGTAAGAGGGTGTTGCCTCATAAAATGTTCCATTATCATCATATTCTTTGGTGGTAGCTCTAGTTGTTCTCTTTCATGGATTACACCACCATTTATTACTTGTATAATCTAATCCATTACTATAATAAGCTTCCCAGTTCCAATTCCCATCATTCCCTGTTGCAGATTTGAAAAGTTATCAACCTCTCAGTTCATTCCAACTTTAGCATCCCTATTTATTATGCGAAGAACCATTATGAACAAACATATCTTAAATGATGAAACATGGTAATCCTTAAAAGATAAACCATTTAAACCTCAAAATATGGTAAAAAACATTTATGGTATTATATTAACAAAATCAAAACCCTTAATGTTATCTAAACCTTTCTCTGATACAAACTATAAGGACCTAGACTTAAACATTGCATAATCTAGATATTTCAAATAGATTTCACTTATTTAAATTTCCAAATACCTTTTTTGGATTAGAGTTTTATAAATTTAGAAAATAAATCATACATTTCACCCATAGGCATACAAAGTGGGTACCATTAAAACAGTATCCATATCTTCCAAAAAAATTAACATAAAACAACATCATGATTTCTTTGACAAAACTTCATAACATTTAACTTGACTTCATTTTTTTTCTTACACATCCTTATAACCTATGAAAAAACATTTAAAAACATGGGATGATAATAAAAATCTTATTAAGGGATATAAAAATAAGGAAATAATCCATTAGTCCATGAATACTTATATACATATGAAATCATTTCCACAAAGACATACTTCTCAGCCATATATACTTACTTTGTGAACATGAGATTTACATAAAACATTAAAAAACATATATATAACCATAAGGGTATCTTGGGTAATTACATAATTATATCATAAGCATCGTGGCAAGCTTATGATTTGTAACCCTCATGGCTACCTAACAATGCAACCCTCATAGCTACCTTATGGTGTAACCATCGCAGTCACCCTTGGAGTAACCATACTAACAACCTTAAACATACACATAACCAATGAATTGGAGGGAGATATAGGTCCCACAAATCATCATAAATAATTCAAAGTAACCAGAACATTATCATACAACATGAATAATTGCATAAGAACATTTCTTTTGAATTTTGTAAAACAGAGTTTTAAAATAGGATTTTAAAAGAAAAGCCCCTTACAAATATCATATAATTGAACTGAGACTTAATAGGGTGGATTGAATATATATATATATATTATAAATAAACATAATTAAAAATAATATAAACAAAATTCATCACATAAATAATTTTAATACCACATGATTAATGAAGTAGATGGTTAACCCAAAAAATGGAAATTGGGTTTAAAATCCCCTTATCTCGGGGTTTTATTACTTCAAATATGTTTAAACCTTCCATATAATGATCAGAAGAGTCTTATTAATATTTTAAAGAAACATATTAATTTTTATAACATATTATATTATCATTTTATAACATCATTCGACCCATTTATAAATATTATTCTGTTATTTCCATTGTTTTCGGTGCGTGCTTTACCTGATTTCCATGGTCGGTTCGTAAAGGATTTTATTATCTAAAGAAATAAAAACTAAAGAAGTGGAATGAAATAGTGTTAATATGTTTTCCAACATATTAAATGATTCCATAAATCATTTTGGTTATATGTTATGAGAATGAATCATTAGATAAATCATTAGTGATACTCATTTAAATCATTTTGGCGGTTCATTGATTATCACAAACTTGTTTCATCATATACCTTTAATATTATGCATATAATTTAATTCAAAATCATAAGATAGGTCCAAAAATACACTTTAAAACCCGTTTTTACCAATAAAATTGTTTTACACTATAGTTTAAGTAAGTAAATGACATTGAAGACACGTCATCCATGATGTCAGTAAATCAACACATCACAGTCTATGTTTTTATTATTAGAATATGAGGAAGGGGATATGAAGAATGATGATGAATTCTTCCATAAACATGATAAATATAAAGAATATATATAATAATAGATATTTAATTTCTCTTGGATAAGGGGAGGTGAATAGAGTATAAGAAAAAAAAATTGAAAATAAAACACAAGAAAATGAAAGCGGATTTTTACCTCTTGTTCTCTTCTCCTTGAGATCCTCCTTAAGGCCCTTGGTTTTGGCCTTTTGGTGAGACTAGTACGTCTCGGATGTGGGGAAGAGCCTTGGAAAGGGTATTTACTATAATTTAGACAATTTACAAATCTTGAGAGGTGTGAGCGGAGGAGGGGTGATGGTGGTATTTATAGTGGAGGGGAGAAAGGGTTTTCTATTATTATAATCATTAGTTGAATATTTTTTCTAAAGAATATAAATAGTATTGATTCATGTGACCCAAATAGTAATTTGAGCCTGTGAGTTCGAACCAAGGGTGATTACATTATCCATGATGCTAGTAATATCTTATTTAACTGATAATGTATATATACGGTATATTACCATATTTTACTATTCATCCAAAATTCAAGAATTTCATAAAAATCCAAAAAATTCACCATAACCATTTTTTTATGTTTATAATTCAAAAATGAACTCCATTTTTTGTAAATAATTCTCTAAATATGATTAATTTATTTTTAAATAAAATAATAATTTATTCAAAATATAATAATTTTTAAACTATAACTCAGTTTATATCACCTTAAAATTTTAATCAAGATCTCATTATCTTATATCCTTAATAATATATAACAATAATATGATTTAATTTTAATAAATTTCAAATAACTATTCATATTACTATTCATAAGGGTATGTTACTATTCACCAAATAAATAATTTGGTTCTATTGGACTCTTAAAACCTACTGATCACAGCCGTAGATGTCCTTTTTTCAAAATTCAAATCATATAAGTGAAAAAATTATGTTTAACTTATATTTTATAACAATAAACATAAAAAATCATTATGTACAGATTCATTGTTTCATGCATTTCAATTTATTTTAGAAACCTTAGGGTGTTACAGCATGGAAACCCACAAAGCATTCTTTTCCAAACCACTGTCTATGAAGAATCATCACCATGAACTTCATGGAATCCCATGAATAACTGTTCTTCTAAAAACCGCTATCTATGAATCACCAACATCACGAATTACATAAAAATATATAAATCACTCTTCTTCTACGAACCACTATTCACAAAGCATCATCACCATGAACTACATGGAAACCTGTGAAGTAATATTTATCTGTGAACCACTATCCACAAATTTCATGTAATTTTAGTGTATAAATTCTCTTAGCAAATAATTTTAGTAAAGAACCGCGCATAACATTTCATTTTAGCATTGAAAGTCCCTTAGAATAGCATTTCATCAAAGAAAATCCCATTCAGTATGCTTCTTAAATATATATTGAACATATAGTAGGCTAAATTGTTCCAACAATATCTCATCATTATAGGACAGAATCTATGTAAAATAGCATATTGTGGCATCACTTTATGGATGTTTAGCGTACTAGGCATGGGCATATCAATTGTGTTCTATTAACCTTCTTTTCTTTTCAACTAAATGTACCTCAAATAGTCAACTGAATTTTTTCTATTCACATCATATGAATATGGAATAACATCTATGTCAAATAAAGTAATGTGGAATCACTTTATTAATTTTTAGTGAATTGTTTCATTTTTATCTTCAAACTGTATACCTTCATTTTACTTGAAGCCTCATTCACAAACTCAACTTCACAAACTATTTTTCTAGTTTTCAGAAATCCATACTAATCTAATTTCTATAATAACAATTAGATTTAGATGATCCTTCATGGAACCTAACGTCAAACATAATCATTCAACATGAAAACCCAAAGATAATACCTCATGCCAAATATAGGGATATTACATGGTCTTCATGTAAAATCCACATGAAAAGTAATATATTCACAACCATCAACAATCATCCTATTGCAGACAATGTGTCACTTTTGACACAATCCATTGAGCTTTAAGATCATTTCCAAAATCATCACAGCTTATTCTTATTCCATATATATATATATATATATATATATATATTCATGTCCATCTTCTATAACACTTTTTCTTCACTTCATGAAAATAAACATTTGCATGGAATTCCACCTGTTGTATAAAATTATTCTTTTCCATCAACACTTTTCTTTAATTACTTTTAATATCATCATAATAATAATCACATTTAACAAAGATAATTTCTCAAGCATGGCATTCAATTTCATCAAGTGAGACCATAACAATTCCCTATAAATAACCTCTCCAAGAATCATCAACTCCTCATCTAATTCTTCTACATATATTGACTTTATGATATACTAACAAAAAATACAACATTAATCACGAACTTGTCCTCTTAAATCTACCCTTTTTTATTTGTTTTCACAACAAATTTACTTTATAATGTCAATATTTTCTACCCCTTATTGACAATAAATGAAAAGGGTAAGTGTTGTATCTTCGCATCTCATATTTCTCTAAAAAACATGATCTTCCCCAAAATATGATAAATTATTGATCACTTATATGAGAATAATGATCTCACATGATTCTCTTATAAGATAGCATTTATTTAATCAAATCTAAGTCTATATGAGCTAACCCAGTGTAGAAAACAAGGGGGATTCATCCAAGGTTGTCTAAGTTGTCCATAAATACCATGCATGTGAAATCATGCTTAGAAATCCTAAAATCCCATTATAGGGTTTGGAAATAATCAAATTCATCAATGAAATACTATATCTTGTATATACTTCAACAAAAACATTATAAATTTCACGTGAAAATGATATAGATCCCCCTTTTTCTTATCTGGAAATCAATAAAACACTCTCCATTAACTGATATGACTAATATAATTAATAACGAGGGATGAAATTTTGATTGGAATACCACAAATTCAAACTTATTAGGGTATTTATAAGTTTAAAATTCACTATATAATGAATATTTAAAAGCTTCATCTCATCAATGCTCCCCGTCAAATGATGCACACTTTTCATCCTTTTCATAGAAGTCAGTAAACTCAATGTAGTAAAATATTGTCGTGTTTTCCAGAAGTGGTAGCCTAAAATATCTACTTTAATTACCTGTATTTTTAGTTTAAAAACACACAAATATATAAGGAAATAAGTAGGGTTTACTTGCTCCTAAATTTGAACAGTAATGTTGAGATGCTTTTCTCAAAAAAGTTTCTCTTCCTTCTCAAGTATTTATGCTTCTACATCTAATTTTACAATCTAATTTATCCATTGGTAAGATGGATTTTATAAAGCCTATCATTTCATTATGTGATCTGGTTTTTATTTCTTTATCCATCATGGCATATAAATCTTTTGATGCAAGATTCATTCTCTTCAAGAATTCTTCTTGTGTAGGAAATGTGGTTAAGCATCCACTTATGTTATGTATATATTTCTTAAATCTCCCACATAGAACATTCTAAACAAGTGGTTTTTCTTCTGATGATAACATTTCATTAAATTATCCTTCTATATGTGGAATATTTATTTTACCTTTAGCATGATCTTTGGATTTTACTTATTTTAACGATATATATTTCTTCAAATCAGATAGAAAAATCACAATAATATCTTTGGGACTATTGATAGCTTATTTGGAGTTTCCAAATGGCTTCACATGAGTTCCTTTATTCATATCATTATTCTGAGTTGTAGCACTCATTTTTATCTTCATGGACTTCATTTGTTTTTTTGTCTTTATTATGTATAGAGTCCAAGGATGAATTTTATTGAAACTTCTTGTGACTAATCTAGTTTACATAATTTCTATTTTCTACTAATTTTGTCACTTCTTTCTTGTAACACCCCAATATTTCATAGTAATTTATTTTCTTATATTCAATAACTTGTGCTACACGCAACACCGAGTTCGAGCGCACCACGACTTAACAAACTAGCCATTCAAAAGATGTTATGAATAGTATTAACTGAATTTTGAATTTTATATACTCCATATAATTTTAGAATCCATATTATGTGTTTCTTAGACATAATATAAGAAAAAATTCATTTTTTCAGATAAAAGAAGTATTTTTCAAAAAAAAATGAAATTTTACCACCTTTTAATAGAAACCCTTTTTAAAACCAATATTTGACAATTTTATATATTCAATTTAATGAAATTAAATTATTCTTTAGAATTGGGACATGAAAATTTATTTTGGATAAATTTTTGGTACTTTTCTAACAACTTTTATATTTTGATGAATACTGAAAAATAATAAATTTTAATAGATAACAACTTTTTTTTAATTGAAACAATTTGTTTTGTTAAATTAAGTATTATAATGGTTTGTAAGTATAATTAGATTATATTTTTATCATTTAATACAGTGTAGGTGATTATAAGTAATTTCACAATAAAATTTGACATAAAGACATGTCAATCTTTTGATAGTTTTTTAATTTTTAGAAAAACCCTCGTTTCGATTTTGAAAATGGGAATTAATTTTAAATTAATTAATGAAACTTCTACTTTTTTAATTTGGTAAAATAGAATTCATTTTTGAATTCCGAATATAAAAATTATCTTAGGGTAATTTTTTGGTATTTTTCTGAAAACATTCAATATTTGATGAATATTGAAAAACATTGCATCATAGTTTAAAACTGACTTTTTATTTAAATAATTATTTATTTTATTTAAATTTATTTTATGTCAAAATAGATTTATAATACCTATATAAGTTCAATTTAATTCATTTGATTCGTTTTATAATAAAATTAGATGTATAAAATTTTGTTGAACTTTTTACCGTCTTTTACCCACCTCCTAGGAGCATTTACAAATTCACATAATACTTAATTTTACCGCTTCTATCAGTGGAATTTCAAAGATCCGAGAGACACGGTTGATATCAGTAAGAAAAATTTAGTTCAACAATATGAAAATAATTTTTGGTGAATAGTAACTTTTTACTTTTATTTACCACGGTTAAAAGTAAATAGGTTAATTAAGGGTAAACATATTATCATAATTACCACAAAACATGTCATAATTATATTTGATAAGTTTAATTAGACCAAAAAAACCTTAGGAATAAAATATGATCCTTTAGGTCCACTTGGATTAGATTAGGACAATTATTATTATTTTATTTAAAGAAGAGTTAAAAGAGTTAAATTCAATGATTAATAAATAAAATATTTTAAATATAGGGTTACACACAATATAAATTCAACTATAAATATTAACTGTAAATATAAAAATATTTACTACATAATGGTATTTTATTATAATTTTTAGACATTAAATAATTAAATTTATTTATGAAACAATGATGATGCAGTAATTACCTAATTAATGCAATATTAAAATAATTGATATTATACATATCAAAATTAGTATAATTTGAGACTTTTTATGAATTCCATTAATTTTATAGGTTAATATGACATGTTAGGGTTGGTTAGATGAATTGTTTTCAAAGTAATAATGTCTTCTTGAATTTAGAAAACACAAAACACCAAATTGTGTCAAAATTGACATAAATGTGTTTTTAAAACAAATATTATATTATTAATTGATATTATATTCCTAAAAATATAAGTTTCGGCCAAAAGACCTATATAATGATAGGTGTATAATTAATTAACCACTTGGTGTTCTCTTATAAGTTTATAGTAAGTTTATTAACTATATAATATAAAAATACAAAGAGACATGGTAAATGTTAAACTATTTAACTAAGAGTTAAATCTAAAACATAAATTTAATATAGTGACCCAAACCTGTATAAAACCTATTGGTTGAGTGGTTTTTGACCCATCCCCACCTTATAATTAAAATAATTCATTTTGGAGCTATTATAAACCGAAAATGATTTTATTATAAAATAATATTTCTAGCTTTTCATAAGGTGCC
This sequence comes from Viscum album, assembly GCA_963277665.1. Taxonomy (NCBI): domain Eukaryota; kingdom Viridiplantae; phylum Streptophyta; class Magnoliopsida; order Santalales; family Viscaceae; genus Viscum; species Viscum album. The sequence goes on along the minus strand of OY728160.1, from coordinate 565,460,709 downwards.
CCTCACCCCTCTTATAAAAGGGCGCTCCCCCTTCTCTCTAATTCACACCTTCAAATCCATTAGGCTCGCCCAACCCCTGCCCAAATATCCTCCCAACTCTCCTCCCTTAATCCTAGAGGCATTAATTTAGTCATAAATCCAGCCTAAGGATCCCTTTTGATCAAATCAAAAGAAAGAACCCGAAGAAGAGGTAAATATTTCATCACCTCTTTCAACTTCCTTTCTTCTTCCAATTCCTCTTTATTTATTGTTTACATTATAAAATAATAACTCCAGTATCTTCTATATAATTTTATGTTATTATAAATATGGTACAACCATATTAATTATTCTATCCATCCTTTGAATTAAATTTCACCATACATACGTACGTGCGGCTTACCGTCTCCACGTCGTGGTGTAGTTGTTATTCAATACATTATTATTTAGATGTGTATAATAATGATGTATAATTGGTGTAAATAATAAATATAATATGATAATTATTTTTTATATATGATATAACATCCAATTATATATGATTTTAATATTAAAAAAATGATATTGTCGCTCGTGCGTACGTACGGATTCCCGTCTCCACGAACGCGATGAGATTCATTACCCATCGTATACATTCAAGAATAATTTTCATTTTATGATTAAAAATAATGTTTATACTTGATATAATTATGTATATGAATAATATACAACCCATACATAACAAATATGACTCACATAACAAAGAATATAAAGGAAAACGAATCAGTTAACTCCCGAAAATATGAAACTACTAAAATATTATTAACAAAGCAATATTAAAGGATAATATATCATATCATATTTATGTATATATTTATTTAATAATTTAATAAAAATTATTTAACTATTATAAATGATGTTAACATACCCTTGACCAAAGAAAAGTACAAGGTAGGGGGTTTTTATTTCACTTTTATTCCTGGGAGATTCATGTTATATTTACCACTGCTACCTTTTATGTGGTATATGTACTACCCATGATTGTATTATTTGTGTAATATACATTAATTTATGGGTATTTACATCATAATTGAATGATCCTTCTTTCAAGGGGTGTATGTTTCATAATTTACCAAATCGATAAGGTAATTTCAAATTTCACTTTCCACTCATTTGGTTTTACGGAAACTTCATTGATTAATTTACCCCAAGATTATGTGTGAAATCACTATTTATTTAATTATGTAGTAATTTCCACTTCACTTTGAACGTATATAATTTTTAAATACATAATCACTCCATTTATAAATTCTAAATTCATCTATATAAACTTGATAAGATTAATTTTAACTCAAATTATATTCATTGAGTTAAGCATCCAAGTCATCGGTGTTGTTTTTACAAGAATATGTGTAAATGTCCTCTAATTTATTTACACTAAATATCCAATCATATTGAGTGTATTTATATTTCATACACATGATTATTTCATGGATTTATCCTCAACCTAAGGATACGATCTTTATAAAGGAATTCATCCCATCTTACATTCCATTGAGACTTCTTTGTTTTTATGCTCCAATCCACTTTTATTTGGTTTATATACTATACTTTGACATAGTATATCATGAATCCCTTTATTATTATGATATTATAAAGTTTTTATTACCTCAATTATTTTTATTGAATCGTATTTCATTTGGTTAGAAACTCTAACTAAAATATCATTTTAAATGTTTGAAAAATTTATTCTTCTAAATCATTCTGATTAATGTCCCAGTTTTAAAAATGGTTTCAAGGTTTTATTTATATGGACATTAATATTTTATGATTAAAAATTTCTTTTAAAATTTTCAATGTGATATGGGAAACTTTGATTCAAAAATATATTTTAAACAACTTTTTGATAAATAGTTAGACTTTTAAATGTTTTAAAGAAAAGGGGGGATATTTTCCTCAAATAGTTTTGCTGATTAACTTCATCTATTTCAATATCCGTCATTATTCTCGATTGAGGTTGATTTATTATAATAAAATCTTCAATATTGTATTGAATGAGTTGTGTTTGAATTTGGGTGTGTTATTTTTATACCATTCATTGTTTATGGATAAAGTATTGAGATTTTCTATGCTAGTTTTAATACAAATGTTTGTGTTATGTTTAAACCTTTTCAAATGAGGAATGCATTGAACATAATAAGTGATGGGTGGAGCCCGCTATAGCTCCTCGATGCATCAGTAGGTCTCATGAGGAAACCTAGTGTCTTGGCATAAGGCCTTAAAAAATCTTATTTTTAGTCTTTGAACAAGGCCTTAACTATGTGGTTATGAAGTCTAGCATTATGCATTACATCATTATGAAAGTGGCTATTGATATTGCATGTGATTATTCGACTAGTCGAATATCCATGTGAATAAGTAAATGGAATTATTTTATTTTATCTTTTCCATATTATGATGAAGTTCAAGTTTAAAAGTATTTTTTTTAGTCATGCATTTCCTTAAATGTTTATGCTTATTATGAAAGTTTCCACTATATTGTTATCCTTACTAAGCATCTGAGCTCACCCCTTTCTATGTTTTATTTTTCCCATGATGTGAAGAAGTATTTTATGACAGACCTGCTGGGATAGTCTGAGGGGATATGAGTGTGGTCTATGAAAAACAATGTTGTTATAGCTTTTATTTTATAATGTAATGTATAACTTATGAATGTATCTAGTAATTACAAGGCTACTAAATTGATTGGTCTTTAGGGACATGATTACTTGTATCATGCCAATGTTATGTAATAATTCACCGACTCTGGGTAACTGGGGTCGAGGCGTGACGGTTGGTATTAGAGGAAGTTTAGTACAAACCTTGGAATCTAGATTTAGTTAAACTCTGATTAGAACACGTATCCCTAAGATAGACTTTGAGGATTAGTATAGAATAACTTCCTATAATTTTGGTATTGTAGAGATTTTGTGAGTTTTCCAAGAAATACATCCTTGTATGGATACGAGCAGGTAGAGGCAGATCTGGCACAGATGTACCTAGGGGTAAAACCCAAAAAAAACCTATTTGAGTTAGACTCAAACGGGAACTGGTGCACGACAATGGGCCTTGTTGCACTCTTGGTTACGACACTCCTAGGGGATATTCTTAGGATAATTCACATTTAATTAACAAACCGATTTGATGTATTTTAATATAATATGAGAATAAATAACCGGCATTAATCCTAAGGTGTTTTAGATTGAAAATAAGGTGTTATGATATTCTATAAATGATTTTAAGACTCACACTATGCTTTCTTGTGTTAGTCAATGGCTGGATTCCAAGGAAGTCATGGTAACATTGAACATGATGTACAAGGTGGGCATGGCGGAGGAAATGAGAAATGGAATGGAATTTTTATGGGCTTAAAAGATATCATGGTCATGTCGAATCAGTTTTCCAAAAATATGATCAACAACATATATATTAACCAACTCCAGAACTCAACAAAGAAGAGAAATGCGGTGAATGATAAGAGCTCCAGCAGTGGACACCATGGAGAAAAGAAAGCTCAATTTCCATCATGTAGGAAATGTGGAAGCAGACACCTAGGGAAGTGCCTAAATGGAACAAAGAAATGAATTATGTGTGGGAAAGAAGGACATAAAGTAAAGAATTTTCATCAAAATAATGAAGAGTACTATGGAAGAAAATAAAAATGATCCCAAGAATCCATTTATAGTCATTTTCCTTAAATGTAGGGGACCTGGTCATTACTCGAGTGAATTCCATATTCTATAGAATAACCCCTTCGTCAAGAAAGAACCTATGTAGAAATAAATGGATGGTGAAATTTTAAAAGTATTAGTTATCTTTGTTGATGGGATTACTTTTGAAGACTTTTCTCTAATGTGTAACCCTGTAGTTTATTATGGGAAAATGTTATTTTAGGAAGAATTTTGTTTTCTATTGTTGATATAGTTATAAATAACAATTTGGTTTTATATGATCCTTGAATTTGTGGCAATTATATTTTATTAAATTTTGGGATGAAAATGTGAGGTATGAGATAACATTTGTGGTGAAATTATGTTATAGTTATTTTGAGGAATTTATCTCATTTTGGAAATATTATAAAATATAGTTTTGGAAAAAGGACAACACGCAGACCGTGTAACAACCTGTCGCATCGGACAAAGCTGCAGGAATGAAACCCAAAACCATAGTGTGATTGGGATTTGTCACCTACCACTGAACTATGTTAAGTCTCTGGTTAGTGTGAGTAATTTTTTTCAGTTAATTTATTTTATTGATCAATAATAATTTGATTTGGGATATTATGTCCTATCAAATGGATATCCTTAGTATAGGTAAATGATTTGGGGATTAAGTGATAAATGTTATTTTTGAAGACATTTTCTTTGTTGGGAATACTATATGTCTAAATAAAATAGAATACTATGGGATTTAATTTGAGTAGTAATGGTAGATTTTTATCTATGTTTTTATTGTGGATTTATAGCGATTTGGGTTATTTATGTAAATGATTAACCTAAAATAGATAATATGTGATTACGTTAATTACTTTTAATTATGTGACTTTATAAGTATTAGATGATATTTGGAAATACAATTTGATGTGTAAGACTGCATAATCAAATTCTTCTAAGTTTTGGGTTTCAATATTAGTTTGGATTATATTGATGGATTTTAAGAATAATTTTTTATTGAATGGTATTTATTGAACTTCTGGTATTGTTGGTTTAATTTTAGAAATTAAGATAAATATTTTTTTCTCTAAAGGATTATCATTTATGGGGATCATCTGATCTTGTACTAACCATTTTGGTTTTGGTTAATCTCTAAAGACAAGGTAAATATATATATTTTATCCTTTGTGGATTATGTGATTCTCTAGAAGTTGATTCTAGCGCTTCAAGTGTGACCAAGTCATCTTGAATACTCATCGTTTGACAAAAAAGATGAGTTAGTGGTAGAAATGTATTAAATGATCAATCTCTACTTAAAAGTAAGTACATATCTTTATGTTCTTAGTCAATCTCATAAATAATTTCTTCAAATTTATAAAATGAAACTTAAAACAAAAAACGTTATCTATTTACTTTGCTACTAGGAAACTAATGAACGTTTATCTCATCACAAGTTTGTGGTTTTCTTGTTGTTAAGTTTCTCTTAATAATGTTTTCTATCACTCTCGACTAGAACTTGACACTTATTTTATCTTCCATATCCATGTTTTCCTACATAGAATCCTATTGTGGGTTATCTAGGGTGACCTTTGTACTTCCCTTTCTTTAACTTAAAAATATAGTTAAATTGATTCGTTTTCCGATGTGGGACTTTCAATAAAGTTCCCAAGACCAATTTTAAAATTGCAAGGATGCAATTTCCAAAAGAGGGGAAGAATGTAACACCCCAATATTTCATAGTAATTTATTTTCTTTAATTCAATAGCTTGTGCTACACACAACACCGAGTTCGAGCACACCACGACTTACCAAACTAGCCATTCAAAAGCAGTTATGAATAGTATTAACTGAATTTTGAATATTATATACTCCATAAAATTTTAGAATCCTTATTATGTGTTTTTTGACATAATATAAGAATAAATTTATTTTTCAGATAAAAGAATTATTTTTCAAAAAAATTGCAATTTTACCACCTTTTAATGGAAAACCCTTTTTAAACCCAATATTTGACACTTTTATTTATTTTATTTAATGAAATTAAATTCTTCTTTAGAATCAGTACATAAAAATTTATTTTGGATAAATTTTTGGTACTTTTCTAATAACTTTTACATTTTGATGAATACTGAAAAATACTAAATTTTAATTGAAAACAACTTTTTTTTAATCGAAATAATTTATAGTGTTAAATTATGTATTTGAATGGTTTGGAAGAATAATTAGATTATATTTTTATCATTCAATACAATTTAGGTTATTATAAGTAATTTCACATTTAAATTTGACATAAACACATGTCAATCTTTTGATAGTTTTTTCTTTTTAAAAACCCCCTCTTTTCGGTTATGACAAAAGGAATTAATTTTAAATTAATTAATGCAAATTATATATTTTGAATTTGGTAAAATATAATTTATTTTTGATTTCTTAATATCAAAAATAGCTTAGGGTAAATTTTTGGTATTTTTCTGAAAACATTCAATTTTTGATGAATAGTGAAAAACATTGCGTTATAGTTTAAAACCGAATTTTTATTTAAATAATTATTTATTTTATTTAAATTTATTGTAAGTAAAAATAGATTTATAGTACCTATATAAGTTCATTTTAATTCATTGTAGTCATTTTATAATAAAATTAGATGTATAAATTTTTAATGAACTTTTTACCGTCTTTTACCCACCTTCTAGGAGCATTTCCAATTTCTCATAAAACTTAATTTTTTCACTTATGTGAGTGTAATTTCAAAAATACGAGAGACACAGTTGATATTAGTAAAAAAAATTTGTCCAATAAGATGAAAATAATTTTTGATGAATAATAACCGTTTACTTTTATTTACCATGATTAAAGGTAAATATGGTAATTAAGGGTAAAAATGATATCATAATATACACAAAACATGTACTAATTATATTTTATAAGTTTAATTAGACCAAAAACAATCTTAGTAATGAAATATTATCTTTTATGTCCCCTTGGATTAGATTAGGACATTTATTATTATTTTATTTAAAGAAGAGTTAAAAGAGTTAAATTCAAAGTTTAATAACTAAAACATTTTTAATATAAGGTTACACACAATATAAATTCCACTCTAAATATTTATTATAAATAAAAAAATATTTACTACATAATGGTATTTTATTTATAATTTTTAGATATTAAATAATTAAATTTATTTATGACACAATGATGATGCATTAATTACCTAATTAATGAAATATTAAAATATTTAATATTATAAATATCCAAATAAATGAAATTTGAGACTTTTTATAAATTAAACTAATTTTATAGGTTAATATGACATTTTAGGTTTGTTTAGATGAATTTATTTCGAAGTAATAATGCTGTTATAAATTTAGCAAAAACAAAATTACAAATAGTGTCAAAATTGACATAAAAGCGTTTTTAAAACAAATATTATATTATTAATTGATATTATATTCCTAAAAATCTAAGGTTCAGCAAAAAGACTTATATAATGATATTTGTATCATTAATTAACCACTTGGGGTTATCTTGGAAATTTATAATAACTTTATTAACCGTATAATATACAAATACAAAGAGACGTGTTAAATGTCAAACTATTTAACTAAGAGTTAAATCTAAAAGATAAAGTTAATATAGTGAACCAAACCTTTATAAAACCTATTTTTTGAGTGTTTTTATACCCTTTACCAACTTATCCTTTAAATAATACATTTTTTATCCCTTAGTAACCGAAAATGATATTATTATAAAATAATATTTCTAGCTTTTCTTAAGGTGCCCCTCACCCCTCTTATAAAATTTCACTCCCCATTATCTCTAATTCACACCTTAAAATCCATTATTCTCGGCCAAAACCTACCAAAATATCCTCCCAACTCTCCTACCTTCATCCTAAAGGCCTTAATTTAGTCATAAAGACAACCTAAGGAGCCCTTTTGATCAAATCAAAAGGAAGAACCCGGTGAAGAGGTAAATATTTCATCACCTCTTTCAAGTTCCTTTATTCTTCCACTTCCTCTTTATTTGTTGTTTACATTATAAAATAATAACTCCATTATCTTATATATACTGTGATTTTATTATAAATATGTTACAACCATGTTCATAATTCTATCTGTCCTTTGAATTACATATCCCCAAATGTGTGTACGTACGACTTACTGTCTCCACGTCGTGGTGTAGTTGTTATTCAATACATTATTATTTTGATGGGTATAATAAGGATTTATAATTGGTTTAAATAATAAATATAAAATTATAATGATTCTCTATATATGATATACCTTCCAATTATAAATTATTTTAATATCAGAAGAATGATATTTTCTCTCGTGCGTACGTACGGATTACCATCTCCACGAACGCGATGAGATTCATTACTCATCGTATCCATTCAAGAATAATTTTCATTTGATGATTAAAAATAATGTTTAAAGACTTGATATCATTATGGATATGAATAAGATATATCCCATCCATATCAAATATGACTCACATAACAAAGAATATAAAGGAAAACGTATCAGTTAACACCTGAAACGATGATACTTCTAAAATATTATTAATAAAGAAATAATATAGGATCATATATGATATCATATTTATGTATATAGTTCTTTTATAATTTAATAAAAATTATTTAACTATTATACATGAGGTTAACGTATCATCGACCAAGGAAAAGTACAAGGTAAGGGGTTTTCATCTCACTTTTATTCATGTGAGATTCATGCTAAATTCTGCACTGCTACATTTTGTGTGGTGTATGTACTACCCATGATTTTATTTTTTGTGTATTGTAATTTAATTTATGGGTATTTAAATCATCATTTTATGACCTTTCTTTCATGGGGTGTATGTTTCGTAAGTTACCAAATCGATAAGGGAATTTCAAATTTCAATTTCCACTCATTTGGTTTTATGCAAACTTCATTGATTACTTTACCCCAAGATTATGTGTGAAATCACTATTTATTTACTTATGTAGTAATTTCCACTCTGCTTTGCGTGGATATAATTTTGATACACATAATAACTCCATTGATAAATTCTCAAGTCATCGATATAAACTTGATAAGAGTGATTTTAACTCAAATTCTATTCATTGAGTTAAGTGTCCAAGTAATTGGTGTGGTTTTTACAAGAAAATGTGTGAATATCCTCTAATTTATTTACACTAAATATATAATCATATTGAGTTCATTTATATTTGTTACACATAATTATTTTATTTATTTATCCTTAACCTAAGGATACGGTCTTTATAAAGGAATTCATCCCATCTTACATTCCCTTGAGACTTCTTTGTTGTTATGCACCAATCCACTTTTATTTGGTGTATATATTATACATTGACCTAGTGTACCCTGAATCCATTTATTCTCATGATATTATAATGTTTTTAATACCTCAATTATTTTTATTCAGGTGTCTCTCATTTGGTTAGGAAGTCTAACTAAAATATCATTTTAAATGTTTTAAAACATTATTCTTCAAAATCATTCCCCTTAATGTCCATGTTTTAAAAATGGTTTTAAGGTTTTATTTATATGGACATTAATGTTTTAAAATTAAAATTCCTTTAAAAAGTTTCAAAGTGGTATGGGACACTTTGATTCAAAAAACTATTTTAAACATCTTTTTGATAAATAGTGAGACTTTTAGATGTTTTAAAGAAAAACGGGGATATTTCTCTCAAATAGTTTTGATGATTAACTTCATCTATGTCAATATCCTTCATTATTCTCTATTGAGGTTGATTTATTATAATAAAATCTTTCATACTGTATTGAATGATTTATGTTTGATTGTGGATGTGTTATTTTTATACCATTCATGGTTTATGGATAAAGTATTGAAATTTTATATGCTAGTTTTAATACGAATGTTTATGTTATGTTTAAACCTTTTCATATGAGGAATTAATTGGACTTAGTAAGTGATATTTAGAGCCCACTATAGCTTCTAGATGCATTATTAGGTCTCATGATACAACCTAGTGTCTTGGCACAAGGGTTGACAAAATCTTATTTTTAGTCTTGCCACAACGCCTTGACTATGTGGTTATGAAGTCTGGAATTATGCATTCCATCATTATGAAAGTGGTATTGATATTTCATGTGATTATTAGACTAGTAAAATATCCATATGAATAATTAAATGGAATTATTTGGTTTTATCTTTTCCATATTATGCCGAAGTTCAAGTTTAAAAGGCTTTTGTTTTAGTCTTATACATTGCCTTAAATGTTTATGCTTATTTATGAATGTTTCCGCTATATTTTTATCCTTACTGAGCATCTGAGCTCACCCATTTATATGTTTTATTTTTCCCAATATATGAAAAAGTATTTTATGACTAGCTTTTAGGGATAGTTTGAGGGGATATGAGTGTGTTCTATGGAAACAATTTTGTTGTAGCTTTTCATTTTATAATGTAATGTAAAACTTATGAATGTATCTAGTACTTCTAAGGCTACTAAACTTATAGGTATTTCAGTACATGATTCCATGTATCATGATAATGTAACGTAATAATGCACCGACTCTGGGTAACTGGGTTCTGGGCGTTACAAGGTGGCGATAGTGATCCTTTGAGTGGATCATTCTAATATAAAGAGTGTTAAGAACCTTTGTAATTTGATGTTAGTAAAATTGGTGCAGTAAGCATGTTTAATTTATTTGTGATAGCTTACTATTTAGGTTTCTCTAAAATAGAACCTATAAATAATAAATCACTTAATTCAAGATGAATTAAAGAACTTATCGTTTTATAATTACATTAAGGGTTATGAGTTACCCTATTGATTGCTTAAGGGATAAGAGACCGGTTGATATGATGGTTGATTTCCTGCTTCTTATGTTGTGATGTGTGCCTGGAAGGATGTTGTGATATGTGGGGGATGAGATCCCTTTTTTGGTTGTGGAAGCAGTTGATGCCTAGAGTGGTGACATGCATTGGTTTATGCATATGGGTTTTAGGGAGGACCCTAGGTATGATGAAATGGGTTGGATGGGAATGTTTGGTTTTCTGCTAATTCTTCTTGGTTTTTTATCAGCTTTACTTTCCCCACAGCTCAAGGCATCCTGTCTTGATTACCCTTCTTCTAAAAGGGGTAAAGATTCAAGGGGTATGCCGCGTTCCTTCCGTGATTAGATTCTCAAGGGAGGATGAGTCTACGCTATTGCTATAGGTGTCAAAGACTCGACGGGTAGTTCATCTACTCACTGTTTTTATCCCCTTGTGTTTAGAAGCATATATTGTTTTTCTAGAATTCCTGGGAATATGGGAAAGTAATTCTATAAATAAATAATTGAATAAATGATGTTAACCCATTGGGTTTTAATCTTTCCAGGGCGCAATGCTGAGGTTGTGATTTGAAGGAACAGTGTACTTTGGGTTTGATGCTAATGAAATTTAAAGTGGAAGTGTTATTGGTTAATTAATGTTTAAAGAATTAATTAAAAAAAGTGAAACCGATAAAAAGGTAATGAAGTAATGTATTAAAGATCCTTAAATGGTTGTGTGCTTATAGGATACCTAGTCTTAGAAGTATCAGCCCGGAGTCCGAGTGATGTTAGTTGCAGTCGAGTCTAAGACTAGGTTATGTCCATAGAGTGGTTGAGAGCTATAGTATATTTTGTACTTTTTGTGTTTCTATACGCTACTCCAAACTTTCAGTAAGAGAAACTGACACCCCAGGGATTCTGAGCCTTGGGGGGTGTTTTCCCCAACATTCTAGTGGGAGGATAGATGGCTGACTACCCCTTTTGGCCCCGCTCTATTCTCTTGGTAGTTACTTGTGCTGGCAGGCACATTGGTATGTTTTCCCCATATTTGTGTGTAGAGGGCTGTAATGGATTTTGGTTATTCACACCCATATATTATGGATATAGTTTTCTATAGACTAGTATAGGTGTAACGTGTATAGGTTGTGATGTCTTGAGGATCCTTACTTGGTGTATGGGCTGTAATGGCTTGAGGTATAATACCCAATGTATGATACATGTTATGTGAGTTATGGTAGATCCCATAAACTACCTGGTTACTTTTCTTATGTGGACGTGGTGGTTTTTTTTCATGAGGTACATGCTGTGTTTCTTCACCTAGGTGTCTGCGAGCAAGCCTTTTTGGAGAGAGATTCTTAGGATGTGCGACATTGGGGAAAAGGGGAAAACTAGTGGGGAAGTAGTAGTGGGGTACCCTTTATATTATTTATCATATTATATACTCTTGTATATGTTACATGGTGATAGTAGCCATGGTGAGGTTGGTAATTTAGTATACCTGTTTAGGTGAAGATTTAGTTTCACTTGTTGTTCACTATGATTTATCATGATTTCTTTACTTTTGAACGAGAGGCTTCGGGGAGGATCCTACTAAGTATACTGTTATACTCACCCTATTTCTATATAAAATGTTTTTTAGGTCACTTGGAGAAGGTTAAAGATCGGACTGGTTTCTACTAGAATGGGGTTGTAGGAGATATTCGGGCTTTTGGTTACTACATTTTTTACTTTCTTTTAGGTACTTGTAGTTTTCCCCTTTCTGTTTTAGTAGTTTTACACGATATTACATACATGTACTTGGGTTTTCTTTTATATTGATGTTTTAGTTGGAGTTGGTTGGTGTCTATATTATATCTCTCTACTGCCTGTGTTATATTAGAGGTTAATTCCTCTCATTTGTGTGTTTACTATACCCTTGGTGCGAGTCGCCAACCTAGGGCCTACTGGAGGCAGGACTCAAGGGTCATTATCTCCCTTCTCACATTGCTGGCCCAGGAGGGGTACACTTTGTGTGGAGGGGGTCGTGAAACATGGAGTATAAATTAGATATATAACATAGAAATATGGATAAAAAATTATCATAAAAATAATAAAATAATTAATCATGCATCACTTCATGTTTCCCAAAGTAGATCAGTCTTCAAAACCCATTTCCTATAGTAGTTCAAGCTTCAAAAACTATTTCCCATAGTGGATTTAGCATCATTACTTATTTTCCATTATCATCCCACAATATGTAAATATTTACCTAATAAATTGGATGGTTATATAGGACCTTCCCAGAACATAATAATCATCCATATATATTCCACAAGAAATAAACCATTCAACATAACCTAAAGAACTATGGGAAAGAAAATTGGTTTCGTAAAAATTTCTAATGGTGTCACATAAATGACTTCAAGATATAGATTCATTGGTAAAAATATTAAATCACCCAAAATGATTATCTATTAAAGTAATTTATAACATGATTCATAAAACACGACTTCATAGGATTAATATCATTTCAATTTAAATAGGAAAATTGAAGTGAAACATAAATGAGTCTTCAGAAAACATTTCATAATTTTTTCATAAAGATGATATTTTTTATGCCACTTTTAAAAATATAATTTTTTATTTGGTAATCTTTCATGAAGACTTTTCAAAAATTATTTTTCAATAATTTTCATCATATAATCCCTTAAAAATATATAAATGTTTTATAAATAAAATGTGTATTGCAATATAACATGTATGATTGGGTTAGGAAAAACTCTTTCAATCATTCTAAATATAAATTTATTGAAATCCGCATAATAAAAAGAGAAATAAATATTTTATATAAACACTGAAAATGATAAATTTTATTTTTATAAAAAAATTCAAAATAGTATAGGAGAATAATGGTGGGAAGAGATATGAATAATATGGAAGTTAAATATATCATTTAGAGAGGATGATATTTATTCTTTACAACATAATGTTTATAAAGAATAAAATTCATCCATATAATTCAATAGTAAATATTGAAGAAATGGAATATAATATGATCATAGAACCTAATAAAACAATATTATAAAATTGTAATAAATAAAGAATCAATATGTATCAATAAAAAAAGTGGAGTTATGAAAACTACATACATTTTTACACTGACTTCTACAAAAGATTTTTAACCTTATATATAATAAACATGACCATCCTAATAATATTTTTCAAAACCATATATATATATTTTAATGAAACACCCTAAAATTTTCATTTAAAAAATAATAATAATAACAATCATAATATATTTCTTAAAATATAACTCTGAGCTTTAAGCATGATGGTAATAACCTAGCCATTAAATTAGCGACATGAATAGGAATATCCATATTATGAAAAAAATTTATAAATTTTTTAGATGGTTAAAACATATTAATTCTTTCATAATAAATAAGTACTCGATTTTCAGTAAAGTTATTTTATGCTTCAGAAATAAGTTTTCATCAAAAATGGGTTTTTATTAACTTTTATAAGAAAATATTATAATTAATTTCTCATAATTTCAGATACTATATTTTATAAAAAATATTTAATTTTATAAATAATCATATCAAAATTATCTCAAGGTGAAATTTTTGTATTTCTCTAAAAATATTGAATTTTTAGTAAATAGTGAAAAATATCAATTTTTTGTAAAAATAAAATTTATTTTCACTAAAAAGTATCTTTATTATTTTAATTTGATAATAAATTTAAATAATAATCCATTATTTTTAAATAATATAATTAATTCCATTTTAATTTGAAATATTTGTGACTTTTATGTAAGTCAATTTTTTGTCTTTAAAATGTATTTTTCTAAAAATATTTTTCATTTCATTTTATAAATTTATATTAAAATTAATTTCTACCAAATAAATAAATTAAATATTGTAAATGGATTCAATATTGATAATTATTAGGTTAATATGTGTTAAATGGTCCCCTTTTCCTTTGAGTCTTTATGAATAGTAATCATTATAAAATATTATCACCTCAGTAAGAGTTAAATTTGGTAAATACTACGGGGTGATACTTTAAAATAGTCATAACACTTTCCTTTAATATATATTATGAGTTGGGTTCTACTATACTCATACTTGAGTTTAATTTAAGTACATTATTTTCTATTTTTCATTGATAATCACTTAAATTTTATTTTAAGTAAACAAAAACACAAAATATAACTCTTTTTTCTCTTAAAACTCTAATATTTTTCATGGGGATATAAGGAGTGTATATTAGTTATAAATAATTTTCATAGAGATTAATACTTTTTTTATTATATAAATTTATTTGTAATTTTTAATGATGGTTTAATTACAATAAATTCTTACACAATGCTGACATGGTGCATATGCAAGTTGTAGAAAATTTTAATACTTATTTAAAAAACATTAAAATAAATATTTTTTGGATTAATTATAGTGTTCCAAGAATTTTATGGGTAATTAAAATTTGTACATGATGTTTAAATGTTCTATGTTATAAATATATTCATTTATTCATAACTTTAATGTAAAATTCTATAATAATCCCAAAAATAAAAATAATGATATTTTATGTTATATAATATTTTATTAAATGGCTTAAAACCCATAAAAACATGAAATGGGAAAAGGGGTGGTATATGTTCTAAAATTTCACCCCTAGACCATTTTTATCCAATTTTATACTTATAATTAAATTTATATCCCTCTAGTATTAAAATAGTTGTTATCATGGTTATGGTCAAAATTGGTTAACAGATACGTTAAACCAAAATATAAAGATTAAAATGTCACATAAACATGTCCAAATTTTATTGGTTGAAGTTACATAAATCTTACCCTAAATTATTTTTAAAATTTTTACCAACTTAACTTGAAAAATAATTTATTATATTCAAATATTTTATGTAATTCCAAGTTTGTCCTTTCCTTCACTATAATGGGACTCGACCAATCATCTATTCTTCACACCAATTTGAGCCACTTATCTCATAAAAATCATTCCAAAAACTCTTATATAATTACTCATATAAATTATATAGGTTTTTTTATTCTTTTAATCCCATCCCTAGGTTTCTTGAGGAGGTATCCAAAGGTAGTTCTTCAATGAGGTGGTAATTTCATTAACAAAGCATGTTCATTTTTATTTCTCTACTAATTCCTTAAATTATTTTAAAACCATTCCAATATAATAGAATAAGTATATACCATATAAAATTATATTATTATATTTATTTAATTACGAGTATCAATCTCCTTTCCATTATGTGTGAAGTGAAAATATCACTCATGTGTACATGTGGACTACAGCCTCCACGTAGCGATATGATTCATCTTCCACCACCATATTTAATGGTTAATTATTATAAAGGAATTAATGTCTATATATAATATTTATGATATAATTATTCATCTATAATTATAATATATTATCTACTACTTTACCCTTTCATCTGTTGTGAAGCGATAACATCGCTAGTGTGTGTGTGTGGATTACCACCTCTATGAATCGATGTGATTCATTTTTCTTTTTCACAATACATGGATGAAAATAAGAATATATTTAATGAATATAAATAATATTTATGATATAATAATTATTATTTAAATTATATTTATCATTTTTTTTGATCTATCAAAAAATGGAAACATCACTCATGTGTACGTACATATTATCATCTCCATGAAGTAGCATAATTCATTTTTCATCACCAATTAATATGAATAGTTATAAAAGTAAATATAATGATTAAATATTATAATTATTATTTTATTAAAATATTAGAGATTATGGAACCATGATCAATGTAAAAGGACTGGAACTATTAAATCAAACCATCCATGAATAGTGAAACAGTTATCACCTAGAAGAGATATTTTAATAGAGAATTGTTAACAAAAAACTGATAAGATGTTATAAGAAAATAATATATAGAATTATATGAATTAATATGGTTTAATAGAATATTTATAACAAATCTATATTTATTATATAGGAGGTTTGAATTCATATAATGAGATATGATAATTAATGTAAAGGTTTCTCATCTCAATTTTATTTCTATGGGACCTATGTAATATTCACCACTCATTTACTTTTTGTTGTCTATATATTTCCCAGGAATATACATTAATATTAATTTAATAAAAAAATAAGATTTAAACATTCATATAATTTTCTCTAATTCATGTGTTTTTATTCAGATATTACCAAAGTAGTAAGGGTTCTTAATCTCAATATTACTTCATTGAGGCATCTTTTAGGTTATGCGCCTATCTTCATTCATGATACGTAAATACTGACCCTTTAATATGTTATATAAATAGTGTCCTTATGTTCATAATATTTCAATTTTAATTTGATGTTATTATTTCAAGCGGATTGTGAATCAAATTATACCTAATCGGTAAGGGGTTTATGGTTCACTGCAATCTTAATCAGGATTATTTATACTTGAGTTTCCATTGGGGAAATTATATGATCCTTACATGATAAAACCCTTTAAATTTTATTCAACTATAATTATATCTATAATTTTGATGTTTTAGGGACATTTTTCTCTCTTTGGTACTCAAAATTGTTAATAATATTTTTATGAAAATCCAACATTATTTCATCCCTTTCGTTGGAAAACCTTTTTCTTCCATATAAATATTTTATAAAATATTTTCAAGAATGTTTTTAAATTTTATTCAATGATTTTTTAAAGTTTATATTACATATGTTTCACTTTTTATATAAAGTTATAAAAATAATCTACTTTTCATATTACGAAAAAGGTACTTTTTACCAAATTTATGAACAGAATCTTTATTTTAATGATTATAGAATGAATGGAATTTCTCTTCATCAAGATCACTCAATGCTTTAAATATTTATTTAAAAGTTTCAATGGTTCCTTTAAATGAAAATATTTTCATAATAATTTGTAAATATTTATATTTTTAGTAAGTTATTTCAAAAATAAATGGGTATTTTCCTCAATAAGTATTCAAATGATTTTTTAATGAAGTTTTTCATCAATGATAATATCCATTGATGTTAATTAATATTTACTAGGGATATGATCAAATGGTACTATCCTTATTATTTATCTAGATGGTTTGTGAATATGATTGTGATATATTTATGAAACCCATTTATTTTATATGGGTTATGCTATAATGAAAAGGTGAAATGTTTATTAAACCCGTTTTCTTTCCATTGGTTAGGATATGATGATAACATGAATTTTTTTGATCATGTGGAATATATTTTTATAATTTTAATTATGTGATGGGTTCAACCATAATTATTTTTACCTCTAATTTATTATGTAATGATGGATATATCAGGATATAATAAGAACTAGAATAGGGACTGAACCCAATTCGGAGAAGGAATCTATCAACTATTATAGCCTTGGGCGTGAACCTTGACTAATGATATAATGGAATGGATAGTGAACCCAATCCACTATGATATCCTTAGATTAAATCCTTGACTAATAAATTGAATTTATATTTTTATTTTTATTCCAAAAACTTATGTCTTATACTTTTGATATGTTCACATGGATCGTAATTGATTATTGGTGATTCTTCATACTAGTAACTTATGTATTTCTTGATTATAAATCTGATTTATATTATTTATAGTTAATATTATTTGACATATTGGGTATGATTATTTTATTTTATATTCATATTATCACACAAATATTCTTAACTTATGCTTACTTATGATCATCAAATGATATCTTCTATGTTTACTCTTACTGGGCATCTCAGCTCACCCATTATTATATTTCCTTTAACTAGTATGTGAAGAAAGGTTTTTTTTATTATTTTTTTAAGAGGGCTTTAAGTTGTTATGAACTTATTGGGATATGATGTAAATATTTTAGGTATTGATTGTTTATGTATCCATGTTTCAAAAACAAACTAAACCTATATGGTTTTGGAATGGAAAATAATATTATATAATGAATATTCATAATAGAATATAAAATATTTATGTATAAAAAGTATGGGTTTCTATTATTACCCTTTATACTCTTAATTATAATAATTTATTATATATTTATTAGTTGTTGTTTATTCTTTTGTAAAATGTTACTGATTTTGGTTGTTTCATGCACTCGTTAAAATTTCAATCTCGATTCCCATTCTTTGAAAAAAAGTTCATTATTCATTATTTCTGATACTATAATAAATTATTTATAATTTTCTAATATCATTACACGATAGTTTTTGTCTTGATTTGTAAAGATATAATCAGTGACGAGATTGTTTAAGTAGTTTTTTAAGAAGAAGTTTTTTATAATAATTATGAGTTAATTATTAATATAAAATTTACAAAAACATTATCATGTCATAAACATAAATTTAATTTATTAACAAAATTCTTATAATCATCCAAATAGATTGGTTATAAAAAGTAAATATTCCATTCCATGGAGTTGTTACATTGTAGATACACACAGACAATGTTTCATTCCATAGAATTGAACAAATACTAAAAATGTTTTATCGTTTTTAATATTAAACATATCATTAAAATCATATTTATTCATTGAATACCCTTTTAAAACTATCGATTTTTGGAGGTTATAAAAAATGATATATGTCTATTTGTTGAGGCAGTAGTCCATATGTACTCATAAATGAAATATTCATTTTTCAAAGGATAATGGAAGGGTAGATAATAATTGTTCCATTAATATAAACAATATTATTATAATTTTACTCATGTTATTATTTTAAGATGATATAATATAATACGATATTTAAAAAAACACTTATAAATATAAATGAAAGGGAGATTTTGGAAAATTTTACCTTACTTTAAATAGTAACACCATTACAGATTAGATTAAGGATTTTAGAGGAGTTATTTTGAGGAGAAAAAACCTCCAGTATGTGTATAAGAGTTTTAGGGAGGAATCTCAAAATATTGTTTCTGAACTAAGGGGATTTTTGTGTTAGAATAAGTGGTTTGGTGGAATCTTACTCTTATATGTGAGGAGGGTGGAATTTTAGTAATAAGTGGTGCACTATTTAGATAACGTGGCTCGAAAAATTGAAAATAATGGATAAACATTGATTTTGGTTTGATTAATCCACCAACCACTTTTTTCAGATATTTTTTACATTATATAGATCTTTTACCCATTGATTTTAACATTTTACTATTATTTACTTTTTCTGTGGTAACTAATTCTTTACCAAAGTATTTTATTTTTTTATAACTAATATAAAATTAAACTTATTACATAATTTGGTCCTATTTATTTTAAATATGATGTATATTTTATTATATAAAATTTATAAAATTGGTAGAAATTAGTTCTAAAATTCACAATGTATAATGCATTAAATACCATTTTATAGAAAAATATAACCTACATTCTAAAAAGTCAAATAAAGGTTTTTAGATTTTAGAAAATATTTTTAAATGTAAAATATTATTTGTAAAATAGGAATTTTCTATGTAAAAGGTTTAATAAATTTTTTATTCATGCTCATATACTTAGGAGGTTATAAATTTCAAGATATTTTTGAAAATAATATTTTTCACAATTCACCTAAAAAAATTTCTTAAAACTACCAAAAAATAATCATAATATATTAGTTTTATAATTAATATAATAATTAATTAGATATTATAAAATTAAAATTCTAAAATTTAGGAATTTAAGTTTTAAATATAAACATAAAATAGAATGAAAAAACTATTTAAGGGAAAATACATATTTAAATTATTAACTCTTCATGTTCTTATTTCCTATAAATTACTAAATAGAATAGAATTAATATAGTATTCATATAAAAAATTAACATTATTTTACTATAATATATTTATTTTCTTGAAATAAAAATGCATAACACAAAAATATGAAATTATTATTAAAATACATGTTTAAGAATAAAATGATCTTATTATTTTTTCATCTAGAATAATTGAATTCTATCAATAAATTGGTATTATAAATTAAAATTATTTTTATTTATACATATATTTCATAATGTGGTTACTTATATCTATACTCTTCAATTCAATGGATATTTTACAATGGTTTAAAATATGTGGTGGATTAATTTTTTTTGTTTCGTATGAAATAAACTATCCTACACATTATTTATTTGAAAGAAAAATATTTTCTTAAATATAAAGTTGTTATTGACATATTCATGGTTATAAATACATTTTAAATTTTACAAGAGTATGTGGAGTTAGTGGGGTATCTAGTGTTAAATTTTTTTGGGTAGACCATATAATGATAGTTAGTGGTGTTTTAAAGGGGGAGTCAATATAAGTTACACAAGGTTTTTACTTTTGTTTTACATTTATGGCTATGATTATTTCATATTCATGTAATTGAATTATTTTTATCATATATGTTACATTGATTATTTATATATCTTACTTGATATATATTGTGATATACATATATTTTTTCATGTATTCTCAATTTATGGTATGGATATCCATTATATATATTATTCATGTTGGTGGATTTTTTTTTTGGGTTCAGGAGACAATACCACCCAATTTTCATATGATCCCTCATGGTGTTAATCACCAACTCGCGGCGTATTAAAGGAGTTCATAGGGGTCCATTGTTGACCTTGTTACTAACCATGACTAGGTATGTGATAATTCATTTCATTTCAAAATTATTAAATGATTATTTTTTGATTATAATGTTATTCATTATTATTTCTTTAAATTATGGAAGAGTGCATATTATAGAGAAATATTTATCAAAATTCTTATAATGTGAATGTGTTATGTGGGTTTTTATTTATTTTGTTAGAAATATTTATTTAGGAATGATTAAAATATATTAAATGTTAATTTTGTAGAGATTTTATATGAGATCATTATTGTTTTAAATAGAGAATAAATAATTTTGAATATAGTTTAACTAAGTAAGAATTGGAAAAAAGTTGATAATTATAGAAATGCACTAAAATAAGGGATGACTTAAAGTATGATATCCATTGATTCATAAGATGTTATATGCATGTGAATCATATTGTAAGTTACTATATGATCATGTCGTAAAAGGAATACAGGTAATACCATTATCCTTTATCATAGTTTATGATCAGTCATCTGATGTGAATGTGAGTAAATTCACACTACTTAATCATTTTTAATAATTTCACTGATTATGATTTGATGAGATCGATTCATTCATATCATGTTGACCATTTCAAACATCCAAACAATAACATAATCCAATAGAATATATGTTATTTAAATACTTCAAGGACACCATTATATGGAATCTAATGTGACTACTTTATTCATTTAATGAAGAGATTCTATAAAAGGGATGTTATCCCACCCATTTAAGGTACTGTGCTTCTTGAAATCTAAAGTCCAAGCTTATTTTTTTCATGGTTATTCATTTATCTTCATTGAGTAATGTTCTATAAATCATTTAAATAACTTCAATTATATTATTATGAATAAGGATCCAAGGTATTTTTAATTCAATTAGAGAGATGAGTCTTTTATATGTTTCTTTCATGATTCCAATCAATAATATTGAATCCCATTCAATAGAAATGTAAATCCTCATGATAAAGGTAAACTTGTTTCTATGTTATTCATTTAACACATTCATTTTATTAATGATAGATCAAGTACATATATATTTTGTATACTACCAAGGTCATTAGAGGATTACACAAAACCTATCAATGGTATCAAAGCCTCCAAAAACCAAAATGTCTTTCTATTTGGTTTTTTAAGAACATTAATACAATAATGAGTTTTGTTCCATATCATATTTTATAATATATAGGATTATGTATATTTTGTATCCGAATTAGTTTATCGTTTCCATATAATATAGGGTGTGATATATAAAAATCTCAAGGATTTGTACTATCTTTTTAGAAATGATATAAGATATCATAAGCTATTATTAAATCCCTCGTATCACTAAAATATAACATTGTTTCATAAGAATAGTATATGGGGTATCATAAAAAACGACTATTGATTTAAAAAATAACCAAATGAAAGATATGATTTTAATCATATATTGTAACTAATAATCACATTATCAGACATAAAATATTATATTTCTTTAAAATATTAATGTTTTAATATTTTCTATAATTTATTATAGTTTATAAAATAATTATAAATTATAAGTGTTAGGTACTATAAAATAAGCTTTTTCATTCCAAAATTAATTGGGTAATAGTAATATTTTATCTCATGTTTTGAAAATAAATAGAGTTTACTTATTATTTTATTCTGTTTGAATATTCTCATTTATATATTATTTATGAAACAATAATATTGTGTACAATTTAATTTATGTGATATTTTTTTTCTTGATAAAATATTCAATCCATGCATTACATGCTTGGTACTATAATGTATGATTGATTTTTATGCTACCTTTACCTCATATTGTAATTAAAATTATAAAATTAAATTTAGTTATTGAATATAGTTTATAAATATTAGGTTTTAGATTTTTTATGAATGTTATTTTCCCATGAGTAAATTATTCCGGCGTGGAGGGAATTTGCATCAAAATTCCCATTGTATTGGAGTATTACTCATTTTTCTACAAAGGTGTGGTTGGGAATTTGTCACTATGGTATTAGTCATGTTGATATTATCAATCTCATATAATTATAAACCTTTACATGAAAAATTCACATGAATTGTGAATGAGAAGAATTTTGATATATGTAAATATGTTTATATTTTATTTTTGGTTGAGTAACACAAACAATAAGTTGTGTGAAGAGTTACACATTAATAATGAGAGAACATATTAATTTGGTGGTTGGAATTTGTATTGGAAGACTAAATCATTTGAAGAATTCATATATAATAGAATAAAACATGAGATAATAACGATTATATATAATGAAATAGTGATTTATTTAATATTCATATGATGAATATTAAATTAATGATACTTTTAAATAAAACCCATAAAATACTATGTGTGGTATTCTTTCTAAAGTGATACTTTTTATTCCCTCATTCATTCAATATTTATGACCTTAACCATTTGATTTTCATGTATTATCTTTTATCTAAAAAGCAAGTACTGTGGAGACCCTAACTTCAAAGTACTTTTTTCATAGAATTTTATTTAGGTTAAACATAGCTTGGAGACCCTAATAGTTAAGATAATAGGGGAATGTAGTTTACTCAATATACATGATGGGTTTTGATAAATATTTATGCACTCAATAATTCAAGAGTCGTGTATTATATAAAATAGTTTACTAACAGATTTGTTCATGTATTATTTACATGATACCCAGTGTAAGTAATTATTAAATATGAATATTGTCTCATTAAATAGATATGAATTGTGAGGTTATCATTTTTAGAGGGTTAAACTTGATGAAAATACATAAAACATAATGCTTACATATATATATATATATATCTTTTTTATGGATTATAAAATTCACCATGTATATAATTTTGAGATCTCTTATATGTATTCCCTATAAAATAATTCTGTATTGGTATATAAGGTTGATAAGTGTTCTCAAAGATTATAATTCTAATAATCATAATTTAAATGTTATAATGACCAATTTCTCTAAATTTTAATCATGGTTATTATATTCCACGTGTGCATCAAACATTTTTTATAGAAAACATGGAATCTAAGATGGGATGGAATTAAAGAAAGGTAAAGTTGATCATCATGTTGAAAATTTGATAAAGAGTTCCTACATTCAATGATGGAATTTATGATCTATGTCTTTCTATAGGATTAGTTCTAAATTGTATAACTACTATTATGTTCCCTCCATAAACATAATTTTGTAATTTTTCTTCTTCTATGGACAAGAAGGGATTTTTATTCACTATTTAGAACAATATTATATATATATATATTAATTAAATGTTTTCAATTATTTTAAATTTTATAAATGGTTTATAAATTCATTATATGGATATATTTTTCTATAATATCCATAAAATCATAGCAAAGGTTGTTTCTAATCCCACTGACCATTGTCATTATCGCATTGGACATATAAATTATAAATTTATTCAAAGACTCTATAAAAATAAATTGTTGAAACCATTTGATTATAAATACTTTGATAACTATGAACCAAAATTATTTGGGTAAATTACTAAATAAGTTTTTAGTGGAAAAGGTGAAAGGAATAGTGGACTATTTAATCTCATACATAGTGATGAATGTGGACCAATGAGTACTGAATAACTGGTGGGTTTAATTACTTCATTAATTTTGATGATGAATTTATTCATCACAGTTATATTTTTTTATGAGACAAATCTAGGAAAATTTTTAAAACATCAAATATTTTTATAATCAAGTAAAAAATAAATTTGGAAAAATAATTAATATTATTTAATGATATTATATTGTTAAATACCTAATCCAAGAATTCAATGGTCATCTAGGAGATTAAGGAATGTCCTGCAACTTTCTCTAACTAGAACACCATAGAGGAATTTCATGACAGATATGAGGAATCAAACCTTATTGGACATGGTTTAATTGATGAAGAGTAAGTGTGTACTTCCTATTATATTCTAGGGATTTTCCCTAGATATTATTACATTCATACTCAACCATATTCCACATCAATGTGTTATAAATAAAACTTATTAAATATGTAATAGAATCCATCTCATTATGTATTTTATGATAATTTTGGGTTATGAAGAAAATTTATTCCATTTTACTTCAAATAACCTCAACCCTAAATCAAAAAATGATTATTATTTTGTTTTTTCAAATAAAAAATGGGATGTTTATTCTATAATCCTACTAGACTCATATTTTTTGTCCTAACATGGTGTTCTACATGATATTGAGTATATAAGTTGAGGATAAAATGGGTAAAATTTTGATCTTAGATAAGTTTAAGAACAAAAAAATGAAGTCTTCCTAATATAGAATATGAGATAGTCATACAAAGAGTTATATAAGAATAACTTACTAATGATAGATAAGAACAATGATGTTTTGGTAGGATCTATCTAAAAAATGATAGATATGGTATTATTTTGTAAAATGATAATGAAGTAATTTTCATAGGTTATTAACCAACTACCTACAATGAGTATATTTATTGTTATCATTCTAAAAATTTATTAAAGGCTACGAAATTTAAAATTGACTCAATTTACACTGAACATGGTTGGAAGTTTTTGGATACACCAAAAGGGGTGAGACCCATAGGTTGAATGTATGTTTTCTATAACAAAATGAACTTGGATGGTAGAGTAACTTCCTGGAAATATCCCTTAATGGAAAAGGGTTACAAATAAATTCATATCATTGATTATAAATACATTTTTTCACCTATTTTGATGATAAAGTCCATTCGTATATTTATTTTCATATGAGATCATCTAGATTATTAGATATATTAAATTTATTTTAAATTTTATTTAATTAGTAGGTATTTATTAAAGGATGTTTATATAATATATCTAGAATTTTTTAAATTTCTAGATGAGTTTTTTATGTTGTACAACTTTCAACAATTCATTTATGGATTAAAGAAAGTTTCTCTGATTTGGAATATCTCATTTAATGTTTCAATCTAAGAGTTTCAATTAATAAAGAACATGTATTATTTTTTTCATATAAGTGGATTATTTGGAGAGTGGTTGTATTTTATATATTTTATGTGGAAGACATAATACATATAATAAATTACATCCTAACTTTAAACTCTATAAATATATGGTTATATAACAGAATATTGATGAAAAAAATGGGTGAATCATCCAAACAAATGGGTAATAATATATATAAAAATAGATATAAGAGGATTCTTGTGTAATTCCCTAACATTAACCACAAGGTACAAGACATAGAGATATAATACCTCATGTAGGATTCCCTATATACAAGAGGATACCGACTACCAGTAAGGGTTTAAACACCATAAGTGGGGAGAATATAACCTGAGTATAAGAGACATACAAAAACATATAAAACAATATAAAACAATTAATAGTAATCAAGGTGGAATAATAAAGAATAATAATTCATTATCATATAGGAAACATATAATACAAATAAATAAAACACTAGCCTAGTGTGGCAAGACAAGCTAAAGTATATAGTATAGGTCGATAAGTGAATGATGTAACACTAAGAAAATACTCGGAAGTCCATCCATCTTTCTATTTTAGATCTATGCTCCCAAGATCAACCATATACTTTAGAACCATATTTATTTCCTATAACCTTATAGAACAATTGTGTACATGCATTGGAATTCCCATGCATGGTGTGAGTAATAAAACCTAGTAGGACACCACCAATGAGTCCATAGCAAGTGTACACAGGTGTAACAAGTGTATTCTAGGCTAATATAAAATGCACAAGAAATCATAATAAATCATATGTCAAGAACGTGTGTGCTAATTAAGAAACCATGATACTTGAATGTACCAACATTGGCTTCATGGTGGAAGGATAATCACAAGATATCAAAAGTGATTAAGGACTAGCCACAAGTCTAGTAATAATTTATCTCTGTATTCTCATAGCATCGAGTCATATTAGTTCAAATTACCATCGTATCCTATCTCCATCATGGGTCAAACCTCCAAGTATTTGTACACAATATGTACCTCGGGTAAGGCCTTAATTCCTTAATTCCCCTAATGAATTTGTCAATGATCAATAATCCATGTTTTCTTTCCCCTACCATGTGCTTGGGTACTTCATCACCATTATCAAAAACCGTGTACACTCCCCCTCTGAGGTATAACCATATCACCACAGTACACCCATTATGACTACTAATAATAAACCACCAAATTCATGGAAACGCACATAATAGGTTGGATAATATAAGGAAAATCATAGAATATCATCATGATAATATAATATTAATATAAAATATGTGTGATCAAAATTGAAATTTTTTAATAAGCAACAAGCATACTCATGGACTCAAAAATTATAAATGGGTCTCACGGGCTATACAGACACACATAAGATCTCTATAAATCATGTTTCAATAAACAATGAAAAAACAAGAACGTACCAAGTAAAAAACTATATAAAATATCCTCAAATGGTAAGGAACGTCCTACCTCAATATTTTTAATAGATTACTCCAATTTTTTTAAAGGATAAAATAAAAGCCACATAAAACAGCCATAGAGAACTATATTTCATGTCAAGGATTCTTATCTCAGGTTTCGGTTGATTCAACAAGAGGGTTAGAAAAGATACCTAAGAGATTCCATGCCAAGAAGGGTGGTTTTAGAATCACATACCTCAAAAATTCTATCAATGAAACAGGTTCCAAGGTATGTAAAAGGAGATTATTCCAATTCACAAAATCCATTATTGATTAAAGAAAATATTAGTAATTCATCATCAATTCTAGAAGATAATACTGGTTCTAAACAATGAAAATTGATCCGACATCAATATTCCAAAAGAATGGGATCCAAGAATATATTTAAGAAGAAGAGTGTCTCAAGATGTTATATTTATGAAAATTTTCCAAGATGCATCGACCATTCATGAGGGATCTAGATCCAGTCAAAGGGGATTTCATTAACATGTCAAATCCACCAATATTATATCATTGATCCATGATTTTTTTGTTAGTAGGCATTGGAATTCATATATCCAGAAGTGACATGTTAGATATATAAATTTTCTCAAGAGAAAATAGATAGATCAGTAAGAAACTCAACAAATGGATGGTTTCACCTCACATAGCACAATTACATATCATCAACACACTTAAATTCACTAAAAATATCTTTAGAGGAGAGGTAATCATTAGGGAAGGCCAAAGGAGTCCTAAAATGAAGAGGTATTCTTATACAAATAAGAGAGGGTGAAAATAAACAATAAATGGTAACTAAGGTGGATTTAGGATCATTAATTACACTTTAACATGGTTTGTTCACATGGTATGTCAAATCATGTTCCAACCATTATCTTGTTCTGGCCTTATATGCAACCCACATGGTTTGATCACATTTTTTGGAAAACCATGTACCAACCATGTTAGGCATTCTAACTCTTCCTAAGAACCCACACAGTTAGGGTTTATGATTTTTCAAAGGGTGAATCAACCATGTTAGTGGAGCTGGAGGGTGTCACATAATTTTTCATGGGGGCATATGGTTTTTTACACCATGTTCCACACTAGATACAACTTCCACTTGGTGCACAGTTTCTAGGAGAAACTTCATGTTTCTTAAAAATTGTGCTCAAATTGTCAACCCTTAAAAAAACCTCTAAAGACCTCTATAACCCACTATAAACTCCTAGAAAAAATAATAATCAATTCATATATCAAATATATATTCTTAAAGGCACAAATGATATCACAAATAACCTAAAAATTTGACTCCATTACAATCTCCCCATATAAAGACTTATCATCCTTAAGAAGCATCTCCAAGAATTTTCCTCAAATAACTCGGGCCACTAAGCCCAAAAATATACCCCCACCCACACCCACTACTATTTCTCCTCCTAGATTCATTTATACTACAACATAATAAATAAATTTTTTATTTTATTCCCTCACAGTTATTTCTTACTCTAATCTGAAATCTACATCGGGTGCTCTACATAGGATGTGTTGGCATCCAGCTCAATATCCTCGCAATCAATAACATGTATAGGATCAAGAATTACCATTGGATCTGAGGTGCATGAAACACATTGTCCATACCTTGGTAGAAGGAAGGAATATCCACACAGTATTCTTCTATTCCATCCCACTTGGTGATCTCAAAGGGTCTAACATAAATTGATGCTAGCCTCCTTTTTTTTCTCAAACATCAGTGACTAACCAAGGAGTCACTCTTAGAAAAACCCAGTCACCTATAGAAAAATACAAAAGTATCATACTTTGTTTGGAATAAGACTACTTCCTACTCTAATATTTTATCAGCCTCTTATAAATAATCTACACTCTCTATGAGTTCTCTTATAACATACTAGGCCCCACAACTGCTGCCTCACCATCCTTATTCCCAGAAAATAGTGAACAACATGACCTATCATACAGAACTACATAAGATGTAATCTAAATAAAATTTTGTTAATTTTTTTTGTATGAAAACACAACCTAGGATAGATGATCATACTAATATCCACTAAATCATATAACACAAACTCAAATCATATTCTTTAATATCTAAAATGTCTTCTCTGAATGCCTCTTTGTTTATGGATGGTATGTTCTTCTCAATCTCATTTGATTCCCCAAGACCTTATGTGTGAATTTATAAGTAAAATTTGAATATATGTTAGATATGATTCTTATGGGGAATCCACGAAATCATATTATATAATTTATATATTATTTTTTATCTCATATAATAAGTGGGTCTCATAGATCAGTTATAAATGAGTAAATTTTTTTAGCTAATCAATAATTAGCTAAACAGTTCCATGGATCCTTCGTGCTCTGGGTAACCTTGTCACACATTCTATCAGGATGTCCTCTCACTTCCACATGGACATAATAAGTGAATGGAGTAGACCACTATGATGTTGGTGATTAACCTTTATCCTATAGTAGGTAATCCATCTGAAAATGAATCTAACAATGTGCCTCTTTGTCCCTGGACACCAAAACATTCACATAAATGCTTGGTACATCTTTTTCACTCTAGGATGAACTACCCGCTTAGAGTCATGGAAGTATCTCATCATCTCTTCCTTGATATAAGTGGGGACTAAAAAATTCCCATGTATTGAGATCACATCATCACTATCCAATAACCACATGGGTATTGGATTACCACATGCTAGCAGTTTAGGAATCACATTACACTCTAGGTTAGTCTCATATCAATCCTTTACCCAGTCTACTAAAGATAATGTGACCACCAATATAGAAAAATATATTGATCCATGGTCCTTAAAAATATCTATCTACAATTCATCCAACAATCTTATCAAGCACTAATATTCCTCTAAAGTCCATTCAGCAAGATCTTGAGCCACTTGTGTCATACTGATGATCGTATCTATATTAAAGATACTCATACCTAGTTTATAATACATCTTAAAGTCAAAAAATCAGGTACTCTACCCAGAACCTCTACCTAATGTTTATGCATCTTTGTGTGAAGATTTAAAAAAGAATATTATTTTTGGTATAGACAAAAAACCTCTCTCCAAATAGATAGTTCCATCAAGACTTCAAAACATAGATCGTGGGTTCTAACTCCAAGCCATGGGTTGGATAGGTTGGATCATGTAGTTACAACTAAAGTGATCCATAAGCTACTAAATTATCCCATTGCATCAAAACTACTCACAACCTAGCTATTTATGAATTAAAATATGAAGAATATCTGATCTTAGAATTATGAATAATCAACACTGAAGGTATAGTCAATGTCCTCTTCATCTCAACAAAACCCTCTACATACTGGTATGGCCAAAAAAACATTTCCTCTTTCTCTGTGAGTGTAGTCATGGGTACTGATAAATAAGAAAACTCTTAGATAAAATGTCTATATTATCCCACTAGATCCATAAATCTCTTGATATCAAACACATTTCGGGGAAATTTTCAAGACATCATTACCTATACATTATATAGGTCTAATGATATACCTATCTCAGACATATCATTACCCCTGAGTTTTTCCTCTAGAATCCAATAGTGACTCTTTAACTTCTTTTTATAAAAATGACATTCTCATTGCATTCTCAACACAATATCAACATGTATGATATGATTCTATAGGTTCGTTTCATAAATGAGGATATCATCAATGAAAACAGTGATGAATGAGTTAATATATGGATGGATAATCTTATTCATGAGATCCATAAACACTTATGTCCCATTCATTAGTCCAAATGGAATCACCAAGTAATAATATATACCATACTGGCTCTAAAATTATGTATTTTTGATTTCCACCACTCTAACCCACAAAAAATGAAAGTCTAATCGAATAAAAATTATAGAGAGACAGTGATCTCCCCATAACTGATCAAATAGATAATCAATCCTAGAAAAAGAGAACCTATTATTCACCATAAATATATTAAGCTTACGGTAATGTACATAGAGTCAAATACTACTATATTCCTTATTGGAGAATAAAAAGGTGCACCCTATGGTGAATTACTCTACCTAATAAAGATCTTCTATTCTAAGTCATTGATCTGTAAATTAAGATCTTTTAATTATGTTGGAACCATACGATAATGGTTGATCGAAATGTTCTATGAACCTAATATGAGTTATATCTCAAATTTAACTCCTCTATTAGGGGGAATTACTTTTAAGTCATCAAGAAATATATCATAACATAGATCTACAACTGGAAAAAAATATGAAGGGGCTACCACTGATCCCACAGAAATATCCAATCCTATAATTTGTATTATGATCATCTCAAGTTGGATCTTGTTTGGAATAACTCTACCTACTCCTAAGTCCCACTCATAGTTCAACATGAACTTATATCCCCTTGGTAAATTAAATGATACCAATGTGTGGTACTAGTTGATGTGGGATTGAAATATAATCATCCAGTCCAAACCAAGAATCTTATTGAAGCTCTTCATCTATAGAATCATGAAGTCCCTTAGATTTCAATAACTAGTAATTAATCTAAGAAAATATGGGCATCACCAAAGGTGGTTTACTTTTATTCCAAATAGTGTATTGAGGTAAAGGAACTTAGATGATAACTAGACCAGAAACTCAATTCCAACAATAAATATTGCAGATATAAATAAATTGGAAGCATTTGTTTCAAACAGAGTAGTATAAATGGTATAAGTAATAAATACAATACATAAAATAGTAGAAAGTACCTCCCCACCATCAACCAGAGTCTGATCCATTGCATATACTCATCCACCCTCAACTTCAGGACCCTGTCACTAAGGTTCATGTCTCACCTGATCTATCACCAACTTATCTTGAAGCTGAGGACCTCATCTTGATCCAAATTTCCCTACCCACATTTTTCTTGATCCCTTATAGAATCCTAGACACAAATATCTATGTAAAATTTGTTGAAGATACCCTATATTTTTATATTATAGACACTATGTCTAAGGAGTTGTGAAGAACATATAGTAATGTCTTATCTTTCCATAATTGAAGCACATTTTATCTACTCTTGATGGAATTGAAGAATTCATATTCTACTCCACCTGCATACCACTACCCTGTTTAATATCATTGGTATTCATCTTCCAACAACTAGAAGAGTTTCTCATTACTACATTAAGTTCCCAACCCACCAAATCACTGAAGTATGGATGAAGGCCAAATGCTTAATCCTCCTCCAGGACCTTCTCAATCATTAATACCTTACATAGAACCTTTGGGTAAATCTATAGGTTAAAACTTTGAATATGTCATATAATGTTAGAAGAAAGGTTGATATCAAATATTCTAACATTTTTCCCCATATCTGTCCAATATAGGAGAAAAGTGAATCAGTTTAAAGAAATAATAATAATATTAAGATACCATCTTGGGCCCCTATTGTATCTCTATAAACTCTTGCACCCAAACTAGCTTCATAATATCAGGAAAGAACTCCCTAAATAATATGTTCTTAAATACATCCTAGGTGGGACCCTCACTGTAGATACCCGAAGCTTAACGTACATGGACATTACATTACTTTTTCGGAATACTTAGTACATAACAAGAACACACACACAAGGACCATAATAGTTTACTTTCTTTGGAAACTTGGAATATAATCTTCTAATCATGGTGAAAGATCTTCAACATCTCCCATAAAGATCTTCCCTTTTTTTCTTACCTAAAACCTTTATTTATATCCTGGGGAAAAGAAAACATAAAAGGGTGAGCTCAAATTCTCAGTAAGGGTAAACAAAAGAAATATCAATCACATCATATTCATAAGAACATAACAATTTGGAAATCTTACCATGCAAAAGAGATCATAATTTCATAACATGGGATAAATCATGGTAGTGAAATGTAATCACAATAATCATAACTTAAAACATGAAGCTTTGTGTCATGCACACATAATCATATATAATCATTTCTTATTAGTCAAGACTCACTTCCAAGACTATCTTAGTGGACAAAGTCCATTTCTGATCCAACTTCATTCCTCGTTTCAGTCCTATTTCACTGAACTGGTTTAACCTGCCATTCCAGCCATGTATATCTCATGAGATATAAAATCATTACCCAATGCATTTGAGGGATATATAGGTCCCACCAATCTCATAATGATACCATTCTTATGTGTGCCACAAAATCATAAACCATACATCATATCATAACCCATGTAATAAAAATGGGAATCTTAAACATCATGACATCATAAAACAATTCATATAAGATAAAGGAATTCATAAAAATATTTACATCACAACATAATCATATCAATGTAATAATAGGGATATAAAAATAACCCTATATTATCTTATATGGAAAATAATTTTGATAAAACGCTTGAACTCCATTCTGGAGGAAAATATCCTTTCTACTTCAAAAACAGTTTTCCTTTCTTAACATGTCATACAATTCTAAACTAAAAGAAGTTGATTAAAAATAAACATGAAAACTTGTAAAGGAAGCTTCTTGGAAATAATGTTTTAAAAATCCATTCATTCCGTATAAGTTAAAAAAAACATTCTTCTCGTACTTTTGTCGGAAAAGTCAAAAAGTACCTCGTACGAAAAACAACAAAAGATTCCTTTCATATCTTTTACTAAAATCTCACCGAAGGGTAAAATTGGATTTAAACAATTTTAGGTGGATGTAAACAATATTACATATCGAGTAAACAGGGATGTGGATGAAAAAATACACCCCAGTAAATACCAAAGTATAAAAAATCTCGGATAAAAATGAGATTGTGATATTTTTCGTTACCTTAGGTCTGATTTGCTTTGTAAGTGTCTGAACCTCCTGTATAATGATTTAAATAATGTAATTGACTTATTCCAGAATCATAATCATTGTTATGATATTATATATTGTTCACATATGACTTTATATTACCCGTTCTTTTGTAAATTCCATGTTAAAGAGCGTTTGGGTAAAATCGTTTCAGTTGTCGTCCGTGTTTTGAATTGTAATTATTCATATGATTACTTAGATCATGATTAATTAATTAAAGAATATTAAACATGATTTATATATAATATATATTCAGAATATACATATATATAATAGATCAGTAAATTGAATGAAATACACCCTTTATGGAGACGGTAGGTTGTACGTACGCATGAACGCTGTTTTCGTTTCTTATTGAGTTGAATGGAATTAAGTAGATGACAAAAATATATATACACATAAATCCAGTATCATTATTATGTCATATATTTCATTATTACTTATTATATATACTTTATAATCATTCATTAATGGTTAATGTGGAGAATGAATCCCATCGCGTCGTGGAGACGGTAGTCCATACGTACGCACGAGCGATGATATCGTTCTCATGAACGTGGAATTGTATTGAAGTGTATGTATACTATTTCAGAATCAATATCACTTTAAAATAATTATATATAGTTATTATGTACACAATTATATCCATCCAAGTAAGGTGGTGGTGGAAAACAGATTACACCACGGCGTGGAGACGGTATTCCGTACGTACGCATGCGTGGTGATTTTGTTTTCCATAAGATGGATAGATGGTGAAATAGGGTTGTTTCATACTTATAATAACATATAATTATATGAGTGATACTGATGTTATTACTTCATAATGAAACAACCTAAGAAGAAGAAGTGGAAGAAGAAATAAAGTTGAAAGAATCGGTAATGGACATTACCTCTTCTTTGAAGCGCCTCTTTGAGTCCTCCTCTTAGGGCACTAAAATTGGTCTTTGAAGAGGACCAGGACCTCTAGGATGTTTCTATGGAAGTTTAGAAGATAATTTTTCATGGGTTGGCTGAGCTTGAAGGCTCAAAGTGGTGTGAGGAAGAGAGGGGGGAGGTTCCCTTTTTAAGGGAGGAGAGGGGTACCTTTGGAATAACTAAAAATATTATTTTATTATAAAGTCATATTCGGTTTTTAATAGCTCCAAATTGAGTTATTTCAAATATAAGGTGGGGATGGGTCGAAAGACTCTCATCCAATAGAATTTAGACAAGTTTAGGTCATTATATTAACCTTATATTTTAGTTTTAACTCTTAGTTAATTAGATTGACATTTACCATGTCACTTTGTATTTTTATATTATATAGTTAATGAACTTGCCATATACATCCAAGAGACCCCAAGTGGTCCATTAATGATACACCTATCATGATATAAGTATCTTGGTTGAACCTTAGATTTTTAGGAATAAAATATCAATCAATAATATAATATTTGTTTTAAAAATTATTTTATGTCAATTTTGACACTATTCACTAGTTGATTTTTGTGAAACTCATAACAGAATGATTACTTCGAAAAAAGTTTATTAAATCAATACTAACATTCTATATTAACCTAGAAAATTAGTTTAATTGATAAAAATTCTCAAATTATATTTATTTGGGTATTTATAATATCAATTATTCTAATTTTTCACTATTATGGTAATTACTGTATCATCATTCTGTCATAAATAAATTAATTTATTTACTGTCTAAAAATTATAAATAAAAACTCATTATGTATTAAATCTTATTAGATTTATAATGAATATTTACAATCGAATTTATCTTATGTATAACCCTATATTAAAAATGTTTTAGTAAATAAACTTTGATTTTAACTCTTTTAACTCTTCTTTGAATTAAATAATAACAAATGTCCTAATCTAATCCAAGTGGGCCTAAATGGTCATATTTTATTCCTAAGTTTGTTTTTAATTAAAATTTAGTAATTTTCACTATTCATCAGAAAATGAAAGTTATCCGAAAAGTACCAAAATTTCACCCTATGCTAATTTAGATATTATGAATCCAAAAATGATGTCCATTTTGAAAAATAAAATTTCAAAAATTTCAAAAAGTGGTTATTACTATTCATAACGGCTAGTTTTAATAATAGCATATTGTTTTTTAGTAAAACTCGGTATTGCGTACTACACACGCTATCGAGGAAGGTCGTGATTCCGTGTAATGCAAGGCAAGTCAAGGATGCGTGTTGTGACAGCTCCTTTGGGTGTAGCGTACAACACAAGACATTAATGAAATTAAAAGGAATATTTTTCATAAAATCTCAGGGTGTTACATTCTACCCCCCTTAAAATGAATTTCTCCCTCGAAATTCTTCGGGGTTATAAATAGTTTACTACTCAAAAGTTTCTTTAATAGAAACCCACATCGTAAAAAGGAATATCAAAACCAATCTTTAAAAACAAAAGTATGAAACGTAACGGTTACCCAAATAAACTAATCACTGGGATTCCATATAGGTGAAAATATAGATATGGAAGAGAAATCTAACCACCATGTTCTGATGGAGAGTGGTAGAGAACATGGCTATGGAAAAGCCAGAAATCACAAAGCCATAAATTTGTGATGATCTAAGGTACCATCTGATTCATCAGATATAAGAGCACTAGGACAACATTTTTTGTTTTCAAGATCATTTCCCTAAAGTTGATGAAATTGGAATTAGAAGAAATACTTTCGTGATTTTGGTATAGTCTCATCGTTGGTCATTCTTTGGACAATTTCCACTTCATCTCTTAAATAAATGAAGTTGAATTTGTCATTCGTGATGTGTTAGCAGATCATGTGATAGAATGATGGGTCATTCCATCTGTCTCAAACAAAAGGTTAGAAAAGTTATCAAAAAATACATAAGTCCATATATAGTGAGATTAATCAAATATGGTTCCTAAAATAGACTTATACTTCATATATCATACTGCTTAATATAATAAAACTAGTTTCTACTAAACAGGGACTTCCTGTAGGCTAGTGGTAGGCGATAAAGGCCAGTCACACTTCGGTTGTGGGTTCGATTCCCACAGCCTTGTCCGACGCGATGAGCTGTCGCCCGTCCTGCAAGTTGTCCTTTTTCTAAAGATATGTTACTATATCATCCCATCAATAATATCGAAAAAAAGTTCTATCCTTAAACAATAATAACTTATGTCCAACATAATCCATTCCAATATTTAGGATTATCTAAAATACTTCGGTCCAAGATCATAGTATAAAGAAAACGATTACTCGAAATGTCATCAACCAAGCATGTGAATACCATCATTTATCCCCCATATATCTTGTTGGTCACATTCCAATCCTGTGAATACCTTAATAATGTATTCTCTTGAAAAATGAATACTCATTAAACCTTAGTGAAAACATGAATGTTGTCAAAAGTTAACTCTTTCCTTATACCAAAATCCAAAAATTCTATACACTCAAACCATGATATAACCTTCTCCTTATATCAGTCATGATCTCATGAATACTATCAAACATTTAATTTTCTCCATATACCTTCATTATGCTTATATCGTCTACATTCCAAAAATATATGAATAACCTTTCATGGATACTGGTACCATTAATCATACACTTTCAAAACTCAAAGAAAGACAATAGTGTAACAATCCTTAGATGTCTCTTTATTCCATAGTACCATGAGATTACTTATACAACATTACACTTGATAAACATGTAATCATTCCAATACCTTCTTAAAACATTGACCAAGCTTCAACAATTCTTTCATCTCACATATCATTTGTAGTCTCTTCATCATCATCAACATAAATACTACCCATACGACCGTACTGATTCACTTCATGAGACTTTCCCTTAGCGCATTGGTTTGCTTAATGCCCGTACATTCCACATTTAAAACATTTAACCATTGTTAATGTCATAGCAATAACATTATCCTAATCCATGGTGTTAACTGAACCTTTTCCTTTTCACTTACTAGCTTTGTCTCCTTCTTTTCCACACCCAAATCATCTTCCAGTTCCCTTGAAACGATCTCCCCGATGCCTCTTCCCACATGATTTAAATGAGGGAAATTGAACTTTCTTTCCTTTATGATCATCATGAAACTCCATCTTTATCTTATTATCTGAGTTGGGAAACTTACCAAAGTTGAGATTATTGATC
The DNA here is from genome assembly GCA_963277665.1 of Viscum album. Classification (NCBI taxonomy): domain Eukaryota; kingdom Viridiplantae; phylum Streptophyta; class Magnoliopsida; order Santalales; family Viscaceae; genus Viscum; species Viscum album. The sequence continues at coordinate 565,422,227 of OY728160.1, read as the reverse complement.
ATATTATGAGATTGCTGATTTGGAATAATAACGATGTTTGGACTTCCAAATCCCGTTTCATTTGGTTTCTCATGAAGAATATCATTCCATTGTCCGTCGTATCCTCCATTATCATGAATCTTCCTGTTTCTAGCCATTTTCTAAAACCCAAAAAGAATAGTGTGAGAGGTAAAAATCATGCTAGGGAAAAAACATAATAAAGGGGTAGTACCTTCAATATCTAACATCTTAGGTTTAATTCTAAGATCGTTAGCATAATTCTAGGACTATAACCTATACGTATACTTAACCTTAGTGACATCC